>OY728129.1:670271081-671553938 GCA_963277665.1 Viscum album
GTAATAAAAGATTCATCATACTTCTGTTTCAATGGAAGAAATTCCTTATATATTTTCTTATGAAGAATATAAGAAAATTACATATTTAAAAAAATATTTAAATTTTATCCCACTATATAGATTTACATTCTTCTTTTTCTCTCACGTTCTTGATTAGAGTCCTCCACAAATATGCTTCTCGTTCTGAATGATAACCAAGAAGAATAACATTCTAATTCTCCAAAACGTTAAGAACAAAAAATATATTTTCAATGGTACCAATCCATTTCTCAAAGACTAGTAGATTAGTGGAACCACTAAAAGAAGGAAGACGTTTCTCTATAAAAGACTCAACATAATGTATTTCCTTCATTTTATTGTTTGGAAACTTAGTGTGATTCATATAATGAGAATTTTGCATGAGTATATCAATCAAATTTTTCATTCTAGCTCACATAACATCCAATTTCTCTAGAGAAAAATCAATTATTTTCTCATCACATTCAACATTAACAAGATTCCTTTAGGTTCTAACCATTGAATAAAACCAAAAGGTATAGTGTGACCAATAATAATGTTGGTGATAAACCACATAATCATTAAATATACATGATAAGAACTCAAAATCATGACACCTTATTTTATAAAAAATTATTTTTAACATAGTCCATTTATGATCATTACCAAAACATCAGTATTTTATCCTATACCTAGAGTTATCCCTATGCTTTACACTAATGTTTTCTTATCCTAGTTTCTAAAGGTTACCAAAATTTTTTTCTGATACCAACCATATTGACCATATATTTTCATACATAGAAATTATATTTTAATATATTAATACTCTTTACATAATATAATGTTCAACATTAGAATTTAAAAGGTATACATCATTAGAAACATGGAAACACCTGTTTATAATAATTCTATAACATCTCCCATTTAGACCATAATAACTACCACACTTTTTGGAAATATCACAGGAAAAACATTTATTCAAAATTAGGGAAAGGAAACAAAATAAAATGTGATATTTAATGCTTAGTAAGGGTAAATAAATGAGATATCAATGATTAAATAAGCATAAAATGTGAATACGAGTATGACAACATGAGATTATCATTTGAAAACCTTATACTCCATACTATATAATAGAATATTGAGTCATGGAATACATCATGATAGTTTTGACTCATAAATAATAAATATATAGAAGAACATAAACCATCAAAGCATAAAATTTGAAAAATATGAAACTATGGAATACAAATAAATATAGAAACTATTTTCCTTAGTTGTCAATGATAATTTAAAAGGATATAATTGTTGAATGATTTCACACTCCAAACCATCATAGTAGTCAATGTTCACTCTCAAGACTATCACAGTGGATATTGTACTTTACTGAAATAGGTTCACACCCTATTCAAATCCTAATAATAAAATTACATATCAATTATTACCATATTAATTACAGTGATATATAGGTCCCATAAATCACATAAAGAAAATCAAACATCTATGTTCTATAATATAATAAACCATTCATCGTACCAAAAACCATTAAATGATATGGGTTTCCTAAACATTTCATCATAGGATTACCCATGGAAAAAGGATGGTTTTCATAAACATAATGCCTTCATAAACATGAAACATATAGAGAAATCATAAGGATGGTATCATTGGATCATATTACAAATAAATCATAATAAAACATTATGTATATTGAGATTTATGAATAGAAATATCATTTAAGTAACATTTAAATGTTTTTGTATAAAATAAAATTTTCCTTTTGAAATACATTATTATAATAACTAAAAAAATATAAAGCAAAAAGGGTTTTAAAAAGGAACTATGTAAAATTATAAAGGATGCTTCAATAAAAAATTTAGTCATGATGTCGAGAAAATCTGTTCATGTCATATATGTTCAAAAATCCTTCCATACTTTTTTGGGAAAAGTTAAGAAGTACCTCTTTTGAAAAAATTTCAATAATTTTTTTAGAACTATTTTGTAAAAATAAAAAATGGGTAAAAATAAATTTATAAAAATATACGAGATTAGAAAAAACTTCTTTAATAATTTTTATAGAACATGGATATGGAATAAAATTAGTTTTTCAAATTGAGAGAGGAATGAAGTAGACTTTCTTTAAATAACTATTTTCAGTATCTTTAGTACATAAGATGAGAAAAATGAAAATAAAACATGTATTTTAAAGAAATAACCATAGTATAAGAAATTATTAAGTTTATTAACAGTTAGATCATTAGATTTTATCATTCTAAACTTAATCTTAATCAATCCTAATAAATAATGAGTTTGTAACATAAAACTCTAACCACTTTGGTATGTTTTTAATCATCAACTCTATAAAAGAAAAAACCTCATATTGATATGAATACCCTATAATTTTAACGAGAAGAATCATAAAATACCTTCTGGGTAGTATATATGACAAATTGATATAACAAGTGGTGTATAATTCATGTGTCCCATGGAAATAAAAGTGATATGTTAATACCTTACATAGAGTTCACCTTTCTTCAAAAATCACACTAACCACCTATTCTTTGAAACAACTCATTTAGATATCCTCTAAAAGAATCTAGGATTGGTATTTTGGGACCTATGTAACCTAGAAAATGCTTGTAGAGAATTTAAAAAATATGACAGTGTTTGGTTGATCTAGAGGTCACAATTTGGTTTTAAAAAATTGAAGCATAATGTTCCATTTTATAATAGAGGTGACATGATATTTTGGGATTTTCCAAATATTAAATTATATTAAATTAATTATGAATCCAGATTCCTCCAAATATATAGGAATTCTAGGATAAGGTAATATAGGGTTATAATACCATAAAAAAAATAGAATTTAGTGATTTTTTGGTGTCATTTTAAGCTTTATCATTTTGATTAAACCTAATTTATCCAATTTTAATTCAATATATGGTAACATATTTTACTAAATTAAAATGTTTTAAATTTTACTTATAATGTTAAAATTTAAAAATAAATTTCCAATTTAGGAACTTTTTAACAATATCATATCCATATACATTATTTAAATATTTTTATGATTTTTAATCAATTTAATTAAATATTATATTGATATAATACCATTATTTTCCATTTTTACACTATTCATTTAATTTGAATTATTATACATATAGAAAAAGTTAAATTCTAATATAATCTTTTAAAACTACACTAATATTTCATATAAACCTATAAAATTCATGAAACACCATAATTTATTAAACTTATATCACTTTTAATATTGTTAAAATTAATTATTTTAATTTCCCATTAATTGAATAAATATAGTTTTGTATTGTGTAAGCATGTACGATAATTATTTAATACCTAAAAATAAGAAATAAATTACCATTTAGATTATAATATAATTATTCAACAAATAAATATTAATATTTTTTCATAATTAGTGTTTTCCTAATGTGATCACATATATGAAATGTAAAACTATGAGAGTTACATTTTGTAAATTTCGTATATTTAAATAATAAATAAATCATATTCATTTCTATTCTTCTATAAAACTAATAAATTTAAAGACTATGTTAATAATGGTTTGTTTACCTTCATCTAAAAATAATTAGGATGAAAAATTATGGATTTATCACTTATTTTTAATCTAAATTTACCCGATTTACCCTTTACCAAGGTTATAAATTTTATCATGTTTATTATTCATATTAACAAAGAAGTTTCCTATTTACAAAATTTTATCTTCATGATTAAAAATATATAATTAGTTTTATTTAATTAAATACCTATAAATAGACCAATTTTTTTTAATGTAATTGCACCTAAAGAGACATAATTTTCTTTATGAAAAAAGTGCATTTTAAGAATAAAATTGGATTTATTAATAACCTATGCATATAATATATATATATATTTAATTCTTAATAAATTTTATCATGTGAATAATATATATATATATTTATTTAATAAAAATCATTCACTAATATTGATTAAAATAATTTATTCATATAAAATTCATTGTGCATATAAAAAAATTTGAAAACAATAACTTTTATTTTCAAATTTTATTTTATCAATTTTAATCATTTCATGACTTATGAATTTATTTTAAAAATGTGTGGATCATAAATTTTTATAATTTTTTATTACTATTCATATCAATAAATCTAATGTCTTATCAATAATATACACATAAAATTTTAATAATGATACATGATTTATAAAAACCTGTAGTTACATGTAACGTAAGATATTGATGACCTAAAATTATTTAAAGAGAAATATTTTATAAAAATTACATGGATTTTATAGAAAATTCTCATGTGATTCAATATTACAAGATAATTTACCCTCCCCAGGTCACACGAAATGTGATACTTTTCTCTCTGTGCAATCCTTATCCCCACGGGAGGGACAACCTGGTGTGTGTTATTCTGGAGTACATTCCATGTAGTCAAGATTTTCAAAAAAAGTGTATAGTTTTCTACACATATCACCTACATTTCAACTTTTATCTAATCTAATACTAGGCAAGACAATAAATGTATACATTGAATCAACTAGGTTTTATTTCTGGTGACTGGATTCTAGTCATCATATCTGATTAGAAATTTCATCTATCGCACCGCATCATCCGAACACTGAAAACCTTGAACTATGGATCTCTAAATATGTACTTGATCTTCAACCATTATATTTCATCATGATCATTCCATCGATCTTGATCTTGATCCAATAATAAAAATTTGTTTCTCTAAATAATGATTATGCGATGATTGTTTACTAGTAATTTTTCAAACATCTAGTTAAAGGAATAATGATGTTGAGAGCACGAAGAAAGAGGAGATAAAAACAAAAAACATAAACATGAAGAATGAAACTCAACCATTGTTTATAGGATCGACACATGGTATATATAGGATAAAAAAACTGAGATAAAATCTACAAAAAAATAATTGTATCTTGAGTTTTGATTTATAGTTGATGAAGAATGGCTGACATTGTCGTTGGAAAGATATATAATCTATGATGACATTGATGATTCTTGAAATATCAATCTATGAACCTTGATCATGATTTCATTGAAAAAGACTCTCCTTTCTGACCTTCCATCGTAATCCCAATGGTTATACAGTTACCCATAGGGATGTTCCATTAAAATGATTACATAGAGGATATTATGGATTGTCTAAATTAATAAAAAATAAATAAATTTAATAATTTAATCAATTATTATTCCACCCACGAATGAGAACAATCCTAAAACCTGACGGGCATAATGATTATATAGAACCAAGGGTAAAAACCAAACATTGGATTTAATGGTGGTCTTTGTCTTATGATCTGATATTACATTCCTGAGTTATTCCATTATTTCATCAAAACTATGAATGTGTGGTATAATATATTTAATATTTTCATTATATCAATACTGATCCTCCTCAAGCCCCATAATAATTTGTTAACATAATGCCTAACTTCAAAAATAATATTTTAAATACTTCAAATCATTACAAGGGAAAAATAGAGTTGTTAAATTCCCCCACATCAAGGATTTTCATCATTTAAAGTAAAAATAATACTAAAAAAGGCAAGGGTATTAAATTCATACCGAGATATCAAGCTGCCTGGTGCTATCCTGAAGATTCTCATATTTCCTTTAGACACACCCCAATGGAATCTCTTAACCATGGAGGATCTTCTCATGTTGATCTTCGATCTCTATCGAGTACCCAACAAGGCTATCTCTATCCTCGTTATATATCTCACCCAGTTAGAAACATATGGAAGTTTGTTCATATAACTACAAAGTTATGAAATGTGTAGGTTTTCATGTACATATTCTAAATAAAGTAGTAAGGACAAGTAGTATTCCACCCCATCGACCCTAATAAGTATCAAGAAAGGGAAAATTAATCTAAAATATAACTTGTTGGAACTTTCAAATATTTCCAATACTCATTGCGGTTAAAATATTATCAATATATGGGAACTTTTTTAAACTCTAAAGGCCTCTTTCGTTGGTCAAAATTATACTTCTGATATCCCTTGACATTCCTCATCTGATCCTAAACTATATACAGGTTCTCTTTCATCACTTGCACCAAATTTGGCCCCATGAGGGTTGACTCCCCTAGGTTAGTCAAGCATAGTAGTGATATGAATGGTATCTTATAAAATACCTAAAAGGGATCTATTTTTTATGGTGGAATATTTGTTGGTTTTTGTACTTATAGTCTCTAAATGGTAGGAAATCATTTCATCTATTGGAAAAATATACGATGAATTCCAATAAAATTTCCTCCAAAATCTAAATTTACCACTTAGCATAACCATCAGTCTAGGGATGAAAATTATTCATCAAATGAAACTGAGTCCCAAATTCCTCCTATAGTCCACTCCAAAATCCTTACGTAAAGTGAGCATCATGTTCAGAAATGATTATTGAGGGGACTCCATGAAGTCTAACTATCTCATACACATAAAGGATGTAGCACATCAAGTTTTCATGATAATTTTTTTTATAATAATTTATTTGATGTATTTTTTTTTCCATGATAAACCAAGTTAAAATTTAATTATATGTTACAAAAAGGTAATCATAGACCATAAAAAACATTGGGATAGCTTGCGTTGCACGTAACACAAAGTTTCTAT
Organism: Viscum album; assembly: GCA_963277665.1. Taxonomy (NCBI): domain Eukaryota; kingdom Viridiplantae; phylum Streptophyta; class Magnoliopsida; order Santalales; family Viscaceae; genus Viscum; species Viscum album. The sequence continues at coordinate 670,277,736 of OY728129.1, forward strand.
TAAACAACAAATTTTTATTATAATTATATAAAAAAGAAAGTTGTAAAATCGCAATTAAAAATAGTAATAAGAATATTAATAACTATGTTTTAAATATTATTTATAATATTTTTACATAAAGGATCCATGTTAATAATAAAATAAATCATTTCCATTAAATTCATTATATGTTTGAAGGTAATATTTTCTAAAAAAAGCTTCTTTTAAGGACCTTCAGTGAACAATAATAAAATTAATTTTAGAAACTTTTAAAAATTTAAATGTATAAATTAAAATTATAATTTTTTAATATATAATATAAAATTTATCTTAGGGTGAATTATTTATAGTTTTCTAAAAAATTTCATTTTTATATGAATAGTGAAAATTATTGAATTTTAATTGAATACTACATTTTCATATAATATATTTATATAGTTAAATTATGTATTAATTGGAATTTAAAGTATATTTACATCACTTATACATATGTTATTCTATTTTAGGTAATTTTAACCAATTTCACATTGCAATTATATTAAAAAACATTTCAATCCTTTAGATACATTCACTTTAAAAACTTGTTGGTTCATCCCATCTGTGAGATTAATTTTAAATTTATTTCTACCAAATATCTGATTAGAATTTGGAAAAATGGATTCCATATTTTTAATTATAATAATTTATGGTTTTTAATAATTTCAACACAATTTTTTACAAAATTAATCATTTAAAGCAATTAAAATTAATTACAATGATTAGGGGGAAAACAAGATTACTTAGAGTTTAAACTTAAAACATAATGTACAAAAACGGCCTTACTCTTTTAAAAAACCCATTGGATGTACATATTTCAACAATGTACTAAAGTTTCTATAAAATAGACTATTATTGGTGGCACATTATGTAAGGGATACCTCTCCATAGTGTTTACATTTTTATATTTACAATAATGACACTCCTCCTCTACTATAAAAGGGAACTCAACCCCATCATTTCATCACACCTCTAAATATATTTAGCTAATAAAAAACCAATCCAATTATAATAAAAAAATTTCTCCTCTCAAACAAGATTCATAGATTTGTTAATAAATACAACCAAGGATGTTATTTGGTGCCAACCAAGAGAAGTTACCTGAATAAGAGGTAACATCCTTCAATGTGCATTTTTTTATTTTCTTCTCCTCCCCCTTCAATTACTTCTATATTACACTTTTATTATAATCCATGGATTTGAAATATACTTATATTTTGTTATGTTAATGTTATTATCTAAAACTATACACAATTCCATCATATGGGATACATAATAATCATTCATATGTACGGTGGACTACCGCCTCGCGATCGATATCGTTCATTCTTCCATTACCACCTCTTAGGGTTGGGAATAATGATGTAATTATTATTTTTATATGATAGATACAATATTTATTATGTATCTATTCTTTTATAAAAATTATATAACACATATCTTCATGAATTCAATTTCATAGGAATACGATAACACTGTTTGTTGACGTGTTGACATCCGCCTCCTCAAAGCGATGTGATTCATTGATGCATTACATGGAATGAATTAAGGATTGTTCTAATATAAATATTATATATATATAGATATTAAATAATAATTATAATTTCATGATAATATATTTATTATATATATTTCATTTAATTTTCGTTTTTCCCTTCCAATATGACAAGAAAATAGAAATCACGTTCATGTGTACGTACGACCTACCATCTCATTGAATATTGAATTTAATTTCCTATTTATACATTTTATAGATTATTATACATACATATATACTGAATATAAATTATATTTATATCATGTTTTTAATCATGTAGATGATGATATTATGATATAATTAAGAGGACCAGAAATATAATAAGTAAAAACACATACGAAAAACAATGCAGTTATTACCCGAAACATAACATTAACAAGGAATTGTTAATAAATGGGTCATATAAAGTCATAATTAAATCATATATGGTATGATATAATCTAATATGTTTTATTAAAATATTCAGAATATATTTATATTTATTATACAATAGGTTTTACTGAGTACGATGGGAGTCAAGAAATATAATAAGGGGATTTCTAGTCTCACTTTTACATCTATGAGATTCATTACATATTCACCAATAATTTATTTTATGTGGTGTATATAGTAACCATGATTATAATCTATTATAAATATCATTAAATTTATGGGTATTTAAATATCCATTGTATAATCTCTCTTACATGGGGTTTATGTTTCAAACCTTTCTAAATTATTTTGGTAATTTTGTCTCAATTTTCCTTATTTGATAAACATGTTATGTTATGCACCTACATTGTTTTACAAGGTGAATATACATGCCTTGTAAACTATATAAAAAAAATATACTTATTTTCATGATATTTTATGCTTTATGTAATGTTATTATCTCATGTGGGATTATGATTCAATGTTACCAAAACGGTAATATTTTATTACTACAATCTCACCATTTATTAGGATTATATTTTATTATTCTTACATTGGTAAAATAGTTTGATTTATACCTTAGAAAATATCATCAAATTTAATATCCTCTAGATATTTATGGTATATTCAAGACATGGTACCATTTTTCCACTCTTTTTTTACCTATGATAATTAATAATTGTTTTAATAAAATACTACTTTATTTTCTTGTTCGTTTGGAAATCCGAATTATTTCAAAACATTTATTTAAAAAACAATTTTAAAAAATGTTCTACTATTATCCAATTATTTATAAAATAGTTTTTACCCATGTTTTACCAATTTACAAAATGGTTTAAAAAAGGAATCTTCTTTTTATTTTCCAATTACGACACTTATATAAACATTTTAAATTATAAAATGAATGTTTGGTATTTATGGATTTATCTTACATAATAGTTTTTATGTTTTTGAAGCTTCATTTTCATGTTTAAAATATTTATTTTAAAGGAGAATGTTTTTCCTAATTTTTTGGGAATATTCTTTTTAAAAATAAGTTTTCAAATATGTATTATTTTTAAAAAGTATTTTAAAATATTTTTAAATATTCCATTTTATGTTTTGAAAGGAAATTTGAAAAGAAAATTATTTTAATGTTTTTAAATATTCCTTTACATGTTTCAAAAACTAATTTCAAATATTAGGACATCATTAATTTTCAAAAATTCTTTTATATGTATTCAAATATATATCAAGGAAAATGATTTTAATGATTTTAAAAGATTACTTTATATTTTTTCAATGATATTTTAAAAGAAAAAGTTATAAATGATTTTCAAAGAATCATTTATATTTTTTCAAAGGATACTTTAAAAAAGTATTTCAATGATTTTAAAGATTCCTTTATAAATTTATAGAGCTATTTTCAAATAAAAATGGTTTAAAAAATTTTCTTTTCAAAAAATATTTTCTCAATGAGAGAAGAAAATTTTACTCAATAATTATTTTAAGTGATTTTTAAAATATTACTTCATAGGTGTTCAAAGTGTTTTTCAAAGGAAACATTGTTGATTTTTTTATAATATTTTTAATGAAACTTTATTTCCCATAATAAATTCCCCAAGTGATATTTTAAAATAATTTTATACATAAGATAACATAATTTTATATATTTTATTATTTACTCTAGATATGATATAAGGAAAAAAAATTATCCATTCTTTGAATGGATTTTGTTAAAGATTAAATGTTATTTAGGAGGTTTTTTTATCTTCTAAGGGTAATACCCCGATAAAACACTTATCAAATACAGTTAATTTCACATGTTATTCTATTGTTAAATGATTATGTAATGTGTCTCTTTACCATAAGTTATGATATGATGTTTGTGATACCAATTTCATATCATGGGTTATGATATGATTTTTATGAAACCCCTATATTTTTATTAGTCATGATATGAAAAATGTTTAATTATCATGTGGAACATGTATGTATGATTTAATTATGTGATGTTGGTACATATATCTCAATCCAATGCATTGGGAAAAAATTTATATATCATGATACACACATGGATGGAATAGGGAGTGAACTCATTTCAGTAATGGACTATGTCTTCTAAGATGTTATTGGAAGTGAACCATGACTAATAACATGGTTTGGGGAGTGATCTCATTCAATTAATATGGAAATGGTAGTAATCCCGGACTAATATGGAAATCATTTAATATGGTTATGTGTCAACCATAATTCCACATCTTATTCCTATGTTATTCTTTCACGTATTATCCCTTTTATTTTGTTAAGATTCATGCCTTATGAAATTCAAATATTTACCCTAAATATTGATTATTATATTTTTTATGGATGGTATGATCTTTGAATCATATGATCATGTTTTCATACCCATGTGGTAATGACTATGATTAAATATCTCCTTTGTTTACCCTTACCGATCATCTGATATCACCCTTTCTTCTATTTCCTTTCCCAGGTTATGAGGATATGTATTATGTATGATGTTTCTAAGAATGGTTCTAGTCATGAATAACCTAGTGGGAAATAATTTATCTCACTTATGTACCGTTGTTTATGTTTCTATGTTTCTAAAGGAACTAAACTAATACATTCTTTGTGAATATGAATGTGTAAAGTATTAAATGCTCTGCAAAAGTAAATGTAATATCTATGTATGAGAAGTGAGAGTATCTATAGTTGGAATCAGATAAAAAATTTGTTAACCTTTAGAAACTAAGATGAGAAAATCAAAGTGATATCCTTAATAACATTTCTCTAAGGATAAGTACAATGATGAGTGAAATTATTGGAAAATTTCCTAGAATTCAGTAATGGTTAGAGCGGGTGATTACCTATAAATAAATCTCTATAAGGATACTACAGGTGGATGTAGATATATTATAGATATATATAGGGGATACAACCACGAATGCACCGTATTGACCAATATTTGATTGGGAAATGGTGCACGACAATGGGACTTAAAACACACATGTTCTGATACTCTCGAGGGATATTCTTTAGAAATTCATGAACTATTCATGAACCATAATAATTTATTTAAATATAATTTGTCTATGAATAACCAAGGATAATCCAAATATATCATAGTTTACAAAAATTTTCATAATTTAGAAATTCTATTTGTGATTCCATGAATATTTGGTTTTCTACTATGAATATTTTTTCTTAATCTATTGTTATTTAGTTTTAGTCAATGCCCAAAACCTAAAGGGACCATGTTAATACTGAGTGTGGAAAAAAATTCAACTAATTTAATCCTATTCATCCAAATATTATGGGATCTTGAATGAAAAACCTCATTTCTATGATCTCACAGATTTCTAAATATATGAATCATAATGATTTTCCAAACAAAAAAAGGTGGGAACAATATTCTGTTGAGTTATTCATGAGGAAACATCCACCATCTTTTAGTCAATATTCTTATCCACTAGTTTATGATCAATGGATCAGTGTTATTGAACACACATTTTATGTTATCTAATGTTTATAACATGAGAAGGTCATTCTATCTATTTATCTATTAGAAGATGAAGAAAACTAGTGGTGAAATCTTGTAAATAATACAAGGCACCAAGATGGAATTTAATCCATGGATTGGGATGACTTTATGAGCTTATTTTTCAATAAGTAAATTCCTCATATTCTTATAACAAAGATGGGGCAATGGTTTCTCAGGATAAATAAAATTAAGGATGAATCTATTAGTACCTAAGAGGATAATTTTACAAGGCTTGTGAGGTATGATTATGGTATTATCATCTAACCTTATGGTAATGATTAACAATTCATTAGTGGATTAAATGCAAAACATATAAGTGAATTATCCAATAAGAAACATCAATAACTATGAATAAACCATGAATTATGCAATCAACATTGAAATGGAGGTTGGAGTTACATATCAATCTCATGGTTTTGATTATATTGAGTTGAACTAGATCATGATCAAGAACAATTATAATATTCCCTATATTGAAGACTTGTTTGAATAACTATGTGGATCTTAATAATTTTCCAAGTTTGACCTTCATTATAGATATCATCAATTGAGGATCAAGCATGAGTATGCACCCAATATGGAATTTCGTATAAGGTATGGGAATTATAAATATACATTGATTCCTTTCGGTCTTACTAATCCCCCTACTTTTTTCATGGATTTGATGAATAGAGTTTTTATATATTACCTTGATTAGTTTTTGGTAGTATTTAATGATGATATTATCATTTATTTTAAGAGAAAGGAAGATCATAAATGACACATGAGAATGGTACTAAATCCACTTTAAAAGGAAAAAATAAAACAAAAAACTACAAAGTGTGAATTTTGGCATCAAAAGGATTCATTTTGGGTCATATAATCTCAATATAGGGTATAACATTACATCCATCCAAGATGGTGGTTATTGAATGTTGTCCTAGACCAACCATAGTGAAAGCGATTTGTAGTTTTTTTAGTTTAGCATTATATTATCAATGGTTTGTGGAAAATTTCTCATGACTATCCAATCCTTAGACTAAGTCAACTTAGATGGGTGCCAAGTTACTCTAGACATATGAATGTGAGGAAAATTTCAGGGAACTAAAGATGAGGTTAGTTAGGGAACTCATTCATACATTACCCTGTAGCGGAGAAGGGTTTGTAATATATAGTGATTAAAAAATGGATTGTGATGTGTTGTCATGTAGAATAACATAGTTATTGGATATGGATAACAGAAATTGATGATTCATGATCAAAATTTTGAAATCATGATTTGGAGTTAGCTAAAATAATTTTAACATTAAATATAAGAAGGAATTATATTTATGGAGAAAAGTGAGATATATATACTGATCCTAAAATTTTGAAGAATATATTTACACATTTGGAGTTAAACATGCACAAGAAAATATAGTTAGAGATGATAAAGGATTATGACTACTTAAAACATTACCACCCTAAGAAAGTGAACAAGGTGGCTGATGCTTTGATTCAAAAGGATCATACTAGCTTGTCCAATATGAGGATCTCAAAATAACTAATATTTATGGATTTGAAAATGATTGAACTAGAAATCCTGATGGAAGGGGGAAAATATTATATTTTCTAATTCAGTATTCAACCATTTATCCATGTGAATATTAAAGAGGTGTAGAAGGAATATGAAGAGATAGAATAGAATTTTATAAATGTTTCTAAGTTTAAACATGTTCATGATTGAATGATAAGGTTATGAAACAACATATGTATTCCTTCCATAATATATTTCAAGAAGGAGATATTAGTGGAGCCTCATAATTATTCATTCTATATTAATTCAGGAATTATGGAGATATACAGAGAGTATTCAAAAAAGTTTATCTCAGTTCTTTGTATGTCAGCATCTTATGGATGAAATGAAAAAGTATAAGGGGATGTCGCATCCAATACCCATTATAGAATTGAAATGGTAGAACATCACTATGGATTTTTTCATTGGAATCCCCAAAATATCTAAAATAAATAAATTTATATGTGTGGTAGTTGATCTCATTACTATTTCAAGACACATAGTAACTATCAGATAAGAATTCTATGTAGATAATCTTTCCAGGATATATATGAAGAAGTGGTAAGGTTGCATGGAGTACCACATTCCATTGTATCGATCATGTTATGAGGTATAACACAATGTTTTTTCAATATATTGAAGAATAACATGAATACTAAATGAGTTTCAGCACTTATTATGATACTTATATGGATGTTCAGTCTAAAAGAAAAATTTAAACTCTATAGGATATATTTAGATATTGTTATTTGGATTAAAAAGGTGGTTATGATCAACATCACCTTGTAGTTTAGTATTCTTACAATAATAGATTTAACTCCAAAATTCATATTTCTCCTTATAAATCACTCCATGTAATGAAATTTGGAGCTCCAATGCGATGGAATGAAGTTGGAGAAAGAAATCTATTGGGACTCAAGCTCGCTAATTTAATGGCTGAGAAGGTTATAACCATTCAGAAAAATATCATAGAATATAAAAGTTGGAAGAAATGTTATGATGATAACTATAAGTGTGATCTAGATTTTTATGTTAGTAAGAATATGTTTCTCTAAATCTATCCTTGGAATAAGGTTATGTTATTACTAAGAAAGGGAAACTATTCCATAGGTATGTCGATCACTTTGAAATTATTGATTGTATCAGGATGGTAGACTATTTCTTGTCCCTTCCACCAAATATCTCTCATGTCCATGATGTGTTCTTTGTATCTGTCATGAGGAAATACATACTTGACCCATTATATATATTGATCTCAGAGGTCATACCACCAATGTATGATATTTCTTATGAAGAACAACCAATTGAAATTATGGATCATACAAAGAAAATTATATAAAACAAGACCACTCACATAGTCAATGTTTTTGGAGAAATCATCAGTTATAGGAAGCTATGTGGGAATAGTAGGATATGATGGGGAATATGTATCCTCATTTGTTTGTATCATAATGATAAATTTCAAGGTTGAAATTATTTTTAATGGGTGTTGAATGTAACAACCCGAGTTTTCATGAGCCTTTTTTTGAATAATTTCATTGATTTATTTCATCACACACTACAAAAAGTTACACTTTCATTATATTATACATGAAGAAAATATTTCATGACACACAACATTATCTTATCAAGCATTACACAAAATACTAAGTTTTTACTAAACATCATTTTATGACTATAATAATTTAAACAATATATTTATAACCAAGATGTTAAATTTAATAATATTAATAGTAATAAATAATTTTTAAATATTATTTATAATAGTGTTACATGTAGTAAACATATTTATAAAAAAATACATAATTTTTGTTAAAGTCTTTATTTTTTTGAAAATACTTTTTTCTCAAAAAACAATTCCTTTTTATGTTCTTCTATGAACAATAATAAAATTTAATTTAGAATCCTTTATAAATTTAATTTGACAAAATTAACATCATTTTTGAATTCATAATGTCAAAATTATCTTATGTTAAATGTTTTTGGATTTTTCTGAAATATTTCAATTTTTAGACGAATAGAAAAAATAGTAAGTTTTAATTAAACTTTTATTTTTCATCAAATTTATTTATATAGTTGAATTCTATTTTAACTCAGTTTTAAATTTTAATAATATAAATTATAAAACCCATAATTCAATTTAGGTCATTAGAACCAATTTAACATTGAAATTGGATATAAAAGCATTTCAATCTTTTGACCTTTGCACTTTAAAAACTTATTGTCTCTTCCAATCTACAGGATGAATTTTAAATTAATTCCAACAAAATATATGATTATAATTTTGAAACATGTATTGAATATTTGGATTAGTATAATTTATAATGTCTAATAACGTCAAATTAATTTTTAACCAAATTAATTAGAGAAGTAAATTAAAATTTATTATAACAACTAAGGTAAAAATAAGATTACATAGTGTTTGAACTGAAAACATTTGGTATAATAATGATCCAAAATTTGTTAAAACCCCATTTTATAGCCATATATAGACCATTTATCGAATTTTATATAATATTTACCATTATTGGAGGAATATTTAATGGATTCCTCTCAATAGTGTTTTACTTTTTATATTTACCATAATGACATTCATCCTCTACTATAAAAGGGAACTCTTCCAAATAAATATTTAAAACCTATAAAGACCTATATATTATCCAAAATATTTATAAATACCCACAAAATATCCCTAATTTCAACCAATAATCCCCAATTTGGTTAAAAATCTATCCAAGAAAGATCATTAGTGTAAACCAAAAATAGTTACCTGAAGAAGATGTAACATCCTTCAACGTGCATTTTTGTTTTGTCTCCTTCTCCTCCTCATTCAATTCCTCTTATATAAAGCTTATATAACATCAAAATTATAAAAAATATACTTATATTTTGTTATTTTAAGGGTATTACCTGCACCTTAACACACTCCCATCAAATGGGAGATACACAATTATTATTTGTGTGTGTGGCGGACTACCGCCTCATGAACTGATGTTGTTCATTCTTCCATTACCACCTATCAAGGTTGAAAAAATGATGAAATTACTATTTTTATATGATATATGTGATATTTATGGTGTCTTTAATTTTCTTAAACTTTTATAAAACACATAAATTCATGATTTCAATTTTGTGGGAATACGATACCATTGTTTGTTGATGTGTGGAATACTGCATCCCCAAAGAGATTCAATTCATTCATGTATTACATAGAATATACTATTGATGGATGTAATATAAATATGAGATCTATATTAAATAATAATTATTATAAAATAATAATATATGTTTATATAATATCATTTACTATTATTCATTGTTTCAAAAGATAAGAAAATGGAATCGATGTTCATGTGTACGTACGACCTACCGTCTCCATGAACGGTGTATTTCATTTCCTATTTATATCTTTTATAGATTGTTATAAATACGTATATAATTAATATATATGATTATTTTATCATTTCTATCATTATGGAGATTATTAAATGATGATATAAGTAAGAATTCAAAAAATATAACAAATCCAAACACATGCCAAAAACAATGCGGTTATTACCTGAAACATAACTTCAACAAGGAACTGTCAATAAGCAGGTAATATAAAGTCTTAATTAAACCATATATGGTATGATATAAATGAATATTGTTTTTAATAGATTTATAATAAATATATATTTATTATACATGAGGTTTTAATGAGTATGATGAGAGTCAAGACATATGGAGAGGGGATTTCTAGTCTCACTTTTACTTCTATGAGACTAATTCCAAATACAAAACACATTTCTTTTGTGTGGTGTATATACTAACCCTGATTATATTCTATTGTTATTATCCTTAAATATATGGGTATTTACATATCCACTATATAATATCTTTTTAATGGGTTTTAAGATTCAAATGTTACCAAATTGTAAGATAATTTTGTCTCCATTTTTCTTCTTTGAGACACATATTATTTTATGTATGTACATTATTTTACAAGGTTTATCTAATTATATTTTATAGTTAATATCATAAATATCTTTCTTTTAATTAAATTTTATTCTTTTTGAAATTTTATTCTCTCATGGTTATTATTATTCAATAGCACTAAAGTGATAATATTTTATTTCTATATTCTCATCGTATACCTAGATTATTTACTATTATTATTAAACTAATGAAATATTCTGATCCTTCTCTCAAGAAATCTAATGATGTTTTTTTGACTATGGTTTTTTATTATATCTTCATTTAATTTTACCATTTTCTACTCTTTATAACCTAATATAATTAAGAAAATGTTTTTAAGAAAATAAAAATTTCTTTCTTTCTTTGGTTGGAAATATGTGTTCTTTCAGAACCATGTTTTTTAATAATGGTTAAAAAAATATTCCACTATTATCCTATGATTTTTGAAATAAATTTTCAACCATGTTTTACATTTTCACAAAATGGGATTATAATGGAATCATCATTTTGTTTTCAGATCATGGAACATTTCTAAGCTTCTTATAGTACAAAAAAAATGTTCAACAAGTACAAATTTATATTCTCTTAGGAAAATAATTTCTTGAAGATTATTTTTCAAGTTTAAAATATTTATTTTTAAATATGTTTTCTATAATATTCAGAAAAATAATTGTTTTTAAATTCATATTCAAATAAAAATATTTACAAATATTTTTTATGATTAACAATTATTTTAAATGATTTTCAAAGATTTCTTTATATGTTTTCAAGGGAAATTTTAAAAGAAAATTATTTCAAGGAATTTCAAAACTTATTTATATGTTTTCAATGCTATTTTCATTAAAAAGGGTTCTAATTATTTTGAAATATATTTTAAAATAAAAGGATTAGAAGTATTTTCAAATATTCATTTATATGTTTTCAATGATATTTTCAAAGTAAAATATTTAAATGATTTTAAAATTTTAATTTATATGTTTTAAAAATTTATAGTCAATGAAAATGATTTAAATTTTTTTAATGCATACTTTATATATTTTCAAATCTATTTTTTAATAAAATGGTTTTCCAAATGTTTTATGTTCTAAAAAAATTTCATAAAGAAAAGGACATTTTCCTCATGAAATGTTTTATACAAATTATAATGATTACTTCATTTGTTTTCAAATTAGTTTTCAAAGAAATAAACTTTGAAAATGTTTTACATAAAAATTACTTTTAACGAAATTTTATTTTTCATAAGAAATTCCCCATGTGATATTTCAAAATACTTCTCAATCTAAGATAACATCCTTTGATATAATTTATTCTTTAATGGGGATATGATCTAAGGAAACCATTTGTATCCTTTATTTGAATTGTTTATGTTTAAAATGGAAATTTGATTATGAAATCTGTTTCTCTTCCACAAGTTATACGAGGATAAACACTTTTGAAACCTAATTCCTTTAAAAAGTTATTTTATTAAGAAATGATTAAGAAACTTATCTATTTTCCACTGGTTAAAATATGATGTTTATGATACCAATTTCATTTCATGAGTTATGGTATGATGTTTATGAAACCAATATCTTTTATGGGCCGTGATATGATGTATGATTTTTTAACTTGTGTAAAACATATATATGATTCCATTATGTGACTAGTGATACATATATCTCCCTCCAATGCATTGGGTAAATATTTATATCTCATGAGATATAAATGGAAGGAATGTGGAGTGAACATGGTCTAGTAAAGGGATTTTCCACTCAAATGGCATTGGGAGTGATCCTTGACTACACATATTGTTTGGGGAGAGATCCCATTGCACTAATATGTCCATGGAATTAATATTTGACTACAATGTAAATCATTTTATATCCTTACGTTATGGCCACAATTCCATGAAATATTAAAACATTATGATTTCATGGATTATGATCTTGATTACCTTATGATTCATGTCTTATGAAATTTTTATATTTATGACACGACTCTTGATTATGATCTTTTATATGATGGGTATGATCTTATAATGCTATGATCATGTTCACATACCCTTCTTCTCATGATTATTCTTACACATCTCATGTTTTTACCATTACTAATAAATTTAGCTCACATATTCTTATATTCCCTTTATCTAGGTTATGAAGATATGTATTATATAGGATGTGTCTAAGAAGGGTTTAAATCATTACGTACCAAGTGGGATATAATGTATCTTACTTATATATATATATATATATAAGTGTTTACATTTCTAGGTTTCCAAAAGCACTAACCAATACAGTCTTTGGGAATGCGTCTATTTAATTTATTAAATGTTCCAAAAAAATTTATGTAATGTCTACATATGAGAAGAGAGGGTAATTATAATGTCATCTAAATCCCTTATATAAAAACTTCCCTTGGATATCTTGGATGTGGGTTGACTTGGTGATCCATTATATGATCACAAAGATGGAATTGTATCCTCTAAATGATTGTGGGAAACCTTTCAAGAAGCCCATAAATATACCATCCCACTTCTACTCTGGAACCTTATGGGGTTGAGCCATACCCATTTTAACCCAGTTATTATCCTCCACCTATTAACGTATGATGAATTAAGAGACAAACTATGATAAAAACTTATTCATTATTAGCCACTCACACTAAAATTTAATATTATGTTACATATTATTCATTGTGGGATGTATCTCTAAAGGGGATGCGTGAAATTACCTTAGAACATCCCCATGAAAAATCATTGGTACCATCAACTTCCCTAATAATATAATGTTATACTCCCCACCACTATAAAATACATCATTAGAATTTCAATTGAATATATGAATACATATGCTGTCAAAGTTGGTATCAACAAGATGAGTCTCCCATATATGATGTAGAAGTAATGAGGTAACCACCATATACTTACGGTAATATGTAACATCCCCCTCTAGAAATAATAATCACAAAAAGAACAACTAATCTAATCCCTCATTAAACAACTATCCATAATATATATTGTTGATATAATCTTACAACGTTTTCCCCTTATTATAAATATAGAATATCTCAAAGTAATAATCCTTGGGGAAATATAGTAATTTCCTCTATCTCAAGTTATGATCATTCAAAAAAATATATACACAAGACTCTTATGGTCAGAAAAGTTGATAAATCACTCAATCATATAGTAGCGTCACCAAACCAATATGGATAAGACAATTGGTTTCACTTATAGATCGTGGGTTATGTATTTCTTCTTATGAGGTCTCAACTATTGAGACCCATAAGAAATAACCTCCTTCATCTATATCATAAACCTAAACTATCAATCCCTAAGGAATTATATAATTCCATTTAATTAACACCACCCATCAGTAGTCACGTGATCAGGGTTCTTGTGAACATCTACTGAAACCCCTAAAAATACTTCTAACACCACTATATCTATAAAAGAGGATATCCTTTGATGTTAATTAGATAAATGGTATCAATATCCAATAAAAATTATGAAAAAATCTTTTTTAGTATCTGGCCAGCCCAAGGAACCTCTACACCACCATCATACTCTTGGGTGTCTCCAGATATAAAAATTCCCCAACCATCATTGGGTCCACTTACACACCCTCCGTATGAGATAAAATGTCCTAGAATCTAGATCTACAAAATATAGAAAAAACACATTGAGATATTTCCATAAATCTAGTACTCTCATTGTAACTATGATAACTTCATTTGTTTAAATGTGGACTACCACCTCCTCTAAGAGATATGATTAATTCACACATTACATTGAATGTATTAAGTATGTTTTTAGTAAACATATATGATTTATATTACATAATAATTATACCAGAATTATATTATATATATAAATACATATATCTCATTTACCTTATTTCTTTCAATTTGATTATAAAACGAAAGCGGCATTCATGTCTACATATGACCTACCATTTATATGAATGGTGTAATTCATTTAATATATTATATATATATATATATAATAATATATATATATATATATATTCTAAATATATATGATATTGATACCATGTTTTACATTATGGAAATAATTTAATCATGGTATAAGTAAAAGGATCAAGAATAACAAGTCAAAACTTATACGAAAAATAAAGTAGGATATTACCCAAAACGTAACATTAACAAGGAGTTGTTAAATAATAGGTAATATAAAGTCACAAAAAAATATAATATGGTATTATATATAATAATATGGTTCTTTATTAGATTTATAACAATCTTATATTTAATATATAAGAGGTTTTAAACTGTATGAAGAAATTTATGACTTAAGGTAAAAGAATTTCATATAAATTATATATTCCCGGGAGATATATGCCTTAATAACCAATATTTTATTTTGTGTGGTGTGTATAATTATTATTTATTTATTATATGATTATTATAAATACATTACGGTTATTTAAATTTCTATTATACGACCTTTCTTTCACGAGGTTATGTTTCAATATGCACTAAATCAATAAATTAATTTTTTCTAAATTTTCCTTCTTTAAGACACATGTAATGTTATGCACATATATTTTTCTACGATGTATATATACTTAAATTTAGATGTTATATATTTAATATCCTTATATTAATCATATTTTAATATTCATGTAATTTTATTCTTTCCATCATATTATGATTCAATGTTACAAAAGTGGTAACGATTTATAGCTACAATCTCATCATTTATCAAGATTTTTTATAATTATGATTACATTAATAAAATATTATGATCTATATCTCAATAAATCTCCAAATATTTATTAACATCTGGTTATTCATGTTATATCCTTTTAATGGTACCATTTTCCACTTTTGTTACATAAGATGATCAACAAATAATTTTTAAGAAAATATGATCTTACATCTCTCTTTGGTCAGAAATATGTGTTCTTTCAAAACCATGTTTTCTAAAAAGTATTAAAAAAATATTTTATGGTTAAATTTTTTTTACAAATTTTTTTCAGTATTATTTATTTAATTTTTAATGAAAATTGCATTCAAAATATTTTCAAGCCTCTTTTATAAGCTTTCAAGGAAAATGGTTTTCAAAATTTTTTGGAGGTTCTTTTATATTTTTTCAAGGAATTTGTTTTTAAAAATATATTAAATCTGCTTTAATATGTTTTCAAGGAAAATGGGTTTCAAATTTTTTTCAATATTCAATTATATGTTTTCAAGTAAAATGGGTTTCAAAATGTTTTCAAGTTTATTTTATATGTTCTCTAGGAAAATGATTTTCATATTTTTTTAATATTATTTTATCAGATTTCAAGAAAAATGGTTTTTATAATTATTTAAATATTCTTTCATATTTTTTCAAGGAAAATGGTTTTAAAAATGTTTTCAATCTTCTATTATAAATTTACAAGAAACATTGGTTTCAAAATGGCTTAAAATCTTCTTTCTATGTTTTCAAATCATTTTCAATGAAAATGGTTTTCAAATGGTTTTAGTTTTTAAAAATAAATTTTCATATAAAAAAATAATTTTATTAAGAAATGGTTTTAAAATATATTTCAAAATTATTTTCCATATAATATGACATCTGTTGATGTTACTCATTCCTTTTTGGGAAATGATCCAAAGTTTCCATTCATATTCTTTCTCTAAATGGTTTATATTTTTATGGAATCATATTTATGAAAAACCATTTCTCTTTCATGGGTTATATTTATATGAAACCCATTCTTCTTCCCTGAGTTATATGTTTATGAAAAATGTTTCCTATCCATAGGTTATATAATTAAGAAACTAGCTTCTCTTTAATAGGTTATACCATGATAAATTCGTATGAAACCTGCCCCCTTTCACATGTTATTCTAGGTTGAAATGATTATAAAACCTATATATTTTCAATAGGTTTTTATATGATTAATTTTTTAGGATAAAAATTTCATTTTATGTGTTATGGTATGATATATTTTTATAGGTCATGATATGATGTATTTTTATTATCTTATGGAACATGTATGTATGATTATATTATATGATGGGTGGGGCCTATATCTTCCTCAAATTCATTAGGTAATAATTGATTAATCATGAGTATAAATGTTATGCATGAACCTGATTAAATTTCCACAACATTATGCATGGACCTAGTTCTATGTACATAATCTTATGTGGAAACATAATTACATGTTTAGAATGTTATGATTGAATCTTATTATATGTTCATAATGTTATGTGTGAACTTTAATACATGTTCACAATGTTATGCATGGACCTGGTTAAATTTCTATAAGTTATGTGTGAACCTGATTACATGTTCACAATGTTATGCGTGAACCTGATTCCATGTTCACAACCTTATGAGTGGACCTGGTTGTATGTACATAACAATAAGAAAGGTCTTAATTTCATGTCATTAACTTAATTAGTGAACCTATTTTTACTTATACATGATCATGATGTTATATATTGATGTCTATTCCAAAATTTATTGTATCATTAATATTTTATGCTTTCCTGGATTATGTTCCTGATAATATTGCGATTCATGTCTTATGAGATGATAATTTTTATACCCTGATTCTTGTTTATGATAATTGATATGAAAGGTATTATCTTCTGACGGTACAATCATGTTCTCGTACCCTTCTGTTCTTGTTATTCTTACTTCTTTCATTTATTTACCTTCACTAATAATTTGATCTCACCCCTTTCTTATGTTCAAACTACTCCGGTTATAATAAAAGGTTTTTAAGTAGAATTAATAAGGGGTAAGATCTTTGTGGGACACATTAAAGATATTTCAATGAGTTATAATATTATGGTTACAAGATTCAACAGGCACTAAATTAATATGGTCTTAGGACATATACTTTTTATTGTGTTATGTATTACACAAAAATGATGTAATTTATACATACATGAAGAGTGGTTTTTTATAGTTGGTATTAGATAATAGTTTTATAAAACCATTGAACACTTTTATGAGGAAACATTAGTGATATTCCAAGGGATATTCATAAGGATATGTCTAGGGGTTTCTCTAAGGATAAGTTAATGTTTAGGAAAATGTCCAAGAATTTTGGTAAATGATAGAGTGAGTGGCTTCCCAAAATTACATCCCTATAAAGATAATAAAAGTGGATGTGTCTCTAGTATATATGTACCCAGGTTTAACAACTCTAATTAGGAGAATTGGGCCTAACTCGAGCGTAACCTAGTACATGACAACGAGCCTTACTGCACACCTGGTTTGGCACTCCCATAGGATTTACTTTGTGAACTCACAAACTATTCATGTACCATCATGAATTATTTAAATATATGTTTATTATGAATAACCTAGGATAAACATAGGGGTTTATATATTAATGAAGGTGTCATAATTTAGACATCATGTAAGTAGTTTTATATGAATATGTGGTTCCTCACTATGAAAACTTTTTCTTACTCTATGATTCTTTTTAGTCAAAGGATGGAACCTGAAGGAACAATATTATTGGTGACTATGATGGATAATTAAATTATTTTTCTCTTGATAATCCAAATTATATGGTATATAAAATTCATAACCTCATTATTATTCTTATACAACTTTTTCATGGCCTGAATCATGATGAGCTTCTAAATACGAAAAGAAGGGAACAACGTTCTATTGATTCCTTTAAGAGAAACCATACACCTTCTTTTAGTGGTTCTTATGATCTAATTGTGGATTAAAACTATATCAATACCAATGAAAATATATTCTATATTCTATATTTTTTGAATATTGATAATGTCATTATGGGTGTTTATCGGTTAGAAGGTGAAGCAGACTAGTGGTGGACTCTAATAAAGATTATGAAGAAGCCAATTGAAATTGAATCCATGGATGGGGATGAGTTCAAGAACTTATTATTCAGTAATTACTTTATTCATGTTCTTCATATAAATATAGAAATAGAGTTCCTTGATAATAAGTAAATGGATGATGTATCTATCGGTACCTACAAGGCTAATTTGACAAGCCTTGCGATGTACACTTCTGGTATTATCATCCAACCAGAAGTTAAAGTTGATAGGTTATTTAGTGGATTAAATATATGTATTATAAGGGATTTTTTCATAAAATAATTTATTATATATGAACATAATTTTCATTGTGAAATCATCATTGAAATGGAGGATGGATTTTCATATCAATCTCATTGTTTTACCATGAAAATTAAGATGGAGTTCAATGGAAAATCTAGAAACTAGGGAGAGAAGAAAATGTTTCAAACTAATACATTAAAAAATTGTGGAAAATATAAAATAAGAGATTTACTGAAAGGAGTAAGGTGTTTCAAGTTGGGAATCTTGGACACTGAGAAAAAAAATTAGAAGTGATGCAAAGGGGAAATTCAATTAAATGAATAGAGAGAAAGGTCAAAAGAATGAACCAAACTCACTTCAGTGTTTCATGTTTTAAGAGTTTGGGAATTATGGAAATAAATTCCACAATACAAGGGATTATATGGATGATAAGACACAAAAAACTATGAGGAAAAAGGAAAAAATGAATGTTTATGAAATCACAATGGATGAAGTGAATAATGATAATTAGGAAAAACTTATCCATATTACCCCACCCGTAGTTGGGATGTCAATGTTTTATTTTTTATGAATAATCCCTAAAATGATCTTATTGTTCATCATTTAGTGATGTTTCATGTGATTATATCCCTCTACATGTATTTTGGAATAATAAAATCACATTTAATGTTTTATCAATACAATGATAGACACCCATTTCCAATGTAAATGTTTTTGTATAAGAGAAGAGATTATTTAAGGAATAAATGGTGAATAATATTTTTGATGTTTTATAAGGTTAAAAATTTATGTTATGGAATGAGTGAAACATGTGTTAAGTAATTAGAGATGAAATTATTATCTCAATATATGAGGATTTATGCATATTTCATAACTCGTGAAAACCCTTTTATTTTTTTTGGAATGACCTATCATTCGATTTATGGATCTCATGATCTATTAAGGCTTCAGTAATGAGAAATTTATGTATATTTTATAAAGTAATACATGAAGTGAAAATTGATTAAGAAATAATAAATGTGTGATATTGTGCATATCAAAGTTAATAATTCCAAGTAAGTATATTTCCTTAAGTACATATACAGGAAATGAATTCCACTATGAAACAGATATTAGAAAATATTTATCATAATACCTTCTTTTCTGTTGAGATGATGGTCTTATAAATCAATATATATCTATGGTTTTGAATTTTCCATTTATCATTCACTTGATGACGATCAATGATTTTTATATCTCTCTATAGTTATTTATGCTTTTATTGCATGTTCAATCTTTACTACCAACCGATGTTTCCTATGTCGAAACCTAGTTATATGTTGCATTGGGTAATTATTATGTTTCTAAATTTCTTATTTTAAGGATGTTTTAGTATTCATTTTTATTATGTGGGTTTCTAAGAAATTAACTTTCACGCATTAAACCTTGAATAAATTAGACGAATTTCAAGGGTGTAATACATTTAAGGGTGGTAGAATGTAACAAACCAAGATTTTGTAAACCTTTGTTTTATTAAAAAAATGTCATTTAATTTGATTTTGTGTGTTTCAAACTAAACTAATTAAAAATTCCCTTTTACAATACACCAAGATAAGCTTGTGCCACATTCCATCAGGTTTGTTTAACGTTATACACAACACCATGTTTCGATGAAACATAATTTTATTAATATAATTATTTAAAAGATATAGTTATAACCTAGTGAGAAAAATTAGTAATATGAATAACAATAACTAACTTTTAAATATTATTTTTAATGGTTTTATATAAATAAAACATATTGGTAATAAAACATGTAATATTGGAAAAGTATTTATATGTTTGAAAATACTATTTTCTCGAATGAAATAATTTTATGTCCTTTTGTGAACAATAACGAAGTTAATTTTAGTAAATTTTTGGAAATAAATTTGATAAAATAAGAATAACTTTTGAATTCATAATTTCAAAATTATCTTAGGGTGAATTAAAATATTTTTATGGGAAAACATTATTTTGGGATGAAGAGTGAAAAATACTAGATTTTAATTCAAAACTAATTTTCCATATAATTTATTTATATAGTTAAATTATATATTATTTTGATTTTAATGTCACAATATATCAATTATAAATCAATAAATCCAATTTAGGCCATTGAAAGTATCTTTATATTTAATTTAGATATAAAATCATAATGAACCTTTGACCATTCTCACTTAAAAATCCCACTTTCTTGCCCCGTCTAAGAGATTGGAACTGAACATAATTTTATCTCTTATATGAATTGAATTTAAAGAAATTGAAATAATTAATTTTAATAAGTATAATTTTTATAGTATAATTATATACACTTTATTTTTGATGAAAATATTAGTGAAAGTGAATAAAATTAATTACAGCGATTAAGGTAAAATTAAACTTAAAATGGGAATAAACCTTAATATTAAGGGACTAAATGACCTATAAAGTTGTCAAAAATCCATTGTATATCCATATTTAATCTCTAAATATTCTATTACTGAGTTTCGTTTTGTTTTTTAGGAATTGTTCTAGGAAAAAAATTGTACACCTACCTTGTTGTCAAAAATGCTAAGAGTGTCCCTTCACTCCACTATAAAACAGTACCCACACCTTCTACTTTCTCAAACCTCTTAAGACACATTTGATTGAAAAAATAGTGAAAAAATGGATCCTCAAGATACCTCCCCTTAATATAGAAGCCTCACATTGGGAATAATGCAATCCAATGAATCGATTTGGTGAAAACCAAAAGAAGTTACCTAAATAAGAGGTAACATCCTTCCTCAAGCTCATTAGTTTTATTTTCATTCTCCACAAACTATATTATTATTATTATTCCATGATTATATAAAATAATTCCCTAAATATTTTTATATTTTTTTATTCTATTGGTTATACCTTCACTTAAACATGATCCCATATAATGGGTAATGAACTTACCGATCTTATGTACGAAGAACTACCACCTCACGAAACAGTGTTGTTCATTTTTCCATTACCAACAGTCAAGGTTGGGAATTAAGATGGAAACACTTTTTAAATATCATATATGTTATATTTATAATATATTTATGAATATTTAATTTTTATATAGAACACAACTTTATTATTTTAACTTAGTGTAACTACGATAACTTCATTTGTATAAGTGTGGACTACCGCCTCCTCTAAGCGATGTGATTCATTCACACATTGAATGGAATTTATTATGTATGTTTTTAGTAAACTTATATGTTCTATATTATATAAAAAATATACTATAATTATATTTTATATATAAATATTTTTCATTTACATACTTTCTTTCAATATGATAATAAAATGAAAACAACATTAATGCGTATGTACGGTTTATCGTCTCCATGAACGATGTATTTCATTTAATGTTTATATCGTATATAGATTATTATAAATACATATATACTGAAAAAATATAATATTTATAATATTTTTTACATTCCTTAAATAATTTAATCATGATATAAGTAAGAGGATCAAGAATAACAAGTCAAAACATATACGAAAAATAAAGCAAGATATTACCTGAAATGTAACAGTAACAAGGAGTTGTTAATAAACAAGTAATATAAAACAATAAACAAATATTATATGTTATTATATATAATAATATTCTTATTTTATATATTTATAATAAACATATATTTAATATATATTAGTTTTTAATGTGTATGAAGCAATTCAATACTTATATTGAGATAATTTCATCTCACTTTTTATTTCCGTGAGATTCATGCCTTATTTAACAATTATTTATTTTTTGTGGTGCGTATACTACCCCTGGATTTATTATATGATTTTAATAAATAAATTTATGCATTTTTAAGTAAAAATTTATGATATTTCTTTCATGGGGTTATGTTTCAAATGTTACCAAATCAGTAAAGAAATTTTATCTCAATTTTCCTTCTTTGAGACACATTCCAGGTTATGCCTTAGTATTTTTCTATTTGGTGTATATAAAACCTTTGACATGTTATGTCATGAATCTAATTATTTTTGTGATATTTTAAGCTTCATTTAATGTTATTTATTCAATGAAATTATGTTTCTATGTTACGAAAGTGGTAATATTTTATAACATCAATCACATTATTTGTTGAGATTTTTTATTTTTATTTTTATTTTTTTAACAATCAATTTATTTTATTAAAGAGAAGGAGAAAGGGGAAGGAAAAAGGTAAAGAAAAAAACACAAGGAGGTCTAAAGAAGTGGAGACCGAGAGAATCTATAATATCCACTTCCATTCCACCTAGGGGGAGGGAGCCAAGAGAGTCAAAAACCATAAAAGGAAATGACTGAAAAGCATTAGAGGCCAAAAAGTCCGCCAATCAGTTTCCATCACACCATGTATGAGAAATATCAATGCATTTAGGGAGTAGATCCCTGCACTTGTGGATGAGGTACGTGATGTGCCAAGGAGGGGCGACGTTTCCATTATGAAAACTCCAAATAATTTTAGAATCAGTCTCCACCATATTGAGGGTAATTTTTCAAGAACTACAGATTTCTAAGCCATCAAGAATAGCCCTTGAATCAGCCATAAAATAATCACCAATCCCATAATATGTATTGAACGCCAGGCAAATCGAGCCAATCGAGTTATGAACTGCTCCACCCCCTCATGATCCCCTGTCTGCAAGAACCATCAGTATTTAGTTTAAAGACATGAGAGGGGGTCCATCGAACCCAAACACCAGTTGGCATTGGGACAGGGGAACCAGACGGATGCCTACCAGCCATATAACGATGCAGGGAGGGGGCCAACTCCCAGTTGCCATGCAGACTTGCCAGCATGGACACTAGAAACCTGGTTTTAATAACCATGTTATAGGAAGAAGGACTAGTTGTAACACCCCAGGTAAATAAAGAATATGACATTTTCATATTTATCCATATTTGTGAATAAGGTATTAATATGACTTTAAAGGGGACGCTATGTTCGATGGCGTACCCAACACGCAACAACGCGTTTCATGGGAATCTTACGTTGTACTCTAATAATAAAATAATATTATTTTAAATGGTAGTTAACATGTAGCCATTGTATTGGCGGTAATGGATAGAAATAACTAAAAAATGATTATATATGTTTTTAAATGTTTTTACATTTATCTAAAGATAAAGGCTTAAAATACGGATAGAATTCAATTTTAGGCGTATATGCCATGGTTTTCACTAAAGGTTCACTTATCGCCTTTTGATGGTGAACCGTCATTAAATATAGTTTTGTTCACTCTTATACATTCTATTGGACCAAATAAAACTCTTCTTAAGAATTGGGACATCAAAATTTACTTTGTGTAAATTTTTGGTATCATTCCGATAAAGTTCATTTTTTTAAATGAATAGTGTAAAATGTTGTATTTTAATTCAAAAACTCTTTTTAATCTAATTTATTTATATGATTATATTATCTTTTTAATTGGTTTTAAAGTGAAATTAGAATATATTTTTACCATTAAATCCAATAGTGGTCGTTGGAATTAATTTCACTTTGAAATCAGACTTAAACTAGTGTCAATCTTTTGATACTTATTGTTTCATAAAAACACGCTATTTGATATGACAGCGGGAATTATTTATTAAATTAATTAATGTTACTTATATGTTTTGCATTTTTTAAAATAGACTTCATTTTTGAATTCGTAATATCAAATATAGCTTAGGGTTAATTTTTGGGATTTTTCTGAAAAACTTCAATTTTTGATGAATAGTGAAACCACTAAGTGGTACTTATAAAAACTGATTTTTCCATTTAAATGAAATTTTGCCATATATGTGTTTTCAATTTCAAAAATCCGACATAAATGGTTTTCATTAAGAAGTAAAATGTGGTTCAATGGGATAAAAATAATTTTTTGGTGAATAGTAACTTATTATGTTTTTAATCGCGATTAGAGGTAATTAGTGTAGTTTATGGTAAGAATAATGTTTTAATAAGCTGAAATGACCTATACACATGTCCTACCCTCATTGGATGTGTAATGGCCGACCAATACAATCCATGGGTCAACTTGGGGAGCCCATGGAGCCACTTTGGTTGGAAAATGACATAAATATCTTTTTATTTAATGTTAAAGTAAAAATGACACAAACATGAGATGTTTTACTAAAACAATTTTTACATGGGGTTATACAAGTCATATTTTTGACTATAAATATTCATTGGAAATCTAAAAATATTTCCTACATCATATTATTTTTTTTAATACATAAAATAAATTAAATTATTTATGACATCATGATGATGCAACGATGACCTCATTATTCAACGATTTAAATAAAATGGAATGATAATGTAATATCTAAGACCTACACATGTCCAAAACCTATTGGATGAGTGTATTTAGAACCCTTATCACCTTATCCTCGAAACAAATCAATATGGGACCTCCTAAATCCGAATACCATTTTAAAATACAGTGACTTTTCTTTACCTTCCAAGAGTGCCCCTCCTCTCCTCTTATAAAAGGCCCCCACCTCTACCACCTTACCCACACTCCCAAAGCCTTTGGCTTGGCCAACCTCTGCCCATTTTGTCTCTACACTTCCCTATATTACTTATTTAAGCCTCAAATTGGGCATAAGTCTTCCCAAGGAAGCCTTTGAGCTCAAACCAAAGGGAGTTACCCGATTTTAAGGTAATGTCTTCACTTGAGTCCTTTTGTTTTATTTTGATTCTCCAACCCCCTGAACTCTTTTTATTCATTTATTTTGTAACAAATCCAGTATCATCAATATAATAGAATGTTTTTCTAATACGTATTAGAGCTACAATTTCACACACCTATATCTAATGGTTAAAGAACATATTGTTTCCGTGGATGGCGAATTTCGGCCTCCCGAAACGACGATTGTTCAACATTCTTTTAACACCTTCAAAGGTGGACAATAAGATGACACTATATTTTTATGTGATATACAATATGTTTATGTCTTCCTTAAGCTTCTGTATTTTTCATTTTTGGCATACCTTTATGGTTTCCATTATGGGTAAACGCGATATCTTCATTTAAGGAAGTGCGGACTACCGCCCCCTCAAAGTGATTTGATTCGTTAATACCATATGTGGTACGTATAAAGTATATATTTAATAATATTATATATGATAACATACTGGAATTAAAATACTATTATTTATCATTATGTTTTAATTCCATTAAATATGAAATAGAAATAGAAGTAGCGTTCATGCGTACGTAAGGCTTACCGTCTCCATGAACGGTACATTTCATTTCTTATCTCAAAAAGTTATGTAATATTATAAGTACATATACATAATGGATATATATGTAATATATTACATCAAAATTATGGATATAATTCTGGAATTATAACATATATATACCTCTCTCATTTTGTTTTAATTCCATTAATATGACAAAAAATGAAAGTAGCGTTCATGTGTACGTACGGCCTACCGTCTCCATGAACGGTGCTTTTCGTTTTTTATCTCCAAATGATATGGAACAGTATGAAATGAATATTTACTGGATATATATGATATTTTAATCATTAATACTATTCTGTAAATTATTTACTTATAACTAAATGGGCATTCTTTTTTCAAACAAGTTCATTTTTTACTCTTGTACCAAACATCGGCAAAAACGTCTGATATGAACTAACATTATTAAATAATTATTATAACATTATAATATGTGATATGAACTGAATAATAATCTCTAAAGGAGGTACTTAGGCAATTATTAATTGACCAAAGTTTATTATTCAGGAATATAAAGAAACGAACAAGACAAGTTTGACTTGAGGTAAGAGATCCTACTCCTCTCTTTCTTTTTAAGTACACTCTTTTATGTCATTCCTTATAAGCTCATATTTCTTGTTATTGGGATGTTATTTTATATTACTATTATTGTAATTTTTATGTTCATATGATGAGAGACCATATTCTCTCTCATCAATCCATTTTGGAAGTTCTGAGTGGCGCCGTTAGGCTGCCGAATTTTCGTAAGAGATCTAACCTCTCTCTTTTTCTTTAAGTACTCTCCTTTATGTATCTTCTTTAAAGTTCCTATTTGTTATTATGGGGGATGTTATTTTATATTCCTCTTTCTGTACATTTTATTTTAATGTGATGAGATACCCTATTTGATCTCATCAATCCATTTTTGGAAGTTTTAAGTGGTGCCGTTAGGCTGCCGAGTTTTCGTAAGGGATTTTTTATCTCACTTTTATTCCCGTGAGATTTATGCTAAATTTGACACAATTTCCTTTGAGTGGTGTATGTAATGACCATTATTTTACTCATTGTGTAATATTCTTTCATTTATGAGTATTTACATCAATGTTGTATTGTCCTTCTTTCACGGGGTGTATGTTTCTAAAGATACCCATGTCAGTAAGGGAACCTTTCACCCTCCTCTTTTTAAAAGACTTATTTTGTTATGTCTTTTAATTCACATAATATTATTTTGGGATATGTTCTTCTATATCCTTATTGATTTAAATTTTATGTCCATGTGATGAGATACCCTTTTTATCTCTCATCAACCCTTTTTCTGAATTTTGAAGTGACGTCGTTAGGCTGTCTAATTATTGCAAAGGAACTTCTTAACCCAATTTCGATTCTTTGGGATAAACTTGTACACCTTGAATATGTCTTTATATGATTATGTGTGAATGTCCTCTGATTTTTTTACACTTAATACCCACTTATCTTTCGTGTATTCGTTTGTCATACATAGTTATGTAACTGATTTATCCTTAATCCAAGGATACCGTCTTCGTATGGGACTTCGTCTCAATCTCATTTCATTGAGGCATATTTTTTTTATACACAACCTTATTTTATACGGTGTATAAACCCCTTTGACTTTTACATTTATCCAAAAGGAATATTTTTTATACGAAGCGTTTTACTAAATAACAAAAGGGAATGTTTTTGTCGTACGTATGAGGCGACAATGACTTCTCTGCCGTCGTGACCGTTATTTGAGTTTCAGATTCCTCTACAAGCCATACCTTCTTTTTAAAAGAAAAATAAATACCATGTTTTAATTTTCTTTTATTTTGGTATTGAAAATGGTTTTCATAATGTTTTTATATCAATGTGTTGTATTGATATCTTGTGATTGAAAGGTGGAAATGTTATGTTTCCTTTATGCATGTTTTATGTGATATGATTATGTTGAGGTTCTTGGGAATTATTATGAAGACGGGTGGTTCCATGATAAACTAAGAGCGGGTGAGCCCGATATAGCTCTCCAATGCATTGGGTAACACGAAGGAGTTAAATGTTAAGGTTTCTCTGAAGAGATTTAGGGAATATAGTGTGATGGGTATTCTAATCGTAACCAAGAGGGTTACTCCCTACGTAAGAATGTTATGAATGCCTCAAGTTACCTTTATGTCTTATGATTTATATGATTTATTCATGTTTTGATGAGGTATGTTAATGTGCCTATGTTTTATGGGTAAAGTATGATTTCATTCTTATGTATATATGAACTCATGTTTCCTTTCCATATTTTTATAACCCTTACTGAGATTTTTATGCTCATCCCAAGTTTTTTGAAATGTTTTTCACAGGTCAAGGGAAAGGTAAATGATGTAATGATAGTGTCAAGGATGTGTCAAGAAATAATCCATGTTTTATTTTCAATATGTTTCCATTTATGGGAAGAATGAATACTATCTTTTATGTAACCACTTTGTTGAAATGTGGAATGTAATGAAAGTTTCATGATCTAATTCTCTAAAACTCTAAACCTGAAAAGATCCTCAATGTTTAATATTGTAATAACTCAAGATTAAGTAATGTTTAAGGCTGGGGCCTTATTGTTGGTATCAAAGTTTGGTTTAGATAACTTTAGAGGTTAGGGTATTCTCTAAGAATAAGTGACAGTACCATAACGGATAGGATTTCAGAAAGAGTCCTAGTTTTAGATAAAGTGAATGAGTAAGTATATATTAGTGTTTATCTTCCTCATTAGTACATTATGGTTATGTTTATATACTCACACTGACCTTTTTGGTTTTAGTAAATGGCTGGATCTAGCAGGCCCCAAAGTGACAATCGGTTTGAAGGAAACTGTGGTGGTTCTCTGATTAAGAGATTGGATGAAATGGGGTATTCAATGAGGAAACTCAGGGTTGTTCTAAACCAACTATCAAGGATTCATGATAAACCACTTGAACCTTGGTATGTTCTATAATGTATCATGTACGACAATCGATGTGGAAGTTCAGGTAATAATTATAAAGGTAACAATTAGAGTTTATATGATCCTTACTTTTGAGGTAATTATGAGTTATTATATGATATGCTGGAAAATGAAAGGCATGAGATAAACATGAGGTTAAAATATGTTATGATCATTTTTGATGATTTTATCTCTTTTTGGGGAATGATTTAAGAATTATATAGTTTTGTAAAAAGGACAACACGTAGACCGTGTGACAAACCGTCGCGTCGGACAAAGCTACGAGAATCGAACCCACAACCAAAGTGCGACTGGTATTTATCTCCTACCACTGGACTATGTAAATTCCATGGTTAGTTTGACTGATTCTTTTTAGTTATATGATTTTATGAATTAAGAGTAAGTTGATTTTGGGTTATTTATGAAAATGATGAACCTATCATGGAGGATATGTGATTAGGTTAATTACTTCTCAATACGAGACAGTAGGAGCAACTGATGTTGTTTGGAGATAAATGTTACGATTTAACTTGGAAGGCTGTGTGACTAAATCCTTCAAATATTTGGGTTTCAATCTTATATTGGTTTACTTTGATGAATTTTATGAAAAATTGATTATCGAATGGTCCTCGTTGAACTTTGGGTTTTGTTGGATAAATTTTGGAGATTAAGAATAGATTTTCTTTTTAAAGGGTTATCTTTTTCTGGATTATCTGATCTTGTACTAACCTTTTTGGTTTTGGTTTTGGTTATAGTCTAAAGATATGAGAAGTATATAGTTCTCTATTTTGGATTAGGTGATTCTCTAGAAATTGATTATAGTACTCTTAATGCGAACAAGTCTTCCTAAATACTCGTCTTTTGGAGAAAATATGAGTTTGATTAAGGAATCTAGTAAAAGTTGAAAGTCAATATGATAAGTGATTATGTTTCCTTATGAATAAATTCCTCAATAAAAAGTAACTTAAAAAAAATTTTGTCTAATAACTTTTCCTACTGGTGAATCGAATACCGTTTAACCCATCACAAGTTTGTGATTTTCTTATTGTTAACTTTCTCCTAAACATGTTTTCTATCACTCTCCATCAGAACATGACCCTATGTTTTCTCCTCCATGTCCATATTTTCATACTTGGAATCCTAGTATGGGTTAACTCGGGTGACCTTTGTACTTATCTTTATTTATTTTAAAGTTATTGTTTTACCGACTCTTATTCCGACGTGGGACTTTCAAGGATGATTCCATGCCCAATTTTAAAACTGCGAGGACGCAATTCCCAAAAGGGGGGAAGGATGTAACACCCCAGGTAAATAAAGAATATGACATTTTCATATTTATCAATATTTGTGAATAATTTATTAATATTAATTTAAAGGGGACAATATGCTCGATGGCGTACCCAACACGCAAAAACGAGTTTCTTGCGAATCTTACGTTGCACTCTAATAATAAAATAATATTATTTTAAATGGTAGTTAACATGTATCCGTTGTATTGGCGGGAATGGATAGAAATAACTAAAATATTATTATATATGTTTTTAAATGTTTTTACATTTATCCAAAGATAGTGGCTTAAAATACGGAAAGAATTCAATTTTAGGCGTATATGCCCTGGTTTTCACTAAAGGTTCACTTATCGCCTTTTGATGGAGAATCGTCATTAAATATAGTTTTGTACACTATTATACATTCTATTGGACCAAATAAAACTCTTCTGAAGAATTGGGATATCAAAATTTACTTTGTAAATTTTTGGTATCTTTCCGATAAAGTTCATTTTTTTAAATGAATAGTGTAAGATGTTATATTTTAATTCAAAACCTCTTTTTAATATAATTTATTTATATGATTAGATTTTCTTTTGAATTTGTTTTAAAGTGAAATTAGAATATATTTTTACCATTAAATCCAATAGTGGTCGTTGGAATTAATTTCACTTTGAAATCAGACTTAAACTAGTGTCAATCTTTTGATACTTATTGTTTCATAAAAACACGCTATTTGATATGACATCGGGAATTAATTATTAAATTAATTAATGTGACTTATATTTTTTGAATTTTGTAAAATAGACTTCATTTTTGAATTCGGATTATCAAATATAGCTTAGGGTGAATTTTTGGGATTTTTCTGAAAAACATCAATTTTTGATGAATAGTGAAACCACTAAATGGTAATTATAAAAACTGATTTTTCCGTTTAAATGAAATTTTGCCATCTTTGTGTTTTGAATTTCAAAAATCCGACATACATGGTTGTCCTTAAGAAGTAAAATGTGTTTCAATGGGATAAAAATAATTTTTTGGTGAATAGTAACTAATTAAGTTTTTAATCGCGATTAGAGGTAATTAGTGTAGTTTATGGTAAGAATAAAGTTTTAATAAAATTAAATGACCTAGACACATTTCCTACCCTCATTGGATGTGTAATGGCCGACCACTACAATCCATGGGTCAACTTGGGGACCCCATGGAGCCACTTTGGTTGGAAAATGACATAAATATATTTTTATTTAATGTTAAAGTAAAAATGACACAAACATGAGATGTTTTACTAAAACAATTTTTACATGGTGTTATACAAGTCATATTTTTGACTATAAATATTCATTGGAATGATAAAAATATTTCCTACATCATAGTAGTTTTTTTAGACATTAAATAAATTAAATTATTTATGACATCATGATGATGTAGCAATGACCTCATTATTTAACGATTTAAATAAAATGGAAAGATAATGTAATATCTAAGACCTACACATGTCCAAAACCTATTGGATGAGTGGATTTAGAACCCTTATCACCTTATCCTAGAAACACATCAATGTGGGACCTCTTAAATCCGAATACTATTTTAAAATAAAGTGACTTTTCTTTACCTTCCAAAAGTGCCCCTCCTCTCCTCTTATAAAAGACCCCCACCTCTACCTCCTTACCCACACTCCCAAAGCCTTTGGCACAGCCAACATCTTCCCATTTTGTCTCTACACTTCCCTCTCTTACTCCTTGAAGCCTCAATTTGGGCATAAGTCTTCCCAAGAATTCCTTTGAGCTCAAACCAAAGGGAGTTACCCGATTTTAAGGTAATGTCTTCACTTGAGTCCTTTTGTTTTATTTTGCTTCTCCAACCCCCTAAACTCTTTTTATTAATTTTTTTTGTAAAAAATCCAGTATCATAAATATACTAGGATGTTTTTATCAGAATGATTCGAGCTACACTTTCACACACCTACATCTAATGGTTAAAGAACATACTGTTTCCGTGGATGGCGAATTTCGGCCTCCCGAAACGATGATTGTTCAACATTCTTTTAACACCTTCAAAGGTGGACATTAAGATGACAATATATTTATATGTGATATATAATATGTTTATGTTTTCCTTAAGCTTATTTAGTTTTCATTTTGGGCATACCTTTATGGTTTCCATTATGGGTAAACGCGATATCTTCATTTAAGGAAGTGAGGACTACCGCCCCCTCAAAGTGATTTGTTTCATTAATACCATATGTGGTACATATAAAGGATATATTTAATAATATTATATATGATACCATACTGGAATTAAAATACTATTATGTATCATTATGTTTTAATTCCATTAAATATGAAATAGAAATGGAAGTAGCGTTCATGCGTACGCACGACTTACCGTCTCCATGAACGGTACATTTCATTTCTTATCTCAAAATGTTATGTAATATTATAAGTACATATACATAACGGATATATATGTAATATATTACATCAAAATTATGGATATAATTTGGGAATTATAACATATATATATCTCTCTCATTTTGTTTTAATTCCATTAATATGACAAAAAATGAAACTAGCTTTCATGCGTACGTACGGCCTACCGTCTCCATGAACGGTGCTTTTCGTTTTTTATCTCAAAATGATATGGAATAGTATGAAATTAATATTATCTGGATATATATGATATTTTAATCATTAATACTATTCTGGAAATTATTTACTTATAACTACATGGGCAATATTTTTTCAAACAAGTACATTTTTGACTCATGTACTAAACATCGGCAAAAACGTCTGATATGAACTAACATTATTAAATAATTATTATAACATTATAATATGTGATATGAACTGAATAATAATATCTAAAGGAGGTACTTAGGCAATTACTAATTGACCAAAGTTTATTATTCAGGAATATAAAGAAGCGAAAAAGACAAGTTGGACTTGAGGTAAGGGATCCTACTCCTCTCTTTCTTTTTAAGTACACTCTTTTATGTCATTCCTTCTAAGCTCATATTTCTTGTTATTGGGATGTTATTTTATATTACTCTTACTTTAAGTTTTATGTTCATATGATGAGAGACCATATTTCTCTCATCAATCCATTTTGGAAGTTTTGAGTGGCGCCTTTAGGCTGCCGAATTTTCGTAAGAGATCTAACCTCTCTCTTTCTCTTTAAGTACTCTCCTTTATGTAACATCTTTTAAGATCCTATTTGTTATGATGGGGGATGTTCTTTTATATTCCTCTTGCTGTAAATTTTATTGTAATGTGATGAGATACACTATTTGATCTCATCAATCCATTTTTGGAAGTTTTAAGTGGTGTCGTTAGGCTGCCGAGTTTTCGTAAGGGATTTTTCGTCTCACTTTTATTCCCGTGAGATTTATGCTACATTTGCCACAATTTCCTTTGAGTCGTGTATGTACTGACCATTATTTTACTCATTGTGTAATATTCTTTCATTTATGAGTATTTACATCAATGTTGTATTGTCCTTCTTTCACGGGGCGTATGTTTCGAAAGATACCCATGTCGGTAAGGGAACCTTTTACCCTCCTCTTTTTAAAAGTCTTATTTTGTTATGTCTTTTAATTCACATAATATTATTTTGGGATATGTTCTTCTATATCCTTATTGATGTAAATTTTATGTCCAAGTGATGAGATACCCTTTTTATCTTTCATCAACCCTTTTTCTGAATTTTGAAGTGATGCCGTTAGGCTGTCTAATTATTGCAAGGGAACTTCTTAACCCAATTTCGATTATTTGGAATAAACTTTTACACCTTGAATATGTTAGTCTATAATT
The DNA here is from genome assembly GCA_963277665.1 of Viscum album. Taxonomy (NCBI): domain Eukaryota; kingdom Viridiplantae; phylum Streptophyta; class Magnoliopsida; order Santalales; family Viscaceae; genus Viscum; species Viscum album. The sequence continues at coordinate 670,312,030 of OY728129.1, forward strand.
ATTTGTGAATGTCCTCTGATTGTTGTACACATAATACCCACTTATATTTCGTGTATTCATTTGTCACACATAGTTATGTAACTGATTAATCCTTAATCCAAGGATACCGTCTTTGTATGAGACTTCTTCTCAATCTCCTTTCGTTGAGGCATATTTTGTTTTATACACAACCTTCTTTTATACGGTGTACAAACCCCTTTGACTTTTACGTTTATCCAAAAGAAATCTTTTTTATACGAAGCGTTTTACTAAACGACAAAAGGGAATGTTTTTGTCGTACGTATGCGGCGACAACGGCTTCTCTGTCGCCGTGACCGTTATTTGAGTTTCGGCTTCCTCTACAAGACATACCATCTTTTTAAAAGAAAAATAAATGCCATGTTTTAATTTTCTTTTATTTTGGTATTGAAAATGGTTTTCATAATGTTTTTATATCAATGTGTTGTATTGATATCTTGTGATTGAAAGGTGGAAATGTTATGTTTTCTTTATGCATGTTTTATGTGATATGATTATGTTGAGGTTCTTGGGCATTATTATGAAGACGGGTGGTTCCATGATAAACTAAGGGCGGGTGAGCCCGATATAGCTCTCCAATGCATTGGGTAACGCGATGGAGTGAATCTTTAAGGTTTCTCTGAAGAGATTTAGGGAATATACTGTGATGGGTATTCCAAACGTAACCAAGAGGGTTACTCCCTACGTAAGAATTTTATGAATGCCTCAAGTTACCTTTATGTATTATGATTTCTATGATTTATTCATGGTTTGATGAGGTATGTTAATGTGCCTATGTTTTATGGGTAAAGTATGATTTCATTATTATGTATATATGAACTCATGTTTCCTTTCCATATTTTTATAACCCTTACTGAGCTTTTTATGCTCATCCCAAGTTTTTTGAAATGTTTTTCACAGGTCAAGGGAAAGGTACATGATGTGATGATAGTGTCAAGGATGTGTCAAGAATGAATCCAGGTTTTATTTTCAATATGTTTCCATTGATGGGAAGAATGAATACTATCTTTTATGTAACCACTTTGTTTAAATGTGGAATGTAATGAAAGTTTCATGATCTAATTCTCTAAAACTCTAAACCTGAAAAGATCCTCAATGTGTAATCTTGTAATAACTCAAGATTAAGTATGGTTTAAGGCTGGGGCCTTATACTAGTAGTATTGTACCTTTTATAATTACGATCCTAAAAATTACACTAGAATCCTGCAACGAGAGGGATGGAGCGGGCCACTTCCTCGTGCTTATTTGAAGCCCCTCTGAACCAGCACTAAAACAACTAATCATAAGAATTATCACCTGCAGAAATATCCATGAACTCACCATGGTCTTTCCAGACATGGACTACCCATTGGCTATGAACGAAGAGGTGAAGCGCGGATTCCTCAGAAGGAGCACGATATCATGTGCATCTTGAGGACATTGGAATACCTCTCTCCTTGATCGCCATCTCTGTGGGAATAGCCTTAGAGCGAGCCCTCCAAACTAGGAAATTATACTTGGTCAGGATATTCTTGCACCAGAGAACCGATCCCCAGGTGTTCGTAATCAACTAATAGAGAAAGGCCCTACTGTAATACTTGGTCGAAAATATACCTGAGGAGGAGGCCAAGAAGATACACCTATCAGGGTAGCCATCCAACATGATGATCTGGAAAAAAATTCACCTGAGTGTGGTTGAGGATAATATTGATGAATGAGGGGTGAGAGCTGGCCTCCCTGAAAGAAATGTGAGAAGCAGGGCAACCTTGGAAGTCAAGCAGCCCAACACCCCAATTGCACTCCTAGAAGTTGATGTCTCCCTGACCAAGAAGCCATTAAGAATGGTTTTGGAGGAATGGAATGTGCCTACAAAGAGAGGTCCACACTGAGGAAGGTTTCCTACCAGTCCTCCTTAAGCTATAGACATATTTATTTCTAATGAAATGGCATCATAAATCGTTACCCTCAATCACATCCCATGACAGCATACCCTACAAGAGATACATAGACTCAGCCAAGTTCCTCAAATTCATACCCAAAGCTCCACTGGTTTGGCCAACCTACTCGATGAGCCCCATCGGCACCCGCCCTCTCAGTGGGCATCCCACAGGAAAGAGTTTAGGACTTTCCCCATTTGGATGATAGTTGAATTGGGGACTTTAATGACATAAAAGATGTATTAAATTTTCTTTTATATGTTTTCAAGGAAAATAGTTTTCAAATTTGTTTCAAGCCTCTTTTATTTTGTTTTATGAAAAATGGTTTTTTAATTTTTTTCAAGATTCTTTTATAAGTTTTGAAGGAAAATGGTTTTTAATAGTTTTGAAGATTATTTTTTAAGTTATAGAGGAAAATGTTTTTTCAAAAAAATTTCAAGAAGATTTTATATGTTTTCATTAAAAATTATTTTCCATTTTTTTTCAAGATTCATTTATATGTTTTAATGGAAGTTTATTTTCAAATTATTTTTAATCTTATTTTATATGTTTTTATGGAAAATGGTTCTCAAAATGTTTTCAATATTTTTTATAAGATTTCATGGAAAATGGTTTTCAAAATTTTTCCAATATTATTTTATATTTTTTCATGGAAAATAATTTTTAAAATGTTTTCAAGCTTTATTTTTATGATGTAACGCCTCGAAATCCTAAATTATGAACATTGTATTCAATAGCGTGAATGAAATTTAACAATAAGCACATAAGGGAATACAATATCCCAAGTATTTATAAAATATTTAATATTTTTTAAAAATAAATATAATTTATAGTTTTAAATTCACTTGACACTGAGTCAATGTGAAAAACACGCAATAATAAGTTTCTTAAATGGATTTCATTACACATAAGATAGTGTTTTACAAAAAACAATTTATGGTTAAATATTATTATTTACTATAATATGATATAAATTAGAAGTTATGTGAGTAGTTATGAATATAAAAAAATGACTTATGAAAATTATTTTTATACGAAAATTTAAAATTATTTAATTAGTTATTTGTTAATTGTAAATGAATATAAGAACAAATTTAATATAAAGTGAATATTTTTATATAAAAACATTTTTGTGCTCACAAAGAAATTTTACACTAATAAATTAAATTAATTTCAATTAGTGAGTGATATTAATTTAATATATATATATATATATATTATATTCAATAAAATATATTTTATATTAATCCATTATATTTTATATAAAAAAGATAAAAAACCAATTTAATGCATAAAATACTATATTTTTTAAGGCATTTTTAATGCCTTTTAATGGAAAGCCTATTTTGAATAAAATTTTTGACACATTTATAAATTTAATATGTTAAAATAAACATAATATTTTAAATATAAATATAAAAATTATATTAGTTTAAATATTTTGTATTTTTATGTGAAGATTAATTTTTTAAATGAATAGTGAAAAATACTGAAATTTTATTAAAAACTATTTTTTCTTCAAATTTATTTATAAGGTTAAATTATAATTCTAATTGGTTTTAATGTTTATTTAGATTATATTTTTATCAATTAATAAAATTTAGGTTATTTTAATCATTTTCACTTTAAAATTGTCTATAAAAACATAGCTAACTTTTGGATGTTTTACATTAAAAACCAGCATTATCATCATGTCTATGGGATTAAATTTATATTAATTTATACCAATTACCTGATTATAATTTTTTAAAATCGATTCCGTATTTGGAATAATAATAATTTATAATTTCTAATACGTTCAACATAGTTTTTTAACCAAATTATGAGTGAAAGTGATTAAAATTAATTACAATGATTAAGGGGAAATTAAGCTTAATAAATTACTAAACCTTAAACTTAAGGCCCAAAACAACCTCTAAACTTGTCCAAAATATATTTTATAGACATATTTAGACCCTATAATACCATTTTTATAATATTTATTATTATGGTATCCCCTTTCTATGTAAAAAACATGTATGTAATTCCTTTCTGAAAAAATCACAAGAACACCACTCCACCTCCACTATAAAAGGCCTCCTCTCCTCCCACTTCCTCAAAACTATAATGAAACATTAGAAAGAAAAATATCGTTCCAAATAGATCCTAAAGAACCTCCCTTAACCATATAATCATTTTCTTGGGAATAAAGAAATCAAATTATGCCTTTTGGTATAAACCAAAAGTATTTGCCCGATTAAGAGTTAACAAACAGACTCAATCTATTTAGTTTTATTTGTATTCTAAAACCCCTAAACTATTATTATTATATTATTTTTAACAAAAATGGAATAATAAATATATTAATATTTTTTTATGCTAAGGGTTCTATATGCACTTACACACACTTCTATCTATTGTTTAACGAACGTACTATTTCTATGTACGACGAACTACAACCTCACGAAATGATGATTATTTATTTTTTCCTTTACTACCTCTCATGGTGGACATTATGATGGAAAATGTATTTATATATAATATTTAAAATGTATTATATTTATGTAATTTGTATTTATAACATCCCTTTATTCTTTCCATCTTGTGCGAATATGATAATTTAATTTATGTAAGGGTGGACTACCTCCCCCTCAAAGTGATGTGATTAATTCACACTATACATGGAATGCATAAAGGATGGTTTTAATTAAAAATAAGTGACATAGATAACATATAAATTATATTTATGACATAATTAACTTTATATAAATAATATTTATAAATATATATCATTTTCTTTATTACATTTTCACACACAACGTGATAACATCGTTCATCGTTGTCTGGACAACCACCTCCTTGACATGATGATATTTCTTTTACATGAAAATAATTATATATATAAGTATATATGATTAAATAATAAGGTATTTATGAGATAATTATAATTATTTATGATATATTGTTACTTACCATCATTACATAAAGTTCATTGAAAAATGAGAATGTTACTCATGTGTACGTACGACCTACCGTCTGTATGAGTGTAATGTTGATAATTTTCTATAACCAAATCTAATTATTGGTTATAAATGTATAAATAATGTATAAATATAGTAATTATTTCATTATTATTATTTTAAATATATTATATAATGACCCCTTTGACAAAACCTCCGAAATTTATTTTTGACACATAAACCATATTTTGTCAAAACACCTGCGATAAATTTAATAATTCAAGTAGTCATATAACACATGGTAATAAGTGATATAAAAGTAATTATAAACATGAAAACGGTTGTCAAGAAATTATATATTTAACATAATTTTATTATATAGGATGTTAAGTGATGTTCACCCTAATGGAAACACATGGTAAGTTATTTCGTCTCAATTTACATTCTATTGAGACCTATTTCTTATTATGAACCTAGTTTATTTTATATGATACATATAATGCCCCTTTACATGATATATCATAAATCTAATTAATATCATGATATTTTAAATTTCATATATTTCTATTTTTTCCTATGGTTTATGATTTGAAATGTTTCAAAGTGGTATGACACACTTTGGAATGTATAAAAATTATTTTCCTCAACAATAACATTAATGATATTTAAATTGTATTTAAATTTGATGAAAAATATATGAACATTGTTCAATAAAACCTTTCATTTATTCTCCTATGTTTATTCATGACTTTTTAAAGAATTATTACCACATTCCCACTCTTTGGTACTAAAAATGTTTTAGAAAATGTTTTTTAGAAAAATTGAATTTATTCCTCTATTGGTCAGAGAACCAATTTTCTTCTAAAAAACATGTTTTATTAAAAATGTTTTCATGTATTTTTTAAAATTATTTTTTAAGTAATGTTTTACCCTTGTTATATTTTACCAATGTTTTCAATGAAATATTCTTTTCACTTTCTGAACAAGGTATTTTTCCGACCGTTTTACGACGAAAATGAAATTTTATTTTTACCCTATATAACATGTATGGATTTACGAGTAGTAATTACTTTAATTCTTTATTTAAATGTTTAAAAGGATAATTTTTAAATAAAATGTTTTTAGAATTTATTTTCCAATAATATTTGTAAAATGTTTTTTCAAAACAAAAGGATATTTTACTCAAGAATATTTTTAAAATATATTTTTATACTATTTTCAATAATAAATGACAATAAAACTTTATTTTACTCTAATTATGGTATGTTGTATTGATACCATAAATAAATTTCCTCTAGATATTTTATGATTTATTTTACCAAGGATAGTATTCACCTCCTTAATTCATATATTTGTTCCCTTGAAATATTTAATTTCTTATGGTCGTTTAACATTAAATTTACCCTCATTATCCCTATTATTTATCATAGATATTTTTATTTTATAAATCATATAACATTTTTCATATGGGGTATATTTTGAAATTTATTTAATTATTTGGGGAAATATAGATAAACCTGTATCTTCTACCCCATACTAATATTTGGTAAGGCGTATTTTTACATATATTATTTTATAAATGATAAATATTTTAGATAGGTAAAACATTGATGGGGAACAGTTATAGATAGCCCCTTGATGCATTAGCAGTCTCATGGTATGAGTTAGTTGGTTAGCTTATTTAAATGAATTTTTACTCTATTTTCTAAAATATCTTGTAAAAGGTATTGAAAGTAATAGTTTTATATACCTAGGAAACATGGAATCCAATAATTAATAATTTCCCTCATTTAGTTTCATTTTGTATTATTCCATGATATTTTTTCACAGACATATATAAGGATAAATTTTATTTTCAGTTCATTGATTATATGGAATGTGTTTTAGTTTCTTACCTTTCCAAATTGATTTTTTATTATCTAGTTATTTTAATGGCATGTGTTTCTAGTTATTACATTACCATATTTTTTATAATATTCTTTCTATGTTTGTTTATTACATGGTATGTGTTTTATATTATTTATCATTCCATAATTATTATTCTCACTGATTCATTCTTTATTTCAGTATACTTTATCCTTACTGAGGAGTTGAGCTCACCCTTATTTTTTTCTTTTCCTCAAGAATGAAAGATGTGTACTATGGAATATATGCTGGGATATACTAAATGGAATAAAGTTATTCTCAAAGTTATTTATTTATAAAGAATAAAAATATTCTGTTGTAATTAGTGTATTAATTTATAATACAAGACTCATTTATTTATCTGGTTTACCAAGAATAATAAACTCTTCTGCCCTTTGGGATTTCATTATTTATAATCAGGTCAATGTAATTGATATCTGACATCAACTCCAGGATATCTGGGGTTGTTTCACTATAGTTGTCATCATATAAAGTTTAGTAGCAACCTTGGGAACTATATTTCAGAAAACCTATATTAAAGAACATAACCCCATGGTAGTATTTTAGGATTAGTATAGAATAACACCCCAATGTTCGATTTAATAGAGATTAAGTAGTTTTCCAAGAAATTCATTCATCTCTGGATACTGTATTTGGTTTTGGTTCTGGGACAGATGTACCTAGGAGTAATAACTCTCACCAGGTGTTCCAACCTCACTCAGGGTAACATGGTACACGAAAATAAGCCCTACTGCACACCTCGTTTGAAACTCCCAGGGGATATGTTTAGGATAATTAATTTTTTTTACAAATCACTATGAAGGATTTTGAAAATGATTATCCTAGGTTAAATGTAATGTGTTTTAGATTTAAGATAAAGTTTCATGATTTAGAAATCCTATAAATGATATTTTGGATAAACCCTAGACCAAGGAAGGACCTAAGTGGAAACAAATGGATGAATTATTTATGTATTTTTATTTCAGTAAAAACATTAGTTAAAAGTTTATTTCTTGATGAACCTAATTTTAAGGTTATTCATCATATTTATTTTGGAAATTATATAAATTTTGGTCTCAGAAAGGACAACCTATTTTTTGGGTGACAACCGATCAAATCTGGCAAGGCCGTGGGTCTTGAACCAATGGTAGAAAAATGATAAGGATTTCACACCAATCACTTACCTACGCAATGTCTTGATTAATATATCATTGTTTTTAATTAAAAAATTTTATGAATAAATATTAACGATGAAATTTTAGTGTTTATTTTAGGGTAATATATTAATGAATTAACCATATTGTCTTTAGAGAATAGTTTGAGACAAATAGTTAGAATTTTCACTCTTTTATAGACCTTAATATCATTTAGAATTTTTTAGTGATTTGGAAATAAAAATTAATTTTTGGATGAATTATAAATTGATAGAAGCATAAGAAAAGGATGAAATTCTGTTTTGAGTAATATATCAAGTAAGTGTATTTCCATATATAAATAGGTAATAAGAGAATTATCCAATGCTAGGAAGGTGACAAATAAATAAAATATTGTCACAATACCTTAATATTTTTTGAACCAATGGGCTTATAAATCATAAAAAATTTATGGATTTGAGTCCCTCATCATTAAACTAATTATTCATTTATTTGTTATCGATGACCTCAATCGCCCCTATAAATATTTACAATTTTTCTCCAAGTACATATATCTACTTTCTACTAATGTTCTCCTACTTAGAGACCTAGTTATATGTTATTTCATGTAATATTTGTACTTATCAGTCTCTCTTTTAGAGATGCTTTCTTCTAAACCCTTCTCATGATATGGGATTTAAAACATAGGAAATATCAATCTATCACCAAGATTGAGTTTAAATTCAGATGAAACAATTTAATTAAGGGGGTAAAATGTAACGCTCTGAAAATCTAAAGTAGGAGAATTATATTCTATAGAGTATATTACATGATACATGAATCATCTAAGAGAATATAATATCATGAGTATTTATAATATATTTAATATTCTTTAAAAAATAAATAAAATTTGTAGTTTTGAATTCATATGACACTGAGTTAGCATGGGAAAAATGCAACAATGAGTTTCTTCATTGGCTTGTGTTACATGCAAGACTGAGTTTTACCAAAAAGCCAATATATTATTAAATATTATTATTTAATATAATAATATTTAAACTAGCCATAAAATTAATAGATAGGAATAGTACAAATTAACTTATAAAAATTTTGGTTTACAAAAATATAAAATTAAATCATTGTCTACAACTTAATCTGAAATGAATTTAAAAACCAATTGAATATAAAGTGAATATATTTATAGAAACCCATTTTGATGCTCACAAAGCAACTTTACCCTAACAAATTAAATAAATTTCAATTAGTGAGTGATATTAATGTAATATAAATTAAATATTAAATAAAATATTTTTTCATATTCATCTATTATATTTTATAGTATTAAGATAAAAACAAACCAAATTTAATGCATAAAATACTATATTATTATTAATGAATTTTTACACCCTTTTAATGGTGAACCTATTTTAAATATTATTTTTGAACCTTTTATTAATTTAAAATTTCAAGATAAAAATAATATTTGAAATTGAAACATAAAAATTATCTTAGGTTATATTTTTGGAATTTTTCTGTAAAGATTCATTTTATAATGAATAGTGAAAAATACTGAAATATAATTCCAAAAATCTTTTTCATATAATTTATTTATATGGTAAAATTATACTTTTAGTTTTTTGTGGTTTATTTAGATTATATTTTTATCAATTAATTTAATTTAGTACATTGAAATCAATTTCACTTTGAATTTGACTATAAAACTATGGAGATATTTGGATGTTTTTACATTAAAAGCCCTCATTATTGTCCCACATATAGGATTAATTTTAAATTAATTTATACGAAAAGTGTGTTTAGAATTTGGAAAATTGGATTCCATAGTTGGAATGAAAATAATTTATAATTTATAATCAGGTGAACTTAATTTTTTACCAAAAAATTAGTGCAAGTGATTAAAATTCTTTACAATGATTAAGAGAAAACTAAGATAAATAGAGGAAGAAACCTTAATCTTAAGGCATAAAATTACCTATAAACATGTCAAAAATAAATTTAATGGACATATATATACCATATAATTCAATTTATTTAATTTTTTAGTTGTGGAAGCCACTTTCAATGTGAAAAATGCATATGGAATTTCTTTTTAGAAATATTACAAGAGTATCTCTCCTCCCCCACTATAAAAGGCATCCTATCCTCCCACTTAATAAAACCTATAAACCCATTTTCCTAGACCAATATCTGAAAACATATATCTTAAAGATACCTAAAATAATTATATAAGCCTCCCATTATGATGGAATCAATCCATGTAAGCATTTTGGGATTAAAAACGTATTTACCCGATTAAGAGGTAACAAACTTCCTCAAGCACTTTATTTTTATTTCCATTCGAAAAGCGATAAACCTTTATTATTCTATTAATGTATAAAAAAATTAATCATAAATATACTAGTATGTTTTTACTCTAAGGGTTCTACCTAAACATACACAAACATCCATATAATGGGTAATGAACATACTGTTTCTGTGTTTGGAAAACTACAACCTCACGAAACGATGATTGCACATTTTTCCTTTCCCACCCATCATGGTGGGAATTATGATGGAAGATATTTATATATGATATTTATAATTTATTTATTATTATTTAATTTTAATTTATAACATAAAATCATGCTTTCCATCTTTTTTAAATATGATAATTTCCTTTGAGGAAGTGTGGACAACCACCCTCTCAAAGTGATGCGATTCGTTTACACTATACATGGAATGTATAAATTATGGTATTAATTAAAAATATGTGAAATAAAAAATATATATATGATTTTAATCACATATTTAACTTTATAGAAATAATATATATATATATATATACTTATATCATTTTCATTTTTACCCTTTCACACACAAATTGATAATGTCGTTCATGGACGTGTGGACTACCGACTCCTCGACATGATGTGATTTGATTTATATAAAAATATTTATATATATAAGTATATTTGATTAAATAATATGGTATTTATAATGTAATGATAATTATGAAGTATATAATATTACATACATTTTTTCCATAATAATCATTGAAAGATGGGAACATTACTCGTGCATACGTATGACCTACTATCTCCATGAATGTAACATTATTTAATTTTTAATAACCATATTTAATTATTGGGTTTAAATGTATAATATATGTATAAATATAATAATTATATCATGATTATTATTATTTATATGTAATATAATGACCCCTTTGACAATAATTGACATATTATAGTTATTTTTGACACACAAAACAAATTTGGTCAAAACATACGATATAAACATAATTGTTTAAGTAGTTGTATACAAAATGATAATAAGAAAAATAAAAGTAATGATTGAAATGAAAATTTTTATCAAGAAAGTATATAATTTACCTAATTTTATTATATATGAAGTTAATGGACATTCCCTGAACGGAAACCTAAGGTAATGGATTCTATACCAATTTAAATTCTACTTGGACTTATTTGTTGTTATGAACCTAGTTTAATTTATATAGTGTATATAATGAAATTTCACCTAATATATCATGAATCTTAAAAAATAATGACATTATAAATTTTATATAATTTTATTCCTTCTTGATTTTTATGATTTAAAATATTTCAAAGTGGTGTGGGACTCTTTGGAATGTTTAAAGATTATTTTACTCAATAATAAATTTAATGATATATCAATGGTATTTCTATTGGATGGAATTACATGAAATTTTTTCAGTAAAACCATTAATTTTATTCTAATATGGTAATTCATGACCATTTTCAAGTATTAGTACCATTTTCAACTCTTTTGTACTCAACATGTTTTAGAAATGTTTCCCAGAAAACCCGACTTTATTCTTCTCTTAGTGGGAGAACCTGTTTTATTCTAAAACCACATTTTATTAAAATGTTTTTAATATTTTTTAATAGTATTTTGTAAATAAATTTTTACCCGTTCTATCTTTTACCAATGTTTTTAATGGAATATTCTTGTCTCTTTCCTAACAAGAAATTTCTAAACTTTTTACCACACAATAATAATGTTATTTTTACCGTGTATGACATGTACAAATTTACCTTGTTATCTTCCTTGAAATATTAATTTTCATGTTTAAAATGTTAATTTTTATAGAAAATGATTTGAAAATTTATTTTCAACGAAATGGGTATTCAAAATTTTTTTCCAAACAAAAGTATATTTTCCTAAATAATGATCTTAAAAGATATTTTTTATAATACCTCCATTCATAAATGAAAACAACCCTTAATTTTACTCAACTTCGAGTATGTTGTATTGATACCATCCTGAATCATCATATGGATGGTTTATGATTGAATTAACCAAGGATAGTATTCACTTCTTTGATTCCATAGTTAGTTACGTTGAATTATTCAATTTCCTATGATCATTTAACATTTAATTCCCCCTAATTATCCATATCATTTATTAGGGATATGTTCATTTCCTAATCCTTATACCATTTCGATATGGTGTTTATTTTAAAATTTAATTTATTATTTGGTGAAATATTGATAAATTTTTATCTTATACTATATACATATATTTTATGAGGCACATTATTATATCTATTATTCGATAGATGGGGATTTTTTTGTACATGCATGACACTGGTGGGACCAGATTATAGATAACCCCTCGATACATCTTTATTCTCATGGGATGACTTAGTTAGATAGCCTCTTTAGATGAGTTTTTACCTGATATTCTAAACTATATTTTGTAATGTCTTGATGGTAATGGTTCCATGTACCTAGGAAATATGTCATCCAATAATTAAACATTTCCATCATATAGTTTTTGTTATTATTTATCCATAATATTTTCTCACCAACATATTTGTGGATACATTTTATTTTAAGTTAATTGAATATATAGAATGTGTTTCAGTTACTTACCCTTCCAAATTACTTTTTAATTATCTAGCTATTTTAATGTCATGTGTTTCTAGTTTTTACCTTTCCATATTGTTTATGAACTTCCTTCTCTGTTTTTTATTACAGGGTATGTGTGCTCTATTATTTACCATTCCATAATTATTATTCTCATTGACTCATTATTACTTCCACAATAATTTATCCTTATTGAGTATCTGAGATCACCCTTATTTTTTCCCTTTTCCCGAAGAATACATGAAGCATACTATGAAAGATATGCAAGGATATGATATATGGAATAATAATATTATCAATGTTATTTATTTAGAAAGAAAAAAATATATATTTTAATTTGTGTATTCCGTTGTAATACATGATTCATTTATGTATCTAGTTTTCCTAGACTACTAAACTATTCAGTCCTTCGATATTTGATTCCTTTTAATCCCGCCAATATAATTCATAGAAGACACTAACTCAGGTATATTTAGGTTAGGTAACTACAACTGGTATTAGAGGAATTTTAGTAGAAAAATTAGGAACTAGATTTAGGAAAACCAATATTACTGAGCATAAAATTAAGGTAGTATTTGAGTGTAGTTATATAAGAAAAAACTAATGTTCAATTATATAGAGATTATGTAGATTTCCAAGGAATACTGTAATTTCCTGGTTCTAGGTTCCACCCAAAGGTACCCTGAACCCAGTTGGTCACATAGCCTCAAGCACATTTCCCCTAATGCCAAAGGTTACCGACAAGAAACAAGGGACTTGGGTGTAATAGTATGGAAAATATTCCCCCATTATTAGAGTAAACATAGTGGAAGAAAATAGTAGGACAATAGAAGAAGCAATAATACCATACAATAGAAGTAAATAGTGGAAAATTGATAGTAATAAAACAACTAGAGCATATATATAAATGATAAATTCCACATGTGTCATAGAAATAATCCAAACAAGCCACAATTATTCAAAACAATATAGAACCAAGTAAAATAGAAAAACAAGTAAACTTTAGCTGCATCGCAAGACTCATCTTGGTCCCATGCTCTCCAGCTCCAACAAAAATCAAGTACCTGAAGATGAAGGGAACTTTCCCTTATCTATTTCTACAACCATGTAATCTATTTGTGTCTAAAATAAGGACCAAAATTGGGTGTGAGATGAATCCTAGTAGAAAACGACCAAAATATCTATGCCTAACTATTTGTGAATATATATTGCAGGTAACATGCAGAAATGATGGAATAAATTAGTATGTACTCAAAAGTAATGATCCTATAGTTTTCAGTTACATTCATTTAAATTTATTAATTATTCAAAACATTGAATAATGAAACCTCATAATATAGCCTATGATCTATATCCCATGTGAAATTATAAAAAAACAGACGCCTCAGAATACCATCATAATAATCAAGTGAACTGAGTCCAAGCTTGTGATTTGGCTTGGCAGACTCATCACAATCATTCAATTTTTTTAAACCAAAACTCTGGGATGTTCTCATAGTCTAACCCCTCTAGTTTAACATATAATCAATTAAATAAATAATTAACCTATGGGAAATCTCTCAAAGTTTAACCCCTTGGGTCCCCACGTAACACTAAACATTTACAAATGTACTCCTGGGTAGGTATCACCATCAATAAACCATTGTTCTGCATAACTACAATAAAATATAATGATCATCCGATAGCTCTCACAGTCAATACCTCTAGGTCAACATAACGAAAGTTATACACAAATGACCCTACCTTATGAAGCTCTGAATTTCAATTCCCCTTGTTCATACTTTCACAATGTGAAACATATGAATCTTATATAAATAGTAACTCCATCCTAATATAAGGAGGCATGGAAAACAAAGAAATCCTAACAGGAATTCTAGACCAAACGTTCGTAATTAATAAAATAAGGGAAACACATGCAATATCAAAGTATAAAACCTTATGCAAAAGAAATAAACCCTTATAAATCAAGCAAACCATATAAAGTGGTAAACAGGGTTAAATTCTAAAACACGCAATACCCCAAACACTGATATTAGCACATTAAGCATATATAATCCAAAAATAGTCAAAGGAAAGAAAAAACCACCTACCTTGATGTTTTACGATGAACACTCTTGAATGTAGGAACTTGAATTTATAAGGCCCTGGCCTTAAACATTACTTGACATTGAAATAAATGAATAATTCTCATTGATTATCTTTTCAGGTTTAGAGTTTTAGATAATTAGATCATAAATATTACATCTCAAAAGATTACACAGTAGACACTTCTACAGAGTTTCCTTTTTTCACAAAACATGAACACTTAAAAAAAGAGTCATGTCTAGTTCCATGTTTATGATAGAATGACTTATCCTTGATCCCATCCCTGATCCTATTCAACATTATGTCTTATGAATCAAATTTCAAAAGAACATGGGATGAGCATAAAAAGCTCAGTAAAGGTTACACAAAGAAGGAAAACTATTAGTTTTTCAAAACAAAAATAAAACCATGAATACTTTATCAAAGTAACACATTTCACCTTTATGAAGTAGTAAATACACTTCACTGATTAAAAGATCATTACTTACCCTTCTGTAACCAAAATATTACCATAAAACCCATATAAAGAACACATAACATATAAAGGTAACTTGGGACATAAACATACATAAATGGAATAACCATACGGTCAACTTCTACACATATCACTTAATAGAATAGCCATATGGCCGACTTCCATACCCATTGCATTGGAGGTTATAACATAACCACCCGTCCTGGTATTCACGACACCACCCATCATATGGTTTATCACGTAACCACCCGTCAAATGTCCAAGTACCATTATAAAATCTTAAGACATAAAAGATTATAATGGAAGGAAAATATTTCCACATTTAGATCAAAATATATCCCTTAAATATATTGAAATAACAAATCCATTATAAAAACCATTTTCAATTCTAAAATATGTAAAAGAGTATATGGTATTTATTTCATTTTCAAAACATTACAACTTGTTGAGGAAGCCAATGAACAAATAATACTCGCGGCAGTGGAAAATGTCGCTATCACCGCATATGTTAAAAGAAACATTCCGTTTTTTCGTTTAGTAAAACGCTTCGTAGAAAAAGATTCATTTTGTATAAAATTAAAAGTCAAAGGGTTTTATACACCGTATAAAAGGAAGCCTTGTATTAGAACAAAATATGCCTCAATGAAAGGAGATTGAGACGAAGTCCCTTACCTCGTGTCTGACGTGACTCAGTTTCTCTTTAATCTCCTGAATAATAAAATAAAGTTAATTTATACTTTCTTGAGAAACATTTTCAGGTTTAATATTCCTTTTATATAACTTATTTTTTTTTTGTTATAAACATTATGTAATCATTTAAGTTAATAACGTTCGTTTTGTCGTTATTTGGTACTTAAGTCAAAAATGGACTTCTTACAATTACATGTTGTTCATGTGGTCAAAGGTTAATTATATCCAGAATGAAAATAATTATTTGGATATCATATATATCATTTATATCCAGCATATACATGTATTTATAATAGTATATAACATTTAGATGTGTGAAATGAAATGCACCGTTCAGGGAGACGGTAAGCCGTACGTACGCATGAACGCTACTTTCATTTCTATTTCGCATTTAATGGAGTGAAATAATAATTATATATAAGTATATTATAATTATAGTATAATATAATATATAATATAATTAAATCTATCCTTTATAGGTCCCATATATGGCATTAACGAATCAAATCATTTTGAGGGGGCGGTAGTCCGCACTTTCTAAAATAAAATTATCGTGATTACACATATAAGTTTAAATAATTAATTTAATAATCAATTTCCGCTCTCAAAACAAATAGCGTGTTTTTGTGAAACAATATATATCAAAAGATTGACAGTAGTTGAAGTCCAATTTGAAAGTGAAATTAATTCCAATGACCACTATTGGATTAAATGGTAAAAATATATTCTAATTTCAATTTAAAACCAATTAAAAAGATAATATAATCATATAAAACTATTATATTAAAAATAGGTTTTGAATTAAAATAAAACATTTTTCACTATTCATTAAAAAATGAATTTTATCGGAAAAATACAAACAATTTATACAAAGTAAATTTTGATGTACCGATTATAAAAAGAATTTTATTTTGTCAAATATAACATATAAAATTGTCAAAATGTTGATTTAAAAGAGGTTCTCCATCAAAAGGCAGATAATCGACCTTTTAAAGAATATTAGAATATTTACGCTTAAAATTGCATTCATTCACATTTTAAGCATCTAACATCTATTAAATAAATGTAAAAATATTTGAAAAAAATATATAATAATTTTGTAGTTAGTTCTGTTAATTCCCTCCATTAAAAGGGTTAGGCGTTAACTACCATTTAAAATAATATTATTGTACTACTAGTGTGCAACGTAAGATTTCAAAAAAACTCGTTGTTGCGTATCAGGTACGCTATCGAACATAACAACCCCTTTAAAGTAAAATTAATATTTAATTAGAAAATATTAATAAATATGAAAATTTATTATTCTTTATTTACCTGGGATGTTACAGAATTGGCCTAGAACAATGTAGATCTTTGAAAAGGGTAAAAAACTATCAACCCTTGATAACTGACGATAGAGTAAGAATAAGGAAGAAAGGATCTAGGTAAATAGAGATCTTGTTGGTGGGAATTCAATTCACCTCATGGAATCTCAATCGGAGTTAAGAGTAAGAATCAGTAGGATCTCGAAGTTCTTTGGTGTCCTGTCACTCTTCTATACAAGACATGGGATGAAGAAGTGTTTTCTAAAGATGAGAAAAAAACCCTATCAGACTCATAAATTAAAAAGAAAAGTACACAATGTGTTAAATTAATGGACACACCATGTACTAGAATCAACCATCCCCTTATATAAGCGGTCTTCCAGGTCACCTACACGGCCGTGTACTCAGCCATTACAAGGCTAGTACGTGGCTGTTCGCGGTACCCAAGTACACAATGTTTACTCCTTAGTACATGACGTGTACTTATAAAATTTTCATTTGTTCCTTTTCATGATATATAGCCATAAATAAGGTTACATACCTAAAATGTAGATCCATGTTCTTATAAACTCCCCCTTAAAGAAATTAGTCCCCGAATTTCCCTGCCAATGGTGGTGAAGAAGTAAATTCAAACATCTATGGCCACTACGATCATATGTCGGACTCCTTCTACCAAGTATCATCTTATACTCACCCATGATTCTATAGAATCCATAGAAGAGGAACAAATTGACCACATAGAACCTTCCTGTTGCGATCCACAATCCCAACGGGGTGCTCCTTGAATGATGCGTCCACCTGCAACTCAACCTCCTCAGGTTGGAAAACATGAGATGCGTCTGAAATGTAACACCGTAGCTGAGAAACATGAAATACATCATGCATAGTCTGATACCTTTGGGGTAACTAAAATTGATAGGAAATGGTCATGGTTCTCTCCAAAACCTCAAATGACCATACGTATCTCTGTGAAAGCTTATCCTGTCTCTACATCTTATTATTTCTCAACCTCAGTGTGACACATATGAAAACCTGATCTACGACCTCGAACTCCAGAGGTTGTCTCCATTGATCAACACAATATTTCTAGTGATATTGTGCAGTATTCGTCCTATTCTGAATCAACTCCACCTACTCCGTGGTCTCCTGGAAAAGATGAGGTCCCAGCATAGTTACCTCTCTTGCCTCTATCCAACACAATGGTGATCGGCATGGTCTACTGTACAAATGCTAATAAGGTTTCATATGAATCATTTCCTAAAAACTATTATCATAGGAAAACTACACTAGGGGTATATATCTATCCCAAGGGCCCCCAAAATCCGTGTTGCATTCTCATAGCATTTCCTCCAAAACCTGAATCAAGTACTCAGACTGGCCATCATTCCGGGGATGGTAAGTTTTACTTAAAAGTACCTATGTACCCAAATCCCTCTATAGTCCCTTCTAGACATGAGATGTAAACCGTGTGTCCCTGTATAAAATTATAGAGTGAGGAACCCCATGAAAATGTATAATATATCAGATGTACAACCTTCCAATCCCATCAAAACTGACAGTTTCCTTCATTAGAATGAAATGTGCAAACTTCATGATCCTTTCAAGAAACAATCACACGATGTCATTACCATGACACCTCAAACATTTGAAAAAATCTACAAAGTTCACCCTAATCATTCCAGCG
Source organism: Viscum album (assembly GCA_963277665.1). Classification (NCBI taxonomy): domain Eukaryota; kingdom Viridiplantae; phylum Streptophyta; class Magnoliopsida; order Santalales; family Viscaceae; genus Viscum; species Viscum album. The sequence continues at coordinate 670,331,086 of OY728129.1, forward strand.
ATGCTATCTGTGGGTTTTCCTTTAACTGGGAAAAGCTGAACACGACTGAGGTCATAACCGCGACCTCACAGAAAAGAAAGGTCAAACACAAAATGATATCAGCAAAACCAGCCACAAAATTTTTCCTTGAAATACATTGTGGACTTTCACAGCACAACCACCGTTAGCTGGGAGGGTGTTCTAAATAGCTCGCTCGATTCATACACATAAAACAAGAATGATAACGAGGAAAAACATCACAGGATGACTTATCTTTAAAACTCCTAACTTAAAAGTCTGGAATATTGCAACAAAAACCAAATGCCTTTTTCCTAAGGCACCATGTAATCACAACGAACCGATTCACCGAATACTACTTATTTCACTCAGTGATTCTCTTATTCCACACTATCCATTGATCAATAAAAAGGTCGTTCCTTAGCAAGAACAAAAACGTAACTCTAGATCCATCTTACTGGAATTATTACCTCTTTATGCATTACATATGATCCCAACTAAATGTCTGAGATAACCGCATATTAATCAACCCAAAGTCTACAGAACTCAGAAATGTGGTATATACTCCCCATACAAGTGAGACTTTGGTGTGAAGCCGAAAAGTCCACATAAGAAAACTGAATGATCCCAGAATGACTTATTCCTGAAAGTGACATCAAGGGAGAGGTTGGAATCAAGAGTCTATCCAAGGTGTTCTTACATAGAAACTCAAGTATCACTCAAGGTTAACAAAACCTTTATTGAAACCTCACATCCATCACACAACATGAAAATAGATCACAAACCAATCTAATGACTTCCAATTGTAGCACGACGTATAACCGACTCTCTCTTAGTGAACCCAAGATGATGTCAAGATATAGGACATGATCGCATCTTAAGAAATATCATAGAAAGAGTACTTCATGGATTACTAGAAAAGGATAGTTGAACCATTACTGGTCAAACTCTTGAAAGAAACCTGGTTTTTCTTGTCGACACTTCCTCATTTAACCGATCACAACAATGTTTTTCTTCCTACCAATAACAAACATGAAACAAGACTCACAAGTCTCAAAATCATTCAATAAGAAATGGAAATTTTTGAACGCTTCTTTATTGTGATCCTACTACATGGTAAGAACACATTTCAAATAATACAAACATGATTCCCCCTACCAAAGAGTGTCTTATATGTTAAGAAGGACTATCCACTATCAAAAAAGCTTGTTTAGAAGAATCTTAAATGCACGTGTGTCATTCCCTGAACCATGGTAACCATATCACATCACTTGGAAAGAAACCGAACAGATAATATATCCGGAATTTCAAAACACTCATGTCCTAGAATGTCCTCTTGAGTAGTGGAGCGAAAAAGGGCCCATAATGATTAGGTCACTATACACTGGAGATAACATAATAACATACACTACATATAAAATATCAACAATGTAACCGAACTCAATGGCACAATTAAACATTTAACACTAGACAGGTATCACATATGTCGACATACACTACCCTGAGTTCAAAAGATCAGTGACTCATTCTGGGGTACTATTTATAGACTTTCCACCCTATGAATTCTAGTACTAGACGAATCACACAAGGACTGGCTCAAAATAACATCATTTACACAACCATTAACTCAGGTGATGACATACCAAGTCATTCATCACTAATGAAAATAGAGGTTTACATGACCTCCAAATAGCCAACCATGGCCGAGGCAAGTCTAACTCGGAGAACCATGCGATCATCAAGCTTGTTACCACATAAAAAGTCAAACCACAATGACCACCCCTCTGAACAAGGATGTCATTTAAAACTAGAAGTCCTACCAGGGACAACAACACCTAGACCACACCAACATCAAAATCTCTTAGCATAAAACAAGAGAACTAGACTTAAGAGAGCTACCTACCTTGAGCTAGCATCTTACAAATCATAAGTGTAATATTCCACTAGTAGGTTACACAGAGCAGATTCACTAGGCTCAAAATCCATTGGAAAAATACATTATCTCAATATATCAAAGTAAAACAAGAAAGTCTCACCAAATTTCCTTTAAAAAAATTAAATACTTTAACATTATTTCCCGAATGAAAATTTAGCAAGTAACATCCTTTTTAACAACCAAGGAAACCTACAAGGATATTGTTTAACCAAACTGGGTCCTCCAAAAGGTAACCCAATAGTAGTTTTTAACCACACAAATCATGAAAACATAAGCAGTTCATTCTATTAAAACCTCCTTCCAAAGCAGGTAATAAGGGGAATACTGTAAAAGATCTTTGAATGATAAACAACAAGGGCATACCATGATAGGGATCCTCTAAATGGTACATAGATGAGGGATACTTCTAGGGACAATTTAGAAGCAATCGGTCAAATGGATTCATAGTCCATAAGGCATATCTCATAGGAGAAATGTCCTAAAAATCAAAATATCACAAGAGATAGCTCACATCTCATCTCATATCAAAGGTCTCAACTAGGTTGTACCGAACACCCAACCAATCATTTACCCAGTGGTCTCACTCTTAGGAGACAACTAAAAACTCTAATTGAAAGAATAACCTATCCATTTAAAAAATAGAACCTAAAAAACCAATTTTGTGTCCTCATAACGCTCCACAGGTTCCACCATCTCTATTTTCGTGGTAAAATACTAATAAAGGATTACTCATTGGTCCAAAAATGACATCGGAAAAAATTGGAACTGGCCCTCAAAGGGAACTAAAGATGACTACACGACCAGTAAAGTCACAATATTACACAGGCATGTATGCCCATATTCTTAGGTATGTAAAAATCACAGTTACAGGACATGACATCCCGAAACATGATGTGTACTCAAGTCCTCCCTCTTTGCCTTGTTCATCTACACGGCCAGACTCACACATGTTCTATCTACAGAAAACTACATGGGGGTGTACTTACTCTACATAGTGTGTCCTTAATAAGACTCAACAACTAGTGTTTTCCCCCAATACAGATGGAACCACAAAGTTTCTCCTTGTATAACACTACACGAGCGTGAACTAGTTATGTCCCATCCACTCATGTCATTGGTCACACAGGTGGATACACGGTTGATAACTACACGACGTGTATAAATGAGACCTGGTGTGTTCAACCTAAATTTCCCAACCTCGTGTCTCTGATCACATAGTCAGTTGAATTTTCAAAACACTACACGACAAGTATACATAGTACACAATGTGAACTTATGAAAATTCATTCTTCCCAAATAGAAGAACCCATGGTGTGTGTTCTAGACACTACACACCATGTTGTATGGGTTTCTAGATAGTAGGCCTATGAAACATCCCCAGAACCCTTAAAAACATAATTTTTTTTCTAAGGTATGCAAAATTACGACCTGTGGGAGCCCATACTCCCCTTGAATCAAAGTTTGTCATCTTTTTTTTCACATTATAACTTGAAAAAATTATATTAAAGTTCAACATGATCCACCAAATTCAAATCCAAGAGGGACCATAAAACCTAAGGGACCGAAGTATGGAATCCATACAAATGAAACATTTCATATTCCAATAACCTATAAAAATAACAAGTATTCCTAACATGGAATCTATCACAATAGAATTCATATCTATCAAAACATCTATCAAAACATCATGAAATTAGTAATTCATCCAAAATGGCATGAGAAGAATGCATGACATGTGATCTATAGCAAGTTCCAATATGATGCATGAGATGGAATACACTCATCTCATTGGGTTGATATACAAATAGAACCACAATTATATCAATAATAATAACATAAATTCAAGTGCATCACCCAACGGTGACATAAAATCAGCTGTAATAATTGCAAACCAGAAAAATTTCAATATTCGAGGTAACTTGGATTTTCCCTATACACGGGTTAACTAATACTGAGAAAAAATTATTACTTACTACCTATTCATTCAAATCCCTATCTATAGGCACTAAATAGTAAAAAAAGTATAAAATAACTCCTTTGATACCACTTTGCAACGTCCTGATTCCGGGTGCCGCCCATAGGTGCCTAGAACCCTGTTGGTCACATGGCCTCAAGTGAATTTCCCCGAATTCTAGAGACTTCTGAATAGCAGTGAGGAACATGGGTGTGATAGTGGGTAAACCATTCCCTCATTTTCAGATTAAACACAATAGAAAAAAACAGTAAGGCAATAGCGAAAATAGTAATACCATACAATAGAAGAAAAGAATGGAAAACTGCTAGTAATAAATCAACTAGATCATATATATAAATGATGCATGTCACATGTATCTGGGAATGAATCCATACAATTCATGATGCTGGAAATAGTATAGAACCAAGTACAACAGAGAAAAAAGTAAATTCTAGCAGCATCCCAAGCCTCATCTGTTGGAGTTGGTGGTTTAGAACCAACTACATTGTACTTTATTCAATATTAAAAGCTGTATCACATCTTGATTATTCTTCTGCATGACAATGCATGTGATAATGTCCTAAGGACAACTGTTGAATTAAAGGGTCATAGCAGATCCCTACTATGATGAGAACCCATAAGTTCCATAACACTGTTTTTGAATATATGTTCTATGGCTGGATGATATTATTTGAGGGATGAAAATAATACATGTAATTAGGGGTGAGGACTCATAAAACATTGAGGCACCTTCTAATGGCGTGCGCCTTTGGTAATATCCTAGAGGATATTATGAGAACGAGACCCGCCAGTATAAAATCCACTTTTCATATTGTCATTAGATGTTCTGATCTGCGGATGTGTGTATTGGTCCTTAGACTTTAAGATTATTATTAATGGCTATTTCAACTCGTGCACTTAGATGTATTGAAGAAAACTGTGATGACACACTATTCGCAGCGAGGTAGGATACATTGGGTGCATCACGAGTAATACTACATTAATAGATAATGCGAGAAATGATTTTTCCCTTTTGTTCCGTAACGAATGTAGATATATCAGGCCCTTTGATGGAATTGATATAGCCTAAATAAATCCATGGCCATGGTAAGGTATGGGAGAGTTCAATTCCGGGAATTCAAAGAAATAATAATCGATCACATGGGTTGATGGCACTAGCATGCAACCCGCTTGATTAGAGATATCGATACAATGGGATTATATTACACGGTAAGCATTTGTAGGAGGTGACACGTCATTGCGGCGTTAAATTCATTCTCTATGGGTGCCTTGGCGTGTTGCTAGATGATAACCTTGGACATTAGGCAGGATCCTCCTAATGCCACTGAGATAGAGGCCTAGAGGGCCACACACTAAGTGTGTCCATGTATCTAGTTAAATATTAATTTATCAAGTTAAATAAATATTATTCCCAACTATGTTTTAATTACTATTTAAGGATGCATGATCGCATTTATTTCGGCACTAGTTATTCAAGAGAATATATTGTTGGTGAAATAATATATTTATTATCATATAATGTAGTTACATTGATTTAAGAAATATATTGTCATTACTCAAGGTCTAATAAATGTGGTGGTGGAAAATGAAAATAAAAGTACACGCCGTGTATATTAAATATACATACCGTGTAGTTTTATGGAAAAACAAGTACACACTGTGTATTAATTATTACACGCCGTGTAGTTTTCATGTCGGGATTTTGAGGATATAATATTGTTTTATTAAATTATATTAATTATAATCAGCATGGGCGGATGTCAAGGAATTAATAATTAACATGGGGTTTCAATAAGAGTTAATGAAATAAATAAAACGCGTAACATGTGTATTTATTGTCATAACTATATTAACCTCAAACCCGATTATAAATATCCTCACAACCCCAACACTTTTCCAGATCCATTGTTGTGCACAACATATTTGGAAATACTCTCAATCCAAGAGAGAATTCCCATTCCACCAATAACTCCATCATGTTACGAGATCGAGATCCTCCACTGGATTAAGACGGTCGTAGGCGGAAATCACATGTGAAGGTTCTTCCATGCAAGCACCCAGAGATCCCTTTGGAAATGTTTTGAGATACGTGGAGCACGTCTGGATCACTGCTAGAGGAATCCTAGACTTGGATTCTATGACGCAACAACGGATCACATGATCGTGACCGGAGAAATCGAAGATGAAAGAATTACACCGAGTTATTTCTTGAGAATTAATTAAATTAATTATAACCAATATAAGATGATCCTATCTAAATGGTTCAATGACTCGTATTTTCCTTTTCGTTCTTCGTTCCATTTCGAAGATCTGGCGTTTTATATCATGAAGGATCTTGGATTGAACATTAATTAACGCTAAAATTAATGTTGGGAAAACCCACCAACACACTTCCGCTGCGCCCGTAACCTACAAGTGGTATCAGAGGGGTCATATCATTGGTTATAATTATTTAGTTTTTCATTGGTGATTTATGAATTTAATAATTTAGTTATTTAAATTCATGTTTCATCGTTCTGTAAATCTGAATCTCAAGATCTGTTCCTCCTCCCTCGTTTCTCGTTCACCTCACAGAAACAAATTTTTCTTTTAATTTTGATTAAAATAAAATAGAGGAACTCATCCGAAGGAGCCAAAAATTTCTAGCCGTACAACACCAGAATACATTGTGTGTATTCGGAAGTACACGCCGTGTAGTCTAGGTTCAATGCATTGACTGATCCGCCAAATCAGGCTGTGTATTGGATTCTTTATAAGAATTTAAGACACCGTGTGTTGACCAGAAACAAGTGGCACACAGTTTCCGAATTACACACCGTGTGGTCCAATGAACATGACGTGTAGTCCCTTCGGGTTAGGGTTGGGCTGTGTACCCCGTACACGGATTTCCCAGATGGAAACCGTGTAACGCAGAAACTACATGGCGTGTGTCCCACAGAACACGCCTTGTACTCCGAAAATTTACAAAGTACATTTACATGCCCTGTCCCCGGGCGTGTACTTCAGATGGACAGTGAAGAAAAGTACACACCGTGTAGTTGGAACCACACGCCGTGTACTCACCCAAATTGCGTAGATTTATTAAAATTTATTATTATATTATACAAACCCTTGAGATGTGTACCATGATGAAGGCGTAAAGCTAAGGCACAACACGTGATAGGTGTTTTATGTATATGTGTTTAATTTAACATCTGCGTAATGAACGAGGATTCACCGGGTTTCCTCCAAGGCACAAGTTACGTACAAGGATAATTTTAAATTAATTAATTTGTTTAAAATTATGATGGATGAGAATATCAAGGAAGTTCAAAAAAGGGTTTAAGATAAATGGATTGGTTAATTAATGATAATTAATTAATTCGAGCATGATTTACCTTAAACAAGAATGTTTAATGAATTCAATGCTAGTTTTATTTATCCATAAATATCATTGCATGTATGGATGATCATGAGCTAGACCAAGTCCTTTGTATGTGAATGGTTCATTTTAATTTATTTATTTAAATTAAATTTGTTGTCCTGCATGCCATCTCCTCATTAATATGTTGGGTCTGTGCGCCCAAGGATTCTTTTATGTAAAAACCCCTTTTACCCCTCGCCTGCATGTGAGATAAAAGCATATGTAATGGATGGAGATCCCAAGCTAGTGGAGGCGGCTCAAGTCAGGAGCCAAGGCGAAACCAATCCAAGGAGACACAAAGGTGTATAGGTGGAAAGCTGTAAACACGAACCCGAAAGGTTCAAGGTGTTTCTCCCCTATGTCTTGGGTTAGTTTATCAACCGCTAGATAAACTGACCAAAAAAAATCTCATGATCATGCCATTTATTATATTTCTGTCAGTTGCATGGTTTATTTATTGTGGGTGTGCTGTCATGATCACACAATTAATGAATTAAACGAGCATGCAATATGGAACTAGAATAAAAATGGATTATACGTAATTATTATCTTAGACATGGTTAATCACTTAAGTATATCCCATTTAATTTTAACAAGCATGTAATCAAAGATAATAAAATGGAAATTTACGTATAAGGATAAAATCCCTCAAAATAAATATTAATTCGGTATAGCCTTCTATAATCTTGGTCAGAATCGAACCGTAGTTTAAAGTGCTTGACCAACCCTAGTTGGGGTGATTTCAATTATCGGGGAATTATATTTCAGGCTTCTCGGTTTACATGACATGGTTCACATCAATGGTTTACTGCCACAGCAGGACATGGCGTGACCAAGAGGCAAAGGTTGAGGAAATCCAAAATAAAAGGATTTCTGGATTGGGGAGTCCACTCAGCGGATCAAGGAGCTTTGAGTTAATGCAGTTGGCATTTGGAATTCCTACCTAAAACCCTAAAAGTTTCTTGACCAACCCTAGTTGGGGTAATGCGAAGGGAAATATGGAACCTTTCCACTAGAATATCTAGGCAACAGAATATTCCGAAATCAATGGTGATGGCTATTGGATTTCGATAAAATAGTGGGAGACTAATAATTATTAATTTATTTATTTTTCTCAATTTAGTAATAAAGTAATAAACATTTTCTAATCTTAATTTGGTAGAAATGACAAAAAAATTACTTCAAACATATCATTGTGAACCATAATAGAGAAGGAAATCCTTATCACCGACACCAATTTCCATGAGTGGCAGAGGCGTTTACCCATTATCCTTTTCCCCGAATGGAAATTGCATGTGATGGAAGAGCCTATTCCTGTTGCACCTGGGAAAGAGGCCAGTGGTGAGGAATTATCTCTCTATATAAAACACATGGATGATGCCACAGATGTCTAGTGTTTCATGCTATTGGCCATGTCCAATGATCTCTTGATACAACATTAAAACATGGACGCGTACATCCTGATGTCTCACCTTAAGGATCTCTACCAAGATAAGGTGAGACAGGAGAGGTATGAGATCTCCAATTCTTTGTTTAAAACTAATCTTAGAGAGTCTGTACCACCTGGGCCTCATGTAGTCAATCTCATTGGCTACATTGAACACCCAGACATCTTAGGGATTAAATTCCCAGATGAGTTGTGTACATATCTCATCCTATCATCACTGCCCAAGAACTTCTCTAGCATTATTATCAATTATAACATGAGCGACAATGAGAAGAGTCTATCGGAGCTTCTGACCTTGATTCACCAAGTATACAAGGACATAGGTCCTGAAAAACCCACAATACTTTTGGTGAACAAGAAAAGGAAGGACAAGGAAAAGGGGCCAAAGACTTATAAACGGTCTGAAGCCCCCGAGCACCATCCCCTCCAAGAAGGGGAAGATCTAGAGGCAGGGCAAGGAATGGGAGGCAGTGTGTTTTGCATGTGGTAAACAGGGCCACTGGAAGTGGAACTTCACCCAGAAGCATTGGAATGATAAAGGTGATTTTGTTATTGAGTGAAATATTTCTATTTCTACACATTGGGTATTAGATACATCTTGTGGGGATCACATCTATATTCAAATGCAATAACCAAGTAGATTTAGAAAGATCTCCAGAGGAGAGGTGGATCTTCGAGTTTCCAATGGTGCAAGGCTGGCTGCGTTGGCTATTGGTGACTATCACCTCTCATTGCCAACTGGCATGATTTTGCTTTTACAAAACTGTTATTTCGTGCCTAGTGTTACCAAGAACATAATTTCTATATCTTCTTTGAAAAATGGATGGATTTGTTTTCATGTTTCGAAATAAGGGTTGTATCTTTTATAAGAACAATGTATGTTATGGTATGGAACATTTTAATAATGGTTTGTATGTATTAAATTACGAAAACCAAGTGTTGGCAATCGATAATGAAACAAACTCACATGACTCATACATCCCCCAGTTGTGGAATCACCGCCTTTGTTATGTAAATGAGAGGCGCTTGACAAAGCTCTGTCAAGATGGCTATTTAGACTATACTGAGCTAAAACCACTTGATAGATGTCATCCTTGTTTACAAGGTAAAATGACCAAGAAGCCTTTTGGGGAACAGGGTGAAATGGCCACAGAGATTCTAGTATTGGTACACATGGATGTATGTGGACCATTTCTAGTAGAATATATAGGTGGATATTCTTACTTCATTACTTTTACTGATGATTTGAGTAGATACAGATTTGTCTACTTAATGAGGTATAAATTAGAAGCCTTAAAGATATTTATGGAATTCAAAAATTAAGTAGAGAATCACCTTGGTAAGAAGATAAAGAAACTTCGATCAGATCAAGGTGGAGAATATCTGAACCAAGAGTTCATCGATCTACTACGAGAGTCTGGGATTCTATCTCATCTCACTCCTCCTTATACACCACAGTGGAACGGTGTTAGTGAAAGGAGGAACCACACCTTGTTGGACATGGTGAGGTTCGTGATGAGTCATGCAGATATTCCATTATCCTTTTGGGGATATGCATTACAAACTGCAGCATACACATTAAACCGAGTACCAACTAAGGTAGAAAATGGAATTCCCTCCGATTTATGGAATGGAAAGAAACCCATTTTGTCTCATACACGTTTGTGGGGATGCAAGGAGTTTGTTAAGGCCTTCTCCGGCAACAAACTAGCACCCCAGGGCACAAAGTGTATCTTTATAGGATATACTAAGGAAACAATAGGATGTTACCTATATAACCCTCAAGAGAAGAAAGATACTGTCACCAGACAAGACGTCTTTTTTGTGAGGGAGCACATCCTCAAAAAGGATAGTGGGATCAATATTGACTTCGACGAAGTTGATGCTCAAGATACACAGGAGTTGGTACAGGAAAAAGTTCCACAGTTCCCCGTAGAAGAGATTCCAGAAACACAGGTACTGCGTAGGAGCTCAAGAGAGGTAAGGGAACCAGAGAGATTTGGATTCCTAGTCACTGAGGATGGTGAATCATTATTGTTGGAAAATGATGAACCTCTCTGCTACAAGGAAGTAGTAGAAAGCTCAGAAGCTGCAATATGGATAGAAGCTATGAATTCTGAGATGGATTCCATGTACCAGAACCATGTCTGGTTTCTGGTCGATGATCCAGTTGATGTAAATCTTGTTGGATGCAAATGGGTATTCAAGAGATAAATGGAAATGGAAGGTCAAGTTAGAACCTATAAAGCAAGTCTAGTGGCTAAAGGATTAAGTAAACGTCAAGGAATTGACTATGATGAATCCTTTTCGCTAGTTTACATGTTTAAATCCATAAGAATCATACTTGACATAGCAGCTTACCATGACTACAAGATTTGGAAAATGGATGTCAAAACAACATTCTTTAACGGTAACCTTCAGAAAGATATCTATATGACACAACCAGAAGGGTTTGTGACACCAGGTGAAGCCAAACAGGTTAGCAAGTTTTAGAAATCCATTTATGGATTGAAGCAAGCATCCAGGTCATGGCACATTCAATTTGATGAAGCCATAACAGAATTTGGTTTCATTAAGAATGAATGTGAGCCATGTGTTTATAAGTGGTTTAATGGGAATGCGATTGTTATCCTATTAGTATATGTTGATGACATATTACTTATAGGAAATGATGTACTAGTCTTACAGTCAGTTAAGGACTGGTTGAACAAGTGTTTCTCCATGAAGGACATAGGAGAAGCAGCCTACATTATAGGGATGAAGATCATCCGTGATAGATAAAAGAGGCTTCTTGGACTAAGTCAGGGTACATAAATTGACCAGATACTGAAGAGATTTATTATGGAACAATCCAAGAGGGGATTGGTTCTAGTGTCACATGGCCTATATCTTTCTATGAAAATGTGTCCTTAGACACAACAAGAGAAAGATAGAATGAGTAATATCCCACACGCTTCGGTTATAGGATCCATCATGTATGACATGTTATGTACCAGGCTTGATGTTGCCTATTCACTGATCATGGTAGGTAGATATCAAGCAGATTCATGAGAACAACATTGTACTACTATTAAGACTATCCTTAAGTATCTGAGAAGAACCATGGATATATTCCTGGTGTATGGAGGAGATGAGTAGCTTTTCATCAGAGGGTATGTTGATGCTAGTTTTCATACAGATCAGAATGATTTGAAGTCACAATCTGTATATGTTTTCTATCTCAATAGAGGATCTGTGATCCATAATAGTTCAAAGAAGCTAGTTGTCGCCGATTCTACAACGGAGTCCGAATATACAGCGGCTTCTGATGCAGCCAAGGATGCCATCTGGATTCAGAAAATTTTCCAAGAGCTTGATGTGGTACCTAGTTGTAAAGATACCATTACATTGTATTGTGATAATACTATAGCAGTGGCTCTTGAAAAAGAACCAAGGTCACATCAATGGACAAAGAACATACTCTGGAAGTATCACCTCTTGAGGGATTTCTATCCAAGGGGGGAAGTTGCTGTGAGAAGAGTATCCATGGAAGATAACTTGGTGGACCCCATGACTAAAGGCCTATCTCAGCAGAAGCTTGAATATAATGTGATAGCTAGTAGGTTAATGGTTGTTAGAAGTTTGCTCTAGTCCAAGTGGGAGTCTGTTGGAGTTGGTGGTCTAAAACCAACTACTTTGTACTTTATTCATTAATAAAAGCCTTATCACATATTGATTGTTCTTCTTGTGTGACAATGCATGTGATAATGTCCGAAGGACAGCTGTTGCATTAAAGGGTCATAGCGGATCCCTACTATGATGAGAACCCAGAAGTTTCATAACACTGTTCTTGAATATATGTTCTATGGCCGAATGATATTATTTGAGGGACACAAATAATACAATTCATTAGTGGAGAGGACTCATAAAAACATTGAGGCACCATCTCATGGTGTGCGCCCTTGGTAATATCCATGAGGATATTATGACAAAGAGACCCACCAGTAGGAAATCCACATTTCATAGTGTCATTGGATGTTCCTATCTACATACGTGTGTATTGGTACTCATACTTTACGATTATTATTAATGGGTGTTACAACTCGCGCACTTAGATGTATTGAAGAAAACAGGGATGACTCACTGTTCACAGTGAGGTATGATACATTGGGTGCATCACGAGTAATAATTCATTGGTAGATAATGCGAGAAAGGATTTGTCCCTTCTGTTCCATAATGGATGTAGATATCTCAGGCCCTTTGATGGAATTTATATAGACAAAATAAATCCATGGCCATGGTAAGGTATGGGTGAGTTCAATTCCGGGAAGTCAATGAAAGAATAATCGATCCCATGGGTTGATGACACTAGCATGCAACCCTCTTGATTAGTGATATCAAGAAAAAGGGATTATATTACATGGTAAGCGTTCATAGGAGGTGACATGTCATTGCGGCGTTAACTTCTTTATCTAGGGGTGCCTTGGCGTGTTGCTAGGCGCTAAACATGGACTTTAGGTAGACTCTGCCTAATGCCACTGAGAAAGAGGCCTAGAGGTTCACACACTAATTGTGTCCATGTATCTCAATTAAATATTAATTTCCCAAGTTAAATAAATATTATTCCCGACTGTGGTTTAATAATTATTTAAGGATGCCTGGTCGAATTTATTTCCACACTAGTTATTCGAGAGAATATATTGTGGGTGAAATAATATATTTATTAGTGAGTAATGTAGTAACATTTATTTAATAAATAAATAGTCATTACTAAAGGTCTAATAAATGTGGTGGAGGAAAATTAAAATAAAAGTACAAGCCGTGTATATTAAATATACACGCCGTGTATTTTTATGAAAAAACAAGTACACGCCGTGTATTAATTATTACATGCCATGTAGTTTTCCAGTCAGGATTTCGAGGATATAATATTGTTTTATTAAATGATATTAATTATAATCAGTGTGGGTGCATGTCAAGGAATTAATAATTCGACATGGGGTTTCAATAAGAGTTAATGAAATAAATAAAATGTGTAACACATTTATTTGTTGTCATAACTCTATTAACCTCAAAGCCGATTATAAATATCCTCACAACCCCAACACTTTTCCAGAGCCATTGTTGTGCACAACGGATTTGGAAATACTCTCAAGACAAGATAGAATTCCCTTTCCACCAAGAACGTCCTCAAGTTAGGAGAGGGAGATCCTCCACCAGATCAAGGCAGTCGAAGGCGAACATCGCAAGCGAAGGTTCTTCCGCGCTAGCACCTGGAGATCCCTTCAGCAATGTCTAGAGATACGTGGAGCATGTGTGGATCACCGCTAGAGGAATACTATACTTGGATTCTATGACACAAAAACAGATCATAGGATCATGACCGGAGACATCGACAAAGAAAGAATTCCACTGAGGCAATTCATGTGAACTAATTAAATTAATTATAACCAACATATGATGATCCTATCTCAATGGTTCCTGGACTCTTCTTTTCTTTTTCGTTCATCGTTCCATTCAGAAGATTTGACGTTTTATATCATGAAGGATCTCAGATTGAACATTGTTTAATGCTAAAATTAAAGATTGGAAAACCCACCAACGTGCTTCTGCTACACCCAGAACCTACATCATCTTGGTCCTATGCTCTCTATATCCAACAACAATCAAGTACCTAATGAAGAAGGTCAACTTCCATTATCTATACCTACAACCATATAATATGTTTGGTACCAAAAGCATGATCCAAATAGGGTGTGATGCGAATCCCAATAGGAAACCGCAAAAGGATCTGTGCCTAAAAATCGGTGAATATATATAGCAGGTAATATGTAGAAATGAATCCATAAACATGGACATAATCAAAAGTATCGATCCTATAGTTTTCAATTACATTAGTTTACATTTATTAATTATTCAAACCGTTTAACAATGAAACATCAGAATATATTCTATACTCTATATCCCCTGTGTAATAGTAATGAAACAGATGTCTCATAATACCATTTAAACAATCAAGTAAACTAAGTCCAATCTTGTTATTTGGCTTGGAAGACTCATCAAAATCATTCAATTATTCCAAAGAAACCCTATGGGTAGTTCTCACAGTCTAACCCCTATGGTTTAACATATAATCAATTCAATAAATAATGACCCTCTAGGAAATATCTCACAGTCTAACACCTTGGATCCCACATGACACTAAACATTTAGAAACAACCTCATGGGCATCTGTCACAGTCAATACCCTTGTGGTCTGTATAGCAACAATAAAATATATTGACCACCTGGAAACTCTCACAATCAATACTTATAGGTCAACATAACAAAAATTAGACATAAATAACCCTACCTCGGGAATATCTCACAATCAATGCCCCTTGGTCATTATTTCACAATGAAAAAAACATGTATCTAATAAAAAAAATAGTTCCATCCTAACAACACGAGACATGTAAAACAACGTAAGCCCAATAGGAATTATATACCGAACGACCATAATCAATCAAAAAAGGGAAGAAAACCCAATAAAAAGGTATAAAACCTTATGCATATGAAATAACCCCTTCTGAATCAAACAAACCACAGAAGGTGTTAAAAAGGGTTAAATTAAAAAACACGCAATACCCCATACATGGGTATTCGATACTTTAAGAATATATAATCCAAATAAAATCAAAGAAAGGCACAAAACACCCACCTTAATGTTATACTATGATCACTTTTGAACAGCAGACGTTGAATCATTCTAGAATGATGTAGATATACGAAAAGGGAAAAAACGACCAACCCTTGATAACTCATGAGAGAGGAGTAATCACGAAGAAAGGATATAGGGAAAGATAGAACTCACCAATGGGAATCCAATGCTCCCAACATCATCTCAATCGGAGTTTGGACGAAGAACCAGGAGGATCTTGGTGTTCTTTGGTGTTTTTTTGCTCTACTATATGAGACATAGGAAGAAGAAGTTTTTTTGGAGATGAGACATGACCCTGCTCTGACCCATCAATTAAATATAAAAGTACACGATGTGTTCATTTAATGTACATGCCATATAGTAGCCTCAACTAACCCCCACATTAAGTGGTCTGCCAGGTCACTTACACAGCCATGTACTCACCAGTTACATAAATAGTACACGACTGTTCATGGTACCTGGGAACACGATGTGTACTTCTAAGCACACGACGTGAACATAGAAAATTATTATTTCATCATTTTTTCTCAAAAGAAACCCAAAATAAAAATACATACCTAAAATGAAGATCCATGTTCTTACAAATACATCCCTATCTTGATACATAAAGTGGATGTGTTTCTAATATAGATATTCCTACGAGTAATAACTTTGACAAGGTGTTCCGATCCTGACTCGGGGTAACCTAGTACATGAAAACGGACCTTACTATGCACCAGGTTTGACACTCCCGAGGGATATTCATAGGATAATTCAAATTTTCTTTTAAAATACTTATGAAGGATTTAGAAAATGAATATCATAGGTCAAACCTAAGATGGTTTATATTTAAGCTAAGGTGTCATGATTTAGAAATCCAGTATATTATATTATTAAAAAACCTTAGAACAAGGAAGGACTTATGTGGAAATAAATTTATAGAGTATTTACATATTGGGATTTGATTAGAAACATTAGTTAAAAGGATATTTAGTGATTAACCTAATTTCAAGGATAGACCTAATATTTATTTTGGAAATTATATTAATTTATTTTTAGAAAAGTACTACCAATATGTCGTGTGACAACTATTAAAATACAGCAAGGTCATGGGTCTTGATCCCATGATTGAGGGACAATAAGGGTTTCACACAAACCGCTAACCCATGCTATGTTCTTGTTAATATTTCATTATTTTAAGTTAAAAAATTTGATGAATAAATGATAATTATGAACCACTAGTGTTTCATTTAGAAATAGGGATTAATATATTAACCATACTAGATTTAGAGAATATTTAGAGAAAATAATTAGAATTTTTACTCTTTTATGGTATTTATGATCCATTAGAAATTTATTTTAGTGCTTCATAATTAAAAAGTAATTTTTGGATGAATGAGAAATTGATAGATATAGAAAACAGAGGATAAAATTATGTTTAGAGAAATATATCTAGTATATGTATTTCCATATATACATAATCCTTAAGATAATTACACAATATTAAGAAAATAACTTAGAAATAAAATTCTATCCTCATACCATTTTTTTGTTGAATAAATGGTATCAAAATCACGAAAGATTTATGAATTTGAGGCCCTAAACATTCCATTGACCATTCACTTATTTTTGATTGATGACCCCAAATTCTTCCTATAAATATTTATGATTTTACTGCATGTACATATCTCTACATTCCATTAATTTTATCATACTTAGATACTTAGTTGTATGTTAGTCCATGTGAACTTTGAACCTCACATTCTCTCTTTTATAGAGGATTTTTTTATGAAACCTTATCATGATATAGGATTTAAAACATTGGAAATATCAATCTAAAAAAATTATTGAGTTTAAATTGTAAGGAAAAAATTTAATTTATATGGTGACATTGTAACACCTTGTAAATCTATTGTAGGAACATTTTACTCAACAATGTGTATGACTCGCAACACCAAGCACATAAGAGAATATAATTTCCCAGGTATTTATAATATAATTAGTATTTTTAAAAAATAAATATAATTTATAGCTTTCAAATAACATAACACTTTTTTATCATGTGAAACACACAAAAATTAGCTTCTTCAATGTCGTGCGTTACACACAAGAATGAATTTTAAGATAACAATATTTTATTAAATATTATTATTTTATATAATAAGATATAAACTAGTTATTAAATTATTAGTTATCAATACTAATAACTAAGTTATGAAAATTATGGTTCAAAAAAATTTAAAATTAATTCAATGGTTACAACTTAATTATAAATGAATATAAGAACCATTTGAATATAGAGTGAACATTTTTATAGAAAACCATTTTTATGCTCACAAAGAAGTTTTACCCTAACAAATTAAATTAATTAAAATTAGTGAGTGATATTAATTTAATATATATATATTTATATTATATTCTATAAAACATTTTTGATATTCATCCATTATATTTTATAGATTTAAAATGAAAACAAACCTAATTTAATGCGTAAAAAAAATATTTTTATTATGTCATTTCAACGCCTTTCAAAAGAGAACCTGTTTTATATGAAAATTTTGACCCTTTTTTAAATTTAATATGTAAAAATAAACATAACCATTAAAATAAAAACATAATAAATTAGTTTTGGGTAAATATTTCATATTTTTCAGTGGAGATTCATTTTTATAATGAATAATGAAAATACTAAAATTTAATTAGAAACTTCTTTTTTCATCTAATTTATTTATAAGGTAAAATAATAATATTAATTTTATTTAATGTTTATTTATATTATATTATTATCAATTAATATAATTTATGTCATTGTAATCAGTTTTAATTTGAAATTTACTATAAAAACAAAAATTCTTTGGGACGTTTTAACATTAAAAACCCACATTGTCGTCCCCATCTATGGGATTAAATTTAAATTAATTTATGTGACTCTCAAGATTGAAATTTTAAAAAATAAATTTAATATTTTGAATATTAAAAATCTATAATGTATAATAAGTTCAAAATATTTTTTGAACAAAAATATTAGTGAAAGCGATTAAAATTAATTACAACAATTAAGATAAAATTAAGCTTAATAAAGGACTAAACCTTAAAAATAAGGCCTAAAACAACATATAAAATTAAAAAAAATCTATTTATGGACAAATTTAGACCCTATAGTTAATTTTATAGAATTACGTCCATTATTGGAGCCATTTTCATGTGAAAAACGAGTATGGAATTTCTTTATGAAAATATTACAAGTGTGACCCTCCTCCTCCATTATAAAAGGCCCCCTCTTAGCGCAATTTATCACACATAACTAGAAAATTATACTTGAAAAGTATCTACCCAAATATATCCCAATAATCCCTCACCTCATCCCAGAATTATCTCCTTGGGAAGGAAGAAATATAAGGAATCCTTTTGGTACAAACCAAAAGTAGTTACCCGATTAAGAGGTAACAAACTCCCTCAAGCTATTTCGTTTTATTCCCATTCTCCAACCACTAAAATATTCTTATTATATTATTGTATAACATAATATTATCATAAATATACTATAATTTTTTTATTATAAGGTTTATAACTACACTTACACACACTTCCATCTAATGGGTAATTAATATTTTGTTTCTGTGTACGGTGAAGTAGAGCCTCGTGAAATGACGATTGTTCATTTTTCATTTACCAAATCTCATTGTGGACATTATGAGAGACACCCTATTAGTATATGGTATATATATGATATTTATAATTTATTTATTCTATGGTAATTTTTATTTATAATGTAACATTATGATTTCCATCTCGTGTAAATCCCATAATTTCATCTTGGGAAGTGTGGACTACCAGCCGCTCAAAGCGATGTGATTCATTCACACTATACATTGAATGTATAAAGTATGGTTTTAATTAAGAATATGTGATAAAAAATCTATATGATATTTATCATATAATTAAATTTCTTTAAATATAATATTTATATGTATATATATATCATTTTAATTATTACCCTTTAACACACAATGTGATAACATCATTCATGGACGTGTGGACTACTGCCTACTCGACATGATGTTATTCCTTTTAAATCAAAAGAATTATATATATATATGTATATATTATTAAATAATATGATATAATGATAGTTATATAAGATATATTTTTACTTACCTTCTTTCCATAATGATCATTTAAAAATAGGATTGTTCCTCATGGGCACGAAGGACCTACTATCTCCATGAGTGTAATGTTGTTTTATTTTTCCTAAAAATATTTAATTATTGGTTTTAAATGTATAATATATGTATAAATATAATAATTATGTCATGATAATTATTCTGTAGATTTAATATAATGACCTCTTTGATAATAGTTTACCTACAAATGTTATTTTTGACACATAAACCAATTGTTTTCAAAACACCTGACATAAACCTAATTGTTTAAGTAGTTTTATACAACAAGATAATAAGTGAATAAAAAGTATTTATAAAAATCAAAAAGGACATAAATCAAGTATATAATTAATATAAGTTTATTATTCTATAATTTAAAGGACGTTTACTCGAAAGGAAATAGAAGGCAATGTATTTTATCTCAATTTACATTCTACTTAGGCCTATTTATTATTATGAACCCAATTTATTTTATATGGTGTACACAATTACTTTTTAAATTATATATATTGAATATAATTACTCTTATGATTTTATAAAATCCATATAATTTAATTCCATTATGATGTTTATGATTTAAAAATTGTCAAAGTGGTATGGGACACCTTCAAATGTTTAATGATTATCTTCCTCAACAATAACTTTAATGATATTTCAATTGTATTTAAATTAGAGGAAATTATTTGAAAATTATTAAATAAAACCTTTATTTATAATATACTATGTTTATTCAAGACCTTTTTCATGTATTAGTAACATTTTCCACACTTTAGTTCTTAATATGTTTTAGAAAATGTTTTTTAGAAAACCAAACTTTATTACTATCTTAGTTAGAGAGCCTATTTTATTCTAAAAAACATGTGTTATTAATATGTATTTTTTTTTTAAAAAAATTACTTCCTAATTATAATTTTACCCTTTAATCATTTTATCATCATTTTCAATAGATTCTTCTTTTCTCTTTATGAACAAGGTATTTTTTTATAATTATTACTATGCAAAAAGAATCTTCTTTTTACCTTAGATGACATATAAAGATTTACCCACTTTCACTCCTTTTAAGCACCCTTTGACTATTTAAAAGGATTATATTTATAGAAATTGTGTTTAAATTTTTTTTTCAATGTGATTTTTCTTTGAAATTATTTTTTGAACAGAAGTATATTTTACTCAAGACGATTTTAAAAGTTTTTTTTCTAATTTTTATTTTCATCAATGAAGATAACCATTTATTTTACAAAACATGGTTTATTTTTTATTGATACCATCCTTAATATTCCTCTAGATGGTTTTTTATTGACTTGACCAAGGAAAGTACTTTATTCCACGATTCATCCATTAGTTCCCTTGAAATATTAAATTTACTATGATCATATAACATTGAATGAACCCTAATTATCCATATCATTATCATGGATATTTTAATTTCCTAAAACATTTGGCATTTTTCATATGGTTTTTATTTTGAAATTTATTTGATTATTTTGGGAAATATTGATAAATATTTATCTTATACTCTATATAGATATTTGATAAGGCACATTGTTAAATTGATTATTCAATAGATGAGGAATGTTTTGGACAGGTATGACACAGGTGGGGCCTGATTATAGATAGCCCCTCATTGAATCTGTAGTCTTATTGGATGAGTTAGTTGGCTAGCCACTTTTGATGGGTTTTAACCTGATATGAAGAACATTATTTTTAATTTCCTTGAAGGTAATAGTTATATGTACCTAGGAAACATGGAATACAGTAATTAATCATTTCCCTCATTTAGATTTAGTTATTATTCATCCATGATATTTTTCCCTGACAAATTTATATATACATTCTATTTTCTATTCATTGATTAGATGGCTTGAATTTCAGTTACTTACCTTTCCAAATCAATTTTTCCTTATCTTGTTGTTTTATTGGAACATATTTCTAGTTATTACCTTTCTATATTTTTATCCACTTCCTTCCCAATTTTTTTATTACATGGTATGTGTTCTCTATAATTCAATGTGCCATAATTATTTTTCTCACTAAATCATTATTTATTCTACTATAATTTATCCTTAATGAATATTTGAGCCCAACCTAATTTTGTTTACATTTTCCTCGGAATACAAGAATCATTCTATAAAATATATGAAGGGATATACTATATGGAATAATGTATTTCTTGATGTTATTTATTTATAAAGAAGAAAAAATATGTTGGAATTAGTGTATAAATTTATAATAAAAGACTCATTTATATATCTAGTTTACCAAGACTATTATACTCTTCAGTCCTTTGGAATTTTATTCCTTATCATCAAGCCATTGTAATTGATAGAATACACCAACTTTGGTCTATTTGGGGTCGGGTCACTATATAAACTTTCAAGGAAAATTGTGTTCAAAAGGATTTAAAGCATTTTTTATATATTTTCAAATCATTTTCAAGCCATTTTATATGATGCTCATTTTATTATCTTGTGGCACATGTACATATGGTTTTATTATATGATAGGTGGGACCTATATATCTCACCAATGCATTGAGTAATGATGTATGACTCATGAGTATAAGTGTTATGTATGAACCTGATTACATGTTCAAATTGTTATTCATGGACCTCGTTTCATTTCCATAAGTTTATGAATGAACTTGGTTCTCTGTTCACAATGTTATGAGTGAAAATTATTATGTTTTCATAATGTTATGAATGAACCTGATTACATGTTCGCAATGTTATTCATTGGCCTAATTGCATTTCAAATAGTTATGCATGAACCTAACTACATGTTCACTATGTTATATGTGAACCTGATTTCGTGTTCGCAATATTATCATTGGACCTAGTTTCCTATCCATATGTTTATTAAACAACCTCATTTCATGTCCTTAACTTAATGAGTGAATCTGTTTCTAATTATACCTGATCAATATGTTATACGTTGATGTTCACGCCAAAATTGCATCGATTATTCACATGTAATTAATTCATGGTATATATTATTGATTATCTTATGATTCTTATCTTATAAACTCATAATCTTTATTCCATAATGCATTTTTATGACCTTTGATATGAAAGGTATGATCTTTTAAAGATACGTTTATGTTCTCATACCCTTAAATTTAGGTTTTTCTTATGTATTTGCTTTATTTACCATTATTGAGTATTCAGGATCACCCCATTATTAAGTTTAATTTCCCCAGGTTATGAATACAAGTTTTTATATTGAATTAATCAAGGGGAATATTTTTAAGGGACACATTGAATATCTTTCACTAAGTTAGAATAGTTATTTTCATTGTTTCTAAATACACTAATATAAAACGAGCTTTGGGTGTCCTCTTTTATAATGTATTAATTATTAAAAAAAGTGATGTAATTTCTATGCACATTAATAATGGTTTGTTATAAACTTCCACTAGCTAGTCCTCAACTGCATGGGTTTCTGGCTCACCCCACAACCTAAATGACCAATACATCAAAAACTCATGATTTATTCTTAGCCATTACATATCCCCAATCAGTACTACCAGTATAAGAATATTGTCATAAGTGGAAACAATATTGTAAAACCACATAGAGGTACCACCTCTAGTATAGAATCATGCATTGTAGACTTATGACTAGGTGGATCATCAACATGATCCTATTTGGGAATCCTAAAAAGATAAAATTTAGGAGGAATACAAAAATAATCATGTTGTACCATGGTCAAATAGTATATTTGGTTTGTTGACTCAAAAAATATATGGAAACCACAACCCATTCCTATATGATGCATGTACCAATTGTTTGATATTAGTTTGTATCTATATGTACCATGCCGACAAGAAGGTTATTAGAGTTCTTGTGAAAAGATATATCAACCACCACACCAACACTATAGTCCCTAGACTGAGAGAAAAAAAAAATTAACACTATTTCCCAAGCTCTCAAACCAAAAATCACAACTACAAGATATCCAAAATCTAATCTTAAGTTCAACCACTCTAGTAATACTGTATCATGAAATGATCTATCAGGGCACGTCGGGATAGAGATGAGTTTATTGTGACACCTGTATCCCATATATAATTTTCCAGGGGCTATAAAAAATTGTATAGTAGCTATAAAACCCACATGGTAGGCCTCATCATAAGTTACCTATACACACAAACATCTTTAACCATGAACACCATGCATAAAGGTTAAATAAAACTAACACCATAATACATGAATATATATATATAAATATGTGTGTGTGTGTCCTATGATCATAGTATAAGAAGTATGATAAATCATAAAGATGTAGATATATGCCCATCAAAACTATAAAAGAACCTTACCTTATAAAAATGAGGATCTTCTCAAATATAATATATTGTATAAACATTGGTCATCCTAGTTCATTGTTCTATGCCATCTCCGAGTTTTCTTAGGACACCATCAAAGGGACTATTGTTTTCCTAAGGCATTAAATGTGCCGAAAACCTAGTATAGGGGTTAGTATAAAAATACCCATTATAAAACTCTAAAATATCTAAATATAAATCATCACGAGACTATTCAAATTAGTATAAAAAATTTGTTCCAATCATGATATGGGATATAAAAATAATTAAACCCATACATACTCATGATAGACACCAAGTCTCATAGTGGATTCAGCCATACTACCATCCTAGGATCCTCCATGAAGATTTATGGGTAATACTCATCTAGGAGAACTCAATATACAATTCTAATAACATAGGTGGAAGCCATGGTAAATGTATTACTCAACGGTCCTCAACTAGAATATTTTCTCATGGAAACTCATAAGATCTCATTGCATGGTTATGGGATCTCTCCCAAGGAATGTAGGGTATACCAAAACCTATCTTGAATAGCCTTATATATAAAGGATCATACACCTATGTTTGTTGTCAACAAATATTCCTCAAAAAACACATATTAAAAATAAGGTATAATATAGGATCACACACCATGTCAGATGGAGTGATTCCTAGACTATATATAAGACTAATTCCATAGAGGGTAGCACATCATATGATCTGGACATGATACCTCATTTTACCCTCATATGGATGGACCTTGGGAACAAAACCTAGAGATACTGGTCTACATTGAAGAAAACAAGATCCTCATAATACCCTATAAAAAGGACATGGCATTACTGTGAGTAAATAATGTGTCTTTTCTTCCATGTGTATTTTCATGTGCATCAACCCATGATAATGTAATTTAGGCTATGCCTATATACTGTGGTTATAACCTTGTACCTAGCGATGTCCATGTACTCTGGCCATGCATGAGAACTGGGTTGTGATCATATACGTTGGTCATGCTTTCCTACCTCAAGAATAGATTTTGGGTCACTATCTTCATGTCATATGGTGTGTGACAAGTTTCACAAAGCATATGATACTTTTCATTGTGCGTAAACCCAACCATCATATCATGGGACCACATGGTGAGTGTTCTTCTAGAGTACATGCCATGTAGTTGGTATTTTTATTGAAAAATAAACACTATTCTATGAATCTTACCCACACCAGTACAGTCATCAATTCCACCACAAGACTAGATGATAAATGTGGATTTTATTTTGAACAGCCCTTGTTTTCACCAATGATTGGATTTTCTTCATTAAACCTGATCTAGAATTACTCCATCACACCACATCATCTGAATGTCAGAAAATGTGAAGCAATGATCTCCAAATCAAAATCAGATCATCTACCATTATCTTTCATCATCGTCATGTTGTCTATCTCGATCCAAAATCTGTGGTAATGATCCCATGAACCAATAAATTATTGTTCATTGATTTTTCATGGGGTTTTTTTGAACCAATGGTAAAAGGAAAAAGGTTTATGGGAGAATGAATAATGAGGATAGAAATCCAAAAAAACATACACATGTGTAACAAAATTCAACCATTGTTCTAAATTGGCCCATTTTTATTGTATAATCAATGAATGAACTTGAATTTAATTTGGGCTTCATTAAAATTCATCAATTCATAATTATTAGAAGATAAATAAATACCAAAAAATAAACCATTGATTTGAGAATAAATCCTGTTTGAGGGATTGAATCGTGGACATCACGGGATAAAAAATGAAAATAATACACACAAGAAAAACATCCTACCTTATGTGTGGATCAATATCTAATGAATAACAGTAAATATTTTCATTAGTGAGATCTATGAACTCTATTAGCGTATATGACTCTAGGAAATATTGTCTCTGATCCTCGATCCTGATGTCGTCCACTGCGACTCTCCTCCATGATTTCCTCTCTCGATCCATAAGGTTATGTATATATCCATATGAATTTTAAATAAACATTATTATTTATTCGACATTATGGTTTGGATTAATTAATATAAAATATATAAATTTAATAATTTATTGGATCGTTATTCCTCCCAAGATGGATCGTAGACTCGAAACATGATACACATAATGATTATATCACACCTTGGGTAAACACTACATTCTATATTTGAGTTATGAACCATATTTTCAATATGAGAATATTTCCAAGAGTTATTCCAATATTTCAGAAAAACTATTCATGTGTTATATAATAAATTAATTATTTTTATTATATTGATACTAGGCCTCCCTGGGTCCCAGAATCCCTTGATAACTCTGTGACTAGATTTAAAAATATTATTGTTCATATTAAAAATATTCTTGAAGAAAAAAAAGAGTCATAAAAAAAATATAAAAATCTATTTTATCTACTGAGACCTGTTGATTCATCGAGAGGATATATAATTCTAGGCACCACCTATCACCTAATTAAGTATATTAGATTTTTCATAATAATTAATAAGACCATTCACACCATTACCTAAGGAACCGTTCGATGAATTTAAAAAATAGATCTGTCCATTGAATAAATAATATGGAATATCAAAAAATGATAAATTTTTTTGGCTGGGAGTAATAATTAAGAATAAAAATAATCTTCTTGATGTTAAAAAGTGATAATATGATCATCACATATCCTGATAATGATGAATAATGTTAATGAATATAAAGAAAGTATTCCAATAATCATATATATTAGAGTAATAGTATATAAAACACTAATAATTTTCCCATTTCAAGAAATGTTTTACATGATCACAACCCATCCAGAAAAAAATTAGTATTGTGAAACACTTTAACTTCTGGAATTTTCGGAGTGGTATAGATCCTTGTGGTAATGTTTAAGAACTATATTTTGGTGCTAATCATGGGATCTAAAGGCTATAGAATGGTTTGAGTGGATCTAAAGCTTGATTATCTCCCAAAGTTCAAAAAATGGGAAGAAAACTTGAGCCACCTAGTTAATGCTTGGTTAGTGCTAACAATGTGACTCAACCGTATGGGATACCCATTGAATAGGATTAGCCGCATAGTATTTTTTTTTTGAAAACATGCATGTAGGGCCACATGCTCGGGTGAGATTTTAGGTTTTTTAATACTTTTAGTTTTCATTGTTTGTGTTCGGTTAGTCAAACCATGCACTATGCCCATGCGAGGTGACCAACATCAGTAATGTGGGGTACATAGTTGGTGCTCACTTTCTCAAATACTACTAAAAAACTTTGCAGACTAATAATTAAATGGGAAATATCAATTTTACACTAATTTTTAATCCCTATTTATTCTTCCTTACATTATTATTTTCCTCTAACATCCACCCATGTGATCTCATCCTCCACTCATTATGGATTTTGATCTCTCCTTCACACATTTTCCAAATATTTTGACTTTGAATTCATTATAATGACAGAGGAAAGCTCTAAACTCCCCATAATTTTTTTATGCTTTTCTTATCCTCTATTGAAATATTTTTTTATTGCCTCATTTTCCTTATTTTCACATATATGAAAATTTCTATGATATTCTTGTTCTAGCTTGAGTCAAGGGATGATAATGGGAGAGGAGAGCACTACAAACCTAAGTTATCCATTCTATCTTCACTCACTATGTTTCATGGAATTCTATATCATGAACCATTTTGGAATGCACAAGAAATTTCTAGAGATCCCTATAAATTCTTACAGAGATTAAATTTTGTGTCATTCAATGCCTAATTAAACCATATATAGTGGATAATCAAAACATTAGTTGATCTCCTTATCTTGAGACCCCCTTTGGATGTTTTTGTTCCTTAATATACTATCTCTCATTATTCTAAATCATTAAATACTATTATAGGTGTGATTCCACTATAATAAATTACCTAAATTAATAATATGAATTGATTAGAATGGTGGGATATGAGTTAGGCTGCTACATCTTAGACCATAAATGGATTTCCAAAATAAATTCCTTGGCTGACTGACTAATTTTATGATAATATATTACCTTTTTATATTTTATGATTTTCACTATAAAATCATACCCTTTATATATGTTAGGGGAAATATAAGGTGTCATGAATTAAGGATGCCTTGGAAGAGCTCATCATTCCTTAGTAGAGTTGTTTAATGATTTGTATATTCATGGGGGTGACACTAGCTATAAAAGGAATGATCTCACCATTTGTTTACCATTTTACCTATAAAAAGTGATACAAGTTTCATATGGGAGACCCTACGAATGGTCTCAGTGGTGATATGGTTGTACCATTCCATGAGAGAGACTCGTAGACCTATATAAGATACGAGGTCCGGACTCGGAGGTGAGTTATTATTATCTTCTCACCATTGTCAGAGTGATACATGGGATCTCAGTCATGAGCCACCTTGGATGTACTCCCAAGGCATTGGAAATGTACAAAGACTATAGAGGAACACCTGATATTCCCTTAGGATCACCTTCATTGGGATCATGGTGTCTCTTAATAATTTACAATGATTTTAATTAAATTAAAGGGCAAGAATATGGAACTCAAAGTCCAAGGACACGCCCACCAAAATAAATCAAATTCTTAATGATGGCCTAACCATGGACACTTTACTTATAATAGGTATTACCATGTTTCACCCATGTGCGGGCTACCTCAGTTCAAATACTTCTAGCTCAGGCTGTAGAAGGTATAGTTTGATGGGTGTCCCATATGGAACCTATTCTACTATATGTTGTTTATTTATTTCCTTGTATTTATTATTTATTGGGAATAATTCCATATTCTATAAATCTAACAGATTTATGTAGACACTATTAGTGGTGAACTTCTGATTATATCGTACACAGTTTTTGGGATGCATTTGGTACCCAAGAAGTCTTCATGGTTGTACGTATTGATAAAGGGATTTGGACAACTTTCAATGATTGATTCCGTTTATTAGGATGGAGTGTGGGATAAAGAGACTAAACCAATTCGTGTGATGAAAGTTGCTACTATTTTCAGACTTTTTGTTCTTATTTATATAATGTTGTATATTCTTGTATACCTTTTCTCTATTTTACTTTATTTTTGTACCACTACATGACGTGATCATCACTATCGTTCTTTTATATATTATCTATTATCTAGATTCCACATGTTTGTTATTATTTATTATATAATTTATTTATTCTATTTACACTTCTTACCTATATTGGTCACTAAATTTTCCACTATGATCTATGTGGTTATAGTCTCTACAAATACACAACCTAGGCCCTCAATGCAAGTCAGAAGCCTCTGGAATATGGGGAGGTACACTTGAGGTTATCTGGATAGCCATCTTAGGGAAGTGCTAAGTGGATTCCATGATGGGACACTTTAAAGTGTTATATGATCACCCTTTCCTTTTGTCTTACTATATGGGGTTATACAGGAGAGTTGAAATATTGGAATTTTGAAATAAGCATGTTCTTGGGAGTAGCTAACCCATGTATAAGGAAACACAACTTACCTAGGATGTGTTAATGCTGTTCTATTTTATGATTTTTACCATTTTACAAATTTCACCATTGGGTGGAACACTTGTTTTGTCAAATTATTATTGATATTATTATTAGGAGTCCTTTTACCCTTTCCAAAAGATATGAGTATGTATAATTCTATTGCATCATACTAGGAACTGTAGGACATAAATTCTAGGCATTATGCCACACCAAATCTATATTTCTCTCTTCTTTTGATGTATTTCATGTTCTTATTGTGGTGCCTTGTTTCATATGTAGTAAGGTGTTCTAGTTATCTTGCAGGAATGAAATAATTTTCTTAATTAAAGTTCCTATATCAATCTAAATGGTATTTTCCCACATAGAATGATGATAACTCATTAACTAACCTATTTTATCATGTTACCTATTTTTATTAATGAATGAAAATGGAAATTTATGAGGAGAGTACCTAAATAAATTTAAAATGGGTATTTATTCAAAAAATATAATAACTTTGCATGACCTGTTACATCATGACACCATATGTAAATATCATGTCACAATTTATATGATGTTCTAATTTCCATTTATAAAGTGTATGTGGATTTATAAATTTGGAATTATTGACCCAATTAACTATATTGATATATAATTATATATATATAAAGAATAATAAATTTTAATTAATTAAAATTTTAAATTAAAATTGTTACATCTAAATGTGGATGAAAAATACAAAGTAAAGGTTGTTTTTCTCTATTTGAGACTCCATATACCGGAACGTCTCTTTTCCCTTATAAGACCTTGAACTAAACCCAACCTTGTATTAAACAGTAGACTATGTCTCTTGATCCGATGGTGGATCTTTCTTATCACCTAGATCGAGACTTAGGTGAAGGTAGAGAGGTGTGATATGTTAATAGGAAGGCCTTGTGTATGTTCCTTTTTTACACTTCCCCTTTCTAGTATAAATATTTTTTGAGGAATACACATGAAAATTTTAGAGTAATTACACCACGATGTCCTCGTTTTTAATTCCAAGAGGGTGGTGGAGACCACACTATAGAGGTGGTGGGCTCTTATCCACCCATGACACCTCCTATAGTGACTCCCAAGTAACCTCCTACCGATATTCCACTAGGAACTGATTCTTAGTTCTCTGATAGCTTCTTCCATTTCAAGTAGTCTGATAGGGTGCTCCTAGACCTGCCCATATAATGGAAGAGGGGACACATGAGTTCTAGTTGCAGCATCCTACCATATTCTTAGGGGATGAAGTACATTAGGATACTAAGTCATGGCTATAGGCTATGTTTTCCATATTCAAGAATATCAAGATGCCTCCAGAGTGAGGGATCAATCTCACCACCTATATACTTCGTGACTCCACCAAGAATTAGTGGGTTGTACTTACTCATGCTTTTATATATAAAGGTAGTGTCTATAAGGTCTTCCAGATAGGGTTTTTTGACTTCTTTCCTCAGATGTTATGAGTGAACCATGCCCAAGTGTTCTTCCACCTGTAGTAATGCGACATTCCAGTGATGGATTACTCATATCATTTCACATAATTATAGCATTTTTAACTATCCTGAATTGATGAGGAGATGACTACTATGAGATTTTTTGAGTATGGGTTTGCATATGAGATTCTATTATGGTGAAAGTCTTCCATAAGAACACTATTTTTTTAGATAGTAAACACGGACCTCATCATTGAGTGAAACCAGGGAGAATCGAATAATGTGATCCTAGATGGTTCAGCTTCCAGGAAGGATAATTGTTTATCTAGTAAGGGAAACATAATTTTTAGAGTAAATAAGGGGATAGTACCAGATCGATGGCATGAAATGGAAATTATGTGGTGTGTCAATAGTGTAGAAGGCCTAGACAGAAGAATCCCCAGTGTAAATGGAACTCGATCAAGTGTTAGGATTACAGAAAGATGGATCACCTCTAGAATTTATGTTGATATTTTCTTACAATACCCAATGAATGTGGATTTTTTTCTAACACCTACTTTAGGTACAAGATCATAAACTTCACAATAGATTGGGATTTGGTCTTCTACCAACCGATCTAGCCTAGGGGGTGGTCATGGATGAGGAAATTAAGCCTTAAAGGATCAAATTTAGGTCATTCAAGATACATATCAGGACTGTGGATTGGTTCATATATATGAATTACATCTTACACTAGGCATGATGATTTTAGAGACATATATGGTTAGAATTACAATTTCGGTCACCTATACTTTAGTTCCTTCCCTCTTTGATATAGGTACATCAAATTCTTTCATTTATTCTATTAATATAGAATGTCTGGGCCAAGTGAGAGAGTATTCCAATGGTGTCATGTATGTTGACACGTCATTGGGTGTTCGATCGAGGAATGTGAACTAGTGTAGGGAGTTCCCCCTTGAGATAGGTAGGTACCATTTCTTATTTGAAGAAAAACTTGCCTAGAGTGATACTTGGGATCATATTCATGGATTTCTTTGGACAGCCATCCATGAAATTGGACATAGGAAGACCCCATAGAGTGATACTGGCATTCCATTGGGATCACCTTGGAGGGGCTCATAACACCTATTAATAATTTATATATATGTTAATTAAATTAAAGTGTAATAATTTGAACCTAAAACTATAGGAAATATCCCACCAATATAATTCACATTATTTGGGAAATTATGACCTTTGAATAATTACATAAATACTCGCTTTCCATATTTCACCCTTGCGTAGGTTGCCTCAATTCAGAGATATTTTTCATAGGTCTAATTAGGCCGAGTTGGACATGGGTCCTATGTGGAACCCATTCTGGTGTATCTTTTTTTATATATTTCATGGTATTTTTTATTTGTTGGCACACTGGTAATATTATATGCACATACAATATTGATCTAAAAACCAATGGTGGTGGACTAGTGAGTATATTTCACACCCTTATTGGGCTACCTTTGGTACCCAAGTAGATTTCATGGTTGGAGGTTTTGGAAAGGTGAAACATCCAACTACCAATGTTTGATTCTGATTCATAGGACAGATTGTGGGATTAAGGGACTGAGCATATACTCAGGTTTCTAGTAGTTATTATTTTTTTCCTTTTTGTATTTTTTCATATCATGGGTTATATTCTTGTCTACCTTGTATCAATTTTACCTTATTTTTATACCACTACATTACATGATCATCATTATCGTTTTTGAATCAATTAATTATTATTCATATTCCACCTGTTCATTACTCTTTCTTTAGTTGTTCATTTATTTTGATGCCTCTAATTACGATATTGTTTGATATTCTGATCCACTCTGATCTATGATGGCATAATATCCCCACAGACACACCCTAGGCCCTCTTCACTTGTCCAAAACCTATGGAATATGGGGAGGGGAAATTTTGGTCATGTTTCCCATCATATCAAATCACCACTAAGTGGATTCCAAGGTGGGATGCTTCAAACATTATATAGTCAAATTGAAAATAATTATTTATAAAGGAATAAAAACATGTAAAAGGAAAATTATTTTCCACATGTCAATTGAATAAAATTAATAATTGGATAACATAATCTAATATGAATTATCTAAAATATTATTTTCACACCGTATATAGTAATGAGTATACAAATAATTGAATACTATAATAACACGACAATATGACATCCATAGAAATAATATGGATGGATTCAAAAGAAAATATCCCAAGAATTGAGATGTATTTTTCAAATAGTTTATGTGGTTGGAATATATATTATCAAAAAGAAAAAAAATTATGGAATAACAAATAATAAAATTAAATTGTAGTATGTAATCAATATATTGAAAATAAGTTTAGGAGAATTGACCTAACTCAATGAAATAATGATAAGATTCCAAAACATATTTACTATTATTGAAACAAGTTAATTAATAGAAAATTTAGCAATTAAACATTATTTTTCTAGTAAATACCATGAAAAAAATATAATAAAAATATATCTATGGGAACTAAATACCACATATAAAAAACATGTTGCACAAAAAGTTTTATGAATCAAAGAATCAGAATTAAGACCGAGAAATCTTTTAAAACTTCAGAAAATTTTGAATCATAGCCCCATGAAAAAGAGGGACTCAAATAAAATGTCAAAGAACATTATTAATAGGCAAATCCTGATATGTTATATCACGTTGGAAGTATATAAACAATATAAATGAAATTATGTGCATAATATCGAACATGCCTCCAAGAGATAAATTTGAGACGAGAATTCTATCATGTTTTCTAGAATTTTACAAACATGCATTAACATCATGTTCAAAAAAAAAATATTCCTTAATAAAAAAATTCAATAACTTACTCATATCCATTTTCATTCATACATTTAATAAATACCTACTATCAGCATGAATTTTTGGATTTTCCACATCTTTTGTTTGTAGTTTCATTTGTTTGTTCGTAATTCATAATAGTGGTGTATGTATTTATTATTATTACAAATATAATAATTAATAGGTCATTAAGTCTAAATAAATGGGATAATTATAATTATTTAATATGTTTAATGTTACTTTAATGAGTGTTTTTTTTCCTTGAAGAATAAATCGATATCATTTATGTTTCTTTGATTCTGGATGACGAAAGAGTGTTTTTAAATTAAGGAATTACATATTGATATAAAATCTCAAGAAAAAAAATAATTATTTACATATTTATATAATATTATAATATTAATTTTTCCCCAAATCCATCCATGAAAAATTTCATAGTATTGTTCAATTAGGTGGTTAAGCAGACCCAAACATGAACATAGCCAAATTTAATGAATGGTTATGAGGTGGTTTCTTGTAATATAATTATAATATAATAAAAATTATAATATTTAGTGTTAATTATTGTGATATAATTGGAATTAATTATAATATTAATTAATTTATATGAACTCATTTCACAATTTGAATAAATGATTATTCTCTTAGTATGATTATTTTACATGATTAAATTAATGATTATCATTTTTTGATCATATCAATAATAAATTATTTAATTTTTTATAATATAACTTTTATTATATCATAAAAAATATTTATACTTTAATACAAACCTTATATATAGACTTTTATGGAGGTAATGTAAAATTAAACAATCTACATCGTGCAGGCAGTAGTCCACACAACACACAATCAACAATTATGTTTTTTCTTAAAGAATGGTTTAAATTAATATAAAATGATAATATACTTAATATAATGACATTAAATTATATAAAATATACTAATATAATTAAATTATTTTTGTTAAAAAAATTTGATTGAAGAAAATTAAGAACAAAAACAAAGTAGTTGATAATACTAACATTAGGGAAGTGAATTTTCCATGAAAGTATCCTTAGAAATAAAGGTATTATGAAAACGAATGGTGACCTAAATATTTTAAATATGGTATAAGAATCATGATGGAGAAAAATAAATTAATTTTAGGATAATAATTTTATAATAAGCCAGTCTTGTAGTGCCGAAGATGTTACCCTTTTATAAGTGAAGAGAAGGGTGGTTTTGGGAGTAACCCCTAAATTTTAAATAATATAAGGTTACTTTTCAAGTGAAAAAGTCCACAATATAAACAAAATAAGA
Organism: Viscum album; assembly: GCA_963277665.1. Classification (NCBI taxonomy): domain Eukaryota; kingdom Viridiplantae; phylum Streptophyta; class Magnoliopsida; order Santalales; family Viscaceae; genus Viscum; species Viscum album. Next base: position 670,366,083 of record OY728129.1, read on the forward strand.
GATAAAAATGGTTGTGGGTAGAAAATAACCTAAAAAACTCCATTTTATACCAATTTGAGTGTTTTATTTCCATTTTGTTTTATCTCATTTAAATTTACCCTTATTTATGTTTTCCTTGGTAATTTATTTACAGACATAGTAATTAATTTTAATGAAAAATATTAGGATTAAATTGTTACTAAATTTGATAATTACAATTCCAAATTTTAAAAATCATTTTAACAAATAAAATTTCAAAATATGTAAAATGTTTTAAATGAATACAATTAATCATGTAAAAATAGTTTTAAGATAAATATTGTTTTTGTGATTTAAATTTTTATATAAGATAAAATTATATTTGATAATAATTTTAATGAAATTAATTAATTTATTATAAGAAATAAATTATATGAGGATTCCAAGTATATCAAAAAAAAGAACCACCCTTGAAAATAATTTATTTAATAAAAATACATACAGTTGTTTTTTTATTAATGTGACATTTTAATTAGTTCTGAAAATTTTATAAAGGGAATTTATAAGCTCAAATAATATTTTAAAATTAATAATTTTATTTAATATATTAAATTTTATCACCAAAAAGTTTTTATGATCTTAGAGATCATTCTTATATAGGGATAAATTTAAAAAAATTTCAAGCTTCATGAAAACATTACTTTTCAACTAAATCCCATACATTTTAGAAAAAGAGAAACAATGAGTAATATGATATTTTTTTATATTATTAAAAAAACAAAGTTATTTTTTGTTACTTTAAAATTAATTTTTTTTAAATTAATTTTTTTATTAAAATAATAAAACATGATGAAAAACTATTGTTATTAGAAATTTACATTTTAAAATATTATCTTTCATTACCCTCATTTCATATCACCTACAGAATAAATTTTTAATAAAAGGTGATTAATATAAAACATAATTTTTCATATGTAATCATGTATTTATTAAGATTTAAATGTTTATCTTAAAAAATGAAATTTTTAGAAAAAAACATTTCTAAGACATAAATGACCTTATTAGTAATTTTAGGTCAAAATATAGAATTTAATTCATTTTTAGATTAGTATTTAGTTTCTACACACATATAATTCATAATGTAATTATTGTTATTAATTCATACTAATTCAATTGATAGTTTTTAATGGTATAAACATATCATGATTTTGATTTAGTTTAATGGCACTTGTGGAGAAATCTATCAAGTACATCGACTTATTTAAAGGCAATGCTATATTATAATTTCATGGTCAAACATGCCCCATAAATAAATTGTTTTCTTATTATTAAACTCATAATATCACAATAATTTCAATAGGGAACTCACAATTAACCATACAATACTGAATAGTTAGGGATTTATTTAGAATTTGTAATGGTATTTATCTATATGAAAAATAATTATTAACACTTTATAAAGAAAACTAAAAATTTGTAAAATGAAATAGAATTTTACTAATAGATATAGATATATATCATTAAAGAATAAATTACCACTAAATTCGAAAATTATTTATCAGATAATCATGTCTCTATGGGTTATTATTTATAAGTAAATATAAATTAGTTGGTGAAAACATAAACAACATATAAAACTAGTAAATATAGATTAAAAACTCACTATATTATTTATTAGTCATAGTTTCATAGAAATATCATTTTTTCTTGGTTTTTGGTGACTATATCCCATAGAGGACCTCATATTGGAACATTGAGTTTAATAATTTCAATCGCTCTTCCAATTGAAACAATAGATCTTTGTATTTTATCTCTTTATATTACACTTAAGAATATTATAAACTTCATCTTTTCACTAATATAATTTTACTCTTTATTTAAGGAAATTCCCCCATGGTACTTTCCACATATTTGACCAATAGGTAATTTAATCCTTTTTCCTTTGTCATATTTGTCAATTAATATTTTCTGAGACCCCATCAGTATCTTCTATAGTGTGTTTGGGACTTCAAAAATTTCAACATTTTAACCAAATTTCAGGATTTTTTGTTTGAAATAATCACAAGGTTTCTCTCATTATCTCACATTATTATGGGTTATTCCTTGATGAAATCACTGTATTATCTGTCACTCACATGGTTCCTTCAAATCCATTCATTTATAAAACCAAAAGAGTTAACATGAGTTGATATTAATACAAGTGAATTATTAAAAATAACCACATGAAAATTTAACTTAAACATGCATCGATTTATATGACTATCATGTTAGCCGATAGTTCTTATCAATCAATAGGAATTACACTGGGTTCAACCCATATCACTCTCAGTTTAACGTATGTCATTACAGGATCATCATAGGTTACTTTGAGTTGGGATTTATCAAATATATTAATATAATATTTAAAATACTAAACCCAAATTACCACTAACATTCTTATAATATTCTAAACCCAATAATCATTGAAATATATACTCTTAAAATCCAACTTATCCTTCACCAAAAAAATTATTCATTACTAAAATTCAATACCCATGTATCTATATATAAAAATAGTATACTCTCAAAAAATACCTTTCCCAAAATCTATTTTAATATCAAATACATTAAAACATAATTATATTATATATTCCTTCAAAAAATGAGTGCTCTATATACCACTCATATTGTATGAACCACTAGTTCAAATACCACTAATAATATATCATAATCCCAAAAATGAGTTGAACTTCTCCAAATTCACCATTAATCAATTATCAATCCTAATATTACTAATAATATCTTACTCAATTATTCAAAAACAAACAACCCTTTATTATATCATTATCATGTTTATATTAAACTATAGAGTTATCCATACTTAAATAATATGTTCCCCAATAGTTGTCCTAAAAATATAACATTTTCATAAAATTTGTTTTCAATGTTGTTAATATAATTTAATATATGTCACCATAATTTAAAGTAAAACTAATGAAGAATAATCCTTATATGTTTTAAATAGACATAATTTTTTTTTAAATAAATACCTCAATATTTTGGAGAAATATCAATCGCTAAAGAAAATCACTATCAGTTTTATGAAAACGTAAATATCATTGCCTTAGGTAATATTAGGAAACTCTCCTTTTCCATCATGATAGGTAAATAATAAGATTATTGAAATGTTAAGTATTTTACCTTATTTTTTTATAATACATATTGGTTTCATGGTATATACATTTACCAAGCACATTTCATCGATCATGTATCAAATAAATACAAAAAACCAAAATATTTATGATAATATAAAAATATTTATATGAAAATATCAATTGAAATTTTTCTCCCATTTTGAAACATTTTTTTGACATATGATACATACAAATAAACCAACTACCCTCTTTGTTCAATCCTAGGTTATCCATGGTAATGTTTCTATTAGGTTCCCTAACCAAATCATTTAACATCATATTAAAATACATTGTAATGGTTCATGAAGAGAATCTTATAAACCAATTTATATCCCTATGACTCTGTCACCATGTGTGTATTCATAGTTCTAGTCATTGTGAATCCAATTTAAGACTTAGTAAATTTTCAACCAAACCTTTTCAGGGTGATTAACACTAGCTGAATTTGTGTCATATCCACACCCACTTGTTAGAATTTATATAAAGAAGTATTTCCTCTTTAAACCACGTAATCCATAATTTAAAAAATAGTAAGAATTTTTCAAGTACATAACTTAGTTCTAGAATTTTCACTAGAGTTTTCTTATCCAAATTTGCAAATACATGTGAATTATTTCCATAACATTAGATCATATAATTATAAAAAATTATTATCTATTATGATCAACCTTAAATTATCATAAATTAAATTATCATCAATAATCATTATAATGTCTAATGTTTTATAAACCCTTCATTTCATACAAAATGCAACACCCAAAACCTGAACTCTCATATTTGATACTTATAGATACATACATTATATTATCTCATTGAAATCAGCTATAAAATATAGGATATCACCATCCATAATTAAAAAATCCAAAAAATAATTTATCTCATAAATTATGAAGGTTATTTTTAGGTTTACAGGTTCAGATAATTAGAAAAAGAAATAACTTACAATTCCCATGTTCTTTTTATCTAATATAAAATTTATTTTATTATATATAAAACTAAATAATCCATAATAAGTCTTAAAATCTTCATTATATTCTTCAAATCATGTCATCCTTCTATAAATATCATTCATAAAAATTTTATTCATAACATGGGGAATGAAAACACTAGAAATGTGTGAGCTCAAACACCCACTAATGGAAACATATAACTAATGAAATAATTTTATAAACATGAAATAAATTTTGTGGAAAAATAGGTAATGAAAATGAATCTATAATCAATATCAAATTAAGATAATTCCATATATATTTAAATAAATCAAAACATTCATATTAATATTACTAATCTCATACATATGGAATGAATAATAGTACACATCAAAAATCCACTATCAAGGCCTCGTTCAGATATGATTTACTTGTCATTGAGACTATAGTTAAGACATAATATTGAATTCGGAATGCATTCACCAAATATCCAAACCTGTTTTATCTCCTTACACTAATGTTTTCATTAGGGGGATATATAATTTTAGTCCAACCCATCACCTGGATAAGTGTAATTAATTCAACATCAGATTAAATAAGAGATTACATACATTTACCTGAGGATCCTTTGTCTGAAAAAGTTATATCCATATAATTATGAATATAAACTATTATTACATGTTCATTCTATGTTAGTAGCCAACAGTCATCAAGATTTTCAATACCATTCCTAATATAAATAAAGGGATAAATTGATTATAACACATCTTAATGAATAATATGGATAATAAAATAATATATATTCAACATTAAAAAATCATTTTCATTGGAATAATAGTATATGGTATGATAATACTTTTCCCCATGTCAATAAAATGTATAACATGATGATAATGAATCCATAAAAAGATGGTGACTTTTTAGAAATTTTCCTCACTAGAATAAAAAATATTTATAACCAATAATTTCCCATATTTCAACATAATAACTTTATTTATAAGTCATCATCCTCAAATATGAATTATGTAAAATTTTATGTTTAAAACTTATAGAAAAATGATAATTGGACTATGTTTTTTTAGGAGTGACATGATCATAATCTATCCAATGATGAAATAGGATGGTTTCAAAATAAAATATCCTAATAAGTGAGAATTAATTATAAAGGGTTCTATGTGACATGAATGTATATCTCCAAAAAACTATGAGATAATACCATATAATAAAATAAATGTTCAGGGTGTACAAAAAATATATAAAATATGTTCAAGTTAATGATAATACCCCAGGGAACAAAATTTGAGTTAACAAAAAGATTTATTATTGGAGAAATAACTAAATCAATAAACACATGAATACAGGAATATTATTTGGTTATTATATCCCTAAAAGTATAAATACTATTATATAAATATATCCATGGAAGTACAATACATCATACAAAGAATACATGGTTTACAATATTTATTATGTCTCAATGAATCAGAATTGATACCAAGAAAACACTTATGGGTTTAGAAAAGTACTAATGAAAACCTGTTGAATTATAGGCGTTTAAATATAACATAAAATACCATGAAAAATTGATAATTTATTATATTATATCTCATTTGGATAATAAATACACTAAATAAATGAAATTAGCTATATAATAGTAAATATATCTCAAAGAGATTAATTTGAGATGATAATTCTTGCCTAATTTCTCAATATTCATGAATTTACACTGAACTAATGTATCAAAAACATATAAATATTAATCACTTATTTTAGTACCTTAATAATAAAAATTTTCATTAAATTTTTTAATAATTAGTCCTTCTCTACATTAATTCATTTGATTTTCCACTTGAGGTGTCTATAGTTTTGGTCGTCTATAAAAATTTCATAATAGAACTAAATGTATTGATTCTTCAATAAAACAATTTCATTATTAGGTAATTATTTTTAATAATAGGTGTGTATAATAATTATTTAATATGTCTAAAATTCCATTCATGAGTGTTTTAATGTTTATCAGGGAATATTAAATTGATAACAACCATGATTCATTGATTCCTAAAGATTTAATTGTGTCTTCCTAATTAATGATCTAAATGTAGATATTAAATCTCCAAATACAAAAGAAAATAATTATTTATAAATTTATATCATATTTTAATATTAATTATTTTTATATATTAATTCATGATATGAATTCATTTTATTTTTTCATTATGTTGTCAATCCCCCCCCAAACTTGAGAATATAATTCATTATTAATGATTATGGAGTGTTTTTGTTGTAATTTTATTTTACGAGAATAATAATAATACTGTTTTTTTATTAGTGTGATATATTTGATCTTGAATGATGTAAAATAATAATTAATGGATATGAAAACATTACACTATTCAAATAAATGATTATCCTTTTTGTATAATTATTTTACAGGATTAAATTAATGACTTCCATCTATTATAATATCATTAATAGGTTATTAAATTTATCAAAAAAAAACATTAATGATATAATAATCATAATATTTATCCTTTAATACCATCTTTTTATTTAACATTTTAATACAATTAAAAAAATGTAACTTTTTTTGTCCTGGAGGTGGTAGTATTCACAAGACACAAAAAACAATTTTTTTTAATAATGACACTAATGTCATTATAATGGTGTGGTTAGAAAAAATTTCAAAGATGATAATTAAGAATAAAAACTAATTATTTGATAATAATCACATTTAGAATTTAATTTTCCTTGGAATTATACTTCGAAATGAATGATTTATGTATCCTACTATTTTCCAGGAGCTTTTGAATGTGTAATAGAGTTCTACGATGTGAACAATTGTTGAGTTTCATAGATATATTAGAATGAAAATTTATTCTTGAAGTTGTGGATAATTTACCCATTCATAAGTGAGGATAATGGTATATTTGATAGTATCACATACTTTTTATTTAATTCATGGTCACCATTCAAGTGTAAGAGGGAACTAAATGGAAGAAAGTGGATTGGAAAATGACTGTGGGCTCAAACTCACATCAACCACTCTATTTTTAGAAAACACTGGTTTATATATATATATTTTATCAATTATTTGACTTTTAATCAAATTTTAATTTACCTCGGTAATTATTTTCTAACCATCATAATTAATTTATAATAAAAATATTCATAATGGCCATTTTATCCAATTTGAAACTTCTAATTAAAAATTTGAAAATAATTGTTTCAAATAAAATTTTAAAATGTTTTAAATGGTTAAAATAATTACACTTAATTATGTAATTGTTTTAGAGAAATAAAATTTTTGGTCATTAAATATATATATATATATATAATAATTTTTTATTCTACTTTTAATGATATAAATTGATTTATTATAAAACAGATAAAGGATATGAGGATTTACATGCAATATAAAATCTAATATCTACTGAAAATAATTGAATCATAATGAATATTGAAATTACTTTTTTCAATAAATTATCAATTTAATTAGTTATAAAGATGTTCGACAAAGGATTTATAAGCTCAATGAATATTTCAGAATGTATGATTTTATTTTATATAATGATATCTGATCACCTAAATAATTTTTAAATCTTATAAATAATTCTTATATCATCATCATCTTTATTATCATTTATTTAGTTATTCAATAGGAGAAAGAAGAAAAATGTTGAAACAAAAGCTAATAGGGTGGCCTAAAATAATTATAACCTAGGGTATCACCTCAAATAATGTTGACCCCCACAGGGCCCTGGAATCTTGTATTATAAAAACAAGAAACACTCAAGTCATGTTTAGAAATAGAAGCAAGGTGATCCGCTGCTTTATTCCCCCCACACTATGTGTGAACCAGTCAGATATTGGTGGAGAGCATACCTTGGAATTTTCATATGATATATAAAATAGACCAAGGAGGAGAAATGATCCCCTGTAAGGCATTTAGGAGGATGAGGGAATCGGTTTAAGCTTCAGAAATAGAGATGTGCCCTTGTTGAAAAATGTTGAGACCAGTGTGGAGGGCATGAGCCTTTGACTAGAGGGAAGAGTCACTTCCATAGTGAGAAGTGAAATCCAATATAACTAAGCCCCTTGTATCCCGGAAAATCTATCCTACTCTCATTATAATGGAGATACAAGAGCCATCAGAATTAAGTTTCAAAACCTTTGTGGTGGGAATCTATCATATCCATTGGTTACAAACAATGCTGCCACCAGGTTGGGAGGTATGGGTGCAGGGGGATAATAGGCGAAGGGATGGGGCATCCTGCCATTTTCTTAAGAGCCTGTCCATATCAATGAGGAGAGTTTTGATTCAAGAAATGATACCCCTTTATGTGAAAACAATATTTTTTTTATCTAAAACAATTCATTTTTAGAAAATGATCAAATATTCGTAATATGTCATTTCTGATATGAAGAATTAAAAAATGATTTTAAATTTTAATAATTTAAAAGTATATAATATATAAATTCAATTTTTTAATAGGATCATAAATTATAATGAATTCCCCTTTTGTAGGAAAATGAAATATTTAAATATTAAATATTATTATTCACATTTATTATCACTTACAATTAAATTGGGTTTAAAAAATTGATAATATAAAACATAATTAAACTCAATTAATCATATGTTTCATGGAACACAAATTCTTATTACATAAAAATGCAATTAAAAAAAATACTTTTTTGAAAAATCAATTTCATTATTATACATTTTTGAAAACTAATTGAATTTAATTTATATTAAAAATGTACATTGTTTTTTATATTAATATAAATCATAAATAATTTACTATCATTCCTTCCCACTAATTAAACATTTATTATTTTAATCATCTAAACATATCATTGTTTCATTTTATTTCAAAGTTTCACATAGATGAATATACAAAACACATTTAATTATACAAAAGTAATCATATATTATAATTTTAGGGTGTTACAAAAACATTTGACAATGAAAGATCCACATTTACGTATGGGTGGACTACCACCTCCACGATAGTGATGTATTAAATCTTTCACTATACTCTTATATAATTTATCCAACTATATTATAATATGCTTCAACAACTTAAAAAACTACATAATTTCATTATAATTATAATATATTGATATTATTCCAAAATAATCTGTTTCTTAACCACACACAACCTAATATTATAACATGACCATTTTATGTTTGTTTAATCACCTATATAAAAAATGATATAAACTACAATGATGAATAATTGAAAAAGTAATTACTAAATATATTTTATAATAACAAGTACATAATTATTATTTTTGGTTTGGTAATTATATTACAAATATCTAACCTTTTATTAAGAAATATACCCTCAATTATTAAAATTACTAAAAAAATCTCATCACTGAATATGTCATCAAGAACCAGGACTAAAAAAATTTATCTGATGAAATTATTAAATTAAACATTATTAAAAATAATATATTATAGTACAAAAAATTTCTTAAAATTATGATATTTGAATCTATAAATTCTAAACAACACCACCAGTATGGAAATTATACTAAACAATTAATAAAAACCACTAACATATCTTGATGGAAATAAAAGATAACTGAAAAACATATTTAAAAAATGTTTTTATAAATTAATATTAGAAAAGGATAAACTTATTTATAATGTTAAAAATTAATTTATTTGGATATTTATTTCTATTATAGAGAATTTAGAGCACATTCTTATAAAAAATAATAATTGTAAGGGTTTTTCAGCTAAAGTTTTCTTCGTTGAGATATGATTAATATTCATCACTCATTTACTTTTGTGGTGAATATATTTGAAATGGATTTTATTTTTTAAAAATTTCCATTCAAACTATTCATTTAAAAATTCATATCACATTTGATCTTTCATGGGATCATGATTCAAAAGATACCATGGTTGTAAGAGTTATTGGTCTCAACTTTCACTCTTTGAGTCATAAATATTATTCCACGCCCAATTTTATTTTATGTTTTACCTAAAAACTCATTGAATTATTTTATAATTATTATAGTTTAATTACAAGTATAATCATATCTATTTCATTATCCCACCATCATAGTTTTTTTAATTTAAAATTTACCAAACCAGTAAGGGTGTTTCTTAAATCAAGACACTTTTGTTTAGTAATAATTATCATTCATGAAAATTATTCATCCAAGCTTGGATACTTCCACCCTATGATTTTATTATTGGTAATTTCTATTCCTCTAGGGGTAAAACAAATTTTTCATTGAATGATTATATTATTATAAATTTCTTCTGAAAAAAGTATACCATTGTCGATTATAATTATCAACATCTTTAACAGTGGATTCGCCGTTTTTCATATTTTTTCTTTTCATATTGAGAAACAAAATTATTTATTATTTGATTTTGTGTTTATATTTATCATTACTCCTTTTTAGAAGAAGTATTTTTCATCCTTTTTATGATATGGATTTTCAACAAAGTTCTTTTAATGTATTGGAAAAGTTTTTCCCTTCTTGATCATCTGTTTTATCATCCACTACATGCTTATCTTGGAAAAACATTATATCATCTTCCATGATCAATTATTGAGAATTATTTCTAAAATTATTGATTTTAAAATTTTTTACTTAACATTTTTCAAAATTTCTCTTTAATTTCACTTGTAACATCATATTTTTACCACACTTTTAAACCTTCTTGGTCAAAGTGAGTATCTTGGTGGGTGGTGGGGGGGGGGGGTGGGTGAATTGAGTACCCAAAAAAAATTTCTTTCTAAAATAGTATTATCTGAAATCCCCCAATTAATTAAAAAATACCAGGTTAAATAGAATAGAATATTTATATACTTTTAATCTTTTACATAATTCTTCAAATATTGAGTAGGGTTTAGTAAAAAAACTATGTAAACTACCTTAACTTTTGAAATAAACTTATATAACAAACAAAATATAAACACTAATTATGATTAATTACACATTTTTTTGTTTTATTTATAGAATGATGAATATTTAGCTTTAATTAAAACAAATAAAATAGAAAAAAAAACAGATAACAAAAAATGAATACAAGAGGTTTAGTATCAAGAGAAGACCTAAAGATCCCCATTTGGAAATAACCTACTTCCAAGAATATTATATAAAATAATCTATGATGCACAACATGGATCAGGTGTACAACATAAATTCTACCAAGGCCATGAAGTCACCTCTTCCATAAAACATGTAGGGATAAATCAAAAGAGAGGTCACCACCGGACCTCTACAACAACACATACAAAAATAGGTAAAGAGAGTTTTGAGAAGATAGATAGTATCTTCCAATTTGAGTGAATGATACAATGTGTGTGTAGAAATACATATTTCACACACATATAGAAATATAATTCAAATAGAATAACCAATTAAGTAAAGGAAAAAGAAGATGTAGTTTGTTCCATCTGATAAAATTTGTATCTCATGAATCCTAGAATATTATCTAAATTGAAGATAGAGTATTCTTTGTAATTTTTTTTATAATAGAGTGTCATAAATTATTGATTATATATTCTACACTCTTTTATAGAATTTTGAAGGCAAGATGAAGTGTTTAAGATCCCAAAATGGAAATCTTCAGGTTCATCAATATTTTCTTTGTCCAAATTACTTGATTATGAAGATCTATCAGTGTATATGAATATTTGATTGTCTCTATCAAGCATATATATGCACGAGGGTTACTAATCAAACTTTAAAAAATAACAATATCTATATTTTCTAGGTGGAGAAAAATCATCTGGATATCTTTAATCCTCATACTTAGGGATGACACATTCTTTCATGAGTATCTGCAACATACTAATAACAACAATTACAACATGTTTTATAATTTAATTAAATAATATAGATGTATAGAATATTTAATAAAAAATAAAAAAAATAGAGGTAATGAGTATTCTTTAATGGTGGGATAATATCTGTTAGCGATTCAAGATGGTGGTGAGTCTGGCTGGTGGTGACACAGGCTGGACATAGGTATTTATCACACTTTTCCAAAATTTTGGTTCAATGATGACTCATCCTATGGAAGTTGGAAATTAACATACTTATCCAATATTCTGATATGGTGGTGAGACATAAGTGATGGTAAGTGATTTGAGTACTTACCCAAATTTTAGTCCTGGTGGAGAGATATTGTTGACAGTGATTCCACCTCAGTGGTGACTCATACTTACTAGTGACTAATCTTCAATGGTGTGTCATACTTATAGGTGACTATTCTTTAACGATGAGTATTTCTTAGACTTAACCAAATTTTACCCAACCTTACTCAAAGTATAAAATGCTACCATAAAACATAATACTCATTAATATCACAGTAAACATGATTTAGTGATAATTATAATAAGGGTTCCAACAATCTCCCCCATTCTAATGATAAAAAATCAGAGGATTTTATACACATGATATTAGAGTTAAATCATGAAATTTTATAGAATAGAGAATAAAAATTAAAGATCAAAGTTATATAAGGATACATGGTATTAGCATTAATTAGATAGTAAAATGTGTCAAATAAAATATGGAATCAATGTAAGGTTCTCAAATACAAATGGAAAGAAATGTTAGTATGGTATCAAATGAATATTAATATATAAATAAAATTACCATGACCTTATCCTCCTTTTATGATTATTAGAAATTGAGTACAAATATTAAATTTAGATAAGTATAATATGATCATATAGAAAAAAAATCAAATAATTTCCATTTTAGAAATATCACTGAAAGTACAGCCAAAAAAATTCAACCAAAAGTTATAGAAAAACAACCCCATCAAAATAAAAAGTCTAATCATCCAGTTTATATTTTTTATTGGTAAAGAACATTATTGAAAGAAGGTCTAAGCTATTATATCAAAATATGTCTTATCATCTCAATGGAAATATCCGGATCAGTAGATGTAAAAGGAGCTAATGACATATTCTCCATCCTCTCAAGTAAATCATCTATATAAGTAGAAAAGGTTTTCTACAACCCCTCTAACACAGATCTCACAGACTCCATCTCACATCAAAGTCTACTATTTATAATATATACTTCTTGAATGTTTTGTATTTTTTTTAATATTATGTATCACCAGCTCAAATAAAGACCTTGTATCCTTTTCACATAACCTAGTGAAATCAGTTCCCAATTCTTCCAAACCACACCAAAAAGAGAAATAAGTTTTTATTTGAAATAATTCATGTCACCATTTGTGACAACATCCACTGAATCAATAGAAAAAATAGGGACAAGAAAAGATATATAGGAAAATATTGGTGCATCCCATATTTCAAAATCAAACATTTGTAACAGACCAACCTCCTCAATCTGTTCAACTAATGATCCCTCAATATCCCATTGATTCTGGAATATGAGGCCAACCATTGTTTGGTGGGATTCCAAAAAACATATCCCAATACATAGAAATATGGTTCATATATGTTAAAGAAGATTTTATAAGATACTCTGTAACATCCCAAGTAAGTAATGAATAATAGATATTTTTATCTATGTCTATTAATTATTAAGATAGTGTTATAGAGGCTTAAAATGAAAATAAATACAATCTTATGCATGGAATACACTAATATTCTTAAAAGATTGTTTTACTGCCTTTTGATGGAAAACCATTTTTGAATCTATATTTTGACAATTTTATAAACTATGTTTTTCAAAATAAACTTATTCTTTATGATTGGGACATCAAAATTTACCTTGTGTGGATTTTTGGTATTTTTCTGACAATGTTCATTTTTTAATGAATAGTGAAAAATACTGCATTTTACATCAAAACTGCTTTTTAACCTAATTTATTTATATGATTATATTATGTTTTGAATTGGTTTTGAAGTGAAAATAGAATATATTTTTACCATTTTATCCAATGGTGGTCATTGGAATCAATTTCACTTTGAAATTGGACTTAAACTGGTGTCAATCTTTTGATACTTATTGTTTCACAAAAACACGCTATTTGCTCTGACAGCGGGAATTAATTATTAAATTAATTAATGTGACATATATTATTTTAATTTTGTAAAATATACTTCATTTTTGAATTCGGAATATCAAATATAGCTTAGGGTGAATTTTTGGTAATTTTCTGAAAAACTCAAATTTTTGATGAATAGTGAAACCACTAAGTGATAATCAAACAAACTGATTTTTCAGTTAAATGAAAGTTTACCACTAATGTGTATTGAATTTTGAAAATACGACATACATGGTTGTCATTAGTATGTAAAATGTGGTTCAATGAGATTATAATAATTTTTTGGTGAATAGTAACTTAATAAGTTCTTAATCACGATTAGTGGTAATAAGGGAAGTTTAAGGTATAAATAATACTTTAATAAAATGAAATGACCTAGACACATGTCCCATCCTCATTGGTTGTGTCATGGCCGACCATGAAATTCCATGGGTCAACTTGGGGACCCCATGGATCCACTTTTGTTGGGAAATTACATAAATTACTTTTTATTTAATGTTAAAGTGAAAATGACACAAACATAACATGTTTTACGAAAACAATTTTTAAGTGGGGTTATACAAGTCCAAATTTTGATTATAAATAGTCATTGGAAAGATAAAAAGATTTCCTATATCATAGTATTTTTTTATAATTTTTAGATATTAAATAAATTTAATTATTTATGACATAATAATGATGCAGCGATGACATCATTATTTGACGATTTAAATAAAATAGAAAGATAGTGTAAAATCTATGAACTACACATGTCCAAAACAAATTGGATGAGTGGATTTCGAACCCTTATCACCTTATCCACGAATTCTATCAATGTGGGACATATAAAGGATGGAAATATGATATTATATATGATATTATACTGGAATTATAATATACCTTTATATCATTATGATTCCATTCTATAAAATACGAAATAGAAATGAAAGTAGCGTTCATGCGTACGTACGGATTACCGTCTCCATGAACGGTGCATTTCATTTCTTACCTCTAAATGATTATGTAATATTATAAATGCATGTATGTAGTGGATATATATGACATATATGACATCTACATCATGAATACCATTCTGGATATAATGAACCTTTGACTAAATTAACAACATGTAATGTAAGAATTCTATTTTTGACTTAAGAACCAAATACCGACAAAATGAACATTATTAACTTAACTGATTACATGATGTTCACAACATGGTATAAAAGGAATAATTAACCTGAAAAGATTCATAAGCAAGTAGAGATTAACTCAAGTTTATTATTCAGGAGATTAAAGAACGGTCGGGTCAAGTCGGATACGAGGTATGGGACTTCGTCTCAATCTCCTTTCATTGAGGCATATTTTATTTTATACAAAACTTTCTTTTATACTGTGTATAAACCCCTTTGACTTTTACGTTTATTCAAAAGGAATCTTTTTTATACAAAGCGTTTACTAAACGACAAAAGGGAATGTTTTTGTCGTACGTATGCGGCGACAACGACTTCTTCGCCGTCGTGACCGTTATTTGAGTTTCGGCTTCCTTTACAAGCCATACCTTCTTTTTAAAGAAAAATAAATACCATGTTTTACTTTTCTTTTATTTTAGTATTGAAAATGGTTTTCATAATGTTTTTATATCAATGTGTTGTATTGATATCTCATGATTGATATGTGGAAATTTTATGTTTCCTTTACGCATGTTTTATGTGATATGATTATGTTATGGTTCTTGGGCATTATTATGAAGACGGGTTGTTCCGTGATAAACTAAGGGCTGGTGAGCCCCTTATATCTCTCCAATGCATTGGGTAAAGCGAAGGAGTGAAACGTTAAGGTTTCTCCAAAGAGATTTTAGGGAATATACTGTGATGGGTATTCCAAACGTAACCAAGAGGGTTACTCCCTATGTAAGAATGTTATGAATGCCTCAAGTTACCTTTATGTCTTATGATTTATATGATTTATTCATGATTTTATGGGGTATGTTAAAGTGCCTATGTTTTGTGGGTAAAGTATGATTTCATTCTTATGTATATATGAACTCATGTTTCCTTTCCATGTTTTTTTTATAACCCATACTGAGTTTTTATGCTCATCCCAAGTTTTTGAAATGTTTTTCACAGGTCAAGGGAAAGGTACATGATAAGATGATAGAGTCAAGGATGTGTCAAGAAATAATCCATGTTTTATTTCTAAATGTGTTTCCATTGATGGGAATGAAGAATACTATCTTTATGTAACCACATTGTTTATATGTGGAATGTAATGCAAGTTTTATGATCTAATTCTCTAAAACTCTAAACCTGAAAAGATCCTCAACGTGTAATCTTGTAATAACTCAAGATTAAGTATGGTTTAAAGCTGGGGCCTTATAGTTGGTATCATAGGTCGGTTTAGATAACTTTAGGAGTTTGAATTATATTAAATTATTATCCAAAAATATTTTTTTTAAATGATATAGCATTTAAAGATTACCATGTTGCTTCATCTAAGACATGTTTGTTCAGAATGGTTTTCCGCAGAGGAAATAGGGAAGCAGTTCTAGGAAGGCATACAGAAGGAAATAACCTTCCGAATCAGCATCCAGAAATGGTCGGAATTGGAACCGAACAGTTTTTTGCAGTGATGGCGCAGTTGACTCAAGCGATAAATGGCGGTGGTATCCATGCACGAGATCAGCCAGAACAACCGCAGAGGAACATGTCAGTGGTGGAACATTTCATGAGGCAACATCCACCATCATTCAGAGGATCATCTGACCATGTGCTATCTGAAGGGTGGATTAAAGCACTGGAGAAGATTTTTGATGTCATGGGGTGTTCAGACAATCAAAAGGTTAGTCTTGCTATTTACCGTTTGGAGGGTGAGGCAGATCAGTGGTGGTCTATGGTTAAAAATATCAGGGACGCTGATGAGATTGATTCTATTGACTGGGATGAATTCAAAGGTATGTTTCTTGAGAAGTATTTTCCAAAGGCTGTTCGACTTAGGATGGAAAAGAAATTCTTGTAATTGAGGCAAGAGGAAGACTCAGTGGCTGCCTATGAAGAAAGGTTCACTTGATTGGCAAGGTATGCTCCAAATTTTATCCGAGACCTTGATAGTAAAATCAATCGTTTTTACTCAGGAATAAAGCCAAAATATCGAAGGGCATTAGCTTCTCGTGAGTTTAAAAGTTATGAAAAGCTTGTTCGATGTGCTGAGAAGGTGGAAATGGAGTTTGCCTATGACCAAGTTTTCTATAACAACCAGCAGAAGAAGAGACCGAGGTGGCAGGAGAAAGGTAAGAACTCTTCAAAAAAGTCTGATGGTAAGAAAACTAAGTTTCAAGTTTGTGATAAATGTGGCAAAAGGCATGCTGGGGAATGTCTTCTGAATTCTGGAAAGTGCTACCGATGTGGTAAGATGGGACATAAGGCTTTTGATTGCACTGAAAAGGATCAAGGTGAAGGTAAGAACAAATTTGATTTACAGTTAGTGAAATGTTATAAGTGCAATGAGATGGGTCACTATGCAAACGAGTGTCCGAAAAAGAGCTTGAGTGATGGGAAGAAGTTAGACTACAAGTAGAAAGAAGTGGTGAAATCCTTTGCAACTAATTCGGCAGATGTTGGGCCATCGAATTAAGTAGTATCAGGAATTGAAAAGAAGATTGGTGAATGCTCCAGTTTTGGCACTACCTTCCAGGAATGGTGAGTTTGTTATATACAGTGATGCTTCATTGAAAGGACTTGGTTGCATCCTAATGCAGAATGATCAGGTAATTGCTTATGCTTCACGATAGTTGAAATCTCATGAGGTAAATTACCCTACACATGATTTAGAACTAGCTGCTGTTGTTTTTGCTTTAAAAATTTGGAGGCATCATTTGTATGGAGTAAAGTGTTAAATATATACCGATCAAAAAAGTATAAAGTATATATTCACTCAGAAAGAGTTAAACCTGAGACAAAGGAGATGGCTGGAATTAATCAAGGATTATGAATGTACAATTCATTACCATCCGAGAAAATAAAATAAAGTGACTGATGCTTTGAGTCGAAAAAGTAATGCTTCATTAACAATGTTGTGGTTGGAACGTGATCCTTCGGTTAACGATTTGATGAACTTTGGCATAGAAGTTGTTGGTGCAGGAAGTCCTTCTGTTTTGTTTCAGGTATCAGTGAGATCTTCTCTATCAGATAGAATCAAGAAAGCACAGAAGCAAGACAGTGAGTTGCAGAAAAAGGTAGAGCTGGTTCAGAAAGGTAAGTTGCCTGAATTCAACATTGATAGTGATTGTGTTTTGAGATTTGGGAAGAGATTGTGTGTGCCTTGTGATTCACAGTTGAAGAGAGAGCTGTTATGTGAAGCTCATAGTTCTCCGTTTTCAGTTCATCCGGGCAGTACTAAGATGTATAGAGATCTGTGGGAGTATTACTGGTGGGATGGAATGAAAAGAGATATTGCTGATTTTACTCTGAAGTGTTTGACATGTCAACAGGTTAAAGCAGAGTGGCAGTTACCGAAAGGGATGCTTCAGCCTTTACCAGTGCCAGAGTGGAAATGGGAGAATATATCGATGGACTTTGTTGTTAGATTACCGAAGACATCTCGAGGTAATAATGCAATCTGGGTTATTGTTGATCGCTTGACCAAATCTGCTCATTTCCTTGCTATACGAGATACTTTCTCTCTTGATCAACTTTCCCGTTTGTATCTTAAAGAGATAGTCAGGTTACATGGAGTTCCTCTCTCCATTGTATCAGATCGTCATCCTAGGTTTACTTCTAACTTTTGGAAAGGCCTTCAGAAGTCGTTGGGTACTGAATTAAATTTTAGTACAGCTTTTCATCCTCAATAAGATGGGCAGTCAGAACGAACAATTCAGACCTCGGAGGATATGCTACGAGCTTGTTCTATGGATTATCAGGGAAGTTGGGACCAACATCTTTCTTTGGTTGAGTTTTCATATAATAACAGTTTTCATTCCATTATACAGATGGCACCATTTCAGGAATTATATGGGAAGCGGTGTCGAACTCCAGCTTTCTGGGATAAAGTGGGTGAAAGAAAGATGATGGGACCAGAATTGGTAGAAGAGATGGCAGAAAACGTTCAGCTGATTCAGAAACACATGAGAACAGCTCAGAGCAGGCAGAAGAGTTATGCGGATAACCGGAGGAAGGATCTATCTTTCGAGGTAGGTGATCATGTTTTTCTCAAGGTTTATCCTTGGAAAAGTGTGATGAGATTTGGTAAGAAAGGAAAGTTGAGTCCAAGGTTCATTAGACCATACGAAATTTTGGAGAGAGTTGGATCAGTTGCATACCGAGTGGCTTTACCTCCGAGTTTATCTCAGGTACACAATGTTTTTCACATTTCGATGTTGAGAAAGTATATGCCAGATCCATCTCATGTTTTGAGTCCAGAGGTAGTTCAGCTGGAAGAGAACCTATCTTATGAGGAACAACCGGTCCAGATTCTTGACCACAGGGAGCAAGTGTTACGGAATAAAGTGATTAATCAGGTCAAGGTTTTCTGGAAAAACCACATGATTGATGAGGCAACATGGGAATCTGAAAATGCAATGAGGGATAAGTACCCCCATTTATTCGATAAGTAAATAAATTGCGGGGACGCAATTTTCTAAAGGGGGAAGGATGTAACATCCCAAGTAAGTAATGAATAATAGATATTTTTATCTATGTCTATTAATTATTAAGATAGTGTTATAGAGGCTTAAAATGAAAATAAATACAATCTTATGCATGGAATACACTAATATTCTTAAAAGATTGTTTTACTGCCTTTTGATGGCAAACCATTTTTGAATCTATATTTTGACAATTTTATAAACTATGTTTGTCAAAATAAACTTATTCTTTATGATTGGGACATCAAAATTTACCTTGTGTGAATTTTTGGTATTTTTCTGACAATGTTCATTTTTTAATGAATAGTGAAAAATACTGCATTTTACATCAAAATTGCTTTTTAACCTAATTTATTTATATGATTAGATTATGTTTTGAATTGGTTTTGAAGTGAAAATAGAATATATTTTTACAATTTTATCCAATGGTGGTCATTGGAATCAATTTCACTTTGAAATTGGACTTAAACTGGTGTCAATCTTTTGATACTTATTGTTTCATAAAAACACGCTATTTGCTCTGACAGCGGGAATTAATTATTAAATTAATTAATGTGACATATATTATTTTAATTTTGTAAAATATACTTCATTTTTGAATTCGGAATATCAAATATAGCTTAGGGTGAATTTTTGGTAATTTTCTGAAAAACTCAAATTTTTGATGAATAGTGAAACCACTAAGTGATAATCAAACAAACTGATTTTTCAGTTAAATGAAAGTTTACCACTAATGTGTATTGAATTTTGAAAATACGACATACATGGTTGTCATTAGTATGTAAAATGTGGTTCAATGAGATTATAATAATTTTTTGGTGAATAGTAACTTAATAAGTTCTTAATCACGATTAGTGGTAATAAGGGAAGTTTAAGGTATAAATAATACTTTAATAAAATGAAATGACCTAGACACATGTCCCATCCTCATTGGTTGTGTCATGGCCGACCATGAAATGCCATGGGTCAACTTGGGGACCCCATGGATCCACTTTTGTTGGGAAATTACATAAATTACTTTTTATTTAATGTTAAAGTGAAAATGACACAAACATAACATGTTTTACGAAAACAATTTTTAAGTGGGGTTATACAAGTCCAAATTTTGATTATAAATAGTCATTGGAAAGATAAAAAGATTTCCTATATCATAGTATTTTTTTATAATTTTTAGATATTAAATAAATTTAATTATTTATGACATAATAATGATGCAGCGATGACATCATTATTTGACGATTTAAATAAAATAGAAAGATAGTGTAAAATCTATGAACTACACATGTCCAAAACAAATTGGATGAGTGGATTTCGAACCCTTATCACCTTATCCACGAATTCTATCAATGTGGGACATATAAAGGATGGAAATATGATATTATATATGATATTATACTGGAATTATAATATACCTTTATATCATTATGATTCCATTCTATAAAATACGAAATAGAAATGAAAGTAGCGTTCATGCGTACGTACGGATTACCGTCTCCATGAACGGTGCATTTCATTTCTTACCTCTAAATGATTATGTAATATTATAAATGCATGTATGTAGTGGATATATATGACATATATGACATCTACATCATGAATACCATTCTGGATATAATGAACCTTTGACTAAATTAACAACATGTAATGTAAGAATTCTATTTTTGACTTAAGAACCAAATACCGACAAAATGAACATTATTAACTTAACTGATTACATGATGTTCACAACATGGTATAAAAGGAATAATGAACTTGAAAAGATTCATAAGCAAGTAGAGAGTAACTCAAGTTTATTATTCAGGAGATTAAAGAACGGTCGGGTCAAGTCGGATACGAGGTATGGGACTTCTTCTCAATCTCCTTTCATTGAGGCATATTTTATTTTATACACAACGTTATTTTATATGGTGTATAAACGCCTTTGACTTTTACATTTATTCAAAAGGAATCTTTTTTATACTAAGTGTTTACTAAACGACAAAAGGGAATGTTTTTGTCGTACGTATGCGGTGACAACGACCTCTTCGCCGTCGTGACCGTTATTTGAGTTTCGGCTTCCTTTACAAGCCATACCTTCTTTTTAAATGAAAAATAAATACCATGTTTTACTTTTCTTTTATTTTAGTATTGAAAATGGTTTTCATAATGTTTTTATATCAATGTATTGTATTGATATCTCGTGATTGAAATGTGGAAATTTTATGTTTCCTTTACGCATGTTTTATGTGATATGATTATGTTATGGTTCTTGGGCATTATTATGAAGACGGGTGGTTCCGTGATAAACTAAGGGCGGGTGAGCCCATTATAGCTCTCCAATGCATTGGGTAACGCGAAGGAGTGAAACGTTAAGGTTTCTCCAAAGATATTTTAGGGAATATATTGTGATGGGTATTCCAAACGTAACCAAGAGGGTTACTCCCTACGTAAGAATGTTATGAATGCCTCAAGTTACCTTTATGTATTATGATTTCTATGATTTATTCATGATTTTATGAGGTATGTTAAAGTGCCTATGTTTTATGGGTAAAGTATGATTTCATTCTTATGTATATATGAGCTCATGTTTCCTTTCCATGTTTTTTTTATAACCCATACTGAGTTTTTATGCTCATCCCATGTTTTTGAAATGTTTTTCACAGGTCAAGGGAAAGGTACATGATAAGATGATAGAGTCAAGGAAGTGTCAAGAAATAATCCATGTTTTATTTCTAAATGTGTTTCCATTGATGGGAATGAAGAATACTATCTTTATGTAATCACTTTGTTTATATGTGGAATGTAATGCAAGTTTTATGATCTAATTCTCTAAAACTCTATACCTGAAAAGATCCTCAACGTGTAATCTTGTAATAACTCAAGATTAAGTATGGTTTAAGGCTGGGGCCTTATATACTCAATAATATTATAATCTATAGATGTAGAAACAACCAATATGGTTCAACAATAGAGGGCTCATCAAATATCTATACATCAATTGGTTGCTCAATATTTTTAGGCTCTACTTCCATCTTCTCCGTAACTAACAGCTAAAAAATAGAAAAAAACTTCATCTTCGCATCTAATGAATATTCGACAACATCTATAAGAACTCTCAAATCAAAACCAATAACAAGATCAACTAGATGAATTTTCATAATTGGGGATTCATCCCCCTCAACTGATGCATCTTTTTCTTCTCTAGAAGCTGGGACCAGTTCATCAACACGATTAGGTCATTATTCAGTTCTACAAACATAACCTCTTAGAGAATGAAAAAGTACTATCACTATATCAACATCCCCAGATTCAATGTGTCTATTAGGACCATCATAATTCCCATCACTATTACTGTCATTTACATCTCTATATCCAATTTCATCAACTCTTCCTTCTTATTTATCTTCATCTTCTTCATCATCACCATTTTCACCATTTTTATTAACTTACAAGGATTTTGAATTACTCTTAAACTATTCTTCACCTAATATGACTTTTTATTCTCTATCATTGTGTTTTTTTGGGTTTTTTATCTGACAGATAGTCTCTTCTGATGACTAAGAGCACAATATGTAATAGTTGGAGAGTTATGAGGTAGATCTGGATCACTTACTTAATCCATAGATAATACCTTCTCCTTATCATATCTATAAGAAGTATCCTCTTCCTTATCTTCTGATTACTCCACCACTTCATCAAGTTCAAAATTAGGGTCTACAAGATCTTTTGGTCTTAAAGGTTGATCATCTAGGTTTAACTCATTTAAATAAGTTTCACTATATTTAACCCCCTACTTATTCCAGTTGTTTCAACTAATTTTAATCCTTATACAAATCACACTAGTGATGGAAAATCCTATACAATCCACTAATTATTCTTTACATTAATCAAATAAGAATTTGGACTCTAGAATATCTATAATAATATTAGGTTATATTATAAAATTAGACTTTGAATATGGATTAGTTTTTTCTATCATGGGAAGAATTAGGTATCTACACAAGTTTATTTTATCTCCTCCTTTAATCATAGATAATAGGTAAACTTACTAATATCCAAATGTGTCAATGTCACATTTCCTTTGGAAAATTATATTCTTGATAAACATGAAAATCATCCAGCATTCACCATCATGATCTAAAGAAACTGGTCTTCTCAAAAACTCTATATCCTATTAACTCAGCCAAAGAATCTTCATAAACAAATGCCTCACTATAATTTGGAATGACTTCTTGATAATATTATGCAACTCATTCATGGAGAACCTTTAACTATTTATCCAACTAACTCGAAGAGAAGATAAACATTCATCAATTTATTATATTCCTTACATATTCTTCATTTCCATCAAAACAAAACTCTACAAAATGATCGATCTGATATACTGACCTATAAAAAAATATTCCTATATTATAATATAAAAACTCAATTCATCCTTATTTCTATATAACTTTGATCACTAAATACTTTTTTGATATTAATAATTATTCTTGAACTTCATTTTTAGGTACTACAAGCCTCTTTGAAATATTGGGATTCATAGGCTCTGCTGTATAATGACTAGACATTCATTTCTTCATTTTTTTGGGATGTGACTCTTTTAGAGAATACTCATAATCTCACATTTTTTTGACCATGAAGATCAGCTTGGTTGATTTGGATGAAGTGGAGGGAAGGTTACTATTTGGAGAGAAGGTCCATATAAGGATCGAGAGAAAGGTGGAAGGAATGTAGTGAATTGTAATTAAACAAATGTCAAATTTATATCATTTAATAATTTTGAAATTTGAAAATAATTTTTTTATAAAACTAAATCAAATAATAAATTTAAATAATTTGTAAATTAAATAGTAATAATAGCTTAAATATTTTCCAAAAAAATTGTCAAAGACATGAGGTTTGTAATAGTAGGAGAAACCTACAATGAGTAAAAACACAATAGTGATAAAAAATGGTGAGAAAAAAAATCTTGGGTAATTAAAATGATGAGTAATTCCAGAATGAGTAATTCCAATGGTGAATAATTCCAATGGTTGGTAAAAACTCAACGGTGAGAAAAAATGGTGGTTAAAACTCCACAGTTGGTAAAACTCAATGGTGAGTCCCAAAAAATTAAACTTATCCAAATTTAATCTTACATATCACATATATAAACAAAACATTATATCAGGTTGGATATCATATATATAGAGAACACTTCCAATCATACATCTATAACCGATGTGATCCACTAATTTCCAAGATTTATCAAGATACAACTTATACGTGGTACTCGTATGAGTATCACTGCTCTTAGTGAAATACATATTAAATCATTTTAAAATATATTTTGTATAATTAATTATTTTTAAAATAATTCCATATTGATTTAAAAAAAATTTAAAATGAATAAATAATTTCATTTAACCCATTAAAGTATTTTAAAACACATTTTACATCATTTTTGAAATATAAGTACATAAGGAATTTTTAGATGATCAAAAAATAATATAATCAACATAAATTTGGAAAAATAAAACAAATTTTGGAATTTATTTTATAATAAGGGTAGGACCAGATATACCATTTGAACATACTTTTGAAATAAGAAAAGAGGTCATCCTATTATACCAATTTCTAAGAGCTTGTATCAAATGATATAAATTTTTTATTAATTTGAAAAAAAATATTTGGAAAATAGGGATTTTGAAGATCGGGGGATTGTTCAATAAAAACAACATAAATAATGTACCTATTTAAGAGTCCACTTTTAAATCTATTTTATAAAGTTTTAAATCTAGATGACTTACACATGAAATAATAATTCCAATGGATTCAAATCTTGATAAAGATGAAAATACTATTCATAGTCTATACCCTTTTTTCACTATACCCTTTTGAAAATAGTCTATCCTTATTCCTAACAATAGTATGAGATATATGAACTGTGTTTATAAACACCCATTTAGTTCCTATTTTCAAGGTGTCTTTGGGTCTACCAACAAGTTCCCAAATTTTTTTCCTTAAAACGGATTTAGTTTTTCTAGCATATCCATTACCTATAATTCATCATTAATTTCATCATTGATGTTCTTTGGTTCAATTTATGAGTATAAATATTCAGGTTCAACCTGATTTCTTATAGAATCTATAGTTTTTGTATGTTTATCACTGTCTCTAAATATAGTATTTAGAGGATGGTACTTATGGGTCCTAAAATCTATAGAAAAATAAGGGAAGGTCACTTTAGGGTTCTCTGCAGTTTCAATTTCAATCTCGGAAGGTTCTTCATAAATGGATGATTTTTCTTCTTACATTGTAATAGATTTAGAAGGTTTTGAATTTATGTTCATTATGGAAAAATCATCATCAATATTCTCTAAATAGTTCTTAGGTTCATGTGGATCTACATCATTAAATTTAACATGAATAGACTCTTCAAGAGTCTTGGATCATTTATTAAAAAATATATAGGATTTACTAGAAATAGAATAACCTAGAAAAATCACCTCATTAGGTTTTTAGAAAAAACATTCAATATTATATTTAGTGTTATGAATAAATACATTTCAACCAAAAAATATAAAGTAATTAACCTTAGGAGTTCTATTATTCAAAAGATCATAAGGGGTTTCCTTAAATAAATGTCTAATCAAAACTCGCTTGATAATATAATAGGATATGTTCAAAACCTATTTCCAAAAGTATATAGGTTTGTCATATTTATTAATAATAGTTTATGATATCTTCTAAATTATTATAATTGTTATTTATACAACTCCATTCCATTGAGGGGTCCTATGAGCAAATAATTTATGATTATATCCATTTTGTGAGGCAAAGGATTCAAAGCCTGGATTTTTAAAATCATAGCCATGATCACTTATTAGGGTCATAATTCTATTTCCAGAAAGGTTTTATACATATTTAGAATATGTGGGGAAATAAGAGTAATATTCACAATTATGGGCTAAAACAATACCTATGTATACCATGAAAAGTCATATATAAGTGCATAAACATAGTGTTTCCCATTTGGAATATAAAACATATATATTTTAAATTTCCTTATGAACCAACTCAAGAGGTTGAGAAGTTGAAACAAAATTATTTGATTTAAAATAAATTTTGTGATGTTTCCCTTTTTGATAGAGGTTACAGACATTATAATTCAGGAACTGCTGTTTTGTTAGATCCTTGACTAAAACTTTCCTAGTATGATTTTTGAGTGATTTAATGTTACAATTTTATAGACTTCTTTTCTAAAGACAATATTCGCTATTAAAGGCACTTAAGCCAAAAAAAATTGATAAATCAAAGAATATGGATTAACTACATAAAAATTATCATTTATTAACATAGTAAACCCTAAATTATTTTTATTATTAAAAATTTGAAATAATTATTTTCAAATTTCACATGAAAACCATCATAACATAATTGTGATATGATAAGGGCATTATTTTTTAATCCATAAAAAATAGTACATTATAAATTAAAATAGAATTGGTGTTACCAATTTCTTCAAGGCCAATGATCTTCCATTTATCATTGTTACCGAAGGTGACATAACCACCATCAATTTTTTTGAGGAATTTGAAACTCGAGTAGTCTTATATATTATTTATGGATAATACAACATCCATGTACCATATAATTATACAGAAACTCTTCATGTAGCTTTCCTACCAAACAAGTTTATACAAATAATGATTTTAGTACCCCTATTTTCATGGGTCCATATATATTAGAAATTAACATTTTAGGAATCCATGTTTTTAATGGGTTTCAAATAAATAGACTATAAGATTTTTGAAATAAAAACATTGTTAGGATTTCTTGAGTAATATCTAGAAGTAGATATTTTAGATTTATATTTAGCTATAAGTGATCTCTTAAATATTCTTCTATATCCAGGTTGGTATTCTTAGACTTATAAAATAGTTTAGGGAATTTTTTTACCTAGAGTCTATGTATTTTTTCATCATCGATTTATAAACTTTTCTAAAGTGTTATTCAGTTGTTCATTTGGAAATTTTAGTGTAATATTCTCCTTTAAGAATTGATCATTTTTTATTTCTCTACTGTAAGATCAGTTTTAATACTGGTAGATATAAAATGTTATTTCTATAAATCATTATATTTATCATTTTTTATTAAAATTTTCCTCAAGCATTTTTTATTTTTTTAAAATTTATTATTTATACATGTCATCATCAATTTTTTCATTTTCTTTGTGATTAGAATTAAGCACTTATAAATAAGTAGATACATCATAAACCTTTAAAACATTTGTCATTAACCAAATGTTGGATATTTTAGGTTTCTCTTATCAAGGAGAGTCAGAGTAACTGAATGTATCCTCATAGTTACTCTATGTTTCCTTCTTGAATATCCTATATTTTTGATCATTTTCCTTAAAAAAATTATTGTATTTAATCTAAGTAAATTCTTACATAAGATTCTATTCCCTCTTTTATTCATAGTAGTCTATCTCATTTGTATTGTCATGAATTTTCAAGTCTTTTTTCCTATGTTATTGTCCTATCACACATTTCTCTGAAACAAGGGATCATGAAGAATTTATTCTTCTTGTAGATATTCATAAATATTTTGGCTATATGGTCCATTTATTCATCACTGTCTGGTGGTGATTATTCATCATTGGAACTTTCAACTTATATCTTTTCATTTTAATTTAGTTCATATGTAGTACACTTGAATGATACATATTTTCTTTTAGGTTCATCATCCTCTTCATTGTTCAATTTGAGTTCTTACTTTTACACTATAAATTTATCAATCAATTCCTTAACAGAATGTTTTCTAATTTCACAGAATTCCATGATTGAAATTGATGTACCTCTCCATCTCTCTATATGGAATCCAAGAAGTCTCATAATCTGATCCTTGTTAGATATTAGATTTCCTAGGGAGATAATTTTGTTTAAAATTTCAGTGAACCTATGTTACTTGTCATAAATCAATTTAATAAGTTTCATATTAAATGAATAATATTTAATAGGGTATGTGTTCAATCTATTTTCTTTAAAATTTTAGTTCCTTTATAAAAAATAGATAAAGTATTCCAAATTTCAAAGTTATATTTACTAAAAAACATCCTATTTAATTCATAATATCAAAGAAAACAATAAAGGTTATTCATATCTTCGCAATTATTATTGTAATAAATATTAGATAAATCATCCCAAGTACTTTTAGCAGTCATATTAAACTCATACATATCCTCTATAGCAAACCAAATTTCAAAAACCATTATTTATATATACATTTTAATTTTTATGATCCAATGAGTATAATTATTTCCTCTAAAAAAGTGAGTAATGTAATCAAAATAACCTTCTTGTATATTATCTATTTAATGAACTAAATTTATAAATGAATAAAATTGAAGATATTTAAAACAACTAAAATCAAAATTCAAAATATTTTAATTCTCCTTTGATATAAATTTTTAATTGCAATGAGTAACTCAAGAGGGTGGTGAATTTAGTACCCAATAAGAATTTCCATATAAAATAGGTTTAAATAAAATCCACCAATTAATTAAAATAGCCAATGTTTTCCAAATTATAAGATCAATATAATTTCTGATCATTAAAAATATTTATCAAATATTTATTATGTCTTAGTTAAAACAATAATTAAAACTAATTTAACTTTTGAAATCCGAATTCATAACCAAAACCGTATATAAACACTAATTAAGATTAAATATCATAGTTTGTGTTTTTAATAGAAAAAAATAGATCCAGTTATAAATAAAATGAAGAAAAACAAAAAAAAAGACGCATCAGAAAATGAATACGATATGCTCAGTCTCATCCTAAGAATTAATCCTCTCAACTTGGTAATAAATCAATAAAAAAAATATTATATAAAATAATCTATGATCCAAAACCTGGATTGAGTGTAAAGAAGAAAATTTTCCAATCCACACAGGGACCTCTTCCACAAAACCCATTGAAATAAAATGGTAGACATGTCAATACTAGTCCTCTACCACACAACATGGTAAAAAAGGTTAAGATGGTGCTAAAAAGATATCTAGTATCTTCTGGTTATAGTATAGTAGATAGTGTGTGTGTTTATAAATATATATTACACACAATTATTGTAAAGTAAATGAAATAAAAAAACAAGGAAAGTAAAAGAGTAAAAATTTATTATTTTCTCGATCTGATAAGCTATACTTATTGTGACCCCATGAATATGATCTGAAATGAAGCTCCAGTCATATTTTTTAAAATTTATGTAGAACAAATATGTGTAAACTCATTGTTCTTTACGATTTACTCTTTTATAGAAATGTCAAGGGAACCAGTAGTGTGTATGTTCTCAAAAAATGAGTTCTTCAGTTTCTTTAATATACTCTTAGCCACTTCCCATGTGCAGGAAGTACTATTTGTATATAGGTATATTTGACTGTCTCTATTCAGTACATATATTCATGATGGAGTATTCTACTACTTTTAAAAGTGGAAACATGAGTGTCTATATGGATAAAAATCATCGAGATATCCTTCATCCTTGTTCTCAAGGAAGACACATATTTAATGCATCTCTGTAATAGATTAAAAAAATAGTAAAATACGATTCATGATTAAATTCCATAATACAGTCATATGGAATATTTAATTAAAAATAAACCAAAATAGTGATAGAGAATCTTCTTGAACAATGAGACAATCTTTAGATGTGAATCAAGATGGTGGTGAGATAGGCTTGTAGTGACTCAGGCTAGTAGTTACTTCAATTGGTGATAGGTCTTTCTGAAACATAATTCAAAATTACATTTCAATAAAGAGTCATCCAATGGTGGTGGGTAATTCTTATAAAAACCCAAAATTCCATTTTTTTCAGTGAGACATAGGTGATGGTATGTGATTTTGGTACTTAGGGAAATTTTAATCTTGGAAGTGAGACATTGCAGATAGTGGCTCAAACTCAATGGTGAATCATACTTGGTGGTAACTAATCCTTAATAGAGAGTAATCCTTGGTGATGAATCATCTTTAATGCTGATTCATTAACAAACATAACCAAATTTTTTCTAATCGGCCTCATAGGGTAAAATGAAACCATAAAACATAAAACTCATTAATACCATAAGAAAAATAATTTGGTTATCATTAAACATTGTTTTCAATAATTTTTTTTATAAAAACACTCTTACAATTTTACATCATTTTTTATATATTTGATAAAATTATTTTACTTCCTTGGGTGTTAGGTTTCATGGATTACCTTATAAATCATCCAATACTATTTTATTTTGTGCGATCAAACTCACAATCAAATTCATGATCCCTTACAATGTGATTTAATTAGATGTATTCTTCTTACGAAGGTGTTATCATCTATGTCAATATTTTTTAATGTTATAATATTACAGTTGTAATATTCTATATCAATACCATTCACTTTATTTCATTGGATGGATTATGATCATGTCATTCCATTTTTTGGTTTGGAAAATTAAAGACATAACCATATAACCTATACACTAAACGTTGTCGGTTTGAGGGATTATTATATATATATATATCTATTACATTTATTGATTTTTAAAATATTGACATTTTTTATAATTTTAATTACAATATGGATGTTTATTGATTACTAAATCATGTTGTTTATTTGTTTCATATCTTATTCTTTCCTTCAAATGATGAATGTATTAGACTTAATTACTAATGATTGGGGCATGATATTGGCCCCCAATATAGCAGTATGTCTCATGAGACAACCTTTCCCAATTATTTGGTGTATTTGTACCTAAATATTTATGAAGTATCAACATGAGCCCATGAATGTATGTTTATTATTTATTAGTTAAATACCTTTATGGTAAGATTATGATGTATGAAATTATTAATTCTCTTATTATGAATCAAATTATTCCTATTTCTGTTGTTAGTTTATTTATATATCATCCAAGGTTTTGTTTCATGATATTGGGATTATTTATATATCATTATTTTATTATCATTTATTTAATTACATATTATTAATTCCTTTTTTATTATATGATATCTTCTAGTATACAATTTCCTTTTAATGAGAATTTGACCTCACCAATCTTATATATCCATTTTTCCAGGTCATGATGAAAGGTATTACACATGATAGGTCTAGAATAAAATAAAATGGGATGATAATTTTTGGTATATTTTGAAGAATTAATAGAGATTAATTAGTTCAAAATATAGTGAAAAAATACCAATTATTTGAGGAATTCTTGGGAAATATTAGTAAACAATTTCCTTGGATTCCCTAAATCTCTAATCCTAAAGGGTCATGGTAATGTATATAATGAAATATTTTTTATATGTCATGTGACAATGAGATAAATAAGTTTGGCCTATCACAACATCCTTATATAGAAGGATAGTTCTTTTAATACATCAATACTTTTATAGATCCATGAAAATCATTATCAAACCCATGATATACAGTTGATAGCTTTAAACATGTACTTGATGATATGGGCATATTATTTATATGAGAGAATATATGAGAAATATACAAATCAAAAATTAAAAAAAATATTTTTTCAGATATAATTCTCAATATGAGACAAAAGATACAGATATATATTCTCATGGATTATTACGTGTCAATAAGAATATAACCTAGGAAGGAAAATAAGGTGGAAGATGTATTGAGTATGAAATATTGTAGATTTCCCTCTAAAATGAGTATTGAAAAGATCCATTAGTCAAAGATTTTGTATGGTAGGATAATTGAATCATTTTGGAAGGGAAAACACTACCCCTTCTTCAAATCATTATCAAATAATATTTATCATAGAATATTTAAAGGTATCAACCAAATGATAACATTTTACAAAAGGAAATTAATTTCATGAAGTATAGGAATCAAGTTGATTTTTTAAGAAGATGTTGTACTAAAATTTTGAAAGTGGTTATGTGTTCCATAAACACCTGAGGTAAATAGTAAATTACTTAATTAATTACATATATCAAATTTCTCTATATTCACTGTTAGTAAAATTATATACATGAATTTAAGATATTTTGTTTGTCAGATAATATGATAAATGATATTTTTAACTATGTATCAGGATGCAAGGTCTTACAAAAGGTAAAGGCTTAGAGAAAACATCCTAAAATAGACATAAAACCCCTCTCTATTCTAATGTTGGTGTGGGATAATATTACTATATACCTTTTAACTGGAATACTTTTGAATCCAAAAATAAATGATTTTATATTCATTATTATTGACCACCTTTGAAAGTATAAACATTTCCTCACTATAAATGCGGTATCTACCTCATGTTCTCTTCATACAACTATTTATCAATAAAATTGTGATACTAGTATATTATCTTGACCACATAATGTACATTGAAATTCTAGAAAAGTGTAAAAAAGTATCTCAACACCGAGTTACATATGGAAACTACTTATCATCCTCATATATATAAAAACTTTTAAATACAATTCAATCATTAGAAATCATGTAGAGGTCATGCTCACTTGACATTCATGGTATATAGGATAATTATATACCTTTTTGGGAATGTCTATAAATTAATATATTATATTAAATAAATAAAATGTCACATTATAAATTACTATACGGGAAAAGATTCCATACACCAACTTTTTGGGATGAAGTTAGTGATATGAATCCTTTCGGCCCAAACATGGTGGGGAAATAATGGAAAAAGTTAGAACTATTCAAACTTATATCATGGAAGATCAATGTTGAAAAAATATCTATATTAATAACTAATCCTATGATCTATAATTTCATGTAACGGGTCATGTTTTCTTGAATTTTTCTCCATGGTAGTGTGTCATAAGTTTTTTAATTAAAGGGATCAAAAGTAATAGTTATATCGGGCCTTTTGAAATTTTGGAAATAATTGAAGTTGTGTATTACCATTTGGTAATTCCACCCATTATCTCTAAATTACATGATGTTTTCATTATCTCAATATTGAGGAAGTATATTCTTGAAAAAAATGTACTCACATATAATGAAATGGGATTGAAGCTCAATTATACTAATTTTGAATAGCCTATCCAAATTCTTATTATTGGAGAAAACGTGTAATGTAATTTTAAGAATATAATGGTTATGGTAATTTATAAAAATAATAAGATAGAGAAAGAAATATGAAAACCAAAGTATTCTATGATGAAAAACAACCTACATTTAATTATGATATGATATAATGGAAATTTTGATTACTAAATTTTTGTAGGGGATGAACGTAACACCCTAGATTCAATTATAGTAAATAAAAATTTCAATAAAAAGGTGCTTAATTTAAATTAAAATATTAGTATTTCATATAAAAATATTTATAATTCAATAAAAATTAACATCACACTTAGTTTCAATATATCAAATTTTAAAAAGGTTGAATTTATGTGATTTTCCTTGAAAAATAATTTTAGTAGATAGTGACAATGTACAATTTAGTTAAATTACTATAATGTTTAATAAAATTATTAAATAAGTATAATTTTATATATATTGATTATCCATTGGATATAAACAATGATAAAAACATTTGATGGTAAATAGATTTTTTTGAAAAAATTGATTTTATTGTCTAAATGCATTTCAATTATTTATCAATTAATTTAAAAAATAATGAAAAATAATTTTAAAGAAATTTATTAACCCTCTAATTAATAAATAAATTTAAATTCATATAATTGTTATTAGTTTTTAAATTAGATGAACAAATTCATTTTATGATTTAAAATGCATTTTACCAAAAATTGTATTTATCAGGTATTGTGTGTTTACATTAAATTATTCACTTTCAACTTTAAGAATTAAAATTAATAAAGTTGATTCGATAGTTAAAATAATCTTGGACAAGTTTTTTAATACGATTAATTTAATTTTTAATCATAATTAATAGTAACAATGGTATAGATTTATCACTGCAATTAAGGATAAATTGGGTTAAAAGGGTCAAAATAACTCGATAAGGATTCACTAAAACCCATAAAAATCACAGAAAATAAATTTATTGAATTTATTTCTATATTAAACATATTATATTAAGATCTATGAGAAATATTTTCCACTTTACATGAGTAAAACATATAATATACAATAAAGTTTCAAGTGTTTACAAGTTTTCCACCTACATCTCTTATAATAGGAAACCTCATCCCCTCACTTCTCCACCAATCATATGAAAAATATATTAGTAAATAAAAACCAAAATATATAACCAAAATCCTTATATATATTTTATTGGTTTAGTTATTCCCAAAATACCTTGTTAATAATGATTAAGGAGAAAGAGAATTGTGGTTTCATAAATAATAGGGAATAATCATAACAAACTCCTTTCAATATATTTCCTCTTATAAGTCCTTAATATTACTTGTATCCATTCAAATATAATTCAATTATTATAATAAATATTCTCAAATTTTATTATTATAATGGAATCATTATTATCTCTCTCTTCTAAATCTGATAGAAAATGAAGATTGTGCTCCTGCATAAATGATGACTACCGCCTCCATGAATTGATGTATATCATTTTTCATTATCGCCCCTTATGGATTGTTATTATGATGGCTTTATTGAATATAAATTATATTTATAAAATAAATATGATTATTTTATGATAAAATATTACATTCTATTTAAATTTCTAATTTATTAGAAAATAATGACATTGATTGTTTGTATTTGGGGAATACCACCACTATAAAGCGAAGTGATTCATTTTTGATTTTATCTTTATATAGGTGTTAATAAGGATACATTTAATTAATAAGTGTGATATTTATGATGTAAATATGGATCTATAATGATTAATTAGTTTATAATTTCATTATGTTCCAATGACTAATAAAATGAATATGTCATCATGTGTACGTGTAGAATATAACCTCCATTAATGAAGTATGTCATTTTTATTTTAAAAACATGCAGGGATGATTATAAAATTGTATAAAACTAATAAATACTATTTTCATGAAATAATTAATATTCAATAGATGATGGAATAATTTCATAACATGTTTGACCATGGTCAACACAGTGAAGGTTTTTTGGATTAATTTATTGAACAACCTTAATCGGTCAATATATGAAAGATATATACAATGAATGGATATAAAATTTCTATGAATATACCTTAATAAATGTATTATAGATATAAAAGTTTCTTTTTTAAGTATTTAATAATGTTAAATGGATTATTTATGAGGATATAATGCCTTCAACCAAGCCAGAATCCATGTTAAGGGTGTTTCATATCAATTCCACTACATTGAGATATATTTTATATTATGCACCAATTTTATTATAGGATGTATATAAATAAAATTAGACATATTATATCATTAATTACTCTTATTTCATGGTATTTAAATTTTGGATTCATTTTTTTATTTTAAGTTGTTTTGATTTAGAATTTATAAAATCCTTAAGGGTTTATTTCACAATCTCAATCTTCCTCATAATTGTACATGTTTAAATATACTATAGACAAATTATATTCTATTTATATCTTAAACCCCACTAATTTTATTATCCTATGGTTATATTGAGGTTTCCATGTTTTCTTCCAAAATTTTATTCCTTTGACTCTTAAAGAAATTAAATGATTTTTTATATGAAAAATCAAACATATTTATCTTTTTCATCTGGGATAATTTCTCTTTCATATCAATATTTTAAAAAAATATGGATGATCTTATATACTATTAAATGATATTTAATGGTCTTTTTATAATACCATTCACTTTATTTAAAAAGGATACAATTGTTTTACTCTTTTTCGATTAAGTTATATGTGACTTTTTATAATAGATAGAATATGATGTCATTTTTAATGTATATAGAATTAATGTATTTACCATCCTCCATAACTATTATTTTCTATTTATATTCCCCTAAATGTTTCATTGGATTTAAAAAATAATATTTTTTAATTCTTCTATGATTTTTTATTAAAATGAATTATTTTCTAAAACGTTGAAAAAATAAGTAATTTATAACTTCATTTGTATGTTAATTTACACTGTTTTTAAGAATGTTTCTCTGAGATATTTTTCTTTGATTTTCCGTTATATTTCCCAAAGGATATTATTTTAAGGTTAATGGTAATTTATGATGAATTTTGGGTCTTATATGTGATGACCCCAACTCCAGTATCTCAATGTTAGTGTATACTTCATTACATTTCCATATAATACTAGGAGTTTCATATCAAAGGACAGAATAGTTTAGTTTCCTTGGTAAACTTGTACATACATTATTCCCATATTACATTTGAATATAGAAGTAATACTATATTGTTTTTTCATAATATCATTATTACCTATATAATATCTATGAATTTAATTGATAGTAAGCATTAGGGATTCCATGGAAAGTAAACATAATAAGGGTGAGCTCCAATGCTAATTTAGGGTCACATAAAGTGGAATCTATGATAAGGAAATGAAAAAAATATATATTTCATAATAAATATGGAAATGTAAATATATGAAGACACATTACATTTAATCAATAACATGACTATCATGATTAGATAATGAACAATCAATATGTAAAGGTGAATAACTTAACACACATTCCATTTATATATATTAACTATCATAAATTGGTAAGGAAAAATATTTATGGAAAGGTAAATAACTGAAAACACATTTTATATAAATATGATGACTATCATGAATTAATGAGTAATAATAAATAATAATGGTTAAATAACTGAAAATATATTCCATTTAAATATATTGAATATCATGAAAAGATATAAAAAAATCTACATGGAAAGGTATATAACTGAGGAAACCTATGATTTAATTAATAAAATGAGAAAAAATGGTTCCAGAGATACTATAATTTTTAAAATATTATTGATAATAATATCTAAATTCGTAATAAATGAAATGATTACTTATTATATGTTTTGATTGCAGGAAACATGATACATCTACTATCATGAACATTCACAAGATGGTTAAAAACAATTTATAGAAACTCATATAATTCTATATTACTGATTATCCTCATGATACCACTAATTCATCAATTAACTATATAATTCAACAAACCACCTTTCAATTAATTTCCAAATCCTTCTTAAAATATATAATAATTTATTTAATTCATCATTTTCATCAAATATCCGTAATGAGTAAAGAATATCAATTTATCAATATTAAATAAATTGAAAAATAACTTTCAATATAGAACACCGTGTGTAGGAACTGTATAAATTTCATGAAATAAACATATCCATGATAAATTATATTGAAATTTATTTGAAATTTAATGTATAATTATCATAGTAAAGTGAATATTTAAAATAAAATTTAATGAATACAAAAACAAATCAAGAAAGTTAATGTCATCTCATTTCAATGTCAAAATAATCATTTCCAACATTATAAAGAATAATGATGGTATGAAAAACACATATTCATATTATATTATAAGTAAAATAAAGGGTTCTTCTCATTGATAAATAAAAATACCATAAAATGATATTTAAAAACATTTTTGATTAAAATATCCCTTTGATCATGAAAATAAACTTACAAAACAATTGGTTAAAAAAAGTCATTCAAAAATAAAATTTTTATCATAAAAGAAGATCTAAATCATTGAGTGGCCAAGAAAGATGAAAATTCAGTTCATACCATAAATTTTAAAAAAAATCCCATTGAATATATAGTAAAAATGAAATGGGACATGTTTGGAAAATGAAATGATGATTTTGTTAATTTTTTTTTGTAAAATTTCAAAATTGGGTAATATTTTTATTAATAAATAATTTTTTAAATTTGAAAAACATTTTAGAATACATATTTTGACAACATTGTTTTGGAAGAAAATGTATATTCGACTAAAATGGAGAAATGAATTTAGGTTTTATTAAAAACATTTTCTCAACCATTTTATGTACGAAAGAGTGTAAAAATGGTATTATTAAATTAAAAATCCCTAAATAACCAATGTATATAAAAATTAATGGGTTTTATTATACAATGATCAGATAATTTCCATCAATGTAAATCCAAACAAAAACAATCTTGATTAAAATGATGTTGTGAAATAATGATTACAAAGATCATAATGTTGAATTGAGAATTAACCAATAAATAAAATATGTGTATAAATTGTAAAATCACAAACAATTATTGTATAGAAAACATATTATAGTCAAAATTAAATACAGATATAATAATGGAATATAAAATAAAACAATGATGTAATATAACGCAATGAAAAAAATGAGTTATGAAATTCTTTACCACTTGGTAAATTTTTTGCCAATCCACCAATGATGAAATAATTCAAATTGAATCTAAAAATTACATGAGTTATGAATGAACCATGATATTAGATGTCAAAGTAGTATTATATACAACTTATAAAATAAAATAGGTTCATACCATTATAATATGCCTCGATGAAGGGAAATATCCCTTACCCCATGGTTCTTTATAGTTAAATGAGATTTAACCTCCAATATAACGGTTTTATGAATGTTATTAATTTATAATCGAATAATATTAATATTTATAATATCATAAATGACCCTAATATATCATTTTATCATCTATTTTTAAATTATTTTTCACTATTTTATTGTTTCGGGTGTTAATTTTCTTATTTTCTCGTGCTTCGTTTTTCATGAATGTTCCAACTGAAGTGTACAAGAAATAGATAAATCATATCTAGAATGATATCGATGTTATAAATATCATTTTTTACATTTAAATAATTTTTATAATCATTATTTAAATTTGAACATAGAGAATGGATAAAATGACTTCATGGAGATGGTAGGTCATACATATGCATAAGCGATAATATAATTTCCTTAAAGGGTTAAATTGTAAGTATAATGGCCTGAACCCGTGCTTCCAGATTCAGTTCTTAAATATGAGGTTTTATTTTTTTTAATATAAACTAAATAATTACACAACAATAAATACAATTCAAGGCCTTTTTTAGTCTAGGTTCTGTATAATTAGATATGAATTTAGATTTTTTAGAGTTGACAAAAAATTAAAAAAATTACTACTTTGTTATGCATGTGCTAACTTCAAAAGAAAAGACTTCCAATCTAAAAAATCAATGATAACTATGAAAAACATTTAAAAGAATGGATAAGAATTAAATTTCTATTTAAGTGGTTTTAGAATTATTGAAATACCTTTTATGAAATATACTTTGAAAATAAATTAAAAATAATAATTTTTAGCATTATTTAGATAATACTTTTAGAAATAACTTTAGAAATACCATTTGAAAATGTAATTGAAATTAATAAAACCTTAAAAATAATATAAGATTTTGAAAATACTTACACTCAAAAATTTCTTCAAAATAGTCCAATGATATTTCAGAAAACAATATACAAGCTTTTGAAAAAAGAATATTGAGGCAACTTGAAACATTAAAGGATATCTTAGAACTACCCACTTGACGAGGGATATGTTTACTCCCTAATTTCTTACCATATTTACAATTTTCTAGAACTATATTCTATGAAAAAAAAATTTAATCTTGTATTATATATATACATTATTCACTGGGTTTTATACTTAAAAAATACTGATAACATATGTTAATAAATATATTTACACTTACAAATTAATTAAGAAGGATTCTGATAAATTAAATATACTAAATTTCTCGAATTATAAACATTTCATAAATACATAATATGTTATTAACATTCCTGAATTATAATTTTCCCCTTAAACCATCTCAAATTAGTTTCCTATGTAAATATTATTTAATCAATACACACATATATAGAAACAATAAAAAAACCAATCCATGCATCATGTGTCATGTATTATAGATTATGGCCATATCTTATAAAAATTATGACATTAATGAATATTTCAATACATTGGTAAAATAAAATGATAACCTTTTTCAATTAAATACAAACACAGATATATATATATATAATCCAAATAGAATTAATATTTGAAATCTTAATTTCTTTATAAATTTGATTTATCTGAAAATATTATTATGTATATATTCATAACCTAAATAATAGATAACCTTCCATATAAAATAAATATAATTAGAAAAATCAATATGTACATAATCCATTAGAAATAAGGCTTCAAAATGTAAAATAAATACACCCATTTAGATAAAAATTCATTATGATTTAAATAAATAAATAATAACTTTCCATTGAAATTGACCATGATAATAATAATTTTGGAAACATTGGTAAAACAATATCACATAAAAAAACCATAAGATACAAATTAAACAATTTATATCTAACCTTAATTTGAATTCAAAATTCCTACTTCAGATGCATGGAAATTACAAATTACCGAAATTTGAACATAACCATTTTTCTTTCATTCTCCACCCTCAAGTACATTACCTCTCACTCTCTCTAAAACACACCACCCAAAAGTATACCAAATCACTACCTTATATTTCAGTATAATTTTATGTTGATAAAACTAATTTTTTAAGATTTATAATTTTTTTATTCTTTCTTATATGTCTGGTTTAAAAAAATATCGAGAGAGATATCTAAATATCAAAATTTCTAATGATTGTTGAGAAAGGTTGTTGTATCGGAATATATTTTAATGTCATGATGTTTAAAGGTTAGGTAAAGATATATTTTTATATTAAATTAATAGGTACCAAATGAAATTGATGAAGAAGAAAAATCAAAAACAAAAATGAAAATAGAAGAGACTTCTTCAAGAGGCATTAATTCCTATCCAATCCCCAAAACCATCCCAAATAGATTGGAATCGTTGAAAAACTGATTAAAAAGGCAATCAAATTAAAATCAATGTTAAAAATAAAAATCCAATGGTATATAAAAATTAAAACAAGAATCAAAATGATATTGAAAACAACTAAATATAGAGAAATCGAAGGAAAACGATGAACTAGTGA
Organism: Viscum album; assembly: GCA_963277665.1. NCBI lineage: Eukaryota > Viridiplantae > Streptophyta > Magnoliopsida > Santalales > Viscaceae > Viscum > Viscum album. The sequence goes on from OY728129.1 coordinate 670,407,678, forward strand.
GTTAATATACTAAAAATAATAACTGACAAGATATTTGTTAAGATTTGAAAACCTAGAAATTAAATACATACACCTAATTATAGATCTGGTTTGATTTACTCTTTCCTCCTTTAGATTTGGTTTTCTACCCCATCATTCAAACTACGTCAATCATAAACTCTCACCCAAGTTTGAACCTGATTCTCGATGAAATTCATCCCCTTTTGCCAACCAATTTGAGTTAAAAAATAAACTGGGTTTACTGTGCTCGGCTTCGACTCCCTTTTCCATGCTTGGTTCCACCCATGGATTTTCTCTTATCTCCCCCTCTATATTGAATACTTATTTTCTTGAAAACCATAAGGCCGAAACCCTCATTTGTTTTCTCACTTATCCATCAATTTGTTTTTTTATTATTCTTTTCATTTTTATCATCATTTTACATTTTTCTCATATCTTTTCTGATCATTCATTTTTGAAAAGTATTATTTTTATTTTCATTATCTTTTATTTCATTTAATTTCATTAATATTTATATAATCATAAAATTTAAATAATAATTAACATTATTAAATTTAAATATTTTATAATGAAATATATTACTAAAAATTTTCAAATTCAAAGTAATACTCACACACACACACATATATATATATATTATTAATATCTTATGGTTCATAATGTTGAATGTAAATCAATTCATTTATATTAAATGTTATTTATTTTCTTTTTTTTAAAGAAATTTTATTAGTATTCATTATTTAAAAGTAATATATGTTATAATATAAAATTTGAAAATTTAATCATTCATAATTATTGATAATGAAATTTTATTTATCAATATTTTCAAAATATAAATAATTTTATATAATTAAATTTAAATTTATTTAATTATTATTTTCATGTAACTCAAAATAATTATTTTTAATATGTTTATAATCCTTTCAAATTTGTTAAAAAGAACAATTAAATAAATATATTGATAACTCCACATTTAGAAAATTAGAATTTAAAATTCAATTTAATATCTTGTCTTATTTAATAAGTTTTCATTATAATTTTTTATTTATTATTTATTTTATTAATTATTAATTTAATATTAATTTAAAATATTATTTTATTATAATTATTAACATTGAATTAATTAAAATATTAATAAAATAAATATTTTTTCTTAAAACTCCAGATGTTACATCCCCCCTTTAAATGAATTTTATCTTCTAAATTCGTTCGAACTCTAGAAATTTCTGAGTTTTCCCTCATCAGAATTAAGGAAAATCTAAATCTTCTGAGGGAACTTAATTATATAAATAAAATTACGTTGTGCATATTTTGTTTTCCAAAAAATACAACATTTAATCTCCATAGTTATCTGACCATTTCTATGATACTAATTATAACAACCCAAACCAGTACTTTTGAATTCAGTGCATAAAAATGATGTGTATTTTTTAAAAAAAGAAATTGAATAACTGCACAATACTAAATACAACACAGTAGCATTTTTTGATATAATTTCTGGGGAATCTGATAAGAACTTACATATTTTATTATTTTAACAAAAATGAAATAAAAATATGTACTTCTGTATGTGTGTGCTAACTCCAAATACAGATAAATCCATTCTAAAACCTCTAATATACATATGAAATACTTTCAAAACATGGGATGGACAATAAATTTCCCCACAATGAGTCTAAAAATAATTGAAATAACTTTTATAAGATCACCATTGATAATAACCTTTAAAATAAATAATTTTTAACATTAATTTGATAAAACATTTTAAAATACATTTAGAAATACCATTTGAATATTTCATTGAAATTAATAATTCCTTAAATATACTATAATATTTTGAAAATACTTATGATAAAACATTTCAAAAAAAGTGTCCAGTGATATTTTTCAAAACAATAAGATTTTTTTAAAAACAAAACACTAAGGCCACTTGAAATATTGAAGGCTATCTTTGGACTACCCATTTGATGATGGATATGTCCACTCCCTAATTCCATACCATATTTAAAATATTAAAGAGCCAATTTTTATGTAAAAATTTTATTCTTTCTTTATACATACATTCATTATTCACAAGGTTATCTACTTGAAAAAACATTGAAAATATTTGTTAATAAATAAATTTACACATATAAATTAATTAAGAAGACCTATGATAAATTATAGAAACTGAATATTTCCACTTTTAGACATTTAATAAATTCATAGAATGTTATTAACATTGTTTTATTAAAATTTTCTTGTTAAACCATTTCAAATTAGTTTCCTAATTAAATATGATTTATTCAATAAAATCATTTATAAAAACAAAAAAACTAATACATCCATGATATATCATATATTATAGATTTTTTCCTTATCTTGCACAATTTATTACATTCATGAATTTGTAAATACTTTGGCATTTGAAATGATAACCTTTATAGGATAATATACCAGTACTATAGTGCACTGTAGCAGTAGAGGGCATTGTAGCAACGATGGGCACTGTAGAGGCAACATGTCACTATAGCGGCGGCAGGGTACTGTTGAAGTGGCGGGAACTGTGTGGTACTATAGCAGGTGGGTACTGTTGCAGTACTATTCATAGAATGGGCCTTGGGCCAACAATTTGGGCCTACGAGACATGTATTGGGATAAAATGCCCACTGGGCCTTCAGAATATGTAATGGGTCTCCCTCTACCCTATTAAAAGAGGTCTTTGATTTTCTTTAATAATAAATGAGGCTTTGACCCCAACATTTAAAAAAATGATAATGTTGATCAATTCAATACAAACATATATATAATCCAAATAGAACTAATATTTGAAATGTTAATTTCTTTATAAATTTGATTAACCTAAAAATATTATTATATGCATATTCATAAAAAAAATATATGTGGAATTTCCATATAAAATAAATTTGATCAAATAAATTGATATGTACACAATCCCTAATAAACAAGGCCTCAAAATGTTAAATAATTATAGCACTTTACATAAAAATTAATTATGATTTAAATAAATAAATAATCCTTTTTAAATTGAAATTGAACATGATAATAATAATTTTATAAAATTTTTAAAAAAATACCTCGTACACAAAATCATAAGAAAACAATTAAACCAATTATGCATTACCTTAATATAAATTCAAACATCTTACTCACTACTACAAATATGGACTTTATCAACTCTAGAAAAGTGCATTTTCAGTGCTAAAAAAGCACTGTTAATATCAGCGAAGATAAAGGGGGCCTCTTTTATCAGTGATAAAAAAGCACTGATATATGTGGTCATTTATCAATTTTAAAAAAAGTGTTGATAAATGTGTTTATATTATTGTTTTTAAAACGCTAATAAAAGTTAAAAAACATTTAAAAAAAATAATTTTTTTAAATTTGGTAGGGGATTCCAGAGCACTTGAAGCTCCCATTTACAGCGTCCCGACCCCAGCCAGCACGCCACATCCCCTGAGCCTTTAGCAGCTCCCCCACACACCCATTAACAACACAATACTTTATTCCACCCGCGAGCATGACCTGCCACCCCTGGATTCGAACTCTAGACCGGTTTCATGTGCACCTAAGCCTTTACCACCCTACCGGATTGCTTTTCTGTTCATTTATCAATATATATATATATATATATATATATTTATATATATATATTTATAAATATTTACCCATATATTAATATATATTTATATTGACATATATATTTATATTAATATATATAGTTATATTAACATATATATATATATATTTGTATATTAATATATATATATATTCATATATTAATATATATATATACATATATATATATATATATTTATTCTTATATTAAGATATATTTATAAGATCAAATATGCTTTTTGTGTTAGTTTATAAATAAATAAATACATATATACAACACACACACGTATTATATGTGTATTTGTAAGTATAACTATACATATTTATATATATTTACAAATACTATATATTAATATGTGTATACATATGTTTAAAATATAAAGATAATATATATCAGTTTTTCAATATAGACACAAACAAATACACACACACACACAAACATCATATAGGTATATAAATATAAATATATTTGTATTTTGAAAAAATGTATATTAGTTTGTTATTTATATAATCCTTATATATTGATATATATACTTTATATGTAAATATGTTTATTTATTTATTTGTTAAATTAAATTCTATGGGAGAATATAAAACAATATGTATATATTTTTATATAAATGATTATAAACAACATTACATTGTGAAAAACAATAAAATTTAAAATCTATAATATCAATATAAATTTTACCCCTTAGAATAAATTCAGTCCCTAGAGAAAAAGGTCAAAAATACCCCCTGAAACAAGGCTGAAATTCCATCGAATGTTAAAATATTTGGGTATCCAGACTAGAAAATCAGTTTTAAAGGCCTTCAAGGCATTATTTTGTCTTAAAAATTGTGACATAAGGTTCCATTGGGTCACTTTCATGTAGATCTCGTCATAGGATTCTATTTGATATATTTTAGAGCTCAAACAGACACACGGATCAAAAGTTATGGTCGTTTGTAGTTTAAGTTATGTTTTTAACTTATTTTAGATCTTTTTTTGTGTCTTAAAACTATTATTAAATAATTATAAGATGATGATAATTATAAAATTAATAATTTTTAATTTTTAATATTTTTTATAAGTCATTTTCACTAAATATATTATATATCAAGTGAATGTTTTTATTTATACTTATCTAAAACATATTTAAGAAATATATATTATATTTAAATCAATATAAATATACTTATATATTTATATATAAAGAAATTATTTTATTTTTATTTTTTTTGAAATATACTCTTTATCCAAACTAGGAAAAAAGTGTTGATAAATACCCCCCTTTATCAGCACTTCTAAAGAAGCGATAATAAAGGGGTCCGCTTTAAGGGCACTAGAAAATGCCAATAAAGGGGGTGCCTTTATGAGTGATAAAAAAGCACTAATTAAGGGCCACTTTTAATAGCGCTTTTTTTAGTGTTGTTAAAAGTGCCCTTTACCATCTCTTTTTTTAGAACAAATAAAGGAACCCCCTTTATCAATGTTTTTAGCGCTGTTAAAGGGTGGCGCTACGGAATCCCGGTTTTGTGGTTGTGACTACAGATGATTGGAAATCGAAAATTATAAAAATATGAATATAACATTTTTTCTTTTATTCTCCATAGTCAGGACCTTTATCTCTCACTATCTCTGAAACTCAGCATCAAAAAGCATACTAAATCACTACCTTATATACCAGTGTCGTCTTATGTTGGTAATAAAAAAACCCATCTTTTTATTACATTACTATTACATTTTTCTAATGACAAACAACAAAATAGTGTTGCAAAACCAAGATCCAAAGGGTTAGTTTCTTGGGAAAATTAGGACCATACATATCATTTACACAATAAGACACAAACATTATTTAATTATTTCTTCTCTAACTTCTCATTTCCCCTTGATTTCTCCTTATTACAAGTACTCACAAGAGGATATAAATCAATGAAAAGGGCGAGCTAATAGCCCAGTAAGAGGATACATAATAACTTCAAACAATATAACATGGGTTAGAGTAATTATAATCATCATAATATAACCATAATATCATCATCATAATCAATATGGTAAGCATTATATAAAGGTATATAATATGGAAATGCATAAAAATGAAATATCATGTCTTAGTGGTGAAATACAACACATAATTGTGAAGAAAGATAGCATCATGTACACAAATATTTCACTTTTTCTCATGGTATACATTACATTACACAATTCATTGGTGTTATATATAATTTTTGGTTCACCAGTCACATCATAACATTTACATTGCACTATATAATTCCTGGCGCTCCTGTTACATCATAACATTTACATTATCATGCATGCCACATAGAAAATATATCAAACTTGGATATAAAATTACCCATGTAAAGGAATGTGTTTAATTTAATAAATAATAAATTCATAAATAATATTTGATAAATAAAAAGGGAAAAACATTTTTTGTATAAAAATCATCAATCTTGAGTGAAGAAGAAACAATCTCAAGAGAAGTTAAAGTTCTATTTTAAGAAAGAATTTTTCTTTTGGAACATATTTGTACATGTCATAATATAATATTAGACATGTGTATATCCCTAAATAGAAAAGTTAAGAACAATTACACTAAATTTTAGGAGTATTAAATGAAAATCCACAATAACATTTGGGACAAAAGAGTAATAACCCAAAAAAAAAATTGGGTTTGAAAATCCCCTTACCCTATGTCTGAATGCTTTCTTCTATTTAATATCCAGGGAAATCAAATTGAATTCATTAATAAAAAAATAAAAAAAATATTTTATACATTAATTATAATAATTATAGTTTTATTAATATCATTTAGGGGGGTTTTTGATGAGTTATGGAGTTAATTTAATCATTTGGGAGTTCTCACTTTCTTAGTTTTAATGATTAGTTTACTTTTATATATGAATGGAATTTCATGTAAAATGAGGATAAAAATACATAATTTTTATTATATGTCATTAATGATATTAAATAAGTTTAAATTATGTTATAATTTTTTTATATGTTATGAGGATGAATCATTAGATAAATTGTAATGATGATCATTTTTGGTCATTTCTGGCAGTTTTTCGATTATAACGAACATGTTTTATTTTATCATTTAGTATTATGTATATATTTTAATTATAGAAATTCATGAAGGTTATAAAATAAATTTTAAAATTCGTTTTAACCTTTATAATTATTTTATTATCATCCTTGTATGTGTTAATGGAAAATTAATGTTCATCAACAATGGTGTCGGTAAATGGACACATCACATGCGGTGATTTCATTTTTAGAATAAGAGAGAGGGAGGGAGGATTTTAATAAATGGATATTAAGTGAACATAATATGGTTATATTTTATGTATGGTACAGGATTTATCATTCCATTTGGATGAAGGGATCTGAGGAGAAAATTACAAAATAAAAGAACATGAAAAGAAATTAAAAGAAAATAAAGGGGAATTTACCTCTTGAATTTCTCATCCTTAAAAACATCCTTAGGAAAAGGTTTTTTGTATTTTTGTGATATAAATGGATTTTAGATGCGGTGGATGATATTGGTAAGATTATTGGGTAGAATTTGGACAATTTTCAAAGCTTGGAATCTTTGGGGAGAAGAGGTGGTGAGGGATGGTATATATACAGGAGGAGAGGGGTGTTTTCTCATCATTTTAATCATTAGTTAATTATTTTGGATCATGACTATAAATATTTTTATAATTATCACTAAATATATTGAAACAATTAATAAGGGTTATATATTATCTTTCTTACATTATCCTTACAACAATAATGACTAAAAAATTCATATATATAACATTTATCGAAAATTGTCATATTTTACTATTCATCAAAAAAATCAAGTATTTTAAAAAATACCAAAAATTCACCCTAAAATTTTTTTAACCTATAGAAATAAAAAATGAACTCCGTTTTAGGAAAAATATATCTAGATTTGAGAATTTTAATTTTTAATTAAAATCATTATTTACTCGAAAAATACAGATTTTAAAATTATATCTAATTTTATAATACTTTGAAAAACTAATTATGGACTCATAAAATTATCTTCAAATCATAAGATAATAAAATATTTATTTATGTATACATTATATGAAAATAAATTTTATCTTAATTTATCCAATTAATCATAAAATTGTAATTAAAAATTTATGACATACAGAAATACCAACACTTAATTAAAATTATTCAAAAAAATTATCTACTCATAATATGTTATAATTATATCACACTTTAATTTATATGATGATTACATTTTATTTAAAATTTGATGGTTGAGGTTACTATTCATTTGGCTTGTTTACTATTAGTAAGGTTCATATTACTATTCTTAAGGTAAGGTTACTATTTCATCGGTGTATGTTCCTTAAATTATAGAAACACTTCTTATTTTATTAGTTTTTAATTTATAAAGTTTTTATTTTGGTCTCTATGAAATATATACTTTTTTACATTACTATAATAATATATAAATTTCATTGATAAATTTTTTGGGTCATTAAATTGTTCCCCCAATTTAAAATTTCTCCCTCAAAATTTCATTTTACAAAAAACAGGTAAGGGTACTTCTCCTTCACTGCATCCTCTGGTTCCCATGTTTCTTCTTCATACTTATAGTTCCTTTATGACAACATGTAAAGGTGGATTTCCTTGTTTTGTGAAATCTTATCTCTTCGTTCCAAAATAATTACTGCTTTCTCCTCATAAGAGAGATCATATTCATGTTTTACCACCTCCGAGTTTAGTAACTATGATGGATATGGTATGTCCTTCTTTAGGAGTGATACGTGGAACACAACAGCAACTTGAGCCATATTCAGTGGATCTACAAGCTGATATTAAAAACTCTTAGGTGTTTAAGGATCTCAAAGGGTCCAATTTACGTTGGGATTAGATTCACTTTATTTCCAAACCACATGACTTTATTCCATGGTGTTATTCGAAGGAAGATTTTATCTCCAACATTGATCTCAAAGTAACTTCGATGGTTATCACTGTAGATATTTTACCAACTATGAGTAACTTTGATATGTTGCTGGATGGATTGAACCTTCTCTGTCATTTCTTTCAGAAGATCAGATCTCAGTATCTTTCATTCCCCATCTTCTTCCAAATAGGTTGGATTTCTTTGTCACTATTTATTCAGAGCATCATATGGAGCCATCTGAATACTCGAGTAAAAGCTATTGTTGTATGAGAACCCAACCAATGGAAGATGTTCATCCCATCCTCATTTTAATTACATTATGCTAGATCTTAACATGTCCTCGAGTTTCTGAATAGCCCTATCAGATTGTCCTTCAGTTTGGGGGTGATTAGATATGATGAAATTCAATTTATTAATGAATGAATATTGGAGAATTTTCCAAAATTTAGGCATGAACCTTGGATCATGATTAGAGGTGATAGAAAGTGGTACAACATGCAGCCTCAAAAAATATTTCACATATATCATAGAGAGTTTTTCAAATGATAAATATTCCCATATAATAATAGAGTGTGCATTCTTGGTGAGTTGGTCCACCACAAAAAATATTGAATTGTTTACTTTGGATGTCTTCAATAGACCAGTCATAATGTCCATGGTGAAATTCTCCCATTTCCACATGGGTATAGGAAGTGGTTGCATAATCCCTTTGGTCATATGTCACTCTTCTTTAACTTGATGGAATATGAAGAACCTTTAGATATACTGTGAAATATACATATTCATATAATCACAACAGAAGTGTTCTTGAAGATCACGATACATCTTAGTACTCCCAAGACATATAGACAATGATGACTTATGTGCATTATCCAACAACTCCTTATTTTTCCCAGGTGATAAAGGAACACCGAGCCTCAATTCAAACTGAATCAAACCACCACCATCAAAATGGAACTCTTATAGTATCCCTTACTTAACTTCATTCACCTTATTTTGTAAATCAGAACCATACATTTTTTCCTCCTGAATCTTCTCTTAGATTGATGGTTGAAAAATAATTTGGAAAATGTGGATATTATTCCATTCCATTATGATTTCTAAATTCATCCTTTGCATGTCAATGAAGATATGGTCGTTCTCAATCCGAAACATGAAAAAATAGCTAGTTATTTTCTTCTAAGAGCATCAGTTACCTTGTTTTCTTTACTATAATGATAGTGAATAGAGAAATCGTAGTACTTAACTAGCTCTAAACATCTCCTTTGATGAATGTTGATCTAATTTTTTTAGAATATATACTATTGGATATTTTTATTGGTATATATGTCACACTTATCACCATAGAAGTAGTGCCACTAGATTTTGAAGGACAAAATCACTACTACTAGATCCAGATCATATGTCAGGTAGTTCAGATCAAGGGTCCTAAATTCCATAAGGCATAGGCTATCAATGTTTTTCAAGAGTACACAACTCAATCCATTCTTTGAATCATCAATGAATATCACAAAAATTTTTCCACTTTTTGGTAATGTGATTACAAGTGCATGGATCAACCCTATCTTTATCTCCTTAAAAATTTTCTCACATTCACAAGTCTATAAATACGTTAATTATTTCTTTGTTTACATAGTTAGTTGGCAAGAAAAGCATGATAAATTTCTCAAAAAACATATTTAGTACCATGATAATTCTTGAAAACTATGTACATCTATGAAACTAGAGTGTTTATGCCATTCTTAAATTTCCTTTTTTATGGTCTCATATAAATTCCCTCACTTTTGATCACATACCCCAAGAATGTGACATGCTTTATCCAAAATTCAAACTTTTTGAACTTGGTGTACAATTTATCCTTCATCAATATCAGCTACACAATACTTAGATGTTCTTCATGTTCCCCCTGACCTTGGAGAATATGATAATATCATTGATAAAAACTACGAATTTTTTTAAAGTAATGTCCAAATACTCTATTCCTAAAATCCATGAAGATTGCAGGGGCATTAGTATGTCTTAAGGGAATCACTAAAATCTCATAGTCCCCATACCATGTATATAAGTATGTCTTCTGAATATCTTCCTTCTTCAGCTTTATCATATGATATCCAGAATTAATATTCACATTTGAGAAGTACTCAGATCCTCAAAACTAATTGAACATGTCTTTAATCCTTGTAGTACGATACATTTTCTTTATGGTGGTCTTGTTGAGTTCCTGATAATTGTTGCACAACTACATCGATTGATCCATATTCTTGTCAAAGAGAACTAGCACACCCTAATGTGATGCACTAGGGCATATGGATGATTTTTCCAAATGTTATTACAGATTCTTATTTAATTTCGTTATTATGATAGGAGCCATCATATTGGGAAAATTTGAGACAGGAGTAGCTCTGGGTTTGATTTCTATTGAGAAATCTACATCGTGATATGGGGGAATTCATGTAAACTCTTTTGGAAATACATTTTGGTATTCTCTCATGATGGGAATTTTCCCTCGGTTGATACTTTCCTTTGACTCAAAATATTGAGTAATATATTTCTCTACATAGGGAATCAACACCCACAACACTAAAGGATGTTACGATGGATATTCATGATCTTCCTTGAATTTGTTGAGGATCATGGGATGGTTAGGAATATAAAAATATATCTCATTTTCTGGAAAGTTTACATGTGGTTTGTATAGAGAGAACCAATACATTCCTATAAGAGTATGAAATTATACCAAGGGATGTATGACAAGATTTGCTAGAAGAATATTCCAACTTATGCTAATAGGGGAAGAGTAAAACACTTGGGTTGAAATGATTTCACCACTTGGGTATTTTTACAGATATCTCTACTTCATGGTTTTAGGGTTTCAATTCAATAGTTATTGAAACATTTCAAGATATAATGGAATGCATAGAACTGGAATCAAATAAGTATTTTTTCAATTATTGAGTGAATACGAAGTTTACATTGCATGACTTCATATTCTTACTCCACTTCCACAGTAGTTATAGTAGAAGACTTACCTTCCACCTTTTCCATTTCATAATTGATGACACTAATTACCCTCAACGACTCAAGGTTTAGTTCTCTTTCTCGTATAGTTCCTTTTCTCCCTGCAATTTAATAACTGAACCATGGGTGGGGATTTTGTTTCTTCCACCACATTGTCCTTCTTCCTCATGTATTTTCAAAATTCATGATCTTGGTGGCCTTATCTTCAAAACTTATAGAATTTCCTTATCCATTTTAGGTAGTTCCTGTGATCCTTCTTCCCAAATTTTTTACATGTTGGTGGTTGATATTTCTTCCCACATTTTTATTGATCTCCTAAAACTTGAAACTACATATTTTGTTTTATACAACCATATCCAAGGTACCATTCTCGAAACTCCATCTACACTTTAAGACCACCTCAAAAAACTTATTCATAACACCTAATGTCTCAAATTACTAAATCCTTTTAAAGGTGTGGTTTCAATACACTAAAGAATCAATTAATTTTTCTATAATTGTTGGTAAAAAACTAGAAGATTACCTTTCTAATCTTGTGAAATTTTATTCATAAGTCGTGACATATTCTCCTTCATTTTTCTTTAGTTTTATGGATTCACTATCAATATTTGTTTGAATATTTAGATGGAAATACAAGCTAAGAAACATTATCGTAAAGTATTTACACTTTATCTCTTCTATTTATTTATCTTGGTGTTCATAATCCCAGCCCACCATTTATTGAACTCTCTATCCGATTGATAAACATCCAGAGTCACCTTCTCCATCTTAGAGTAGTGAAGAATATAAAATATATTATCCATTGAGTTGACACACTATTCCATGACTAGTATATCAAAATATACACTAAAAATTAGTGCTTGATTACTTATAAAATGATTGACATTCAGGTTCCCCCTCTTAGGTGATGGACGAAGTTTCAAATTGTTCATGTTATTGTTCATAGCCTGAGTAAGCTGGGTAATAATTGCCCTAAAATTTTGAAATCCACAGCCCAAATAATTGGGGATTTCATTTAAGGAATCACTACATTTTCCATCACATAGGTTATTGGAATGGTTTCCCCAAGTTACCAAAATTTTCTAAAATAGAAAATTATAGAACAAAATAGAAGTCAACAAGTCACAAATAAATAATTTATTCGATTGTGAAATTAACTCTAAAGGCATATCATGTAGGATCACTATGTTTCTCATTTTCTAAAACAAATATTCTTGGGTTATTATATATACTAAGTCTCATAAAAATGTTTTTTATAAGTTTCTCTAAAACTAATTAACAAATTAACTAAAATGTGCTCTGATACTGCCTATAATGTCCCATATTTTTCTAACATTACTATTACATCATTCTAATGATAAATAACATAATAGTGTTACAAAACCAGTATACAATGGTTTAGTGTATTGGGAAAATTAGGACCATACACAAAATTAACATAATAAAACATATAAATAATTTAATTCCTTCTTATGTAGCTTCTTATTGTCCCTTGAGTTATCTTTATTACAATTAGTCACCTGAGGATATACATAAAATAAAAGGGTGAGATAAAATCACAGTAAGAGGATAGATAAAAAAATGAAAAAAATATAACAAGGGTGAGAATAATAATCATCATAATAATATAATCATAGTATCATCATCAAAATATATAGGGTAAGAATTAGTTAAATTCATGGAATGTGGAAATTCATAATGATGAATCATCATGTTTTAGTCGTCAAATACCCCACATAGTTCTGAACAAAGATAGCATAATGTTCACACATATTTTACTTTTTTCTCATGAAATAAATCACATTATCCATTATATTAGAGTTCAATATTATTCCATATAAACCCATCACATCATAACATTTACATTTCACCGTATTATTTCGGGCACACCCATCACATCATATCATTTACATTATCATGCATTCTACAAATAGGGTATATCAACCTTTGGCATCAAATAACCCATGGAAAGGAATGATTTTCATTTCATAAATCATACATTAATTAATATACTTTGGGAAATAATATGGGAATAGTATTTTTGGTATATGAATCTTCAATTTTGAGTTAATAAGAAACAATCTCAAGAGATGTAAAAGTTGTGTTTTAAGAAAGAATTGTTCCTTTGGAAAATGATTGTATTTATCATAAAACCAAATTAGACACATGTATATCACTGAATAGAAATGTTAGGAAAAAGGAAATTATATTTGAGGTGTATTAAATGATATTACACACTATCATTTTTCATGAAATATTAATAATCTAAATAAACGAAATTGGGTTTGGGAATATACTTACCTTATGTATGAACACATTTTTATCTTTAATATCTAGCATAATAAAATTGAATTCATAAATTAAAAAATACATAAAATTTTATACATTCATTTTATTCATTATAGTTTTATTATGCTCATTTATGATATTTTTTATGAGTTATGGAGTTTAATTTTATCAGTCAGGAGTGTTTTCTTTCTTAGTTTTCATTATCAGTTCACCTATATACATGAATGTATCTTTGTGTAAAATACAGATAAATACCCAAAACTATTATTAATTGTTATTAATGGTATTATATAAGTTTATATTAACTTATAAATAATTATTTTATATGGTATGAGGATGAATCAGTAGATATAAGTTAGTGACAATCGTTTTAGGTTATTTGTTTCTGTATTTTGATCACAATGAACTCGTTTTATTTTATAATTTAGTATTATGTATATATGTTAGTTACATAAAATAAACAGGGTTATAAAATACATTTTATTATATGATTCAAATATTATCATTGTTTAATTATCATCCTTGAAGGAGAAAAGGAATATGAAAGTGCATCGCCCATAATGTCGATAAATTGACCCATCATGAGTGACAATTTCATTTTTAGAATAAAAGAGAGAGATGGAGAAGGTAAATGATGTATATTACATTAAAATTATATAATTAAATTATATGAATGGTAATGGAGTTATAATTCCTTTTATATTAGGGGTTTTTAGTAGATAATAAGAAAATAATAGAACATTAAAAGAAATTAAATGAAAATAAAGATGAATTTACCTGTTGAAATTATCCTCCATAAGAACCTCCTTTGGGAAAAGGATTTGTCTTTTAATGAGAAAAATGGATTCTGGGAATGGGGTAGGGGTTTGGAAATATTATTTGGTATAATTTGGATAAGGATAAATTCTTTTAAGGTGTGAGGATAAGAGGCGGCGAGCAGAGGTATTTATAGTGGAGGAGAGGGGTGTTTTCTCATTATTTTATTATTTTGGCTCAATACTATGAATAGTTTGAGGAATATCAATAAATATAGTAAAAATTTAATTATGGTTCTATATTAATGTTCTTACATCAATCTTACATCAACAATGACTCAAAAAGTCATGTATTTAGAATTTATAAAAAATTATCATATTTTTCTATTCATAAAAAAATCAAGTATTTTAGAAAAACTCCCAAAAACTCATAGTAACATTTTTTATATGGGTAAAATTAAAAAATAACTCTATTTAATGAAAATAATTTTTTAAATATGATGAATTTAATTTTTAATTAAAAACATAATTTACTCAAAAAATACAGATTTAAAAAGTATAACTGATTTTATGAAAAATTGAAAAAATAATCAAGGTCCCATAAAGTCATCTTAATATAATTTGATAAAAAATATTAATTTATGAATACATTTTAGGAAAATAAATTCTGTTTTAATTTACTGAATTAATCATAAGTTTATAATTAAATATTTACGACTTATAAAAATAAAAACACATAATTAATAATTTTTAAAACATATATTAACTTATAATATGTTAAAATTATATCACATATTCATTTAAAATATAGATAAGTCTTTTTTATACTTTAATCGGTGAGGATAATATTAATTTGGATGGTTTAATATTTATAAGGTTTATATTACTATTCCGAAGTTAAAGTTTCTATTTAATCGGCGTAGGTTACTTGACCTTTAAAAATAGTTCTTATTTAATTAATTATTCATTGATAAACTATTTGTTATGGTATGAATGTGATTTATACTATATGAAATTACTATTATAAAGAATAAATTTCATTGATAAATGTTTGAGTCATTATATATAAACTTAAAAATTTATTTTTGTTTACAATTTTTATCTTTGGTCGTATACGTCTAGTTGAGAAACAGATCGAGAGAGACATCTAAAACTCAAAAATTATAATGATTGTTGGGAAAACTATTGTATATAAATATATTTTAATTTCATGATGTTTATAGGTTCATTTTAGATATATTTTTCTATTCAGTTGATAGGTACATAATGAAATTGAGAATGAAGAAAAACACAAAATCAATTGCAGATAGAGGATAATTATTCATGAAACATCAATTTATAGCCAATCACAAAGCCATCCAAAAAATTGGAATCGTTGAAAAATAGAATATAAAATGCTATAAAATTAAAATAAGTTTTTAAATTCAACCTCTGAAGGTATATAAAAAATTTAAAATGGAATCAAAATGATATTCATAATAATAATAGATGGAGAAATCGAAGGCAAACAATGAACCATTGAGTTAATACACTGAAAATAATAATTGAAAAGATCTTCATTAATATTTGAAAATATAAAAAATAAATATTCACACCTACGTTTAGATCTTGTTTTATTTTTTCCTTTTCCTTAGGATCTATTTTGACCCTTTATTCTCACTATGTTAATAGATATCTCTCACTCGTTTTTGAAAATCATTCGTGACATCCTTCATCCCCTTCGACATGCTCGATTAGAGCACAAACATCAACCATTATCATCGTGCTTGGCTTAGACTCCCTTTTGTATACTTGTTTCCACCCAAGGTTTTTCTCTTGGCTCTCCCTCTATCTTGAATACTCATTTTACTGAAATCTAAAAGGTCAAAACCCTCATTCATTTTCCCACATAACATTCAATTTCGTTTTTAATATTCTTTTGATTTTTTATCATCATCTTATAGTTTTTTTTTTCATTTGTTTTATTATCATAATTTTTTTAAATTATTATTATTATTATTACTATTATAATTTTTTTAATTTAATTTAATTAAAATTTATACAATTATAAAATTTAAATAAAAAATAACATAATTAAATCTCAATATTCTATAATCAAATATATTACATAAATTTTATAATTCAATGTAATTCACATATACACACATATATATATATATATATATTATCTTATGATTCATAATGTTAAATGTAAATAAATTTATTTAAAATATAAATTATTTAATTTTTTTAAAGAAATTTCTTTAATATTCATTTTTAAAAGAAATATATTTTTAAAAATAAAAATTACTGATTTAAATATTCATAATGATGGTTCATAAAAATTTATTTTTCAATATTTTTATAATATCTTTTATTTTATATAATTATATTATAATAAATTTAACTATTATTTTCATGTAATTCAAAATAATTATATATAATAAGTTTAAAATCCTTTCAAATTTGTTAAAAATAATAATAGAATAAATTTATTTATAAAACCACATTTAGAAAATTATTTTCTATAAATTAATTCAATATCAAGACTTTTTAATAAAGTATCATTATAATATATTGATTAATTTACTTATTTTCATAATTAATAATTTAAAATTAATTTATAATTTTTATTATTATCATTACTAACATTGAATTAAAAAAAATTACTAAAAAAATTATTATTTTTTAAAACTAGGGATGCTACAATAGATATTTTTATTCTATATTAATTATCCTTATTCATTATAATTTCTTATATACTGCATATATTAATTATATTTATCCTTATTAAATTCAATTTAATTTTTATGTTAAAAACAATTCACATCACTTCGCAAGGCAATAATATTCCGTAAACATGAGTAATGTTATTCTAATTTAAATGGTTTATAAAGTAAGAAGGTACATACGATATTATAATTCCATAAGTATAATAATATCATAAATATAACATAAATTAGTTAAGTCCATCATTATATACAGTCTTGAAAGGCAGTTATGGAAAACGAGTGACATGAATTTATGAGGCGGTAGTCTTCCGTATATATGATCGATGATTTGGTTTCCCATTTGATGGAAGATGATATGAATATGTGTAATTTCATTAAAATAATAAAATATAAGTACATGGAAGATAATTATATTTTTTATAATCTTATTTTTATAATATTTGATGAAGGTGGATGAATCAAGAAAATAAAAACGCTCGTTTTATAACGTCACCTCTTCTTGAGAAAACATATTTAGGTTTGAATGAAAATATAACCTAGGATGTATTTATGATCAAACATAGGTCCCTATAATTATATTTGGGAAGTGATAAAGTAAATTGGGTCGGTATTTTCAGATCTAAATGGCATTAGAAGAGTGAAGAGGGAAGGAGAGGGGGTGGCCTTTTATAAGTGGGGGAGAGGAAGCACATGAATTGTTTTAAAAAGAATTAAATAGATACACATTTTTAACATGAAAAATACATAGAAATAAATAATTTTAGAATATTATAGGTTATATGTTCTAAATATAGATATAATATGGGATTTTAAAAGTGGTTAGTTGGTTTTAATTGTCATATTTTTTTTATGAACCCCATGGTAAATTTGTTTTTAAATTAACCACAGAAATAATTTTTTTTCTTCTTTTATTATTCATAATGGTATAAAAATAAATTTAATTTATTATATAATATAAATTATGATTATTAAAAATATGAAATCTATTTTTCAAAATTCATTTCATATAATTGGTAGAATCCAATTTAAAATTATACCCACATACGTGATGAAATTGCAGGTTTCCAAGGAGTAAATTCTCACAAGTATAGATGTTTTTAACAAAACAATTTAATATAAAATTGATTCCAACAAACAATATTTGTTAAATTGTAATATTATTTAAATAAATTTACATTCAATCAATTATATAATATAACCAATCAATATAAACAATTTAAATGGAAATGCAGATTTTAATAAAATTCAGTATTTTTTACTATTCACTAAAAAATGAAACATTGTAGAAAATATAACCCTAATATAATTTGGATATGAGTATTTGAAAAATTATGTTAATTTGATAAAATTTATTTTATAAAATGGTTAAATTTATTTTTAAATTATGTGTGAAAATAATGACTACACCATCTTTTTGAAAAATAGAATTTTTCGGAAAACATTTTTTTTATTAAATGAGTTCAGTTTTATTCCAAATAAATATATAGACAATGATTTTTTATACATTTAAAAACCATAAAATTTTAATAATTTTTTTTACTATCCATAACTATCAATTTAATAGCTAGGTTATAACGGTATATTATTTCACTGTTCATTTTGACTCAGGATTGCATGTTCCAAAAATTATAAAATAGATCAATTTTTTTTAAAATTAAATGTCATGAACCATCCCAGAGGGGACCAAGTAATTAAAACCCCAAGATGCCTCTAATAGGCCAGGGGTTGGAGACTATCACTGAGTTGTCATATCCCACATATGGGAGGAATTTTCCTAAGTATCTGTACACACACACTCATCTCAAAACCCAAAATACTGAATTGAAAAACACTGAGCATGCATACCACTAAGGCACAAAAAATAGAGTATGAAAGTAGAAAAATAGAGAGTAAAAAGGTCCATAATACAAGCCCACTAGAATAAATAGTCTATAAAATTTAAAGAAAAAGTTCTTGAAACTCATCCTTAGAAAAACCTACCTGAAGGGTGGGTACATGGACAACTGTATGAAGCTGTAAAAGCACACCTCGTCTGTCTAGTCTCTCTAAGAACCAAATAGTCCTACACTACATAGGACTCCATCGAAGTGATAATAATCTGGCCAAGAATTGACATGTGTGGTAAAATTCTATTTAGGGGCGAGTAAAACAACACCAGTAGGATACCCCAATTCCTCAATGTTATACCACTAAGAAATACGTGAATCACAACAAAACGAAATATATGGAGTATACCAAAAAAAACTACATAGAGTATACCACAATGAAATACATATATTATAACTCAAACATGATACTTAGTCAGCTCACACATGTGTTGGTCTATAGTATGTGAAATAGGATTGTCTGACGTAATCCACAAAATACCCAGTATCGATAAGACATGTTGTCTTGATGAGACACTCAGTCTTGATAAGGCATGTATTCTTGGTAAGACACGTAGTCTCAATAAGACACGTTGTCATAGTAAGACACCTATTCTCAAAGTCATGAAGAATCATCAAGTAACATAGTCTCAATGTCACGTAGTCTCAAGGTCAGGTAGTCTCAAAGTCACATAGTCTCGATGTTATAGATAGCCACATTATTCTGCTCATAGCATACTCATTCTGTGAGAACCTACTCCTTAGGCCTTTAGGTCATATAAAAAATTTAAAATAAACTCACATAGAGTATCTCAAAATGAACTTCTAATTTCAAGGGTCCTAATTCCAGAAATAACTCATAAAACAGACACACAGTTTGAAAGATATAACCGTTTTTGTGAAAAGGTCCGACCTGGGTCTGGTTCGGGTTTGACTTGGGTCTGATATGACCCACCAGACCCAGGGTGGCCTGCCTTGGTCTGAACTAGTTGGATGGGCTCAGTTCGTTAGGCTTTTCCCATTGAGGCACTCATTCCAACCTATTGGGCCGTTGGAGTGGCCCGATTCCCTTGGTCCCTTCCACGCCGTGGGCCAAATCATGTCCCAGATGCAGCTCAAATCGGTTAGGTCCCACTTGACCAAGTGATATGCTCCGATTGTGTGCCTCTCCTAGTTTCGTGGGGCCGTCGTGTCCCATGCGGTTATCCCACCACCTCTACATGTGTTCTTCCTACATGTGGCCTCTCTACTGCCTGCATGAAGCCTCACCACCACCGTAGGATCCTGCGTAGTACTGTCAGGCCACGTTCTACCTCCGCTACTAGCCAGCCCACCAACTTCCCACTGCTGACCTCACACTCTTACTGGACTAGCCAAAACAAGCCACGATATTCCTAGATCAACTGAAGCCACTACTATTTGAATATTCACGTTCCACCAACCATGAAGAATCATGCCGCACATTTTAACACCCCAATCTTACATAGTATGCTTCTCTTTGATTAAAACAGTAGCGTGTGTTGTACGCAACTTCGAGTTCTAACACACCTCGACCAATCAAAGTAGTCGTTATGAATAGTAATACCCACTTTTTGAAATTTTATAAATTTTATCTCTCAAAATGGACTTCATTTTTGGATTTTTATTATCAAAATTATCCTAGGGTGAAATTTTTGTACTTTTCGGATTAGTTTTATATTTTGATGAATAGTGAAAATTACTAAATTTCAATTAAAAACAACTTTTTTAATCGAAATAATTAATAGTGATAAATTTTTAATTTTAGTGGTTTTAAATTATAACTAGAATATATTTTAACCATTTAATACAATGTTGGTCATTGGACATAATTTCACAATTAAACTGGACATAAACAAATGCCAATCTTTTGATAGTTATTATCTTTTAAAACCACGCTTTTTGTATTAACAATGGGAATTAATTTTAAATTAATTTATGCCACTTCTGTGTTTTGAATTTAGAAAAATGGATTCCGTATTTCGAATCAGGATGTCCAAATTGTGTAAATAGGTAACTTTTATTTTTAGACATTTTGAATAATTACTTCGGTAAATATTTTATTTACCATGGTTAAAGGGTAAATCTGGTAAATAAGGGTAAACAAATAATATTATAATAATAATAAATAACCCTAAAACATGTCCTAACCTTATTGGTTTATACATTTCTGACCATGGGCATATTTGGTTCGATTTTGGGACCCCATGGATACACTTGTATGTGATAATGACACTTTATATTAATTAAGTTAAAATAAATACAAAAATGACATAAGCATATATCTTTTATCAAAACAATTTTTACATAAGGTTATATATGTTGTATTTTCGACTATAAATATTCATTAAAAAGATAAAAATATTTCCTACATAATGGTATTTTATTTACAATTTTTAGATATTTAATAATTAATATTATTTATGACACAATAATGATGGAGTATTTTCATTATTAATGAAAGAATCAAATAATTGGTATTATAAATGTTAAAATTAATATAATTTGAAAGTTTTGATTACATCCATGAATTTTATTGCTTAATATGACATTATGGTATTTATTAAAGGAATTTTTTTCGAATTAATAATGTTGTTAAGATTTTAACAAAAATAAATTATTGAATAGTGTCAAAATTGACATAAAAGAGTTTTTAAAACACATATTATATTATTAATTGATATTAAATACCTAAAAATCTAAGGTTCAGCCAAGGGACTTATATCATTATATGTGTATGTTTAATGGTCCACTTCGGTGTATCTTGTATGTATATATTATGTTTATTAACTATATAATATAAAATACAAAGTGACATGGTAAATGTTAAACTAATTAACTAAGAGTTAAAACGAAAAGATAAGGTTAATTTAGTGACCCAAACCTGTCTAAAACCTATTGGTTGAGTGTTTTTTGACCTATACCCACATTAAAATTTAAATAATACACTTTGGAGCCATTAGAAACCGAATATAAATTTATTATAAAATAATATTTCTAGCTTTTCCAAAGGTGCGCCTCACCCCTCTTATAAAAAGGCACTCCCTCTTCTCACTAATTCACACATTAAAAGACTTTTGGCCCAGACAAACCATGCCCAAATACTCTCCCAACTTCCCTCACTTAATCCTAGAGGCCTTAGTTTGATAAAAAATCCAACCTAAGGAGCCCTTTTGATCAAATCAAAAGGAAGAACCCGAAGAAGAGGTAATGATTTCACCACCCTCTTTCAAGTTTCTTTCTTCTTACACTTCTTCATTCTTTGTTATTTACATTATAAAATAATAACTCCAGTATCTTCTATATAATATTATGTTATTATAAATATGGCACAACCATATTAAGTATTTTATCCATCCTTTGAATTACATGTCACCATATGTTTCTACGTACGACCTACCGTCTCCACATCGTGGTGTAATTATTATTCAATATATTATTATTTAAATGGGTATAATGATGATGTTGAATTAATGTAAATAATAAATATAACATGATAATGAATATTTATATATGATATACCATTAAATTATAAATTATTTTAATATAAAAATAATGATATTATCGCTCGTGCGTACGTACGGATTACCGTCTCCACGAACACGATTAGATTCATTTTCCATCATATCCATTCAAGACTAAATATCATTTGATGAATAAAAATTATTTTTAGAGACATGATATCATTCTGGATATGAATAAAATACATCCCATCCATAAAAAATATGGCTTGCATAACAAATAATATAAAAGAAAAACGAATCTGTTAACACCCGGAACGACGATAATACTAAGATATTATTAACAAATCAATGTTAAAAGATCATATATGATCTCATATTAATGTAAATGATTCTTTTATAATTCAATAAAAATTATTTCACCATTATACAGGAGTTTAACCTATCGTCGACCAAGGAAAAAGTACAAAGTAAGGGGTTTCTTATCACACTCTTAATTTCGTGAGAATTCCATTGTTCACCACTTATTTATTGCATGTGGTGTATGTGTACTACCCATGATTGTATTCATTGTGTAATATACTTTAATTTATGGGTATTTACATCATCATTGTATGATCCTTCTCTCATGGGTGTATGTTTCATAAGTTACCTAATCGATAAGGTAATTTGAAATTTCAATTTGCACTCATTCGGCTTTATGCAAACTTCATTGATTATTTTACTCCAAGATTATGTGTGGAATCACTATTCATTTGATTATGTCATAATTTCCACTCTCCTTTCAGTGGATATAAATTTTATACACATAATCACTCCATTGATAAATTCTCAAGTCATCTATTTTAACTTGATAAGAGTAATTTTAACTCAATCTCCATTTTTTGAGTTAAATATCAAATTCATTGGTGTTGTTTTTACAAATATATGTGTGAATGTCATCTGATTTATTTACACTAAATATACAATCATATTGAGTGTATTTATATTTTTCACACATAATTATGTCGTTGATTTATCCTTAACCTAAAGATATGGTCTTTATAAGAGAATTCATCTCAATTTGCATTCCATTGAGACTTCTTTGTTGTTATACACCAAATCACTTTTATATGGTGTATATAATGTACTTTGACATAGTAAATCATGAATCCATTTATTATCATGATATTATAAGCTTTTTATTACCTCAATTATTTGTATTCAAGTGTCTTTATTTTTGTTAGGAACTCTAACTAAAATATCATTTTAAATGTTTTAAATATTTATTATTCTAAATAATTCTCATTAATGTCCATGTTTTAAAAAATGTTTTTAAGGATTTATATATATGGGCATTAATTGATTAAAATTAAAATTCCTTTTAAAAGTTTCATAGTGGTATGGGACACTTTGATTCAAAAAATCTATTTTAAATGGATTTTTAAAAAATAGTGTTAATTTTAAATGTTTTCAAGAAAAGGGGGCATATTTCTTGAAATAGTTTGATGATTATTTTAATATATGTAAATATCCTTCATTATTCTCAATTGAGGTTAATATGATACAATAAAATCTTCTATATTGTATCAAATGAGTTATGTTTTACTGTGGATGTGCTATTTTTATACCATTGATGGTTTGTGGTTAAAAGTATTGACATTCTATATGCTAGTATTAATATGAATGTTTATGTTATGTTTCAATCTTCTCATATGAGGAATGCATTGGAATTAGTATGTGACGGGTGGAGCCCTCTATAACTCCTCGATGCATCGGTAGGTCTCATGAGACAAACTAGTTTCTTGGAATGAGGCCTTAACAAAATCTTATTTGTAGTCTTGGCATGAGGCCTTGGCTACATGGTTATGATAGACTAGCATTATGCATTCCGTCATCATGAAAGTGGTTATTGATACTGCATGTGATTATTTTACTAGTAGAATATCCATGTGAATAAGTAAATGACATTATTTCATTTTATATCTACCATATTATGCTGAAGTTAAAGTTTAAAAGGGTTTTTTAGTTATACATTAGTGTTTATGATTATCTATGAAAGCTTCTACTATATAGTTATCCTTATTGAGAATCTGAGATCACCCATTTAAATGTTTTTATTTTTCCCAAGATTGTGAAGAAGTAATTTATGAATGACCTGCAGGGATAGTCTGAGGGGATATAAAGACAAGATGTTGTTGTATTTTTTTACCTTATTATGTAATGAAATACTTATGAATATATCTAGTGTTTCCAAGACTACTAAACAAATCGGTATTTCGAGACTTGATCCATTGTGATCATGCCAATGTTATTTAATAATGCACCAACTCTGGGTAACTGGGTTCGGGGCGTTACAGTTGGTATCAGATAAAGTTTAGTAAAAACCTTAGAAGCTAGATTTAGATAAACTCTGATTAGATCACATAGCCCTAAGATAGTATTTGAGGATTAGTATAGAAGTATATACTAGAATTTTGTGAGTTTTCCAAGCAATACATCCCTATATGGATACGAGTTGGTACAAGCGGCTCTGGCACAGATGTACCTAGGGGTAAAATCCGAAAACACCACTTTGAGCTAGACTCAAATGGGAACTGGTGCACCACAATGGGACTTTCTACACTCTTGGTTACGACACTCCCCGAGGGATATTCTTTGGTAAATTCCCATGATTAGTATGAACTATTATAAAGGGAATAAAAAAATTCCCCTAAGAATATATGTCAGGGAAATAGATAGTGGATAACCTAGATTTTATCATAGGTTACCCCAAGTTAGGATATATTGTTAAATTACAATATTATCCTATTATGTCTAATTTTTTTACATTCTTATTAAATAAGTATTCAAAACCCCTAATTGTATTTTCTTTTTGTTAGTTAAAACGTGAAGGGAGAAAGATCATGGACAACTCTTCTCTCTCTTCCTAAAGAACTACATACAATTATTATCCATAAGTCATGCGCAGATGATGTTGAATCTTTTTCAAATGTCCATGATACATGCAGACAACTTTATGAGACATCCAATACCTCTATAATTGCATGATTCTTTCAAGGATCAAGTACCGACTATGGGATAATATTGCGAACTCAACTTTATTACCACGCTAAGCGTGGGAAGTATCATTGGGGTCTTTTCAAATTCTTCACTTTATCTCAAAATTACGATGCACTAAATGATTTTCTAGATGCTGTAGAAGAGGGAGACCTTCGAGCAGCCTATATGTATCAAATTATATATTTATGTCTTTTGGGACATACATAAAATGATTTACCAAAGCCTTATTTTGAAATATTTGAAGATGAATCAGTAATAATTTTTCTAAATAAACATGTTAAAGAGGATGTCTCAAAATTATATATAAGAAATACTTATTTTTTATGATGCATCGATGCTTCCATCGATATAATCCAATATGGATGAGGAGTTTTGGGGTAAAGGAAGTAGATGATTTTGAAAAATTCCTCATGTACCATTGTGACACATGAACACATTCTACCAAAAGGTAATTTCGCCTAGTCTCTCCAGAGTTCATGATGTGTTCCACATATCACTAGTGATAAAATTCATTCTTGACCCAATGCATGTACTCACCTATGAAGAATTAGAACTGGAACCCGATCTATCTTCTTGTGAAGATCCAGTCAGAATTCTTCATACCAAAGATAAAGTGTTGAGAAACCGGATGACTCATCTAGTAAAAGTTCTATAGAGAAATCATAAGATGTAAGAGGTAATGTGGGAACTCGAGGAACATATGATGTAGAACCTATGTGGAAATAAATGGATGGTGAAATGTTTAAAAGTGATAGTTCCCTTTATTGATGGGATTACTTTGGAAGAATGTTATCTTGTATGTGTAACCCTACAATTTATCATGTGGAAATGATATTTGAGGTAGAATTATCTTTTCTCTTGCGGATATAGTTATAAATAACCATTTGGTCTTATATGATCATTGGGTTTGACGCAATTACAAGTTATTATATTTTGGGATGAAAATTCAAGTTATGAGATAACATTTGTCGTTAAATTATGTTATGGTTATTTTGATGAATTTATCTCATTTTGGTAATATTATAAAATATAGTTTTTGAAAAAGGAAAACACGTAGACCATGTGAAAACCTGTCGCGTCAGAAAAAGCTTTGGGAATTTCGAACGCACAACCAAAGTGCGATTGGGATTTATTGCATACCACTGGACTACGTGATGTCCCTGGTTAGTGCGACTATTATTTTTAGTTAAATGATTTTATTGATCAATAATAATTTGATTTGGGATCTTATGTCTTATCAAATGAATACCATTAGTATAGGAAAATGATTTGGTGATTAATTGAGAAATGTTATTTTGAAAGATGTTCACTTTTTTGGGAACACTGTATGCCCAAGGAAAATAGAATACTATAGGATTTCATTTGAGGAGTAATGGTGGATTTTTTATCTATGTTTTTATTATGGATTTATAGTGATTTGGGTTATTTATGGAAATGATTAACCTATAATAGAGAATATGTGATTAGGTTAATTAATTTTAGGCATGTGACTTTAAGAGTATTTTTTGTCATTTGGAGATACAACTTAACATGGAAGACTACATAACCAAATTCTTCTAAGTTTTGGGCTTCGATATTAGTTTTGATTATATTGAAGGATTTTAATGACAATTGTTTATTGAATAGAATTTATTTAACGTTGGGGTATTGATTTTAGAAATTAAGATTAATGTTTCTTTCTCTAAGGAATATGACTTTGGGGGTTCATCAGATCTTATAATAACTGTTTTGGTTTTGATTAATTTCTAAAGGCAAGGTAAATGTATAGTTTATTCTTCGTGGATCATGTGATTCTGTAAGAAGTTTATTGTAACTCTTCTAGTGTGACCAAGTCTTCTGGAATACTCATCGTTTAAAAATTACTTAGTAGTAGAAATTTATTAAAGAATGAAACTTTACTTAAAATTTAAGTATATCTATTTATGTTCTTAGTCAATATCAGAAATTAATTCCATATCTTTATGTAATGTAACTTAATAGTAAAAAAATGTTGTCTGTTTACTTTTCCTTCTGGAAAACTAATGACAGTTTGTCCCATCACAAGTATGTGGTTTTCTTGTTGTTAGGATTCTCCTGATCATGTTTTCTATCCCTCTCCATCAGAACTTGACACTTAGTTTATCATCTATATCCATGTTTTTATACATGTAATCCTAGTATAGGTTATCTCGGGTGATCTTTTCACTTCTCTTTCTTTCTTTTAAAGTGATAGTTTTATTGAATCTTTTTTTGATGTGGGACTTTCCATTATACTCCAAATACCAATTTTAAAAATTGTGAGGATGAAATTTATTGAAGGATGGGAGAATGTAACAGCCCATGCTTCCACGGTACGCTTCTCTTTAATTAAAATAGTAGCATGTGTTGTACGCAACTTCGAGTTCTAACATACCTCGACCAATCAAAGTAGCTGTTATGAATAGTAATACCAACTTTTTGAAATTTTATAAATTATATCTCTCAAAATGGACTTCATTTTTGGATTTGTAATATCTAAATTAGCATAGGGTGAAATTTTGGTACTTTTCGGATAACTATTATATTTTGATGAATAGTGAAAATTACTAAATTTTAATTAAAAACAACTTTTTTAATCGAAATAATTAACAGTGATAAATTATGAATTTGAGTGGTTTTAAAGTATATCTAGAATATATTTTTACCATTTAATACAATGTTGGTCATTGGACATAATTTCACAATTAAACCGGACATAAACAAATGCCAATCTTTTGATATTAATTATCTCTTAAAAACACGCTTTTTTTGTTTTAACAAAGGGATTTAATTTTAAATTAATTTCTACCACTTATGTGGTTTGAATTTGGAAAAATTGATTCCATATTTAGAATTAGGATGTCCAAATTGTGTAAATTGGTAACTTTTATTTTTAGACATTTTGAATAATTACTTCGGTAAATATTTTATTTACCATGGTTAAAGGGTCAATCCAGTAAATAAGGGTAAACAATTATATTATAATAATAATAAATTACCCTAAAACATGTCATAACATTATTGGTTGATACATGTCCGACCATGGGCATCTTTTGGTCGATTTTGGGACCCCATGGATCCACTTGTAAGGGATAATGACACTTTATATTAATTAAGTTAAAATAAATACAAAAATGACATATGCATATATATTTTAGAAATTTTTTTACACAGGGTTATATATGTTGGATTTTTGACTATAAATATTAATTATAAATATAAAAATATTTAATACATAATGGTATTTTATTTATAATTTTCATACATTTAATAATTAATATTATTTATGACACAATAATGATGCAGTATTTTCCTTATTAATGATAGAATCAAATAATTGGTATTATAAATGTTAAAATTAATATAATTTGAACGTTTGATGAAATCCATGAATTTTATTGCTTAATATTACATTATGGGATTGATTAAATGAATTTGGTTCTAATTAATAAAGTTTTTATGATGTTAACAAAAATCAATTATTGAATAGTGTAAAAATTTACATAAAAGAGTTTTGAAAACACATATTATATTATTAATTGATATTAAATTTCTAAAAATCTAATTATAGGCCAAGGGACTTATATAATGATAGTTGTATCATTGATAGACCACTTGGGTCTCTCTTGGCTGTATATAGTATGTTTATTAACTAATAATATAAAAATATAAAGTGACATGGTAAATGTTAAACTAATTAACTAAGAGTTAAAATTAAAAGATAAGGTTAATTTAGTGACCCAAACCATTCTAAAACCTATTGTTTGAGTGGTTTCCGACCTATACCCACATTAACCTTTAAATAATCCACTTTGAGCCATTATAAACAGAATATAAGTTTATTATAAAATAATATTTCTAGCTTTTCCAAAGGGGCCCCTCACCCCTCTTATAAAAAGGCACTCCCCCTTCTCACTAATTAACTCATTAAATTAATTTTGGCTCGGCCAAAACCTGAACAAATACTCTCTAAAATTCCCTCCCTTCAACCTAGATGCCTTAGTCTGATAAAAAAATCAACCTATGGAGCCCTTTTGATCAAATCAAAAGAAAGAACCTGAAGAAGAGGTAATGATTCCACCACCCTCTTTCAAGTTTCTTTCTTCTTCCACTTATTCATTCATTGTTATTTACATTATAAAATAATAAATCAAGTATCTTCTATATAATCTTATGTTATTATAAATATGGTAAAACTATATTCATTATTCTATCCATCCTTTGAATGACATGTCACCATACGTGCGTATGGACAGCCTATCGTCTCCACGTCGTGGTGTAATTGTTATTCAATATATTATTATTTTTATGGGTATAATAATGATGTTTAATTCATGTAAATAATAAATATAACATGATAATTATTCTGTATATATGATATATCATCCATTTATATATTATTTTAATATCAAAATAATGATATTCTCCTCGTGTGTACGTACGGATTAAAGTCTCCACGAACATGATGAGATTCTTTCCCCATCATATCCATTAAAGACCAAATTTCATTTGATGAATAAAAATAATTTTTAGAGACATGATATCATTCTATATATGAATAGGATACATCCCATCCATAACAAATACGGCTTGCATAACAAATAATATAAAGGAAAACGAATCCGTTAACACCCGAAACTTTGATAATACTAAGATATTATTAACAAATAAATGTTAAATGATCATATATGTTATCATATTAATGTAAATGATTATTGTATAATTCAATAACAAATATTTCACCATTATAAAAGAGTTTAAACTACCTTCGACCAAGGAAAAAGTACAATAATGGGGTTTCTTATCTCACTCTTAATTTCATGAGAATTCCATTGTTCACCACCTTTTTATTGCATGTGGTGTATGTGTACTGGACATGATTGTATTCATTTTGTAATATAAATTATTTATGGGTATTTACATCATCATGTTTTGTAAGTTACCTAATTGATAAGGGAATTTGAAATTTCAATTTGCACTCATTCGGCTTTAGGCATACTTCATTGATTATTTTACTCCAAGATTATGTGTAGAATCACTATTCATTTGATTATGTCATAATTTACACTCTCCTTTCTGTCGATATAATTTTTATTCACATAATAACTCCATTTATAAATTCTCAAGTCATCGATTTGAACTTGATAAGAGTAATTTTAACTCAATGTCCAGTTGTTGAGTTAAATATCCAATTCATTGGTGTTGTTTTTACAAGAATATGTGTGAATGTAATCTGATTGATTTACACTAAATATCCAATCATACTGAGTGTATTTATATTTGTACCACATAATTATGTCATTGATTTATCCTTAACCTAATGATATAGTCTTTATAAGAGAATTCATCTCAATTTACATTCCATTGAAAATTCTTTGTTGTTATACACCAAATAACTTTTATATGGTGTATATAATGTACTTTGACATAGTATATCATGAATCCATTTATTCTCATGATATTATAATGTTTTGATTACCTCAATTATTTGTATTCAAGTTTCTTTATTTTGGTTATGAACTCTAACTAAAATATCATTTTAAATGTTTTAAAGATTTATTATTCTAAATCTTTCTCATTAATGTCCATGTTTTCACAAAATGTTTTTAAGGATTTATATATATGGACATTAATGTTTTAAAATTAAAATTCCTTTTAAAAGTTTCAAAGAGGTATGGGACACTTTGTTTCAGAAAATCTATTTTAAATTGATTCTTGACAAATAGTGTTAATTTTAAATGTTTTCAAGAAAAAGGGGGATACTTTTCTCAATAGTTTGATGATTATTTTAATATATGTCAATATCCTTCATTATTCTCAATTTAGGTTGATCTGATACAATACAATCTTCCATATTGTATCAATTGAGTTATGTTTGGCTGTGGATGTTCTATTTTTATACCATTCATGGTTTTTGGTTAAAAGTATTGACATTATGTATGCTATTTTTAATACGAATGTTTATGTTATGTTTCAAACTTTTCATATGAGGAATGAATTGGACATAGTAAGTGACAGGTGGAGCCCGCTACAGCTCCTCGATGCATCGGTAGGTCTCATGATAAAAACTAGTGTCTCGGAACAAGGCCTTGACAAAATCTTATTTGTAGTCTTGGCACAAGGCCTTGGCTATGTGGTTATGATAGTCTGGCATTATGCATTCCATCATCATGAAAGTGGTTATTGATATTTCATGTGACTATTCGACTAGTAGAATATCCATGCGAATAAGTAAATGGAATTATTTCATTTTTTATCTGCCATATTATGCTGAAGTTCAATTTTTAAAAAGATTTTGTTTTAGTTATACATTGCCTAAATTATTTATGCTTATATATGAAAGCTTATGCTATATTGTTATCCTTACTGAGCATCTGAGCTCACCCCTATCAATATTTTATTTTTTCAAGGATTGTGAAGAAGTAATTTAGGAATGACCTGTAGGGATAGTATGGGGGGATATGATGAAAAGATGTTGTTGTAGTTTTTTTACCTTATGATGTAATATAAGACTTATGAATATATCTAGTGTTTCCAAGACAACTAAAATAATCTATCTTTTGAGACTTGATCCTTTGTGATCATGCCAATGTTATGTAATAATGCACCGACTCTGGGTAACTAGGTTCGGGGCGTTACACACAATCACCATATCTCTTTAATTGTGTCATCATAAGGTGAGATATTCAATCTCAGATCATTTCACAACATATTGAAGGTTCAACAATCATCTGCTCATATCCCATGAAGAATGACGAATGCATAAAATTTTGGGCAGAGAAATAAATTCACAAGAATTACCAAGGAACTGATCATTTCCTTGTTCATGTTGGTCTCAATCCGTTCACATTAAAATGAAGAATAAAGAAAGATAATCACAAAGTCATATCACCGGTCGAACCCTGAAACAAATATCCATCCCGCACGAATGATCGATCCTCAGAATAACTTATTCAGGGGTTGGTCCATGATTTTCATTAAATTTACGGATAGTGAAATAATTAAAAATAAAAAACAACCAACCACATGTTTGTATTTATAGTTGATGAATATGTATTACATTTCCGTCATCAAAGAGATCCTCAAAATCTATTGGTGTAATTATCCTTGAACTGCTCAATCCATAAACCCTATTTTTTGAGAGGGTTTCCTTGCCAAATCTCAGAGGAATTTCAGGTTTGTGGTGATGAACCAAAATTCTTTAAAAACTCTAATAAAAATAAAATGAGTCAATGTGTAGAAATAAAATATTTTTATTAAATTTTTTATTAACGATAATTCCAAAAACATACTTCCACATCCAACCCATATTGGTTGATGTTCATACCAACGTAAGGTAAACTCTTATCTATGAATGTAATAGTTCCCTTGTATTTCTGATCCACGAACCCATTTGGAAGATATCCCACTTTTTTACGGAAACAGATCTCACATTCTATTTAAATTTTAACATTTTCAAACAATTGTTCAGGTAACACCGGGAATCAGAATCACATTCCATATCAGTTCCTGGTCTCAAAATTATTCCATATAATATTTCAAAACAATACATGGAAATAATGAGATGTTTCATTCTCCCCACCTTCAGGATTTACATCCCCAAAATCCAAAACAAAAGGTTATACAAACAAATTCGGATATTGGGCATGCATTTTAGCCTCCTGCTCCCATTTTCTCTCCTAGATATTATTGTTCTACCACCGAACACACACAAGAGTAATTGAACACCCATGAAGTATCATCTCTTGTTGATCCTTGATCTGTAAATGACATGCGATGGATCATGCATGTATCCTCTCAGCTGTGGCATGTGGAATATTTTATGCACTCACTCTATCTACAGAGGTAGGCCTAAGTGGTTTTCCACCTCACTAACTCTTCATTTTGTATCTGAAAATGGATGATGAACCTCAGAGATTGCTTGCCACCCTGGACAAATCCTTGTGTCCCATGTCTAGAAGAGACATGAAGAAACACATGGTCCCTTTCCTTGTTCTCCAAAGGCCTCCATAATCATTCAACATAAGACTTATGATGACTTTTTTTCAATCTTCATCCACTCCTAAATGACTTGCAACATCTCCATATTCATATGCACCAACTTTGTGCCTATGAGTTCTCACTCTCTTGGGCCTGTCTCACAAAGTGGCGACATGCATGGTCGCCCGTGAAAGGCCTAGAATGGTAACTGTTTTTTACGCAAACTCTACCAGAGGTAGGTGATCCTCCCATCTATGACCAAATCTAATATGAAAGCATATATCTTTTCCTTTAGACCATGTATGTTTCACTCAGTCTAACTATCTATTTGTGGGTGAAAAGCTATGCTCAAGCACAGTTGAGTGCCAAATGAATCCTGCAATCCCTTCTATAACTACGATGTAAATATTGCATCACAATATGAGACTATCATCGATGGAACTCCTTTGTGTCGAAATATATTTTTCACATAGTAACGTCACATGATCTCTACTAAACTCTGCTCCCAAAGCACTTGGATGTGGCCCAACATAATGAGTCAATCAATTATCACCCATATAGTATTATGCCCCCTAGACGTACATTATAACCCTTTCATAAATTCCATCGATATCCCATCCCATTTATACTCTAAAAACTCATTGGTTTGGGTCAAATACATTGGAACCTGGTGATTAGCCTTCATATGGAGATAAGTGAGGTATTAAGAGATGAACTCTGCAATTGGCTTCTTCATCCCCAGCCACTAGAATTGAAGTCGGAGATCTTGGTATATCTTCTCCACACCACGATGTACCACCAAATCAGATGTATGGAACTCCCTCAAGAAATCCTCCTGTAATGAAATTGGTACTACTATGCATCCTATGAAAATATTGATGTTCTCCCCACCTTTCGAGTATCCATCAGTGGTATGCCCCGTGGACATCGGAGCACATAAAGTATCACAATCGGTATCTCATATTTATGACTCCCTAACACCCTATAAGAGTGGAGAAGTAAAAACCAGCAACTGGAGGTAATATACTCCATCTACATCCAGAAATGATATATGAAATGAGTCCAACTACTCAGATTCATCATTCTGTAGCTGCAAACCCGATCCCCTACTGAGAGCATGTACCACCACATTCCCCTTACCAGGAGTACATTATTTCTTAATGTTATAGTCCTAGAGGAACTCGATCCACTGCCCATATCTCATGTTTAGATCCTTTTAAGAGATGATATTCCTGAGACTCTTGGGGTTGTAGTAGATGATAAACCGCTTTCCCATCAGGTAGTGTCAGAAAATCTTTAATGCAAAGACTGCCACTAATAACCCCAAGATCATGGGTTTCATAGTTATTCACATGTGGTCTAAAATATCATGAACCGTAGGCAATCCCTGCTTGACCCTACATCAGGACAAAACAATGCTTCGTTCCTGATGCATCACATAATACTACATACTCAACACCCTCCTCTAGATATCTGAACATGGGAGCGCTCATCAATATCTTCCTCAATAGTTTAAAACTCTCATAAAACTTCTTCATCAACACAAAAGGCTCCCCATTTCAAGTCAAAGCTATAAAGGGTGATGGCACTCTGTAAAAGTTCGGTACAACCAACCGATAATACCAAGCCAAAACAAGGAAACTCCACAGCTTAGTAACACTTTTGTGTGGTTCCCAAGCAAGCACCGCCTAAATATTTTCTGATCCAACACAACTCCAACCTCTAAAATGACGTGTCTTAGAAAATGGATCTCTCGTATCTAGAATGGAAACTTTGAGAGTTTCTAGTAAAGTTAGTGCTCTCAAAGTGTGTCCATGACCATCCTGAAGTTTATCACATGCTCCTGCTTAGAAATCAAGTGCACTAGGATTTCATCAATGAAGAACACCACAAAGAGGTCTATGTAAGGCTAGAATATCCTATTCATGATTCCCATGAACACTACTTGGGAGTTCTTCATGCCAAAAGACATCACCAAGTACTCTTAATGGCACTACCAACACCTGAAAGACATCTTCAGTATATCCTCATCATATACTCGAAGCTGGTGATAACTAGATCTAAGGTTTATCTTCAAGAACTATCACATCCATTTCAATTGATCGAAGAGTTCATCAATCCTTAGTAGTTGATACTTGTTCTACACGGTCACCTTGTTCAGGTGCCAAAATTCCACACATAACCACAAACTCTCTTTTTTCTTCTTATAAAATAAAACTTGGGCTGCCTATAGTGAATTATTGGGTCTCATGAAGCCCATCCACTACAAGTCCTCCAACTATATCCTTAGTTCACAAAGCTCTATGAGAGACCTTCGATATCAAGGTGTAGATATCAAAACCATGTGAGGTATAAAACAATTCATAAGTCTAACTCCATGTGAGGAGGTAGTCCATGAAAATTCTCATGAAATATGTCCTCGAATTCATCCACAACTATAGGAAACTAGAGGAACATACCATCCATTACACTATGGATTTGTCTAGACAACATATGTGTGATCGGCTTCACCCTATTATGTGTGAGTCCATCCTGTGCTTCATGCGTTTCCTTTTCACCAACAATGTAAAACATGATCCCATCATTATGGACACACCACACTCTATTCCTAAAATAAGAAATTAGAGCATGGCGTGTGGATAATCAATCAAAGATGTTAATGACGTTGTTTGGCCTAGACATAGATACCAAGAGTCCCCAATCAAAAATCTCACCTCATAAAGTAAGGGCACACTGTTAGCACCAATGTGTGACCATAGAATCCCCTCCTGTTGGAGTATCAAAGTGTAAGGGTCAAGTAAACGGTTCCACTGGAATCTATGAGTCTCTAACAAGGTTCATAGAAATAACAGAATTATTGGAACTTGTATCAATCAAAAAAAATATATAAGGTGGAAAAGACATAGATCATACCTCTAATCATCCCTCAAGCCTCAGGGTTATAATCCTACATCACATGGAGATACCCTCATCCCTATCCACCAACTCTGTAAGCCTGTCGGGGACCACCTGGGGGTGGTGGTGGTAATATTTAAAACCCCTATCCGGCTCATACCACCCTACCTTCTCTTCTACCACATCCTATTCTCTACAAACCTCCCAACTCATTCCCCTGCCATTGTCTCAACAGTCCTTCAACCATCTCCTAATCAGTGGTATGATGGGTTTGGAAATAATTAGCCATATATCCCCGACCGCCACATGAGTAACATAACTAGTCCTTCAGCCGAATCACTCTACTATGGGAGACTATCACCACTGATCTTGTGTCTTGGGGTTATACCTTATAATTATCAACTCTCTTGGGTCTATGTGATTTCTTTCGATAACCAAATTCCTAAGACCCAGCTACCTAGTTCTCAGTGGTAGCTCCCACTCCTGGTGTCTACTCTGATATAATTAACTATAATATCATAGCTTACTCTAGTTCCCCAAAATATATAATAATGATAAGGTATATCATTGATTCCTTTATCTCCCTAATAAATTCTTTCTAGAAGGTCCGAGCCCAAAAGAATGGGTCTTATAGAATATCCGTGGAGTATTGTGAAAGATCAGTAAATCTCACTGAGTATTCTGCCACTATCTGAATGCCCTACTGTTGATATAAAAGCTCTTATATGCGTGCTGAGAAAAATTAACGTAAAATAAATCCACTTTTATGATACACTCTATGTTTACCCAATAGAGAGTCATCTCATCATGTGTCTGGGTCACTAAGCTCCTCCATCTCCCACTAAACTCTGAAGAAGACTCGCATCTAGGACATCCATCTGGTCAGAATGCATCCTCACAAGGTAGAAGACACATGTGACAGCCTCCATATGATCCTTAGCTACTTGGGGGTCTGTATCACCCAAACAAATTGGATGCTACTACCTCTAGAACTCATGCAACACACTCAGCCTATGTGAATCCTCGACTGGTATCATGGGTAGTAAGTACCTCTCGATGGGTGGTGCGTTCGCTGGTAGACCACCCTAAGGTGTTATCTCCTGTAGAAGCCCCTATAATGATTCCTTGTCACTAGGTAGATCATCCTCATGATCATATAATAGAATCCTTTCTTGCTATATGCGTAGAAGCATCCTGAAATAGAACAAGATGTACCATGGTAAATAGAGTATACGTGGTGAACTAACGAAAGAAGAACACGAGAACACACCCAAATCCTATATGATTCATGACCATTTCTTTCCCTACAAATAGTGTTTTCATGTACAAAGTTAAAAAGTATAATTCAAAGTCCTGGTGTATGGATACATTAGCCATTGCACCAACACTAGATTCCCTCACCTAAAATACTTACGTGAATCACTTAACACTGTTTCCCCAATCCAATATCCAAAACTCTTGGTCCTTTAAGTAGAAACGACTCCTCTAATACCACTCTATCACAACCCATCCTAAAGGGGACTTTTTCATGACTACCCCAAGACCAACTTCAATAGGTTAGGGGCTGGCGACTAGAACTTAGTAGGTATATCCCACAAATGTGATGCATTTTCCGAAGTACATACACACACACAAACACACACACACACACACACACTCATCTCTAATACCAAAATAATGAAATGAAAAACACTAAGTAAATAAGCATTCCATCCACTAAGGTACCAGAAAAAGTGTATAGTAGTAGAAAACTGGAAAGTAAACAGGGCAAGAATAAAATCCCTCCAAAAGAAAGTGTCTATAAATTTGAAAGCACATGTTCTTGAAACTCATCCGCAAAAAACCCTACATGAAGGGAATGTATAGGGGAAACTATTTAAATCCATAAAAGAACACTTTTTCTATTTTCTATCGCTAAACACCACCAATTCCTGTTCTACCTAACACTCTATAAAAGTGTCGATTGTCTGCACAAGACACGACATGTGTGGCCAAAGCCTTTGTAGGGGTGAGTAAAACAATACTCAGTAAGACACCCATAAACGTCAAAGGAATACCACTAAGAAAGAAATTAAGTATATCACAAATAAATACACAAAGTAGACGGAAAATAAATATACCGAGTATTCCACAATGAAATACATGGAGTATATCCCAAAGAAGATACATAGTTAAATTTCATAGGTATAAGACTATAGTACGTGAAACAATATTATCTAACATAATCCACAAAATACCCAGTATCGATAGGACATGTAGTCTCGATGAAACAATCAGTCATGATGAGACACATAGTATTAGAGAGATGTGTATTCTTGGTGAGACACGTAGTCTCAGTAAGACACATAGTATCAAAGTCAAAAAGTCTCAGAAAGTCACGTAGTCTCAATTTCACATCATCTCAAAGTCACACAGTCTCAAAATCACATATTCTCAAGGTCATAGATGGACAGTTGATTCTATTATTATTGTGATATTTATGAGAGAAACTACTCCTCATGAATTTATTTCATATGCACACTTTCACAAAAACTCACTTAGAATATCTCAAAAGGGACATCTAATTGTAGTGGTACCAACTATGGAAACTGATCGTCAAGAAAGCACACAGTTTGAAAGATATGGAAATTCTAGAGAAATGGTCTGACTCGGGTCTGGTCTAGGTCCAATAATACCTTCCTTACCCTTCTCGGTCCTCTATGGTCTAAACCACCTCACTGGGCTCAGTCCACTAGACTCGACATGCCCCAACCGAGTCCCATATAGCCAGGTGGTCCGCTCTGACCATGTGCATCCCCCTAGTGTCACAGTGCCATCACATCCCACATGCTCATCCCACTACCTCGAAATACTTCCCAAATTACCATAGCCTTGTTACCATCATGGGATCCTACATGGCACCAATAGGTCGCGTTCTAACTCTTCCACTGACCGCCTCATTGGCAGGCCACCGTCTGCCACATTCTCCTAATAGATTGGACCCACAGTGCTGTGGTTTTCCTGGACCAATTGGAACTGCTGCTCTGGGCATCACTGTGCACCACTATCCTGTTATAATTGAGTTATTCGATCACCATTCCACCTTCAATTTTTCATCACAAGGTCAGATATTTGATCTTAGACCATTTCACCACAGATCGAAGGCGTAATGATCCTCAATTCACATCCCAAGAAGAAAAAAGTATGAAAAAAATATGGGGGAGAGAAATAAATGCACAAGAATGATCAAGGAATGGATCTTGGAATTGTTCATGTTGGTCTCGATCCATTCCCATTAGAATGAATAATGAAGAAAGATAATGGCTACGATATATCACCCGTAAAACACCGAAACAAATATCCATTCCTCAAGAATAATCAAATTGCGAATTGACCTATTTGTGGGTTGGTCCATATCCATCATGGAATTTAATAATGGGGAAATAATAACAAATAAACAATTCTCTACCTTGATTTTGGATCAATTATTTATGAAGAACGATTGCATTGCCATCATCGATGAGACTTTAAAACTCCACTGGCACAGCGATCCACAATCTGCTTGATCCATTCTCACTATTTATCAAGAGGGATTTCTTTCCACGTATCATATGAATTACAGGGTTATGGTGATGAACATGGATTCTTCAAAAAATATAATAAAATGAAAATGAGTCTCTACGTCAAAATAAAATATTCTTATTAAATATTTTTTTATCGATATGTCCAAAAACTAACTTCAAGGAAAACCTGTGCAGGTTGATGTTAAGACCTTCCTAAGGTGAACTCACTACTCATAATGCAATGACATCCTCAGATTTCTGATCTGGGCACCCATTTATATGATATTCCACTTTTTCATGGAAACCCTTTATGCGTGCAATTTAATGTTTAACATTTTTATAACAATTGGTATGAGTATACCGGGCCACGAAATCACACACTATCTCAACAACTATTCTCGAAATAATTCTATATAATTTTCAAAAATAGAACATGAAAATTAATAGAATTTACGTGAAATATATCTTAAATTATATGGGTGTTACATTCTCATATAATCTATGTGTTGGATGTCTTATATGACATCAAGACCAATTTTCATATTTAATAATCTCAATGTGTTACATTCTCCATACAATCAATAAATTGCATCCTCTCAATTTCAAATGATCATGGTAATCAAGGGTTTGGTATTTTGAAATACCATTGTTGAAAATACCACATTATAAAAGGGTTAATAAAACTTACAAATAAATAATATAGAAAAGGAAGTATGAATTTCTTATGGAATTACAAATAATAATGTTTCCATATAGGATAACACTGGTGTAAATTAAATGTATAGAAGTTGTATAATTTTTTTAAATTTATTGATTGTGATAGAGTTCATTGATCACAAGATAGTGAATTATCAATGGAATGTTAAGGATATCAAAATAATAAAACATTAATGATTTAGAATAAAAAGTATTAATCATATTTTAAGGTAATATGATAATAGTTTTATTTCAATATCCTTTCATTAATGTTGAGGAACAATTTTACTTTATAGGAATATATATAAATATAATTACTTTATTTAAGTATATTTTATAAGAAACATTTCATCTTTTGATTGTGCCACTGTCAATTTAAATATCATCACTTTTTCCATGAAATGAATATCCAAAAATGATTTTTAATTCCCGATACAATAAATTTTACATTTAATAGATCCTAGGATCCATAAAAGAGTAAAAGGGTTTTTGTCTATCTTTGACCATTTTCCAAAACTAATATGGTTATAATATGTTATCAAATATAATACATTAATATTTTAACCTAAAAAGTAACACCACTCGTTCATTATTATTATTTAATCATCAAATATTTTATGTTAAATTAGTGAAATGTTAACTAGAACATCATGTTTAAAAGTTGTATCTATTAAACCCTTATTTCTCTTTAGTTATGGGTTCAATCCCTACAATCTTTCTGGATATGATGGGTTGTCACCCAACATGCAGTATTTACTTTTTCTAAAAATGTATTAATATTATTCTTATAAAATTAACAATTTGTAATAGAACATAATTACCTCAACATCAAATATTGGAAAACCCAAAATGTTTCCAATACTTTTAAACTTAGGCCAAAAATAGTAAGGTAATTCTTCCTTAAATAAATTCCTCAATAAAATATATACTAAACCGAAAGGTTTTAATTCCATAAATTTCCCCCTAAATATCCTTAATTTTATGCTCCCATTAAAAAAACCCAAAAAGGGGTGTTCAAGAATTTTTACATAATATCACACTTAAATTCATAAACCCATGATGGTATACATGTGTCTTAATTCATGTAAGACTTATATACTTCTAAAATTTAACATAATTCTTAGATGTTTCATGAGTCTTATAAAAAATATCATTAGTAAAAATAATTCTACAATTCAATTCCTGAATCACAATACTTAAATAATTCATCCTTTTTTACACATATGTCCTTCCATGGTCTATAGGTTAAAATTTAGAATATGGAATTGACTCAGATAATTCCCATGTTCCCCACATTTAAGACAATAAACTATAAATCAATCCCTCCATTGAAATTTATTTCCTTTCATTGTACTCTTCATTTTCCTCACAAATTAATTTCTTTATTCCAATATTTTACATGTGTGAACATTTTCACATTCCCTTGAGACACATTCCTAGGTTCATCTTTCAACATTTCTGACATAAAGGAAAT
The DNA here is from genome assembly GCA_963277665.1 of Viscum album. NCBI lineage: Eukaryota > Viridiplantae > Streptophyta > Magnoliopsida > Santalales > Viscaceae > Viscum > Viscum album. Next base: position 670,449,961 of record OY728129.1, read on the forward strand.
AGATCCTTCTTTACTCTATGGAGTCCACCACCCGATATCTTAGAAAACTCTTTTATACTCTTCTTTAGTGTGTCTAAGAGTTGGATATGGTATAATTTATTAATTATATTTTAAGATAGAATATTAGTAAAAATCAGGATACTTTTCACTCCAGTCATCATTCTATTCGGTTTCTCATAGTCACCACATTATGCTCCATGTTCAATGTTAACATGATTCTTATGGGTTCTAGACATTGACTAAAACCAAAAGGTATAATGTGAGAAAAAATAATCACAGTGGCGAGATCAAATAATCATTTAAGGGATGTATAAATCATGAAAACTTATTTTAAATCTAATACAACTTAGGTTCAACATAGGTCATTGTTTATAATCATCTATTAAAATACTTCATAATGGTTTTCAATAAAAATGTGAATTATCCTTAGCATATACCCCTAGAGTGTTAAACTAGGTGTGCAATACGACATGATTCTATGCACTAGGGAATGACCACTTCATTCTTAATTTTCATTTTTATATGTTATTACCCCTAAGTACATATTTTACAGATCCAAGTTCACTTTAAGTGTCTATAAATTCATGTATTCCCATGAAAAAACACATAATATCTATCTTAAAAAACTCTATCAATTATCTTCTATACTTATCCCCAATTTCTATAATAGTGTTGTGTTCCCTAATATATGTTTTTATAAATATAGTTCCAAGGATTTCCAAAAAGCTACTTTGATACGAACTACAATGACCATGAGTTTAGTTACCTTGATCTGGTTTCTACTTTATTATTTTGGCATACAAGGATGGACTGGATAGTTTAATAGTATCAGTGAATTTGATTTATTCATGATTACAAATTACATTCAAGATACAAATTACAACATATTTTTGTTGATAATATCATTATTACCTCTATAAAATCCATACATATCATTTATAGTACAATTACGGGATTTTTGGGAAATGAATCAAGATAAGGGTGTTCTCAAATGACCAAAAAGAGTTACGTAACAAAAAAGCTACCATAATTACCCAAGTAATATTCAATCTGGAATAATTAATATGGAAAGGTAAATATATGAAAAAACATTCCATTTAATTAATAATCTGGCTATCATGACTAAATAAGGAATAATAAACATGGAATGGTAAATAACTAATCACACATTCTATTTATATATTTTGACTATCAGGAATAGATAAGGAATAATAAATATGGTATGGTAAATAACTAAATACACATGCCATTTAAATATCTTTAATATCATGTATAAATATGGAATAATCAACATGGAATAGTAAATTACTAAACACACATTCCATTTAAATATCTTAACTATCATGAATAGATAACACATAAACAATTTTTCAATGTAAATAACTAAAAATATATTCCATTTAATCAATAAATTGAGTATAAAATAAAACCAAAGATAATATAATTATTAATATGTCATGGATAATAATAAATGAAATCCTCATAAAAGAAATTAGTAATTAATGGACATAATGATCTCAATCATCATGATACCTCTACCACCAATACATTTATCAATATAGTCTAAAACTGCTGGTAGAAAATAATTTTATTCAAGATTACCAATTTTACTTTTTAGACTATCAATGCATCAAGGGGATATATAATTTAATGACCCACCATTCACTACAAGTACAATTCATTACTCATATTTAAAATAAAATATTTGATACATGAACAATGTACCCTGTGAGGAATTATTAATAATTAGCAGAGAATATGGATTAATAAAGATTTCCATAGTCAAAAGAAATATCATTGAATATAGAACATGCTACAAACCAACCCTAGAATCCCGGATCTAGTGTGTTACATTATTACATTATCATATATACAAGTGTCAAATACCAGAGGACCGATCAATGTAGCGATCTTAGAAAATATATTATATACATGAACCATACATTACAATTCAAAACATAAAATAATACATTGATATTCCATTGAGAACACCATTAATCTCCAAGATCAAGACTAAATATCATTAATAATACTCAACTTGGCATCCTATGAAAATAAAACATAAGAAATAGGTGTCATAAGATGCTTAGTAAGGGTAAGAACACAATGTAAGCTATTATGAATAAATAATCAAAAGTCTTTTTTCAAGGTGTATAACTGAAACCCAAGACCTTTAAAAATAATCTTGAGCATAATATAGAAATAATAAATAGTTCCATATAAAATAATCTCATATTCTAGAAAACATAACCATGGATATTATAATAGTAAAATACTCACATGGAATATCAATAACTAATCTCATAACGAGGGAATTGATAATTTTGGAAATCAAAAACATTCCTCTAATTTTTCAGCCAAGAAACCATACATAAAAAGGTGAAAAAATAAAATTGTTTGTCTCATGAGACATACTGATGCATCAAGGGGATGTATCTAGCCTCACCTATAACTTACTAAGTCTAATTCATTCCTCATATGAAAAATATGAAACATAACTAACATAAATATTCGTATTAAAACTATAATTAAAATTTTTAATTAATTATCCCTAAACCATGAATGATATCAAAATTGAATATCCATAGTAAAAAATATCATAAACCCTTAAATAATATATAGTATATTGTATCATAATAAATCATTATCTATTAATAATAAAATCCAATAAATTATTTTTACATATATGAAAATAGTCTAATAAAAGCATTACAAATTTCTTGAGAAAATTTAAATTTTCTACTTTGAAATAATTTAAATTTCACACAATTATAAAAGAAAAGATTTTCTTTTAAAATAAACTTTCAAGATTATAAGGGAATCCTCAAGACATTAGGTAAACATAATTGTGTAAAAAATATACTCACAATGCATAAGTTCCAAAAACATTCCTTTCATCGTAAATTCCCTAAAGTACCTCATTTGGAAAAGGAAAAAAATAATAATTTTAAACAATTTTATAAATAGTAAAACTAAAGTAAATGTCATTAAACATTTGTATGATAATAGTAATAAATTGTTTTAAAAAAAACATGTACATGTATGATAAATAATCTCGAAGGATACTTAGTTATAATCAATCTCGAATAAAATTGATATTTCAAAATTAACCCTTACCTTACGTCTGATTCCATCAATACATGTCTAAAACTACTGTATGGTTGTTTTAAAAAATTATTAAGTTATAACATAATCTTAATAATATTTATTATATCATATATAATTTATCTATGACTTTATATTACCCATTTATTAATAATTCTAATTTAGAGCAATGTCTTGGGTATAACCTATTTTTTTCATAAATGTTTTGAATTGTTATTATTGAAACAATAAATAGATCATGATTTAAATAAATTCATATTGTAAAATATGATTTATATATCATATATATTTATAATATATATATATATATTTGAAATTTAATATACCATCCATGGATACGGTAAGATATACATACGCATGAACGATGTTTTTGTTTTTTTATCATAATGAATGGAAGAGGGAAAATGATATATACATATATATATTATTAAATTAGAATTATTATGCCATATAATTTATACATATTTAATTATATATATATATATATATTATAATCTTTCTATAATGGTTAACGTGGAAGATAAATCTCATCACATCGTACAGACAGTAGGTCGTATATACGCACGAGTGATGATATCATTACCTTAATGGTAAAGGGGTAAAGAATTAGATGGTATATTAATTATGAATAATAAATTTCATTTAATTTATAATATTCATATATTTTATATCCATCATCATACCCATCCAAATAATGTGGGGATGAAAAAATAGATTACACCATAGTGTGGAGATGGTGGGTCTTTACATACGAACCTGAGGTGATTTAATTTTACATAGAATGGATAAAGGTGTAATATGGTTGTAACAAAATCATAATAACATCAAAAAATATATTTGATACAATATTTAATAATTTATAATGGAAAAACACCTATGTAGGACGTAGAAAAATAAATGAACTTGAAGGATTCGATAATGACGATTTCCTATTCTTCAGAGAACCTTTTTTGGATCTCCTCATAGAGGCACTAGGGTTGGTATTTTGAGAATAACATAACATATATTATGTGTATAGTTATTTATTTAATAAAAATGAGAATTTTTTGGTTGATCTATAAGGTTAAAAGAGTTGTATGCAAGTGAGGGAGGTGGTTCTCTTTTATAATTAAGGTGAGGGACACTTTAAGAAACTCACAAAATATTAAATTACTATAAATTATTTTTTAATTACAAATGGATCCACAATGATTTATTAAAAATATTAGATTAGTATTTTTATACATAATCTCATACAATTATTTTTATAGATGTTTAGTTCACAATATTAACCTTATCTTTTGTCATCAACCCTTAGTGTACCCTTTAACTCTTACCGTGACAATTTTTCTTTTTACACTTTCGAGTTAATATAGTTACTACAAAATTAAAAACTACACAAAATGTATATTTTAGGACATATTTAATCTAATTATATTCATTTTTATGAATTTTATATTTTTATGAATTTTCTGTAGTTTAATAAAATATTAATTATTTTAAAGTATCATTTATGTCAATTTTGATAGAATTCATTATTTTCCTTTTTAAAAATATAAAAATAAAATGATAACATCAAATTAACACTTCTAAAATATCACTATAATGTACAATTTGTCTATAAAATTATTTTATGTAATTAATTATGTAAAATTATATATTTTTTAATATTTTTAATAACATTTATTTGATATTTCTACTAATTAAACAATTAATACTTCCTTATTATGAATACCTTTAATTAAATTATTTATTATTGAAAAATTAAAAATGAATTATAATTATTAATATAAATTTATTAAACTTCAAGGGATTATTAATATTCTAATTTATTCTATGTATAACTATTTTTTAAAATATTAATACTTATTAAAAAAGAGTATGAAATTTTTAACTTATCTTTAAATAAAATATTATAAATGTCGTATTCATAACCAAATTTCTTAAAATAATTAAACTTCTACCTAATGTTTAATTTTTTTGAAACCTAGTTATCCACTAAAAATTGGATGTGTTTTAGGGTAATTTTATATTATTGTAATTTTATTTTTACCATTAATTGCTCGATTTACCCTTAACCGTGGTAAATAAAAATGCACTAATTTTACTAGTCATAATTTCAAAAAAATAAGTTTATCCTATTAGAATATAAAAATAATTGTTATTAAAACCATGTATGTCTATTTTGAAATTTTCAATTCATAGAAGTGGCTAAATTGTGTTTAATGCTCACCCTACAGATGCGGTGAGAAAGTAGGTTTTAAGGAAATGTTCAGAAGTTAAATAAGTTTTTATATTAAATTATAATGTGAAATTTATTCAAATTACCAATATTTTATTAAATTATTAAAAAATAATATAATTACTATTTAAAACCAATCAAAAATATAATTTATCACTATAAATTATTTGGATGAAAAAAGTTGTTTTTAATTAAAATTTATTATTTTTCACTATACATCAAACATGAAACATATCCTATAAATATAAAAAATTCAATCAATTTAATTTATTATATTCTTAATTAGAATAATAATTTCTTAAATAAAATATATAAAATTTTAAAAAATTGGATTTAAAATAAGTTATCCATTGAAAGGCGGTAAATCTACCTTTAAAAGAATATATCCTTTTAATGGGTAAAATTGGATTAATTCTTATCTAATGCCTAAAAAATCATTTGGATGAATGTCAAATCATTTTATATGATATATAATATATAAATTTTATAATTATATTAATACTATTCATTCCTGCAGATGTAATAGTTATGTTATAAAAGTCATGCTAAAAAATGATATTAAATTGTATATAATTTCCCATTAAAACATTATTTTGTATTAGGTGTAAGATCATAAAACAAAGTGAATTTGAAAATATTCATGGCATAAAAATACTATGGGGTTTCATTCTCCCTTAAATAAATTGTGTCCCCTTAATTTTTGAATTTAAGTTCGGTAATTAAGGTTTGACCATTCAAAATTACCTAATTTAAATCCCACTCTCGAATGAGGGTCGATAAAATTTCATCATTAAAATAAATAATGGGAAGTGTGAAGGTCACCAAAGATAACACAAACTGGGGTTCCATTTAGGAAAACATGGGAATGGAAGAGAAATATAACCATCATTTTTTGATGGAATGTGATAGAGAATATAGTCACGATAAAGTAAACAATAATAAATCTATAAATCTGTGATGATCTAAGGGACCCTTAAATTCATCAAAAAATAAGGCACGAAGATAAAATTTTTCTCTCAAAACCCCCTTTTTAAAGTTTATTAATTATTTCACACTATAATAAGATAATTAAAAGATTTTTTTATAAACACAACCTTATCTTTTGGTTAATACTTAAGTTATTTATATTTCTTTTCAAGAACATGTGTCACTATATGGTGAAGTAATACAATAATTTCTAAAACCTTTTCCAAATATCATATTAAACTATTTCATAAATGGTTAATTTTTCTAAAATATTATGATCCAAAACTTTAGGAGAAAGGTCACTAAATTAAAAAAATCAATCTAACATCAAGTTGTTTTCTAAATAACACAATGCATATCTTATTATCGCATATAAAATATATCAATACCTTGATCACCTTAAAAACTTAACAAAAACATGCATTCTTACAAATATTTAATGAATAAGTAATATAGTACAATCATCATATATTAAATGATTATTATAACCATAATATCATAATATAATTCTTTAATCCAATAACACAAATACATTAATTTTTCCACTTAGACTGTAATAACAACATAATATTAATGTTGGTACATTTTATTTTTCTAAGCTATATTCACTTGAAGTTTGGGAAATTAATTTTCATAATGCCTCATATCCTTATAGTTGAAACATTTCACATTGAAAACATTTTATTTCCCTTACAATCATGATCCTGGTGACCTTTCTCTCCAAACTTATAACAAAATCCCATTCCCTTAAGGCATGTTTTGGGGTGTTTCTTCCCACAATTATCTTGTGTGGGAAAATAATTCTTTTTTTTCATTTATCCATATATTTCTCCACCAATCTATTCTTCTATTTCATTCCATTAAAGACATAATACATAGAGAATTATTTTTCTGTCTTGATAGCACATGAGACTATATCTTCATATGATGATAAATTTTGCAAGACAATAACCATTCGGATGAATGGATTTCACCCTTAACAAAAAACAACCAATCATATTATTTAGGATACATATGTAGTCTATAGAATGCCTTTATAAAATTATAAATTTTGATTTATATTTAGTAAAATTATCCTTTTCATTGTTCCTCGAACTCAGACGCCGCCTCACCATATCCACTTTTTATTCTTGAAGGAAATATTATTCCATAAACATTTACTTAAAATACTTCTATTACATGCTTGAAATTTCTCCCTCCTATTTAATATTTTGATTCAATGACCTCTATTGATCCAAAATCCCCCAAAAGGTGATAAAATTCTAAGAAAAATTCCTCCCTTTCTATACTTCTAAATCCAGAAATATATTTTATATGGAACTTCCCCATTGACCAGCCTCAAGTAGATTTTCAATCCCATTTACTATTGTAGGTCGTTATGTTATGAAGTGGTCCAACATCATCCCTTCACATGTTGGATCAGGCTGCTCTATATGGGTATGGTTTTTGTTCATAACCCAAGTTAGTGGTCCCATAATATTTATAAGTTGTTCAACACCATTTGTAACTCTAGCTCTAGCATCACTGTCTTGCATTGGAGGTAAATCCATACATATATTACATGCATTGATAAAATTTCCATTCCTTCTCCTAGAAACCATTTATAAAAAATGGAATACCATAGATTAGATCGTAAATTTATGAAATAAAATGTTTAATCATAGAACTAGTGAATCACATTACCAAAATTTAAAATATTGGTATTACTAATCACTAAATTAGAATCATGTATTAATTTTTTGGAATATATACTTTTAAATCATTCGTAATTGTTTATAGTGAAAATTTGAATTATCCATTGAATATCCTTCAAGACTGTCAATCAAGATGCACAGTAAGTCATGTTGTCATATACCAAATTTTTCCGAGTCAAGATCAATGCACCTTATCAGATTTGTAACTCTAGGTACGTCCGTGCTAGAGAGACGTCTACATGTAGTATCCATACTGGGATGTATTACATGGAATAACCATATAATCTATATGTTACCAAAAATTTAAGACATTATTATATAATTTTCCTACACATATATCTTTGGGTAATGTTCTATAATATTTGTTTTGTCAATTTAATTTCCATGTTTGTTTCAACGATTCATTGTATAACAACTGTAATGACCCGACCCCAAAATCCCAAAGTCAGTGCCTTACTTTGTTAAATTGGAATCGATACAAGTGTAGAAACCAAAAGGACCGATCAGTTTAGAAATATTATAAAATATATTACTTACATGAACCTTTTGTTATAATGAAAAACCTAAAAAAACAAATAAAATTCATGGAGAATTACAATAATATCATAACTTAACTCTTCATTTTAGTCCTAATATAGATCTTGGAAACATGGTAAAAAAAGCATAAGAAATGGGTGAGCTCATATGATCTGTATGTGTAAGAGTAGAATTTAATATATTATGAATAAATTATCATAACCCTCAATGTAAGGTGTATAAATGAAACACAAGGACCTTAACAATAATCTTGATAATAATATGGAATGAATAAATAATACCATATAAAATAATCACATGATCTAGAAAACATAACCATGGATATTATAATATCTAAATAATCACTTGGAATATCAATAACTAATCTCATAATGAGGTAATGAATAATGATGGACATCATAAACATACAGTCAAGTCTTTCTCCAAGACACCATACATAAACGAATAAAATCCCAATCTAGTCTTTCTCATGAGACCTACTGATTCATTGGGGGCCTATAACAGGCCCCACCCATCACATACTACCTCCAATTCCTTCTTCATATGAAAAGGGTGAAACATAACAAACATAAAAATTGGTATTAAAATTAGCATATTAAATGTCAATACATCAACCATAAACCAAGAATGTATAAAAATAGTACATCCACATTCAAACATATCATAAACCCTTAAATACAATTTTTATATTGTTTCATATGAAATAAACGTCATTTAATCATAAAATATAACAATGGATGTTGACATAGATAAAAATAATATAATAAAATCAATAACGATTTCTTGAGATAAATTACCAATTTTTACTTTCAAATCATTGAAAATTTGTGGAATTATAAAATAAAACATTTCCTTTGAAGATAACCTTGTAATATTGTAAGTGAATAATTTAAACTTTTAAGCTTTATGATGGAAAATAATCACTCACGCTGCATGAGTTAAAATAACATTCCTTTTGTCTAAAAATACATTAAGTACCTTTTTTACAAAATTACAAATGTTACATTTGAATAAGTTTTATAAAAAGTAAAACTTGGGTAAAAGAATTTAAAATTTTATAGAATAATAGTAAAAAAATTTGAAAATATTTTTAAGAATCATTGAAATGTATTATAAATAAAATATTTTAGATACTTACATATAAACAATCTTGAATAAAAATGAGATTATAAAATTAACCCTTAACTTTGGTTTGATTCCCTCTACAAGTGTCCAAAACTCTTATATAGTTGTTTTAATCATATTATTAACTTATAAAATAATTATAATAATATTTATGATATAATATATGATTTATTTATGCCTTTATATTACCCCTTTAAGAAAAATTTTAGTTTAAATAAACGTCCTAGGTAAAAACAGATTTGTTTATCATACATGTTTTGACTTGTTATTCTGGATCATATTACTTATAACATGATTTATTTACTCCAATAATGTAAAATTTATTTATATATCATATATATTTAGTATATATATACATATATATATATGAAATGGAAGACATCATTCACTGAGATGATAAGTCACACGTACGAATGAACACAGTTTTTGTTTTTTCATCGTATAGAATGGAAAAACGTAAATGAAACATATATATATTTAAATTAGAATATTTATGTCATATATTTAATATTTATTCATTATATAAAATTTAATAATAATTATTTAATGGTTATCGTTGAATACGAATATCATCTCATCATGGAGACGATAGGTCGTACATATTCACGAGCAATGATATCATTCCATTAATGGTAAAAGGGTAAGGAATTATAAGGTATATTAACTATATAGAATCAGTATAATGTCATATTTATTATTTATATCTCTTATATTCAACATTATACCCATCTAAATAATGTGGTGATTAAAAATATATTACACCATGATGTGTAGATGGTTGGTCTTATGTACACACGTGTGGTGATTTAATTTTTCATATAATGGATAAAACATTGAATATGGTTGTTATATAATCATAAAAACTTATAATAATATACGTGATACTTTATTTTTTAATTTATAATGTAAAAAATACATGAAGATAATGTAGAAAAAGAAATGAACATGAAGGAGTCCGTAAAGACGATTACCTCTTCTTCAGCAAACCTTATTTGGATCTCATCTTAGGGACACTAGGGTTGGTATTTTGAGAAGACCAGAACATATTGGATGTGTCTAGGAAAGTTTATAATGTAAATGGACAGGTTTTTTTTAAACTAGAAGGCTCAATGTGGTGTATGTAATTGGGGGAGGAGGAGCCATTTTATTATTTAGTTCTGGGGTACTTTTGGAAACTCTCAAAATATTAAATTAATATAAATTAATTTTAATTGATAATTGTTCAAAATAGAGTTATATAGAATATAATACGATTATGGGTAGAAATAATATTAGAAAATTATTTTTAGACATGTTTTAGTCACAATATTAACCTAATCTTTTGGCTTTAACCCTTATGTAAACCCTTCAACTCTTACCATGACAACATGACTTTTTTACTCTTTATAGTTTATATTGTTACAATAAAATCAAAAATAACCCCAAATGGATCATTGATGACATATTTAACCTTATTATAGTTACTTTAACTAATATTATATTTTTATTAATTTTATATAATTTAATAAAATATTGTTTATTTTAATGTATCATTTAGGTCAACTATGATACTATTCAATATTGTCTCTTTAACAATATCTTAAAAATATGATAACCTGTAGAAAAACGTATAATATATCACTAAAATGTATAATATATCTATAAAATTCGATTATTCCATTAATTATGTCAAATTTTATTCATTTTTATATTTTTAATATCATTTATATGAAATTTCTATTAATTAAAAAAGTACTGTATCATTATTATGAAAGCGTTTAATTAAATTGTTTCTTCTAAAAAATTTAGAAATTAATTATCATGATAAAGATAAATTTTTTAGACATAAAATTAATACTCATATTCTAATTAATCATATGTATAAACATGTATTAAAAATGTAATACTTATTAAAAAACATGAGTATGACATTTTTAACTTATCTTTAAATCAAATATTATAAATTTCATATTCATACAAAAGTGGATTAAAAAGAATATAATTTTAACATATGGATGATATTAGTAAAAAACACCTATCCATAGAATATTGTAGAAGTTTTAAGTTAATTTTATAATATTATAATATTATTTTTAACTTTAATTACTCGATTTACCCTTAACCGCGGAAAATACAAATTTACTAAAGTTCTTATTCATTATATAAAAAAAATTTAGTTGATCCTATTAGACATAAAATATAATAATTATTATAGCCCAATATTTATTTTTTACCAAATTAAATTCATAGAAGTAAATAAATTATGTTTAACACAAATCCCACAGACATGGTGAGAAAAGGGGTTTTAAAGAAATGTTCAGATGTTCAAAAAGTTTTTATATCCAATTTTGTTATGAAATTTAATCAAATAATATAAATTGTATTAAGTGATAAAAATAATATAATTATACTATAAAACTAATATAAAATTTAATTTAACACTAAAAACTATTTTTATTACAAATGTTTTTCTCAATCAAAAAGATGGATTTTTCACAATTCATCAAAACATGAAACTTATCTAAAAAATAAAAAAAATTAATAACAATTATTCGTTATATTCCTATTTAAAATAATATGATTATTTTTTAAATAAAATATATAAATTTTTCAATAATTGGATTTAAAATAGGTGAACCATTTTAGGGTGGTAAAATTGCTTTTAGAAAAATATAGTCTTTTAATGCGTAACATTTGATAAATTTTTATCTTATCCCTATAAAATCATCTGGATGAATGTAAAAACATTTGATTAAATATATAGTATATAAATTTAATATTTTTTTAATATTATTCATTACCACAGATATAACTACTAGGTTATTTTAGAACTGTTAAAACAAAGATAATAAATTGTATATCATTGTTCATTTAAACTTATTGCTGTGTGAAAAGTAATCCTATCTAGGAAATTTTATTTTAATGGAGACATTCGATAAAAATATTAGGGAATTAAATTCTCCCATCCTTCAATAATTTGTTCACAAAAATTTTAATCTTTGTGTTCGATAACTAAGGATTAAATATTCAAAATTCCTTTATTGAAATCCCACATCATAACAAGGTTTGATAAATAACCATTTTTAAATAAATAAAGTGAAGTAAGAAAATCACAAAAGATAACACATAATAGGGTTCCTTGTAGGATAACATAAACATGTATGAAAAATATAAACATCATGTTCTGATGGAGAGTGATAGAGAACATGATTAAGAGAAAGTTAATAATGAGAAAGCTATAAATCTGTGATGGTCTAAGGGACTATTTGATTCATTGGAAATGAAGATATTATGTTATTTTTTTTCTCTAAACCACCTTTTTAATAGTTTAGGAATTATTTTCGTAAAAAAGAATATAATTAAAAAAATATTTTCATAAATAAGATCTTATCCTTTGGATGTGAATTGAACTATTTCTACTTATTTTCTTATCAAAAGTTTCATCACATAGTGAAGTAAAAAAATACTTTCTTAAATAATTTTTAAATATTACCTTAAACCATTTTATAAATGGATTAATTTTCAAAATATTATAATAAAAAAATTTAGTAGTTCACTTAATTTATAAAATCAACATGTAAACATATTTTCTCTAGATAATATAATGCACATCATTTTGTCAAATACAATATATATGAATACCATGATCTCCTTAAAACCAAAATTAAAACACTAATTATTCCAAATCTGTAAAGAAAAATTAATGCAGTACAATCCTTAAAAATCATTTGATTCTTATAAAAAGAATATAATAACAAAATTATTGAATCGATAACCACATATACATTACTAATTCCACTTAGACTATAGTAACAACATAATATTGACCTTGATACTATAGATTTTTATGAGCTATATTTCCATGAGGATTAGGAATTTCATTTTAATATTTCCATATATCCTTAAATTTGAACCATTACAAATTGTAAAATTACTTATTTCCCTTAAAATCATAATCCTAGTGACTTTGTATCCACACTTGTAACAAATTCACCTCCCCTTGAGGAAAGTGATAGAGTGTTTCTTCTTACAATTATCACATGCGGGAAAATCCTTCTTTCCTTTTTTACATAATCTGTCTCTTAATCCAACATTATTTTCTTAACTTTATTTCCCTAAATTTTGTAAAGCTTAGTGAGTTCTTTATGTTTCTTTAAATAACATGACACTATATCTTCCTATGATGTGAAATGTTGGGAGATCAATGCCTTCTGGAGGAATGGATTTCACCCATAAAAGAAATGATCAATCTTACTCCTTGGGTTATGTATGTAGTAAGTAACATTCATTTATAACCTTGTAAAATTGGATTCATATTTATTAATATTATCATATTCTCTTTTCCTAATAATCAAAAATTACCTCTCTATATCCACTTTCTATTTATGAGGGAAATATTTTTTCCTTGAAAATTTCCTTAAAATACTTCCATTATATGATTTTAATTTCTCCCACATCCAAAGTGTTTTGAAACAATAACCACTACAGATCCCCATCTAAAAAATGATGATAAACTTACAAGACAAATTTCCCCCATTCATTACTTCCCAAAGCAATAAATACATTTTCTATGAAATGTATACATTCCTCAGTCTCAAATGGATTTGTAGTCAAAATGAATTTTGGAGGTTATTGTGTCATGAAGAGGCCTAACATTGTTCCTATGAATTATGGATAGAGATGATCTATATGGGTAATTTTATTACTCATAACCTAAGTCATCTATACTAGTATAGTTATATGTTGTTCAATACTAATTATAGCTCCAGATCAAACAACATTTTCTTGCATTGGAGGGAAGTGCCAACATGGATTACGTGAGTTAATACAGTTTTCATTCCTTCCACTAAGAGATTTATAAATAATTTCATACAATATATTATATCATAACATTATGAAACAAAATATATAATCACAGAGCTAGTGAACCACATAACCATAATTTAAATTTTAAGTATAACTAATATCTAAATCATAAACATGGTTTCATTAGGGACATATCTAATTTTAAATCCTTCATAATGGTTTTTAGAGAAAATTGGAATTATATTAAGAATATCCACATGGAGTGTTAAACTAGGTGTGTAATGAGGCCTGTTTTTTTGTACCAGGTAACACCGAGTTAGGCTATATGCTCCTTATCATATTTGTTACTCCTAGGTACATATGTGCCAAAACTATGCACACTTTTAATATCCAGATAGGGATGTATTCTTAGTAATTCCTTCATAATATATACCATAAAAAAATCTTGGAAATTATTATATACTTATCTTTAATGTTAATATTATAGTTATGTTCCGTAATCTATGTTTTCTAAACATAATTTCATGTGATATCTCTAAAATTACTTTGACACCAAGTGTAACAACCTGAACCCAGAAGCCCAGAGATGGTGTCTAAATTTATTACATCAGAATATATACAATTTTCAAATCTGAAAGGATAGATCAGTTTAGTATTCTTGGAAAATAGATTTCAAACATTAACCTTAAATTACAATTCCATATAATAAATACAACATAGATACTAATTCGATGAAACCATTAATTTCCATGATTAACCTTGCATATTATTCATAATACACATCTTGGAATCTTATCATCTTGGTAAAATAACATATAAAAATTGGTGAGCTCATATGCTTAGTAAGGGTAAGAATAAAACAGAATCTATTATGAATAAATAATCATAAACCTTAAAGAAAGCTATATAAATGAACCATAAGCCCTTTAAATATAATCTAGATAATAATATGACAAGAATAAATAATACCACATAAGATATTCACATGTGAGGGAAAAGAAAACCATGGATTTTCTACTAGTTGAATAAT
This sequence comes from Viscum album, assembly GCA_963277665.1. Classification (NCBI taxonomy): domain Eukaryota; kingdom Viridiplantae; phylum Streptophyta; class Magnoliopsida; order Santalales; family Viscaceae; genus Viscum; species Viscum album. The sequence continues at coordinate 670,465,424 of OY728129.1, forward strand.
CACATGGAATATCTATAACTAATCTCATAATAAGGAAATTTATTATGTTAGACATCATAATCATAATTTCAAGGAATTATCCAAGACACCACACATAAATGGGGAAAACCCCAAACTAGTTTGTCTCAAGATTTTTACCGATACATTGAGGGGCTATAGAAGGCCCCCCATCACAGACTAAGTCTAATGAATTTCTGATATGAAAAGGTTAAAACATCAATAATATATATGTTCAGATTAAAACTAGCATACAAAATGTTAAAACATTAACAATGAACCATAAAAGGTCTCAAAATAGAATATCCACTATCAAAAATATAATAAACCATTAAATCATATATTGTACATTGTATTATAATAAATAAACCTCAATTAGAAATAAAATCCAACAATGGATGTTGAAATAGATGAAAATAATATAACAAAACAATTAAAATTTTCGTAAGAGAAATTAACCTTACAAATTTGAAATCATTTAAAAGATATAATATTATAAAATAAAACATATCATTTGAAAATAATATTGTAATATTATAAGGGAAGCATAAAAATGTTAAGGTTTCATGATGACATATAAATATTCTCATGCCTCATAATTTAAAAAAGCATTCCCTTCATAAAAAATCCATAAAGTACCTCATTTGGAAAACGAAAAAAACATTCATTTCAAACCATTTTATGAAAAGTTAAACATTTGTAAAAGTCATTAATTTTTTAGAATAATAGTAAAAAATAAAATTGAAAATAGTTTTAAGTATCATGTATATGTATGATAAACATCCCTCAGTATAATATTACATATAAACAATCTCAAAAAAATGAAACTATGAAATTAACCCTTACCTTTGGTCTAATTCCCTCCGTACATGTCCCAAACTCATGTATAGTGATTTTAAACATATTATTAACTTAATAAATAACAATAATAATATTTATGATATCCTATAAGACCATTTATGAATTTATATTAACCCTTTACTAACAATTATAATTTAAAGCAATGTCTCAGGTAATAACTGATTTGTTTATCACACATGTTTTGACTTATTATTCCTGATCATATTACTTAGATATTGATTTACATACTTCTAAAATCTAAAAAAAGATCTACATATCATATATATTGTATATATATATATGTGTGTGTGTGTGTGTTTTAATGTGTGTTTGTGTGTGTATATATTTGAAATGGAATAAACCGTTCATCGAGATGGAAAGCCGTACGTATGCATGAACACTGTTTCTGTTTTCTTATCTCAATGTATGGAAGAACGTAAATGAAATATATATATATATATATATATATATATTATTACATTATTTTCATTAAATATTATTACAATATAAATATTAATTCATATATTTTATATTTATTCATTATAAACATTTTTATAATTATTCTTGAATGGTTAACATGGAAGATGAATCTTATCGTGTTGTGAAGATGGTAGGTTTTATGTACGTACGAGAAATGATATCATTCCCTTAATGGTAAAAGGGTAAAAAATTAGATGGTATATTAATTATACAGAATCAATATCATGTAATAGTTATTATTTATATCTAATATATCCAACATTATACCAATCCAAAAAAGTGGTGAGGAAAAATAGTTTACACCACAGCGTGTAGACGGTAGGCTGTGCGTACACACACTTGGTTATTTAGTTTTTAATAGAATTAATATAAGGTGGAATATGATTGTTTCATAATCATAATAACATATCTGAATATAGTTTATACTATATTTATTACTTTATAATGCAAATAACATATAAAGATGAAGTAGAAAAATAAATGAACTTGATGGAGTTAGTAAAGATGATTACCACTTCTTTAGCAAACCTCCTTTGGGTCTCTTCTTTGGGACAATAGGGTTGGTCTTTTAAAAAGAAAAAACTTATAAGATGTGTCTATGTAAGTTTGTAATGTAAATTAGTAGGGTTTTGTTGAGATAGAAGTCTCAATGTGCTGTAAGGAAGTGAGGGAGTTTGTTCCCTTTTATAATTGATCTTTGGGCCACTTTTGGAAACTCTCAAAATATTAAATTAATATATTTTTTTTAAAATAAATCCAAAGTAATTTATTTAGAAAATATAATGAGTAAGGGTATAAACCCTCTTAACCAATTATTTTATACATGTTAATATCACAATATTAGCCTTAAATTTTGGATTTAAACCTTTGTTAAACCCTTTTACTCTTACCATGACAACATGAAATTTTACTCTTTAGAGAAAATATAGTAAATGTAAACTTACAAAAAAAACCAAATGGATAATTTATGAAATATGAAACTTTGGTATATTTATTTTCCAAAAAATTATATTTTTATGAATTTTATGTCATGTAATAAAATAATATTTATTTTAAGTATCGTTTTTGTCAATTTTGATACTATTCATTATTTGTATTCTTTAAAAGTGTATTAATAATATTTTAAATTCTAAAAAACACTTATAATATATCACTAATGTGAATAATTTATCTATAAAATTGTTTTAGGTCATTTATTATTTATAATTATATTTATTTTAATATTTTTAATATTAATAATGTGATATTTCCATAAATCAAAAAATTATAGCATCATTATTATGAAAACACATAATTATATTATTTATTATATTAAAACTAAAAACGAATTATCATGTTGAATATATATATTTTAATCCTTCAAAAGACTATTTATATTCAAAATTTATCTTTTGTATAACCATGTATTAAAAATGCAATAATTATTAAAAACATGAGTGGCGTTTTTTACATATCTTTAAATAAAATATTATAAATTTAATATTCATACCCAAGTGGCATAAAAATAAAATAATTTAGGCCTATGTTTTATTTTTTTCAAAAAAAACTTATCCAATTAAATTTGTAAAAATGTTATCGTAATTTTAAAATATTAATATATTATTTTTTTTACTTTAATTACTTGATTTACACTTAACTGTGGTAAATAAAAATTTACTAAATTTATAATTCATAATATCCAAAAATAATAATTTTTTTTATTATAAAATAAATATCATACTTATTACAACTTTGTATATTGTTTTTTACAAATTCAACTCACAGAAGTGGATAAATTAAAATTAACACTAATCCCATAGACATGGTGAGAAATCATGTTTTAAAGAAATTTCAAAAGATCAATAAGTTTTAATGTCCAATTAAGTGTAATATTTATTAAACTAACCAAAATTAGACTAAATAATCAAAACATAATATAATTATACTTTAAAACCAATCAAAAATAAAATTTTATATTATATATTCTTTTGAGGAAAAATTTGATTTCAATTAAAAATTTAGTATTTTTCACAATTCATCAAAACATGAAACATATCATAAAATATCAAAAAATAGTACAAAGTAAATTTTTATTTTACTATTAATGATAATAAGTTTATTTAGTAAAATAAAATATATAAAACAGTCAAAAATGGATTTAAAATAGGTTTCCCATTAAAAGATGGTAAATGAGGCTTTAGAAAAATATTGTCTTTTAAAGTGCAAAATTGGATTAATTCTTATCTTATTCCTATAAAATCATTTTTATTAATATAATTGAAATATAATAAAATATATAATAAATATATTCAAAAATTTTTTTTAATAAAATTCATTCCCACTGATGTAACAGCGAGGTTGTAATAGTCATGTTAAAATAATGATACTTAATTTTATATCATTGTTCATTAAAAAATGGTATTGTGTAATATGTAATATTTTTGAAGAAATTGAATTTAAAAAGAGACATATCATAAAAATATGTGGTGTTACAAAACATCATCTATATAAATGATATATAGTTTAGGAAATAAATACATCTATGATAAATAATATTGATATTTAGGGGGAATTGAATGTCAAATGATCATATGAAAGTGAATATTTAAAGGGAAAGTTAATGACTAGAAAAATGACTCAAGAATGGGAATGGAAGTACATTTATTAGTCAAAATTATCATAAACCATCTTTAGAAAGAATAATTATGGTATTAATACAAGATATTCCCATTTGAGTATAAGTAAAATAAAGGTTTTTTGTCATCGATGAATTAAAATACCATAAAATTATCTTTAAAAAAAGGAAAAAAAATCATTTTCATATTAAAAATAAAATTTTTAAGACTAAAGGTTCACAATTTTTTGGAAATACTTTTATTTTAAATAAAAATCTTTTTATTATAATATAATATTTAAATCATTGATAAGTAATGATGGATGGAAATTTTGTTCAACTTGTACATGTTAAAACAAATATTCCTTAAACATTTTGGGTAAAAACCAAATGGGCCTCATTTTGAAAATGACTTGAATATTAATTTGAAATTATTTTCTATAAATTTAAAAAATAGCTAAGATATTCTTTGATAAATCATTACTAAAATGTTAAAAAAATTGAGTACATTTTTTGAAAACATGGTGTAGAAGGAAATGGATTGTCAACCAAAAGAGATAAATGAATTCATATATTATTAAAGACATTTTTCTATCATTTCACATTTAAAAGAGTGTAAAAATTATACAATTACTTGAAAACATCATGAATTACAGTAGTATAATAATACGAATTTTGTTTATTATACAATGATCAAATAATATCCTCTAATGGAAATCCATGCATAAATAATCTCGATTATAAGTGTATTGTGAAATAAACAGTTACATTGATCCTAAAACTGTTGTGAAAATTAAGTAGTGAATTAATTAATTGTCTCAAAATCAAATAGATATAAAAAATTTGGATGTAAAAAAAACATATTGAAAATTCAATATATACATAATCATTGAATATATAATATAATGAAGATGTAATTTAACCCAAGGAGAAGATATTGAGTTATGAAATTCTTTACCACTTGGTAACATTTAATTGAAATAGTATTAGATAACATAATGAAAATTGAAACATTAAATACCATTAATTCTGAAATAATACAGATATTTCATGTTAAAGGTCTAGTATGTACACCATATAAAAAAATTAGGTTCATAACATTGAAATAATCATTAATGAAGGGAAATTAAGACGAAGTCAATTACCTCACACATACTTTTGGTTGAATATTCTTTAAACTAATACATAATTATTTTAAGAATTATTTTAATTTTTTAAAAAATAATTTTTTTTATAATATCATATATGATCCTATTATAACATCCTGTCACTATTTTTTTAATGATTTGGTATTATTTTAATTTTTTTGGGTGTTAATTGCCCTGTTTTCTCATGCTTGTATTTACATGAATGTTCCAGTTATTTTATATAAGAAATAGATTCAGAAACTATATAATTATATTAATTCAATAATTTTTTCCCATTAGATTCATTTTTAAAATCATTATTGAAATTTCAACATGGATAATGGATTAGATTTCATCATACAGATGATATACCGTACATAGGCACGAGTGATGTTATCATTTCCTTAATGGGTTAAATGGTAATAAATTTTCTAACATATTGATTTTAAAAAATAAATATCATTTCATATATATCACCTATGTTCATTAAATTTATTAATATTACATTCCATGTAAAACATAAGTGAAAATGAATCACTTTGCTTCATCAAGAGGTAGTCTTCCAAACACATGAACGACATTATCATAATTTTAATGGCATAGAATGTAAAACATTATATGTGATATTATAATTTAAATTGTATAAAAATATCATATAAATATTTAAAATCTTTCATTATTTCAATCCTTGAATGTTTTGATAAGAAATGTTTTACATCGGTTCGCGAGGCGATAGTCCACTATATACACGATCGAAAGATACATTTTCTTTTTGATATTGGTCATGAAAATAAAAAAAATTCATATAATTAAATATAAGTTACTGAGTTTTTTATATAATAATGTTTTAATAATATTTTTATGATTTTTAATAGGAAAAAAATAAAAACTCTTGTTTTAGTACATTACCTCATATTCAGAAAAATTATTTAGGTTTACACAAAAATCCATAATAGTATAGAATTATTATAAATAAGATCTATAAGATGTTTTTAGTGGAGTAATTAAGTTATTTGGTCAGGTATTTTATGAAATAAATTGATTTAGTATTATTTATAGGGTAGGAGATGGGTTTTCCTTTTATAAGTGGTGGAGAGGACACAAATGTAATTTTTAAAAGGATTCAATTACACATGCATTTTTATCATTAATACAGCCCCAAAAATTAGTTATTCTAGACGCTTAGAGATTATATGTTATAAATATTTCCATAAAATTTGAGTTTTATATGTGGGTAGGTCATTTTTACCCATATCTTTTTAGTTTAACCCCTAGAAAATAGGTTTTTACCTTAACCGTAGTCATTTATTTTTACTTCTTTTTAAATTAATAATGGTAAAAAATTAATTTAACCATAATATATAATATAAATTATACTGATTCCAAATTTTAGATCCATTTTTATAAATTCCATTCATAGAAGTGATAGAATCTAATTTAAAATTATACCTGCCGACGAGATTAAAATAGGGTTTTGAAAGAGAAAAATATCATAAGTATAAAAGGATTTAAAATTAAAAATTTATTTAAAGGTGATTCAAATTCCCAAAATTATTTAGTTAATTATACTCTCAAATAAATTTAAAATATAATTTTACTATCTAAATAATTTAAACAAAATGATGTTTTCAATAAAATTCAGTATTGATCTCAATTCTTCATAAAATGAAACATTTTATAGAAATAACAAAATTCAAATTAAGATAATATTTATTTTTTTATTTAAAAAATATTTTATTTTATCAACTAAATTTTATAAAATTGGTAATAATTAATATTAAATTTTGTGTACAAATAATGAATACACCATCTTTTAAAGAAATATAGTTTTTTTAGAAACATTTTTTTAAATGATTATTTTTATTACTAATTAATAAATAAAATATTATTTTGTTAATAAATCGGTAAACCATATATTTTTTGTAATTTATTTATTACTATTCAATCCTACCAATTTAATTGATAAGTTATAATAGTTTACTATATGATATTTTATTTAGACTCGAGGTTCTGTGTTCCGCAAGTAATCAATTGGAACAAATATATTTTTTAAAAACTACATCATAAAATATTTGGGAGTTACATTACCTTATCATATTGATGATTTATGTTATATATACTATCAAACCCAATTTTATTATTTAAAATCTCTAGGTTTTATATTATATCTTCCTTTACTTATTAATGAATCATACCTTATTTTGTGATCATTCACTTTCATATGATCACATTTTTTTATCACCCACTATTATTAATTATAAAATATTTTTATATTTAATATCTATATTTTAAATATCATGTAATTATAAACTATCTTCTCTATAAATTTTATTATGTATTAACCATATACTATTAAATAATATAGTTTTAGTTAAAATAAAATTATTAATAAAATTATTTTATTTACTATAGAAATATAAAAATTAAATTTTCCTGATTTAATATGAACTTTAATTTATTAATAAGGTGTAAAGATTCTGTAATATATTTTTGATTAAATATATAAGCAATTAATTATAAACCTTTAAGTTATGTTTGGGGTATTTTTATAAGTATTCTATTGATTCATCAAGGTTTCTCATTAAATACACAATTTTCTAAATTAGGTAGGTATTTAGTTTATACCTACCCATTCAATGAAATTCCTTAGAACATGGTCTTTACTTTAAGACATGACATATAGAATTATGAATTTGATTCAAAAAAATATCATTTATTATAATATATGTGAATTCTTTTGATATTTTATATTGATATATTTTGAAGCACAATATATGGATAAAATGACATATGTATTTGAAATTTTCATTTCTATATTGTTTATACCTTAAAAATCATGATGGATTCTATTATAAATAACTCTTACATAGAATCTATTGTTACCCATTTATTTTTATTTATATTCTCTATTATATAAATATAGAATATATTAAATATTTTCAAGGATGCAAGAAATGTTTTCATGCTATATTTTATTTTAAAAATCATATACTGAAATCATGTATGTATCTAGTATTCAAATACAGACAAATGGATCGGTCCATGGTGATGTTATCAAGTGTATCATGTATCAATGTGACAATATAAACTCAAGCTCGAGGTTTTTGGAGTTTGAGTTATCACATTAAATTACATTATGAATTATTTATGGTGTTAATGAATTAGGTGAAGGAGTATGAGACATACCAACCAAAAGAAACAAAGATTTAACAGAGATTGATTTTGGTTGAATTGAAAGATAATGTGGTGGTTTCCCTTAATAATAAATTTCATTGTGTATTTTTCTGTGATATTTATTATTGTCGTTAACATATGGTTTTAATCACTCATGTTAACCCCTTTTAGTTTTTTTAATGGGTGAAACCTAACGAACCATGTTAAAAATGGATTATATGGAAAATGAAGAGATTATCCCAACAAGAAACATGACGGGAAAATAAATAGTGTGATAAATATTATAGTTATTAATTTTTTAACAAGTTGGGTTATTTCCAAAGGCCCTATAACATTTATTAAAAGTGTGTAAAAAATAATACAAAGGAAATATAGTTGTTATTCCTAATCAACTATCATGATTATAAATAACAAATTTAACTTTATTGAGTTTCCAAGAACCCCAAATAATAGATGGGTGGAGTCTCATGGAAGTTCAATTAATAACGATGTTTAAATAATGAATATTGAATATAATTTGTGTAAAAAATATATGAAGAGGAACCCATGGGAATGTATTAATGGAACTTGAAGATATTTTATTTTTAATAAATTAATTCATCGGGAAAAAAAATATAGTGTCAAAATGAAGAGTTTTTAATGTGATCATGAAAAATAATGTTCTTCCAAAGGAGTCAGTAGAAATAAATTTTTTAAATGTTAGTAATTTGTGAACTATATATTAAAATACACTAATCCAAGGGATTAAGATAAAAATAAATAAAAGCAACCTCTTATACCTTAGGAATAATGAATATCCAATACAAAGACTATTAGTGATATAGATTTCGATAATTAAATGGTTCTAGTTATATTGATTCTTCACTACATATTTTTTCTATCTTATTTCATGTATTTTTTTTGACAAAATATTTTCAATTGGTTTATAATTAATGCACCGAGTGTTTTAATTTTCTTATAAATGATATATAAATCTACTTCATTTTTTTGGGATTATGTTTTTTGTATGTTTTTTATCCTTCAAATAGATGAATTCGATGTGATTTTGAATTGTGTTTTTTTTCACATAGAATCCATTTTAATCATTGAAAATGTGAAATCATGTTTCATATTGAAAACAACAAAATTACCATCTATTAGTGAAAGGATGTGTTTGAGCTCCTATTGAAATCTAATTATTTTATAGATGTTATAAGACACTATCATGGGGGGTGTTTAGATAAAATTATTGGAGAAAACTAAAAATTAGGATTTAGTTTCACTAATGAATATATATATATATATATTATGTTTTTTTATTGATATCTTTATAGAAATTATTTATTGATTTGGGTCTATATTTTACATTCTCTTTACAAATTTTACAAGTATGTGATAATTTAAATTGAGTGGATGATATTTATTAGAGGGAATGAATGACCCAAAATGGTATTATTAATATTAAAATTAAATAAATCTACTATTATTTGTATCTTTCATCAAACAAAACACCAAACTAAAACTTTCCTAACATACCTTATTAAAATAATTCATTATGATGTGAAACATCAATAAGAAAATTACAAAAATATCAAATCCTGGAGTAAATAAAATGGGTGTATATAGATTTATTATAAAAACATGTTTTTTAATTCCCAACATATTAATATTTTAAAATAATAATCATTTTTTGGTTATATTTATATGTTTTAAAATAAATAATTAATAAAATGTTGTTAAAACTATTAAATGTTAAAAGGGGACATCTTGATCAATTATTTTTAAATTCATGTGTATTTCCCCAAATAAATTAAATTGATGAAATTTAAATAATTATTATAATAATAATTAATATTTAAAACTAATATATTAACACTCATTTATTTTCAAATTGATATGAAATAATTAATATCATTTAATATTAAATATTTAATTTTTTTATAAAAATTAATTTTTTCATAAAATTTTTAACTTTTATTGAAATTTTAACTTTATAATTTTAGAATTTTAATTTAAAAAAATGATCATATTTATTTTATCCTATATGTCAAAATTTTCTTAGGATGAGTTTTTGAGATTTCTTCTAAAATAGTACTGATTTGTTTGAATAGTGAAAGATATAGATTTCCCATAAACCATAGAAATTATTACTATTTTCTTAAGTAATAATATTTTTGAAATATATAAAATTTTTTTAAAGATAAAAAATGTATTTATGAAGTTATGTTATTTATTTAATAATAATATTTTTGATTTGAAATTCCCACATTTATTGTTTTGAAAATGAAGCAATATTTTTCTTAAAAATGCTATTTTTATCTATTAATTATGTTGTTGTGAGGTGAAATTTGGTTCCATATTTCTATTAATGTAACATAAATCTCATTGGGTTAATATTAAACCAAATAATTTCATTAAAATCCATAATATTGATAATTTTATCCTAAAAATAACATTTATGTTTAAAAATACACTTTTTTGATAAATGGGTTTTTATAAATTACATGAATTAACATTAAAATTAAATTTTCATAAGAAATAAATTTTATTTAAATAAATCAATTACATAATTTTAATCATTAGGAACAATTTATGATATAATATTTATTTTATATTTAAAAAGTAGAAGTAAATTACATAGATAAAAATTCATTATTACGATAAAAGATAAAATGTGGTAAAAATGAAAAAATATAACAATAATGGATTTAAGAACATGTTTAGGAAATGTGTGAAAATGAATTGTTGACGGATGCTCATTTACTACTCAATTATTATACCTTTTAGATTTACATGCTATAAAAAACATGTTCTCTCTTTTTATTAAGATGTTATATTATAAAAACTCATTCCCGTCACTAATAAATGGAGATCAGTTCCACACCAGATCTCCACTCATATTAAAGAATTAGTTTAATGTATCATGACTTAATCAATAATAATTATTATTTTATATTAAGATGTTATATTTATAATGTTCACAATTCTTCTCAATGCCCATTTTATTCAAAAAAATGATTAAAAATTTTAAAGTATTATTTCATTCAAAATAAGTTTTCTTATTTAAAGTTGATTCACCATAACAAAAATATAGGACTTTCCATTATTCATAGTCATCCTTATATTTTATTAAATATAATTAAAAATGTGGGATTATTAATAAAAATTATTAAGGGATATATAAATAATAGAAAATTTTTATTCTTGTGGAAATCTTAAAAAGTCATGAAAATTATTACCTTATCACAACAGAACTTTGAAAATATAAATAATCATATCCACATGATAAAATCAAAAATTTATTTAAGAATAAATATTAAAACCCCTAGTATTTATATTAAAATTTTTAAGGAATCATGAAAACATTTCTTTGAAAAACTAAATTCACATTAAAAGTTCAAAAACATTCATTTCCTTGTGAAATCAATGTATTTCAATTAAAAACCCTTTTAAAACATAAAATAGGTATCAGGGATCATTATATTCATAACTCATGATCAATAATTGTTAACCTTTGTGTGAATAACATTAGCACAATTATTTCCATAGGAGCAACCAATTTGATTATCTACCTCATTTTTAATCTGTAACGAATAAATCATTACCTAGTGCATTATATAGCTATATCAATCTCACTCATCTCCATGATCTATATATGTCTCATCTAACATCATCTATAATGACAAATTAATATATCATGAAGAAAAAAATTATATTCATAAACTTTTTATCATAAAATCCATGAAAAACCTATTTTAACTCATAACTGAAGAAGATTCCTTTTTCACATAAAAATCAATTGAAATAAACATTTTCCTCTGAAAAATCCATAAAATGAAAAATTAAAAACAAAAAATAGAATTTAGTTTAATTTTTAGAACAATTAAAACATGATGAGTGGGATCTATAACCATGAAACTATGAAATTGGAAAATTATTCCCATGTTGTATATTATATATAACATTATTTTTTTACTTTGGTAAAAAAAAAGTTGGCAATAACCCATAAAAAATGTTGAAATCAGTCCTTTTTAATCCTTTTTAAATAACATAAAAGTTAGTTCAAAAATAACTTTATAAAAATTTTGAATCATAAATAATAACATTATTGAAATATATAGAAGAACTTAGACATGAATGAAAAATATTTATAACAAAAAAACAAAATATGTTTTTTAAAACGAAGTCACTTACCATGGGTCCTGAATAATTACTTTAATATGTTTAACCTCATGAGTAATAAAATTATATTAGATTTTACTCTATTAATAAAAATTTCCATGATCAATAATTTATCATATTTTTTATTTAATTTTTTAAATTGTTTTATTTAGTAACTAAAATGAATACATTCATGATAGATGTTCAATTGCTAAGTCAATAATAGAACCACTTATGGAGAAAAAATCCATATACACATTTTATTAACTTATTTTTCACATAACCATTTATTAATTAAACCCAGTGATCTTGAGGCCTAGATTATTTGTAAGACATGGTTCAAAATACATCAAGTTGAGACTAATATAAAATCCTTAATGTTTTTCGCCATAATGGTATCCAAAATCCTTACAAGACCCTAAAAAACATGGGATAACATGGTTAATACATAGAAAAAATTGGTCAGATAAAAATACAATTAAGTAAATAGACATTAAAAGTAATTATAACATGTGAGACAAAGGTAAAACATTATATCATAAAAGAGGAGGTACATGTGTATTCACAAGGAGGTATAACATAAATAACAAGGTATAATAAGGTCATGGAACATATGAAATGTTTATTTAACATAAAAAATTATATAAACATCAGTGGATTACAAATTTCAAGAAAACCTTACATGGTGGACAGTTTTCCATAATGTATTAAGATTACAAATAAATCTCATACATAACATATCATGATACTAAAATGTTACTATAACACCACACACATTTTATAGTATGTTTATCTTAAATAATTTCTATTAATTAAATAGCCTATAATGCATAAAAAACAAAGTCTCTCTAAAATAACACTTTATTATTTGTAGGATAAATTCATAACCGTTCAATTAAACATAAATTTTCCACTTCTATTTTTTGAATTTTTAAAAATGGACATACAATGTTTTGATTGGAGTGATATTTAGAGTCTGATCGAATCAACATAATTTTTGGTGAATAGTAACTTACCCTTATTAATAGGAACAAACCCTTATAAATTGAAGCCTACCCTTATGAATAGTTATATGACCCTTATGAATTGTAACATTACCTATGAAAGTGTAAATAAAATTTAGGAACCATTAAAATAAAGATGAATATTTTAAGGGTAGAATTTTTTTATTAAATGATGATTTTAATTTTAAATTAAATTTATCATATTTAAAAAATCATTTTTGAAAAATGGATTTCATTTTTGGGTTCTACTTGATGAAAAATTGTTAAGGTAAATTTTTGGGATTTTTCTGAAATACTAGAATTTTTGGTGAATAGTAAAATACGACCAATTATGATAAATGGTAAATATATGATTTATTGAGTCATGGATGATTTCCTCCTAAGGTAAGAACACATGGTTCAAACTCAACTGCACTTATTACTATTTTAGGTCATGCAATCATCGCAATTTCTTCTCTTAGGAAAAAATAATAAAGTAATAATTAAAATAATAAGAAAACACTCCCCGCTCTACTATATAAACCACCCCTCAAACCCTCTTCCTCCCACAACACTGAAAATTTGAGCTTCAACTATGTTCTAAAAAATACACTTCCCATGTTCCTCCATGTCAAATACTTCCTAGTATCACTAAAAGTCCAAAAACAATGGCCTTAGTAGAGATTCTTAAGGGGGAGTACTCAAGAGGTGAACCTCTCATCCGTTTTTTATTTCAACTTCTTTTACAAGTTCCATTATTTTGTTTCTCTCTATTTACCTCCCATCATCCGAATGATATGATAATTATAATATCTTAAATGAACTAGAATTTTATTATTCTAATGAAATATTTAATCATCATATCTCTTTTCCCCCTCCTCTTATACTAAAAATGAAAACACCATATGAGATTTGTAAATTTAAAATAATGAAAATATGGCCTTTATCATTCCTATAAAAGTCCATTTACAATGGTAAAAAAACATTGGTAATCCAAGTGCTAATAAATGGGGTCTTTATCAGTGCTTTTTTCAGGGCTAATAAAAGTAATAATATATTTATAAAATAATAATTCTACAATTTGGGGAGGGGCTTGAATAACGCCTGAAGTCCCCTTCAACAGCGCCCCACCCCACCCTATCCCAAAATCCCCAACCACCACCATGATTCATGACCCAGCAGGCACCCACCCCTACCTTTAACAGTGCTTATCCTCATTTCCACCCCCGCGCGCACCTTCCTCCCCTTAGTTTCAAACTCAAAACCTCTTGCCTGTGCGCCCAAACATTTACAACTCCACCATAATGCTTTTCTCTCTATTTAATAATATATTTATTTTTATATATATAGTTATAATTACTAGTATATTAATATATATTTATATTAATAAATATATATTTATATTAATATACATATAGTTATATTTATTTATTAATATATTTATTCGTATATTGATATATATTTAAAATCATAGTTTTAAATAAATTTATAAAATATGATTTTTTTGTGTGTTTATAAATAAATAAATAGATATATACAATACACACACACACACACACCCATTTATATATATATTATATGTGTATATATAAGAATAATTATACATATTTATATATATTTACAAATATCATATATTAATATGTATATACATATGTTTAGAATATATAGATAATATATATCAGTTGGTCAATACAAACACACATAGATATATATATATATATACATGTACAAATATGTATACACACACACAAATATATATATATATAGGCACTGATAAAGGCCATATTTGTAGTAGTGAGTTAGGGTCATTTGAATATTGAGATACATTTGCAACTAATATTTGAGGTTTTTTTGTGTCTTCAAATTGTTATTAAATGATTATTATTCAATGATAATTAGAAAATTACTAATTAATAATTTTTTTGAGATATTTTATATGTTTTTTTAACAACATATCTTATATATTAAGTGAAAATGTTTATTTATACAGATCTAAAACAGATTTAAAATATATATATTATATTTATTTTCATTATAAATATTTCATTTTTTTATGAAATATATTTTTTTTACATATAAACTATATCAGTGATAGTAAAAAAAGCACTAATAAAGACCCCCCATTATCAGTGCTACTAAAAATAGTGCTGATAAAGGGGCCCCTTTAAATCTCTAAAAAACCCACTGATACAGGTGGTTCCTTTATCAGCGTTAAAAAGAACATATAAAGGATCACTTTTAACAGCGCTTTTTTAGCGATGTTAAAAGTATCCATTATCAGTGCTTTTTTTAGGGCTCATAATGGGACCCCACTATAAATTCTTTTTTCGCGCTGTTAAATGGTGGTGTTGTGGGAACCCAGTTTTGTGGTAGAGTTATCACATTCAAGGATGATGAGTTTTCAATTTCAGTTGCTATATTCAATATTCATCGTGAAACCTTTTTAATTTTTGAACCATATCATAATATACGAATTTTATATTATGTAATTTTCTAGAATCCTTACACATAGATAATATAAAATAATAATAAAAAACAACTTCATTGTGCACCAAACTGCCTAGTTAATCCATGCGTTTATCATTAACTTTTATCTAATGATTCATCCTCATGTTATACAACCATAATCATTATAAGATCATTTATATCTCTTTAATATAACTAATAATATATATTAACAATTCTGGATGATTAAAAACATTTAAAATGAACTTCCATTCATGAATATAAGTTAACTGATCATGAAAACCAACGAAGAAAATGCTTCCAAAATAATAAAATTTAACCTCTTAAATCCACCAAAAAGGTAATAAACGAAAATAATAAGTTTATAAAAAATAAATTAAATTTAGAGGAGGTTTTGGACTTATTAATTAATGAAACTAATTTATATTATTTAGGTTATTATGAACAATTGAGAACACCTTCGAGCATAAGGTAATGGGTTTCTCATATCACATTTATTTCCGTGAGATTTCCATTTTTTGCCACTTATTTCTTGTTTGTGTTGCATGTTTACTTTCATTTGATATATATTATCATTATTCATTTTATATTCATGATAATTAGTGACTCACTTGATGATTATTAAATTTATTTATTACAATGTTGTAAGGGACTTTGTTTCAGTTTCCATTTCGTTGTGATTTACTTGATATTGTGCACCTAATCATTCTTATGTGGTGTACGTACTTCCCCTTTGAGATCATTTTTCATTTGAAATTGTAAATATTTTATATATCCATACTCTGGTTTCATGGATATGATTATTATCTTAATCTATATACCATTTTACACACAGTGTTCATTTGGAATGTTGGTTTAACTATAGAAATGTTGATGAATCTATATCCTCTACTATATATGGATATTTAGAAGGAAAATTTTTCTTGTATTAAATATATTTATAAAGAATTATTTTGAATTTAACTGATGGTCAGGGATCCCTATATCCCCTCCATGAATCGACATATCTCATGAGACAAGTCAGTTGGGGACAAACCTTTCGAGTTTGTTTCCAAAATAGAATAAGATATGTATATACCCACAGACATAAACTGTTTTGATAGTATAGTGGTATCCTGTTCTAGATACTTGAAGTCCAATTAAAAAGATCTATATTTATTTATTTTCATTTACTAATATCCATTGTATAAGGCCCCAGCCTTAAACCTTACTTAATCTTGAGTTATTACAAGATTACACATTGAGGATCTTTTCGGGTTTAGAGTTTTAGGGAATTAGATCATAAAACATTCATTACATTCCACATATAAACAAAGTGGTTACATAAAGATAGTATTCTTCATTCCCATCAATGGAAACACATTTAAAATAAAACATGGATTATTTCTTGACACTTCCTTGACACTATCATCATATCATTAACCTTTCCCTTGACCTGTGAAAAACATTTCAAAAAAACTTGGGATGAGCATAAAAAGCTCAGTATGGGTTATAAAAACATGGAAAGGAAACATGGGTACATATATACATAAGAATGAAATCATAATTTACCCATAAAACATAGGCACTTTAACATTCCTCATAAAATCATGAATAAATCATAGAAATCATAGGACATAAAGGTTACTTGAGGCATTCATAACATTCTTACGTAGGGAGTAACCCTCTTGGTTACGTTTGGAATACCCATCACAGTATATTCACTAAAATCTCTTCGGAGAAACCTTAACGTTTCACTCCTTCGCGTTACCCAATGCATTGGAGAGCTATATCGGGCTCACCCGCCCTTAGTTTATCACAGAACCACCCGTCTTCATAATAATGCCCAAGAACCATAACATAATTGTATCACATAAAACATTCATAAAGGAAACATAACAATTCCACATTTCAATCACAAGATATCAATACAACACAAAAACATTGTGAAAACCATTTCCAATACCAAAATAAAATAAAAGTAAAACATGGTATTTATTTTTCTTTTAAAAAAGAAGGTATGGCTTGTGGAGGAAGCTGAAACTCAAATAACGGTCACGACGGCGGAGAAGTCGTTGTCGCCGCATACGTATGAAAAAAACATTCCCTTTTGTCATTTAGTAAACGCTTCGTATAAAAAAGATTCCTTTTGAATAAATGTAAAAGTCAAAGGGGTTTATACACCGTATAAAAGAAAGTTGTGTATAAAATAAAATATGCCTCAAAGAAAGGAGATTGAGACGAAGTCCCATACCTCGGGTCCGACTTGACTCGATCGTTCTTTAACATCCTGAATAATAAACTTGAGTTAATTTATACTTGATTAAGAACCTTTTTAAAGTTAATTATTCTTTTTATATCACTTATTTCCATGTTATAAACATTATGTAACCATTTAATTTAATAATGTTTGTTTTCCCAATATTTGGTTCTTAAGTCGAAAGTGGACTTCTTACAATTACATGTTGTTCGTGTGGTCAAAAGTTCTATATATCAAGAATGAAATTCCTGATTTGGATATCATATGTATCAAATATATCCAGAATATACATGTATTTATAATATTACATAATCATTTATAGGTAAGAAATGAAATGTACCGTTCATGGAGACGGTAAGCCGTACGTACGCATGAACGCTACTTTCATTTCTATGTCATATTAATGGAATTAAAACTAAATGAGAGGTTTGTATATTTTAATTCCAGAATTATATTATTCATTTAGATATATCATTTATTATATATATCCATTATATACATGTACTTTTAATAGTACATTACATTTGGGGATAAGAAATGAAATGCACCGTTCATGGAGACAGTAAGTCGTACGTACGCATGAACGCTACTTCCATTTCTATCTCATACTTTAATGGAAAGAAAAAATAATTCTATAGAGGTATATTATAATTCCATTATAACATCATATATAATAACTTTAAATCCATCCTTTACATGTCCCACATATGGCATTAACGAATCACATCACTTTGAGGGGGCGGTAGTCCGCATTTCCTTAAATGAAGATATCGTGTTTACCCATAATGGAAACCATAAAGGTATTCCCAAAATGAAAAATACAGAAGCTTAAAGAAAAAATAAACATATTATATATCATATATAAAAATAGTGACATCATAATGGCCACCTTTGAAGGTGTTAAATGAGTATTGAACAATCATCGTTTCGGGAGGCAGAATTTCGCCATCCACGGAAACCGTATGTTATTTAACCATTTGATGTAGTTGTGTGATAGTGTAGCTCAAATAAATCTTATAACAACATCCTAGTATATTTAAGATACTGTTTTTGTTACAATAGAATTAAATAAAAAGTGTTTAGAGGGTTGGAGAAGCAAAATAAAACAAATGAACAAGAGAGAATGAATTACCTTTAAAAGTGTAACTACTTTTGATTTGAGCCTAAAGGATTCCTTTGAAAAGATTCTTCCCAAAGGGAATCCTCTAGGATGAGGGTAGGGATGTGGAGAGATTAAATGGGGAGGGGTTGGACGAGCCAAAGGCTTGAGGAGTGTGTGAAATGAGGTAGAGGTGGGGGCCTTTTATAAGAGGAGAGGAGGGGCACTTTTGGAAAGTAAAGAAATATTACTTTATTTGAAAATGTGTTTCGGTTTTAAAAGGTCCCAAATTGAAATACATCGTGGATAAGGTGATAAGGTTTCGAAATACACCCATCCAATAAGATTTGGACATGTTTAGTTCATAGATTTTACATTATCTTTCCATTTTATTTAAATTGTCAAATAATGATGTCATCGCTGCATCATTATTATGTCATAAATAATATAATTTATTTAATGTCTACAAATTATAAAACAAATACTATGATGTAGGAAATCTTTTTATCTTTCCAATGACTATTTATAATAAAAAATATAACTTTTATAACCCCATTTAAAAATTGTTTTAGTAAAACATATCATGTTTGTGTCATTTTTACTTTTACATTAAATAAAAAGTTATTTATGTCATTTCCCAAACAAGTGGCTCTATGGGGTCCCCAAGTTGACCCATGGCTTGTCTTGGTCGTCCATGACACATCCAATGAGGGTAGGACATGTGTCAAGCTCATATTATTTTATTAAAGCATTATTTTTACCTTAAAATACACTAATTACCACTAATCGCGATTAAAAACTTAATAAGTTACTATTCTCCAAAAAAATATTATAATCTCATTGAACCACATTTTACATCTTAATGACAACCATGTATGTCGGATTTTTTAAATTCAAAACACAATGATGGCAAAATTTCATTTAAATGGAAAATCAGTCTTTATAAGTACCACTTAGTGGTTTCACTATTCATCAAAAATTGAAGTTTTTCAGAAAATTACCAAACATTCACCCTAAGATATATTTGATATTACGAAATCAAAAATTAAGTCTATTTTACAAAATTCAAAACATATAAGTCACATTAATTAATTTAATAATTAATTCCCGCTGTCAGAGCAAATAGCGTGTTTTTATGAAACAATAAATATCAAAAGATTGACACTAGTTTAAGTACGATTTCAAAGTGAAATTAATTTCAATGACCACTATTGGATTCAATGGTAAAAATATTTTCTAATTTAAATTTAAAACCAATTCAAAAGATAATCTAATCATATAAATAAATTAGATTAAAAAGAGGTTTTGAATTAAAATACAACATTTTACACTATTCATTAAAAAAATGAACTTTATCAGAAAGGTACCAAAAATTTACACAAAGTAAATTTTGATGTCCCGATTCTAACGAAGAGTTATATTTGGTCCAATAGAATTTATAAGATCGATCAAAACTATATTTAGTGACGGTTCTCCATCAAAAGGTGATAAGTGGACCTTTCATGAAAATTAGGGTATAAATGCCTAAAATTGAACTCTTTCCGTATTTTAAGCCTTTATCTTTTATTGGGTAAATGTAAAAACATTTAAAAACATATATAATCATATTTTAGTTATTTCTATCCATTCCCGCCATTACAACGGCTACTCGTTAACTAACATTTAAAATAATATTATTTTATTACTTGTGTGCAACGTAAGTTTTCAAAAAAACTCATCGGTGCGTATCGAGTACGCTATCGAACGTAGAAACCCCCTTTAATTAAAATTAATATTTAATTCATAAATATTAATAAATATGAAAATTATTTATTCTTTATTTACCTGGGATGTTACATCCTTCCCCCCTTTTGGGAATTACGTCCTCGCAATTTTATTCACTTATCAAAATAAGTGGGGGTATTTATCCCTCATAGCATTTTCAGATTCCCATGTTGCCTCTTCAATCACATGGTTTTTCCACAAAACCTTTACCTGATGAATCACCTTATTCCGTAACACCTGCTCCCTGTGGTCAAGAATCTGGTCCGGTTGTTCCTCATAAGATAGGTTCTCTTCCATCTGAACTACCTCTGGACTCAAAACATGAGATTGATCTGGCATATACTTCCTCAACATTGAAACATGAAAAACATTGTGTACCTGAGATAAACTCGGAGGTAAAGCCACCCGGTATGTAACTGATCCAACTCTCTCCAGAATTTCATATGGTCCGATAAACCTTGGACTCAGCTTTCCTTTCTTACCAAATCTCATCACACTTTTCCAAGGAGAAACCTTGAGAAAAACATGATCACCTACCTCGAAAGATAGATCCTTCCTCCGGTTATCCGCATAACTCTTCTGCCTGCTCTGAGCTGTTCTCATGTGTTTTTGAATCAGCTGAACATTTTCTGCCATCTCTTCTACCAATTCTGGTCCCATCAACTTCCTTTCACCCACTTCATCCCAGAAATCTGGAGTTCGACACCGCTTCCCATATAATGCCTGAAATGGTGCCATCTGTATACTAGAATGAAAGCTGTTATTATAAGAAAACTCAACCAAAGAAAGATGTTGGTCCTAACTTCCCTGATAATCCATAGAACAAGCTCGTAGCATATCCTCCAATGTCTGAATTGTTCGTTCTGACTGCCCATCTGATTGAGGATGAAAAGCTGTAGTAAAATTTAATTCAGTACCCAACGACTTCTGAAGGCCTTTCCAAAAGTTAGAAGTAAACCTGGGATCACGATCCGATACAATGGAGAGAGGAACTCCATGTAACCTGACTATTTCTTTAAGATACAAACGGGAAAGTTGATCAAGAGAGAAAGTATCTAGTATAGCAAGGAAATGAGCAGATTTGGTCAAGCGATCAACAATAACCCAGATTGCATTATTACCTCGATATGTCTTCGCTAATCCAACAACAAAGTCCATGGATATATTCTCTCATTTCCACTCTGGCACTGGTAAAGGCTGAATCATCCCTTTCGGTAACTGCTGCTCTTCTTTAACCTGTTGACATGTCAAACACTTTACCGTAAAATCAGCAATGTCTCTTTTCATTCCATCCCACCAGTAATACTCCCGCAGATCTCTATACATCTTAGTACTGCCCGGATGAACTGAAAACGGAGAACTATGAGCTTCACATAACAAATCTCTCTTCAACTATGAATCACAAGGCACACACAATCTCTTCCCAAATCTCAAAACACAATCATTA
This sequence comes from Viscum album, assembly GCA_963277665.1. Lineage (NCBI taxonomy): Eukaryota > Viridiplantae > Streptophyta > Magnoliopsida > Santalales > Viscaceae > Viscum > Viscum album. The sequence continues at coordinate 670,487,773 of OY728129.1, forward strand.
TCAATGTTGAATTCAGGAAACTTACCTTTCTGAACCAGCTCTACCTTTTTCTGCAACTCACTGTCTTGCTTCTGTGCTTGCTTGATTCTATCTGATAGAGAAGATCTCACTGATACCTGAAACAAAATAGAAGGAATTCCTGTACCAACAACTTCTATGCCAAAGTTCATCAAATCCTTGACCAAAGGATCACGTTCCAAACGCAACATTGCTAATGAAGCATTACTTTTTCGACTCAAAGCATCAGCCACTTTATTTGCTTTTCCCGGATGGTAATGAATTGTACAATCATAATCCTTGATTAATTCTAGCCATCTCCTCTGTCTCATGTTTAACTCTTTCTGAGTGAATATATACTATAAACTTTTGTTATCGGTATATATTTGACACTTTACTCCATACAAATGATGCCTCCAAATTTTTAAAGCAAAAACAACAGCAGCTAATTCCAAATCATGTGTAGGGTAATTTACCTCATGAGTTTTCAACTGTCGTGAAGCATAAGCAATTACCTGATCATTCTTCATTAGGACGCAACCAAGTCCTTTCAATGATGCATCACTGTATATAACAAACTCACCATTCCTAGAAGGTAGTGCCAAAACTGGAGCATTCAACAATCTTCTTTTCAATTCCTGAAAACAATCATCACATTCTTTTGTCCAGATAAACTTAACACCCTTCCGGGTTAGCTTAGTCATTGGACTAGATAACCGTGAAAAATTTCTAACAAACCTTTGGTAATAGCCCGCCAAACCAAGGAAGCTACGAATCTCGGTTACATTTGTGGGTCTTGGCCATTCTTCCACAACTTTTGTTTTTGCAGGATCAACATTTATTCCATCTTTAGAAACAATGTGACCAAGGAAAGAATTTTTTTGCAACCAAAACCCACACTTGCTGAATTTCCCATACAGTTTCATATCTTTTAAGGTTTTCAAGATAACAATTAAATGTCTTTCTTGCTCCTCTTTACTTTTAGAAAACACCAAAATATCATCAATGAAAACCACCACAAACTTATCCATGAACTCATGGAAAATTCTATTCATTAAATCCATGAATACAGCAGGTGCATTGGTTATCCCAAAAGGCATTACTACAAATTCATAATGGCCATATCTCATATGGAACACGGTCTTCGGAATATCTGCCTCCTTTACCTTCAACTGATGGTACCCCGATCTCAAGTCAATCTTTGAAAAAAACTGAGCTCCCTGGAGCTGATCAAACAAATCATCGATATGAGGCAAAGGATATTTGTTCTTAACAGTGATATTATTCAAGGCTCTATAATCAATGCAAAGTCTCATAGAACCATCTTTCTTTTTAACAAATAAAACAGGATCACCCCATGGTGATGTGCTAGGTCTAATGAAACATTTCTCTAATAAACCTTTCAATTGCTCCTTCAACTCTAAATGTTCAATTTGTTCCATTCGATAAGGGGGTTTTGAAATTGGCTTAGCATCAGGAACTAAGTCAACAGTAAACTCAACTTCCCGATCTGGTATTATTCCAGGAAACTCATCAGGAAAAACATCAGGATACTCATTTACCACTAGCACATCATTAATCTGAACAGTTCCTTTATTTTCAACAACGTGTGCAAGGTAACATTCATTTCCATCATTTACAAGTTTCTCAGCCTCTTGATATGTTATCAAAAGTAAGGGTTCATTCCTGTAAACAAACTGAAAGTCTTTCTGAAAAGAAACTTCTTTAGATCTACAGTCCATCTTAGCATGGTAAATAGAGAGCCAATCCATTCCCAGGATAACATCAAACTCTACTAGAGGTAGAACAATAAGGTTTTCAAGTAGGTTCTTTCCACAGATAAGGATAGGAAGATTCTTATAAATTTTTTTGCCTCAATATTTCCCCCAGGTGTTTTTACCAAAATTTCAGGAGTCATTTCTTGAGATGGTATTCCCATTTTACTAGAAAAGGTTTCAGAGATGAAAGAACGTGTAGACCCCGAATCAAACAACACACTGGCATAATCTGAAAAAACAAACAAAGTACCTGATACAACTTCATTTGATGGCCCGACATCTGCTGAAGTAGTTACAAAGGATTTCACCACCCCTTTCTGCCTGTAGTCTAACTGCTTCCCATCACTCAAGCTCTTTGTCGGACACTCGTTTGCATAGTGACCCATCTCATTGCACTTATAACATTTCACTAACTATAAATCAAATTTGTTATTACCTTCACCTTGATCCTATTCAGTGCAATCACGAGCCTTATGTCCCATCTTACCACATCGGTAGCACTTTCCAGAATTCAGAAGACATTCCCCAGCATGCCTTTTGCCACATTTATCACTAACTGGAAACTTAGTTCTCTTACCATCAGACTTTTTTGAAGAATTCTTACCTTTCTCCGGCCACCTCGGTCTCTTCTTCTGCTGGTTATTATAGAACACTTGGTCATCGACAAACTCCATTTTCATCTTCTCAGCACATCAAACAAGCTTTTCATAACTTTTAAACTCACGAGAATCTAATGCCCTTTGATATTTTGGATTTAATCCTGAGTAAAAACGATTGATTTTACTATCAAGGTCTTGAATAAAATTTGGAGCATACCTTGCCAATCGAGTGAACCTTTCTTCATAGGCAACCACTGAGTCTTCCTCTTTCCTCAATTACAAGAATTGCTTTCCCATCCTAAGTCGAACAGCCATAGGAAAATACCTCTCAAGAAACATACCTTTGAATTTATCCCAGTCAAGAGCTTCAATCTCATCGGCGTCCCTGATATTTTTAACCATAGACCACCACTGATCTGCTTCACCCTCCAAACGGTAAATAGAAAGACTAACCTTTTGATTGTCTGAACACCCCATGACATAAAAAATCTTCTCCAGTGCTTTAATCCACCCTTCAGCTAGCACAGGGTCAGATGATCCTCTGAATGATGGTGGATGTTGCCTCATGAAATGTTCCACCACTGACATGTTCCTCTACGGTTGGTCTGGCTGATCTCGTGTATGGATACCACCGCCATTTATCGCTTGAGTCAACTGCGCCATTACTGCAACAAACTGTTCAGTTCCAATTCCGACAATTTCTGGATGCTGATTCGGAAGGTTATATCCTTCTGTATTCCCTCCTAGCACTGCTTCCCTGTTTCCTCTGCGGAAAACCATTCTGAACAAACATGTCTTAGATAAAGAAACATGGTAATCTTTAAATTCTATATGATTTCAAAAAAAATATTTTTGGATAATCATTTAATAGAATTCTAACTCCTAAAGTTATCTAAACCGACCTTTGATACCAACTATAAGGCCCCAGCCTTAAACCTTACTTAATCATGAGTTATTACAAGATTACACATTGAGGATATTTTCGGGTTTAGAGTTTTAGAGAATTAGATCATAAAACTTGAATTACATTCCACATATAAACAAAGTGGTTACATAAAGATAGTATTTTTCATTCCCATCAATGGGAACACATTTAAAATAAAACATGGATTATATCTTGAAACTTCCTTGACACTATCATCATATCATGTACCTTTCCCTTAACCTGTGAAAAACATTTCAAAAAAACTTGGGATGAGCATAAAAAGCTCAGTATGGGTTATAAAAACATGGAAAGGAAACATGGGTACATATATACATAAGAATGTAATCATACTTTACCCATAAAACATAGTCACTTTAACATACCTCATAAAATCATGAATAAGTCATAGAAATCATAGGACATAAAGGTACCTTGAGGCATTCATAACATTCTTACGTAGGGAGTAACCCTCTTGGTTACGTTTGGAATACCCATCACAGTATATTCCATAAAATCTCCTCGGAGAAACCTTAACGTTTCAACCCTCCGCGTTACCCAATGCATTGGAGAGCTATATCGGGCTCACCCGCCATTAGTTTATCACGGAACCACCCGTCTTCATAATAATTCCCAAGAACCATAACATAATCGTATCACATAAAACATGCATAAAGGAAACATAAAATTTCCACATTTCAGTCACAATATATCAATACAACACAAAATCATTGTGAAAACCATTTTCAATACCAAAATAAAAGAAAAGTAAAACATGGTATTTATTTTTCTTTTAAAAAAGAAGGTATGGCTTGTGGAGGAAGCCGAAACTCAAATAACGGTCACGACGGCGGAGAAGTCGTTGTCGCCGCATACGTACGACAAAAACATTCCCTTTTGTCGTTTAGTAAACGCTTCGTATAAAAAATATTTCTTTTGAATAAATGTAAAAGTCAAAGGGGTTTATACACCGTATAAAAGAAAGTTGTGTATAAAATAAAATATGCCTCAAAGAAAGGAGATTGAGACGAAGTCCCATACCTCGGGTCCGACTTGACTCGATCGTTCTTTAACGTCCTGAATAATAAACTTGAGTTAATTTATACTTGATTATGAACCTTTTTAAAGTTCATTATTCCTTTTATATCACTTATTTCCATGTTATAATGATTATGTAACCATTTAAGTTAATAATGTTTGTTTTCTCAATAATTGTTTCTTAAGTCGAAAGTGGACTTCTTACAATTACATGTTGTTCTTGTGGTCAAAAGTTCTTTATATCCAGAATGAAATTCCTGATTTGGATATCATATGTATCATATATATCCATCATATACATGTATTTATAATATTACATAATCATTTAGAGGTAAGAAATGAAATGCACCGTTCATGGAGACGGTAAGCCGTACATACGCACGAACGCTAATTTCATTTCTTTGTCATATTAATGGAATTAAAACTAAATGAGAGGTATGTATATTTTAATTCCATAATTATATTCATCATTTAGATATATCATTAATTATATATATATCCATTATATTCATGTACTTTTAATAGTACATTACATTTGGGGATAAGAAATGAAATGCACCGTTCTTGGAGACGGTAAGCCGTACGTACGCATGGACGCTACTTTCATTTCTATCTCATAATTTAATGGAAAGAAAAAATAATGCTATAGAGGTATATTATAATTCCAGTATAACATCATATATAATAACTTTAAATCCATCCTTTACATGTCCCACATATAGCATTAACGAATCACATCACTTTGAGGGGAAGGTAGTCCGCACTTCCTTAAATGAAGATATCGTGTTTACCCATAATGGAAGCCATAAAGGTATGACCGAAATGAAAAATACAGAATCTTAAAGAAAAAATAAACATATTATATATCATATATAAAAATAGTGAAATCATAATGGCCACCTTTGAAGGTGTTAAATGAGTATTGAACAATCATCTTTTCGGGAGGCAGAATTTCACCATCCACGGAAACCGTATGTTCTTTAACCATTTGATGTAGTTGTGTGAGAGTGTAGCTCATATAAATCTTATAACAACACCCTAGTATATTGAAGATACTGGTGTTGTTACAAAAGATGTAAATAAAAAGATTTTAGAGGGTTGGAGAAGCAAAATAAAACAAATGAACAAGAGAGAATGAATTACCTTTAAAAGTGTAACTACTTTTGATTTGAGCGTAAAGGCTTCCTTTGAAAGGATTATTCCCAAAGGGAATCCTCTAGGATTAGGAGAGGGATGTGGAGAGAGTAAATGGGCAGGGGTTGGCCGAGCCAAAGGCTTGAGGAGTTTGTGAAATGAGGTAGAGGTGGGGGCCTTTTATAAGAGGAGAGGAGGGGCACTTTTGGAAAGTAAAGAAATATTACTTTATTTGAAAATATGATTCGGTTTTAAAAGGTCCCACATTGAAATAATTCCAGGATAAGGTGATAATGTTTCGAAATCCACCCATCCAATAAGTTTTGGACATGTTTTGTTCATAATTTTTACATTATCTTTCCATTTTATTTAAATTGTCAAATAATGATGTCATCGCTGCATCATTATTATGTCATAAATAATATAATTTATTTAAGGTCTAAAAATTATAAAAAAACTACTATGATGTAGGAACTCTTTTTATCTTTACAATGACTATTTATAATCAAAACTCTGACTTGTATAACCTCATTTAAAAATTGTTTTAGTAAAACATATCATGTTTGTGTCATTTTTACTTTTACATTAAATAAAAAGTTATTTATGTCATTTCCCAACCAAAGTGGCTCCATGGGGTCCCAAAGTTTACCCATGGCTTTTCTTGGTCGGCCATGACACAAACAATGAGGGTAGGACATGTGTCAAGCTCATATTATTTTATTAAAGCATTATTTTTACCTTAAAATACACTAATTACCACTAATCGCGATTAAGAACTTAATAAGTTACTATCCACCAAAAAATTATTATAATCTCATTGAACCACATTTTACTTCTTAATGACAACCATGTATGTTGGATTTTTGAAATTCAAAACACAATTATGGCAAAATTTCATTTAAACGGAAAATCAGTCTTTATAAATACCACTTAGTGGTTTCACTATTCATCAAAAATTGAAGTTCTTCAGAAAATTACCAAAAATTCACCCTAAGCTATATTTGATATTACGAATTCAAAAATGAAGTATATTTTACAAAATTCAAAACACATAAGTCACATTAATTAATTTAATAATTAATTTCATGCTGTCAGAGCAAATAGCGTGTTTTTATGAAACAATAAGTATCAAAAGATTGACACTAGTGTAAGTACGATTTCAAAGTGAAATTAATTCCAACGACCACTATTGGATTCAATGGTAAAAATATTTTCTAATTTAACTTTAAAACCAATTCAAAAGATAATCTAATCATATAAATAAATTAGATTAAAAAGAGGTTTTGAATTAAAATACAACATTTTACACTATTCATTAAAAAAATGAACTTTATCAGAATGGTACCAAAAATTTACAAAAAGTAAATTTTGATGTCCTGATTCTAACGAAGAGTTATATTTGGTCCAATAGAATTCATAAGATCGATCAAAACTATATTTAGTGACGGTTCTCCGTCAAAAGGTGATAAGTGGACCTTTCGTGAAAATTAGGGTATAAATGCCTAAAATTGAACTCTTTCCGTATTTTAAGCCTTTATCTTTTATTGGGTAAATGTAAAAACATTTAAAAACATATATAATCATATTTTAGTTATTTCTATCCATTCTCTCCATTACAACGGCTACTCGTTAACTAACATTTAAAATAATATTATTTTATTACTTGTGTGCGACGTAAGTTTTCAAAGAAACCCATCGTTGCGTATCGAGTACGCTATCGAACGTAGAAATACCTTTTAATTAAAATTAATATCTAATTAATAAATATTAATAAATATGAAAATTCTTTATTCTTTATTTACCTGGGATGTTACACATTGGGTTTTCACTACAACAAAATATATGGATGTAGTTTTATTCTCAGTTTATTAATGGTGTGTGTTTTTCATTTATTGACCATGCCATAAAAACTTTGCTAATTTGATTATGATTCATTTATTATTGATTCATGCTTTATATATCTTTAACCCTTATAGATCATTCGATCTCACCCCTTTCAGTTTTTTACCTTCAATAAGTTATGAAGAGGAGACCATTTATTGAGTTCTCATTGATGTAGTTTAATATTTTTTGTTATGTATTGTATTTTTTACCTTTACCAATGTAATATGAGTTAGACAGATGTAGCTAGTTTATTAAATAATACTAAACTGTTTGTTCATTCATGATTTCATTCCTTGTAATCATTCCAATGTAATAAGTAATGCACCATGTCTGGGCTTCTCGGGTCAGAGCGTTACAATTGGTAACAAAATAAGTTTAGTAGAAACCTTGGAAAATATATTTAGGAAACATAGGTTTGAGGAAATATACTTAAGTTAGACATTGAAGATAATCATAGAAGAATATCCTGGAATTTTGGTAAATCAGGTATTATGTTTGTATTCCAAGCAAATACATCCTTATCTAGATACTAATAGTGGATGTTGTTTTGGAAAAGCATTCCCTAGGAGTAACAAGTCTAATAAATAGTTTTGGGCTTGAACCTGGGTACCCTGGTACAAGAAAATGGGCCTTACTACACACCTAGTTTGACACACTCAGGGGATATGATTAGGATAATTTACATTTTCATTAAAAGCTATTATGATGGATTTAAAAGTAAATATCAATAATGTTTATGATTATGAGATTAGTTTTGAATAAATTTTCATATTATCTAAAGTGTATGCTAGTTCTAAATTATAAACAATGATATAATTTAGTGTATTTAATTTATTAGGGATGAAGCCTAATGGAAGAAGGGGAATCAATACCTGTGAACAATGTATGAATTTCTCCAATGAGCAAGTGCACACAGTCAGTGTTGGAGCAGATTATATTATGACCATATTGGGAAAACACACTCAGGCTGTGTCGAATAACCATGTTTCACCTGTATTGGATCCTTTAATACTGAAACCACCCATATATTAGTCGGATTACTAATCCGGTGCAAGATGAGTAGTGGATCAAGTCCCTGGATGAGATATAAATGGCATTAAGATGAAATGAAAATGAAAATGGAGTCCTTGAAGTATATTTGTAACAACCTGAGATTTTATGAGAATTATAATTTTTAATTTCATTGATGTCTTGTGTTGTACGTGAAACCAAAATTAGCTTGTTCTATACACAACACCGTATTATATTGCAGTATACACAACTCTAATCTTGGATCGTGTTACAGACAATTTCAAGTTCGCTTGATAGAAGTTATTTTACACAACATTCAGTGTGTACATATATATATATATATTCAATGTATAAATGAAATATGGTTGTATTATATTATAAGAAACAACAAATTAATATTTCACTACATGAAACCCTGACTTGGCTTTCATTACACACAACCGCGACCTTCCACGATAGCGTGTGTTATACGTAATACCAAGTTTCACTAAATGAGATATTATAATAATATTATTATGAACTAGCCGTTATAAATAGTAATACCCAATTTTTAAAATTTGATAAATTTTTTCATTCAAAATGGACATCATTTCTGGATCCAGAATATCGAAATTAGCCTAGGGTGAATTTTTGGTATTTTTCTGAAAACATACAATTTTCGATGAATAGTGAAAACACTGGGTTACTATTTAAAAATCGACTATTTATTTAAATAAATATTTATTTTATTGAAATTTATTTTAGGTATAAATTGATACATAATACCTATATAAGTTCAATTTAATTCATTTGAGTCTTTTTATAATAATTTTTGATATATTAAAATTTTGTTGAACTTTTCACCGTCTTTTACCAACCTCCTAAAAGATTTTGAAAATTTACATAAAACCTAATTTTACCTCTTTTGTGAGTGTGATTTCTAAAATACGAGAGGCACGGTTAATATTAAGGGGTAAAATGTGGTTCAATAAGATAAAAATATTTTTTGTTGAATAGTATGTTTTTACTTTTATTTACCACGATTAAAAGTAAATAGGGTAATTAACGGTAAGAATGATATTATTATTACCCTAAAATATGTCCTATTTCTATTGGATAAGTTTAATTCGACCAAAAACAACCTTAATAATAAAATATGACCATTTAGGTCCACTTGGATTAGATGAGGACATTTAATATTATTTTATTTAAAGAAGAGTTAAAATAGTTAAAAAAGTTTAATAACTAAAAAAATTTTAATGTAGGGTTATAAATAAGATAAATTCGACTATAAATATTCATTAGAAATCTAAAAATCTTTCCTACCTAATAGTATTTTATTTATAATTTTTAGGCATTAAAATATTTATGATATTTATGACACAATGGGGATACAGTAATTACCTAAATAATGAAATATTAAAATAATTGATATTATAAATACCCAAATAAATTTATTTTGAGACTTTTTATGAATTACAGTAATTTTTTAGGTTAACATGACAGGTTTTTATTGATTTAATTAAACTTTTTAGAACTAATCATGCTTTTATGATTTTCACAAAAATAAATTACCAAATAGTGTCAAAATTGAAATAAAATAGTTATTAAAACAAATATTATATTATGAATTGTTATTATATTCCTAAAAAACTATGGATTCGAAAAATGTCTTAGATAAGGTTATGTATATTATTAATGAACCATTTGAGGTTCTTTTGGATGGTTATAGTACGTTTATTGACCATATAGTGTAAGAAAACAAGAAGACACGGTAAAAGTTAAATTATTTAACTTAGTGTTAAATCTAAATGATAAGGTTAAAATGGTAACCTAAACTTGTCTAAAACCTATTAGATGAGAGGTTTAGACCCATCCTAACTTTATAATCGAAACAAATAAATTTTAAGCTATTATATACTGAATATTACTTTATTATAAAATAATATATTAAGTTTTTCCAAAGGTGCCCCTCTCCTCCCTTATAAAAAAGGCACCCTTTCCCTCTTCTCTTCACACCCATTTGAGCCTTGAAGCTCAGAAAAAACCTGCCCATTTCTCTTCTACAATTCCCTAGAAACATTTTGGAGGTTCTGGTTTTCTCAAAAGACCAACTCTACTTCCTTAAGAGGAAGTATAAATGAGGTGCGTCGAAGAAGAGGTAATCTCTTCTTCCGATTCTCTCAAGTTTCTTTCTTCTTATACTTCTTCTTGTTCTTTAGTTTTATCATTAGAAACTAATAACATAAGTATTAATTATATAATGATATGTTATTATAAATATGAAACAACCCTATTTCACCTTATATCCATCCTACGGAAAACAAAATCACCGTGCGTGCGTACGTATGGAATACCGTCTCCACGCCGTGGTGTAATCTGTTTTCGACCACCACCTTACTTGGATAGGTATAATGGTGTAAATAAATAACTATATATGATTATTGTAAAGTGATATTGATTCCGAATTATTATACATACACTTCAATACAATTCCACAATCATGAGAACGGTATCATCGCTTGTGCGTACGTATAGACTACCATCTCCACGACGCGATGAGGTTCATTCTCCATGTTAACCATTCATGAATGATTATAAAGTATATATAATGAATAATAATGAAATATATGACTTAGTAATGATATTGGATTTATGAATATATATATATGTATGGCATATACTTAATTCCATTCAATTCAATAAAGAAACGAAAACAGCGTTCATGCATATGGACGACCTACCCTCTCCATGAACGGCGTATTTCATTCCATGTTTCTATATATCATACATATTTGTATATTTTTAATATATATTATTTAAAATTAATGTTTTACATTAAGGAATTAATTAAATCATGATATAATTAATAATATCAAGAACAACAAGTCGAAACACATTCAATAAATGAAAAGATATTAACCAAATCACTGCTTTTACATCGAATTTTCAAAAGAACGGGTAATATAAATTCATAAGTAAACTATATATGATATCATAACAATGAATATGATTATGTAATAAGTCAATGACATTATTTAAATCATTATACAGGAGGTTCAGATACATACGATGCATATCGGACATAAGGTAAGGGATAACTATTCCAATATCGCTCTTTTCCGAGATTGTTTATTCATAAGTATTTACTATGGTTTTTTATCATCCATGTCCATGTTTTCTAAAAATTTATTCATGTATGTTTAATGGACTTTTTAACCATTTTTGAATTTTACCACATGTTATGAAAGGAAACTTACTTTTGTTTACAACACAGGGAACTTTTTGACTTTTTTTACAAATGTACGAGGAGAATGTTATCTTTAACTTATACGGGTAAACAAATTTTTACGGTTTCATAACGCCTCATTTTCAGGAAGCTTCCTCTACCAGATTGCATTATTATTTAAAAAAACCCTTTTCTTTTATTAATTCAGGGCATTTTTTGAAAATTATATGATTTTGAAGAAGAAATGATATTTTCCTCAAGAATTCCTTTCAAGTGTTTTATCAAAACTATTTTCCATCTAAAAATGAAATTATTTAATATGTTTATATTTCAAGTATAATATCTCCATTATTTACATGTTTTGATTATTATTATGATGAAATGATATCCATTTTTTATATGGATATTGTTGTGATGGAATGATGTTTAAGAATCCCATTCTATTACATGGGCTATGCTATGATGTATGATTTATGATTTTGTGGGACACGAAAGAATGATTTCATTATGAGAAAGGTGATACCTATATCTCTCTCCAATTAATTGGGTAAAGATTTATATCTCATGAGATAGACATGGCTAGAATGGTAGGTTAATCTAGTTTAGTGTTACAGGACTGAAACGAGGAGTGAACTCGACTCAGAAAGGGACTTTGTCCACTAAGATGGTCATGGCAGTAATGCCTTGGCTACTATGGAAATCATAACATGTGCTTAATGGTTGCCACAATCACATGATTTATTCCCATGCTATTTTATCATGATTGATGATCTATTAAGATATATTCCATATGTACTTCCAAGATTTATGTCTTTTCTCAATATTTTGATATTTATATTTTATGTTCATGTTTTTGAATTCAAATGTTTATGCATTGTTTTATGTTCTCTATGTTTACCCATAATGAGAATTTGAGCTCACCCTTTTTATTTTTTATTTTACCCAGGATATAAAGAATGGTTTTAGGTAAGAAATCCAAAAGGGGAAGATCTTTAAGGGAGATGTTAAAGATCATTCACCATGATTAGAAGACTACGTTCCGAGTTTCCAAAGACTCTAAACTAATACGATCTTTGGGAATCTATTTTTGTCATGTATTAAATATTCTGCAAAAGTAATGTAACATCCATGTACATCAAGCTTTGGGTCTCTACAATTGGTATCAGAGTGATGGTTTAGTTAACCTTTAGAAACTAGGATGCGGGAACATTAGTGAGATACCTAGAGATATTTCTAAGGTATGTCTAGGGATGTCACTATGGTTAATTATACATATATGTTATAGTCCTAGAATTACGGTAATGATATTAGAATTAAACCTAAGGTGTTATATATTGAAGGTACTCCCCCTTTATTATGCTGCTTTCCTAGAATGATTTTTTCCACTCACACTATTCTTTTTGGGTTTTTGGAAATGGATGAGAACGAGAAGATTCACAATAATGGAGGATATTATGGACAATGGAATTCTATTCTTCATGGGCAACCAAATGAAATTGGATCTGGAAGTCCAAACATCATTATTATGCCCAATCAGCAATCTCATTATATGATCAATAATCTCAACTTTGGCAAGTATCCTAACCCAGCTAATAAGAGAAATATGAAGTTTCATGATGATCATAGAGGAAAGAAAGTTCAATTCACCTCATGTAAATCATGTGGGAAGAGGCATCAGGGAGAATGTTTCAAAGGAACTGGAAGATGCTTTGGGTGTGGAAAATAAGGACAAAAAGCCAGTAATTGTAATGGAAAAGGTTCAGTTAGCACCATGTACAAGGATAATGGTATTTATAAGACATCAAAAATGGTTAAATGTTTTAAATGTGGAATGTATGGGCATTATGCAAACCAATTACTTAAGGGAAAATCTCATAAAGTGAACCAGCATGGTCGTATGAGTAGTATTTATGTTGATGATGATGAGGAGACTACAAATGATATATGAGAAGAAATAAATGACGAAGCTCAGTCAGTGGTTTAAGAAGGTTGTGGAATGATTATATGTTTATCAAGAGTTATATTTTATAGTTAATTTAATGGTACTATGGAATAAAGACTCATATAAGGATTGTTACACTATTGTTTTTCCTTAAGTATTTGAAAATATATGTTGAATGGTACTGGTAACCATGAAAGGTTAATTCATATATTTTTGGAAAGTAGATGATATGTGCATAATGAAGGGATTAGGAGATAATGAGATGTTTTATCGTATTGAAGAGCTCATGGATGATATAAGGACAATGTGATATCATAGTTTGAGTATATAAAAATTTATGGATTTTGGTATGTGGAAAGAGTTAACTTTTGAAAGTATTCATGTTTTTACTAAGGTTCAATGGGTATTCATTTTTCAAGAGAATAAATAATTAATGTATTCACATGTTTGGAATGTGACAAAAAAGATATATCTTATATGGGGGATAAATGATGGTATTCACATACTTGGTTGATGAAATTTCTAGTAATCATTTTCTTTATACGATAAGATTGGAAAGCTGTATTTTCGATAAGATTAAAGGTTGGAATGGATTAAGTTGGACATCATCTAGAATTATTTAAGGCTAGAAGTTTTTTTTGATATTATTTATGGAATGTTATAATAATGTAGTTTTGGGAAAAGGACAACCTGCAGGACGGGCGACAACCTATCGTGTCAGACAAGGCTGTGGGAATCTAACACACAACTTAAGTGCAACAGACCTTTATCGCATAACACTAGCCTACAGGAAGTACCTAGTTTATAGAAACAAGTTTTATTTTATTAAGAGGTATGATAGATAAAGTATAAGTCCATTGTTGGAATCATGTACGATTAATCACACCATAGATGGACTTATGTAAATTTAATAACTTATGCTAACCTTTTTGTGATAGAAACAGATGGGATGACTTATCATTATTTCCCATGATCTGCTAACACTTCATGAATGAAAAATTCAACTTCATTTAATTAAATAGATATGAAGTGGAAATTTTTCATGGAATGACCAACAATGATATTACACTAAAATAAAGTAAGTATTTCTCATTATGTAAAAGTTCATCAATGATTGGGAAATGATCTTGGAAATGAAAAATGTTGTTCTAGTACTCTCATATCTGACGAATCAGATGGTACCTTAGATCATCACAAATTTATGGATTTTTGATTTATGGATTTTTTATAGACATGTTCTCTACCACTCTGCATCAAAACTTGATGGTTAGATTTCTCTTCCATATCCATATTTTCACCTATGTTCTCCTATGTGGAAACCCGTGGATAAGTTAATTTCTGTAACCATTAAGTTTCATACATTAGTTTTTAAAATTATGATTTATTATTCCTTTTTTATGATGTGGGTTTCTATTAATGAAAATTTCAAGTAGTAAATGACTTATAACCCCGATGAATTTTGTGGGTGAAATTCATTTTAAGGGGGGTAGAATGTAATAACCCAAGATATTATGAGAATTACTATTTTTAATTTCATTGATATCTTGTGTTGTACACGACACCAAAATTATCTTGTTCTATACGCAACAACACATTAGCTTGTAGTGTACACAACACTAATCTTGGATCATGTTACAAAAAATTTCAAGTTTGTTTGATAGAAGTTATTTTACGCAACATTGATTGTATATATATATTCATTGTATAAATGAAATAATGATGGATTCTGTTACATGCAACAACAAATGAATCTTGCACTACACGCAACCCTGACTTGTCTTTCATTACACGCAACCACAACATTCCATGATAGTGTGTGTTATACACAATACCAAGTTTCACTAAATGAGATATTATTATAATATTATTATGAACTAACTGCTAAGAATAGTAATACCCATTCTTTGAAATTTTATAAATTTTATCTATCAAAATGGAATTCATTTTTTGATTCTGACTATCGAAATTAGCCTAGGGTGATTTTTTGGTATTTTTCTGAAAACATTCAATTTTTAATGAATAGTGAAAACACTGGGTTAATATTTAAAAACTGACTTTTTATTTAAATAATTTTTTATTTTATTTAAATTTATTTTAGGTCTAAATTGATACATAATACCTATATAAGTTCAATGTAATTCATTGGGTCATTTTATAACAATTTCAGATATATTAAAATTTTATTGATCTTTTCACCGTCTTTTACCCACCTCATAGGAGAATTTTAAAATTTACAAAAAACATAATTTTACCACTTCTGTGAGTGTAATTTAGAATATCCGAGAGACACAGTTAATATCAAGGAGTAATATGAGGTTTAATAAGATAAAAATAATATTTTGGGAATAGTAACTTTTTACTTTTATTTACCACAATTAAACGTAAATAGGGTAATTACGGGTAAAAATGATATTATTATTACCCTAACACATGTCATAATTCTATTGGATAAGTTTAATTCGACAAAAAAAACCTTAGGAATAAAATATGTCCATTTAGATCCACTTGGATTAGATTAGGACATTTAATATTATTTTATTTTAAGAATAGTTAAAATAGTTAAAATCAAAGATTAATAACTAAAATATTTTTAATATAGGGTTTTAAATATGATAAATTCGACTATAAATATTCATTAGAAATATAACAATATTTCCTACCTAATCGTATTTTATTTATAATATTTTGACATGAAATAATGTAAGTTATTTATGACACAATGGTGATGCAGTAATTACCTAAATAATGAAATATTAAAATAATTGATATTATATATACCCAAATAAATATAATTTGAGACTTTTTATGAATTACACTAATTTTTTGAACTAATAATGCTGTTATTAGTTTTATGAACTAATTTTTCAGACTAATTTTTATGAACTAATAATGGAGTATTTATTTAATTAACTTTTTTCGAACTAATAATGCTGTTATGATTTTCAAAAAAATAAATTACCAAATAGTGTCAAAATTGACATAAAATAGTTTATAAAACAAATATTATATTATTAATTGTTTTTAGATTCCTAAAAAATATAAGGTTCAGAAAAATAAATTAGATAAGGTTATATATATTAATAGTGAACCACTTAGGGTTTGTTTGGCTGGTTATAGTAAGTTTATTAACCATATAGTGTAAGAAAACACAAAGAAATGATAAAAGTTAAATTATTTAACTTAGAGTTAAAAATAAAAGATAAGGTTAAAATAGTAACCTAAACTTGTCTAAAACCTGTTGGTTTAGAGGATTGCGACCCATACACACTTTATTTTCGGAATAAATCAATTTGGAGCTATTATAAACCAAATACGACTATATTATAAAATAATATTTTAAGTTTTTCCAAAGGTGCACCTCTCCTCCCTTATAAAAAGGGCACCGCTTCCATCTTCTCTTCACAACATTTTGAGCCTTGAAGATCAGAAAACCCCTGCCCATTTCTCTTCTACACTTCCCTAGAAACATTCTATAGGTTTTGGTCTTTTAAAAAGACCAACTCTACTTCTTTTAGTGGAAGCTTAAATGTTATGCGTCGAAGAAGAGGTAATCTCTTCTTCCGATTCTCTCAAATTTCATTCTTCTTCTACTTATTATTCTTTAGTTTTCTCATTATAAAGTAATAACATAAGTATTAATTATATACTTATATGTTATTATAAATATTAAACAACCCTATTTCATCTTCTATCCATCCTACGAAAAATGAAATCACCGCGCATGCATACATATAGAATACCGTCTCCACGTCGTGGTGTAATCTGTTTTTGACCACTAATTTACATGGATGGGTATAATGGTGTAAATAAATAACTATAAATGATTATTGTAAAGTGATATTGATTTATAAATATTATACATACACTTTAATATAATTCCACAATCATGAGAAAGATATCATCGCTCGTGCGTACGTACGGACTACCATCTCCACGACGCGATGAGGTTCATTCTCCCTATTAACCATTCATGAATGATTATAAAGTATATATAATGAATAATAATGAAATATATGACATAATAATGATAATGGATATATATATATATATATTTCATCTACTTAATTCCATTCAATTCAATAAGGAAACGAAAACAGCGTTCATTCGTATGCACGACCTACCATCTCGATGAACAGTGTATTTCATTCCATTTATTGATCTATCATATATATATATATATATGTATATTTTAAATATATATTATTTATAAATCTTGTTTTACATTTTGTAATTATGTAAATTGGGATATAAGAAATAATATAATGAACAAAAAGTCGAAACACGTACAATAAATTAAAAGATTTTACCCAAATCGCTACTTTTACATCGAATTTACAAAAGAACGGGTAATATAAAGTCATAAGTAAACAATATATTATATCATAACAATGAATATGATTATTTAATAAGTCAATGAAATTATTTAAATAATTATACAGGTGGTTCAGATACATACGAATCATATCAGACATAAGGTAAGGGATAACTATTTTAATCTCGCTCTTATCCGAGATTGTTTATTCGTAAATATTTACTAGGGTTTCTGTTATCATCCATGTACATGTTTTATAAAAATGTTCTTATTTATGTTTAATGTAATTTTTACCCATTTTTGAATTTTACAACATGTTATGAAAGGAATCTTACTTTTTTTACCACATGAATAACTTTTTGACTTTTCTGACAAAATTATAAAGAGAATGTTATCTTTCACTTATACGGGTGAACAAATATTTATGGTTTCATAACACCTCATTTTCGTGAAGCTTCCTCTACAAGATTGAATGATTATTATCAAGAAAACCCTTTTCATTTAATATTACATGGATTTTTGTTAAAAGAAAATGATTTTGATGATGAAATGATATTTTCATTAAGAATTCATTTCAAGTGTTTTATCAAAACTTTTTTCCATCTAAAAATGACATTATTTAATATGTTTATGTTTCAAGTATAATGTCTCCATTATTTACATGGTATGATTCTTCTTCTAATGAAATTATATCCATTTTTGTATATGGATTATGTTATGATGGCATGATTTCGACGAATCCCATTCTATTACATGGGTTATGCTATGATGTATGATTTATGATTTTGTGGCACACGAAAGAATGATTTCATTATGAGATGGGTGAGACCTATATATCACTCCAATTAATTGGGAAATGATTTATATCTTATTATATAGACATGGGTGGAATGGTAAGTTAATCTGGTTCAGTGTTACAGGACTGAAACGAGGAGTGAACTCAACTCAGAAAGGGACATTGTCCACTAAGATGGTCATGGTAGTAATGCCTTGGATACTATGGAAATCATAACATGTGCTTAATGGTTTCCACAATTACATTATTTATTCCCATTCTATTTTATCATTATTGATTATCTATTATGATATATTCCTTAGGTACTTCAAATATTTATGTCTTTACTCAAGATTTTGATGTTTAGATTCTATGTTCAAGTTTTTGCATTCAAATGTTTATGGATTGTTTTATGTTATATTTGTTTACTCTTACTGAGCATTTGAGATCACCCTTTTTATGTTTTATTTTCCCCAAGATATAAATAAAGGTTTTAGGTAAGATAACAAAAAGGATAAGATCTTTATGGGAGATGTTGAAGATCTTTCACCATGATTAGAAGATTACGTTCCGTGTTTCCAAAGATACTAAACTAATAGGATCTTTGGGTGTCTGTTTTTGTCATGTATTAAATATTCTGAAAAAGTAATGTAATGTCCATATACATCAAGCTTTGGATCTCTACAATATTTACTCAAGGCTGATGCTGATCAATGGAGGTCCCTAATCCATAATACCATAGAGGTAAAATAAATAGATGATATGGAATGGATAAATTTTATGGAAATATTCTTTGACAAATATTTACCTCATAAAAAAACTAAAATTAAGAGGAAATTAATTAGCATAAAGAAAAGGGAATTGAGAGTGTTGTAGAGTATGAGGCTAACTTCACAAGATTATCCAGGAATGCTATAGATTAGTTACATGTTTTAGAAAACAGAATTTATCATTTATTTGAAGGGTTTAAGCCTAGTATTCGAAGGGAACTAGATTCTCAAACATTTTCATCATATGTTGAAATGTCTTAAGTTCCTTCAAAATAGAGTATGAATTTTATTGATAAACATTATTTAATGGAAATAAAATTATGAAGAGGCATTATAATAACCATGTAAAAGTTGAAGTTCAAATTGAGAAGAAGGGAATCATGAAATTTCTATTATGTGATAACTATGGAAAGAATCATCCTGGGAAATACTTGAAAGACATCAAATTTTCAATAAGTGTGGAGAAAAGGATAATCGATCTTGTGAATTCAAGGGGAAGAGATATGTCAAGGATTTTTAATGATATAATTGAATAGAGTTGGGATACTTATTTAAATGAGTGTCCTATTCACCAAAGAAAATTGCCTCAGAAAATGTGACAAGAGAAAGGGAAAGATTATGCAATTACAACTGTGGAAGTTTACGTTCCTAATGATGTGTTGGTAGGTAATTTACTTTTTTACTCAAACTTATCCAATTATTTATTTGATTCTGCATCATCACATTAATTTATATCTTACCATTTTTCCAAGAAAATTATACATGTCCAACCTGCTGTAATAATGGAGTTTTTAGAAAAAACTCTTAGGGGATGTATCATTGAAACAAAGATGTGCCAATCAATACCCCTCATGAAACATAAGAGTGTTTTGGTTTCTAACCTTATCATCATTCAATGATTGACTTTGATATAGTTATCAACATGAATTGGATAAGAAATTATGATGTAAATATCTATTGAAAGAAGAAGGAGGATAAAATTTTTGAGAATGGTGTTGAATACCTTATCTTTAGAGCCGAAACCTCACTATTTGATTCTTATCTAGATCCACCCCCAATATCACCACTAAATAAAATTATTTGAGTATTATATAACAAAATATCTATGGGTGATGAATGAAATATTCAAATTGAAGACGTAACTATTGTGCAAGAATACATTGATGTATTTCCAGATGATTTACTTGGACATCCTCTAGAGTGGGAAGTTGAGTTCCCTATTGATTTAATTTCTGGTTCAAGACTTATATCAAAGACTCCCTATATAATGGAAACTATAGAATTAGTGGAGATAAAGAAACAACTAGACGTATTGAGTGAAAAAGTGTTGATTCAACCAAGTGTTTATCCATGTGGAGACCATGTCCTCTTTGTAAAGTAGAAACATGGTTCCATGAGGCTATACATTGATTATAGGAAAACCAAAGCTCTTACAATAATGAAAATGTAACCTCTACAAAGAACTGATGATTTATTTTATTATCTTCATAGTGGCCAATATATTTTGGAGATTGACCTTCGATGTAAATATCATCAACTATGTGTGAGGATGGAGGATATTTAAAAGGCAAAATTTCGAACCATGTATGGGCATTTCGAGTTTACTACAATGCCTTTGGGACTGACTATAGAACCCTCAGTTTTCACAAATCTAAGGAATAGAGTTTTCAATGAATATATCTCAATTACATTGTTGTGGTATTTATTAATTATTTCCCAATATACTATAAAATCTACAAAGGCCATGAGAATCACTTGTATATAATTTTGAAAACTATTATAAAAAATTATTTGTATGGTATGTTTAGAATGTGTGAATATTGGATTCAATAAATTTATTTTCATGGACATATTGTCTCTAAGGATAGAATCTTAACTAATATTATGAAGTCAAAGTCAATCCATGAATGGCCTATGCCAACGAACATAACCGTGATACATAGATTTATTCTCTAAGTAGGTTACTATCTATATTTCATTCATAATTTCTCCCGATTGGTGAAACCTCTAACCAAGCTCACATGTAAAAGGGTTAAGTTTATATGGATGAAATAATGGGCAAAATGATCTGAATAATTAAAAATAATATTGGTCAATGATCCAATTTTGACTCTTCCATATGGAAATGATGGATTTATGATATACAGTGATGCATCAAAGAATATGATGGGTTGCATCTGTATGAAAAATGATAAAGTTGTTGATTATACATTAAATCATTTGAAGAATCTAGTGAAAAATTACTCAACTCATGATCTTGAGTTACCAACCATAATCTTTTCACTTCATATATGGAGACATTATCTCTATGGTGAAAGATATGATTTATATACGAATCACAAGAGTTAGAAATATATTTTTACATAGACAGAACTCAGCATGAGGGAAAAGAGTTGGATATATTTACTGAAATATTATGTTTTTTCAATACACTACCACCCATAAAAGGGAAATCAGGTGGTAGATGCATTAAAAAAGAAAGATCATAGGCTTCTGACCCAAATGAGGATTGGTAGACATCCTATATTCATGGATATAATAATGACGGATAAGGGAATTATTAAGGAAGGGTAAACATTTTTCCTCTTTCAAAATACTACAAAACCGTTTTTACTAGAGAAGATAAAAATCTCTCAATCTGATGATAAGAATCTAAAAAGAAAATTAATGTTGTTAAGGATGGAATATTGGAAGACTTCGTGTATGAGGATGGAGTTATGAAATTTGGGAAGAGTTTATGCATTCCATTAGTATCTGATCTAAAAAGGGAACTATTTGATGATGCTCATAGGTAAAAATATTTTATACAACCTGGTTGAACTAAGATGTAAAGTTATTTAATGGAACATTTTATGTGGTATAACAGGAAGTGGGAAATTTCTTGACTATGCGTCAAGGAGTCTAGTTTATCAAGAAGTTAAGGCCAAGAGACAACACCCTAGAGGGTTCATGCAACCTATACCTATTACCATGTGCAAGTGGGCTGAAATTACGATGGATTTAGTCATAGGAATATTGAGGAAACCTAAGAGGAATGATTCCATATGTCTAATTGTTGATCATCTCACAAAATCAAAACATTTCCTTTCTTTAAGAGAGGATTTACCACTTGAGCGCATGGAAAGAAATTATATTATTGAATTTTAATGACTTTTGGGTGCACCTCTATCAATCACGTCTAATTGAGATCCACTATTTTTATACAAATTTTTGAAAAGTATCCCAAATTATTTGGATAATAAGAGTCATATGAGTACTTCTTATCTCCTCCAGACTGATGGAAAGTCTGAAAGGACTATTCATGTAACACCCCGAGCTTCCACGGTACACTTCTCTTTGAATAATATAGTAGCGTGTGATGTATGCAACTTCGAGTTCTAACACACACCACAACCAATCAAAGTAGCCATTATGAATAGTAATACCTACATTTTGAAATTTTATAAATTTTATCTTTCCAAATAGACTTTGTTTTTGTATTCGAAATATCGAGATTATACTAAGTTGAATTCTTTGTAATTTTCAGAGAACTTCTAATTTTTTATGAATAGTGAAAAATACTTAAAAACAACTTTTTTAATAAAAATAATTTATTGTGATAAATTATACTATTGAGTGGTTTTAAATTATAATTAGAATATATTTTTACTTTTTTATCCAATGGTGTTCATTATAATTAAATTCACTTTGAAATTGGACATAAACGATTGTCAATGTTTTGATATATATTGTTTCTTAAAAACACGCTATTTGTTGTGAAAGTGGGAATTAACTACCAAATTAATTAATACAACCTATATGTTTGGAATTTTGTAAAATAGACATCATTTTTGAATTCAGAATATCAATTATATCTTAGGGTGAAATTTTGGCATTGCTCTGAAAAACTTCAATTTTTGATGAATAGTGAAACCACTAAGTGGTAGTTAACAAACTGATTTTTCATTTAAATGAAATATTACCACTTATGTGATGTGATTTTCAAAAATCCTACATACATGGTTGTCATTAGGAAGTAAGATGTGGTACAATGAGATTAAAATAATTTTTTTGGTGAATAGTATCTTTTAAGTTTAATTAATCGCGATTAAAGGTAATTAGTGAAATTTAAGGTAAAAATGATATTATAAAAAATATTAAATGACCTTGACACTTTTCCTAAACCTATTGGATTAGTCATGGATGACCAAGAAAATACATGGGTCAACTTGGGGACCCCATGGAGCCACTTTGGTAGGAAAATGACATAAATAACTTTTAATTAAAGTTAAAATAAAAATCTCAAAAACATAAGTTGTTTTACTAAAACAATTTTTAATTGGGGTTATACAAGTCATATTTTTGACTCTAAATATTCATTAGAAAGATAAAAATATTTACTACATCATTATAATTTTTTTATAATTTTTAGACATTAAATAAATTAAATTATTTATGACACCACGATGATGCCGTGATTACCTCATTAATTAACGATTTAAATAAAATGAAAGGAAAATGTAAAATCTAAGGCTTAAACTTGTCAAAAACCTATTTTATGAGGTGGTTTCGAACCCGTATCACCTTAGACTCGAAATATATCATTTTGGGACCTTTATAATCCGAAAATAATTTCTTAATAAAGTAACATTTCATTACTTTCCAAGAGTGCCCCTCCTCTCTTCTTATAAAAGGCCCCCATCTCTACCAC
Organism: Viscum album; assembly: GCA_963277665.1. Taxonomy (NCBI): domain Eukaryota; kingdom Viridiplantae; phylum Streptophyta; class Magnoliopsida; order Santalales; family Viscaceae; genus Viscum; species Viscum album. The sequence continues at coordinate 670,511,833 of OY728129.1, forward strand.
CTTATTCACACCATAAAAGCATTTTGGATCGGCCAAAGTCTTCCCAAATACTCTCCCAACTTCCCTCCCTTACTCCTAGAAGCCTCACTTTGGGCAGAATGCTTCCCAAGGAAGCCTTTGGCTCAAATCAAAAGAGTTACCCGATTTTAAGGTAATGTCTTCTCTTATGTTATTTTGTTTTATTTTGCTTATCCAACCCCCTAAAATCTTCTTATTCATTCATTTTGTAACAACACCTGTATCCTCAATATACTAGAATGTTTTTATAAGAATTATTTGAGCTACACTTACACACACCTACATCTAATGGTTAAAGAACATATTGTTTCTGTGGATGGCGAATTTCTGCCTCACGAAACGATGGTTGTTCAACACTCATATAACACATTCAAAGGTGGCCATTAAGATGTCACTATATTTATATATTATATATAATATGTTTATGTTTTACTTAAGGTTATGTATTTTTCATTTATGACATACCTTTATTGTTTCCATTATGTGTAAACACTCATTTTAGGAAGTGCGGACTATCTCCCCCTCAAAGTGATTTGAATCGTTAATGCCATATGTGGGATGTATAAAGGATGGAGTAAATGATATTATATATGATATTATAATGGAATTATTATATTTTTTTATGTCATTATGATTTCATTAAATACGAAATAGAAATGAAAGTAGCGTTCATGCGTACGTACGGCTTACCGTCTCCATGAATGGTGCATTTCATTTCTTACCTCTAAATGTTATGTAATATTATAAATGAATGTATATACTAAATATGTATGATATATATGATATCTAAACCATGAATAGAATTCTGGAAATATTGGATATTTCACCACATGAACAACTTGTAATTATAAGAAGTTTATTTTTGACTCAAGTACCAAAGATCGACAAAATGGCCATTATTAACTTAAATAATTACATAATAACATGGTAATAAGTGATATAAAAGGAATAATGAACATGAAAAAGGTTCTTAAGTAAATATAAATTATCTATAGTTTATTATTTAGGAGGTTATAGAACGATTGAGTCAAGTCGGACACGAGGTAAGGGAACTTCTTAACCCAATTTCCATTCTTTGGTTTAATCTCCTACTTTCATATTATGTCATGATATTATTATGTCATATCATGTATCTATACTTTCTTTATGTGTACTTATAGTGAATACACATAATATATCTATTTTATTTTAAAAAAATGATCTTTGTGAGGGACTTCATCTCAATCTCCTTTCATTGAGGCATATTTTGTTTTATACACAACTTTCCTTTATATGGTGTATAAACCCCTTTGACTTTTACGTTAATTGAAAATGAATCTTTTTATATGAAGTGTTTTACTAAACAACAAAAAGGAATGTTTTTCTTGTCATACGTATGCGGAGACAACGACTTCTCCACCGCTGTGACCATTATTTGAGTTTCAGCTTCCTCTACAAGACATACATTTTTTAAAAGAAAAATAAATACCATGTTTTAATTTTATTTTATTTTGGTATTGAAAATGGTTTTGAAAGTTTTTTTATTATATCAATGTGTTGTATTGATATCTTGTGATTGAAATGTAGAAATTTTATGTTTACTTTATGCATGTTTTATGTGATACGATTATGTTATGGTTTATGATATTTTTAAACCTATTCTTATGAGGAATGCATTGGACTTAATAAGTGACCGGTGGATCCCGCTATAGCTCCTCTATGCATCGGTAGGTCTCATGAGATAAACTAGTGTCTTGGCACGAGGCATTGACAAAATCTTATTTGTGGTCTTGACACGAGGCCTTGGCTATGTGGTTATGATAGTCTGGCATTATGCATTCCATCATTATGAAAGTGGTTATTGATATTCCATGTGATTATTCGACTAGTAGAATATCCATGTGAGTAAGTAAATGGAATTATTTAATTTTATTTTTTGGCATATTATACTGAAGTTCAAGTTTAAAAAGGAATTTGTTTTAGTTATACATTTCCTTAAATGTTAATGTTTATTTGTGAAAGCTTCCGCAATATTGTTATCCTTACTGAGCATCTGAGCTCACCCCTTTAAATGTTTTCATATTTTCCAGGATGTGAAGAAGTATTGTACGAATGACCTTCAGGGATAGTCAGAAGAGGATATGAGTGTGGACTATAGAGACTTTGTTACTATAGTTTTTCACTTTATGATGTAATGTAACATTTATGAATGTATCTAGTGTTTCCAAGGCTACTAAACTAATCGGTCATTCGAGACATGATCTTTTGTGATCATGCCAATGTTACGAAGTAATGCACCGACTCTAGGTAAATGGGGTCGGGGCGTTACAGTTGGTATCAGAGGCAGTTTAGTACTAACCTTGGAAGCTATATTTAGATAAACTCGGATTAGAGCACATAGCCCAAAGATAGACATTGAGGATTAGTATACAATAAATTCCTAGAATTTTGGTATTATAGAGATTTTGTGAGTTTTCCGATCAATACATCCCTATCTGGATACGAGCAGGTAGAGGTGGCTCTGGCACAGATGTACCTAGGGGTAAAACCCGAAAACACCGATTTGAGCTAGACTCGAACGGGAATTGGTGCACGACAACGGGCCCTGCTGCACTCTTGGTTACGACACTCCCGGGGGATATGCTTAGGATAATTCTCATTTTCCTTAAAAACCACTATGAAGGGTTATGAGTATATACTTCCTCAATGAAAACTTTTTTTTATGATTAGGGATTATATCCATAAATAGTTCAATTAGTGTTAAGTGTTTTACAAGTATGGAATTATGTATTTTAATTCATAAACTAATCTAGTTTATGCCATTATTTAGAAATGGCGCCTAGTGGATTTAATGGAAACCTTATAAATGCAAGCACTCCATATAGGGATTTCCATCCTACTCAAGATAATTATTGTGGAGTTGGAGATACAAATGGTGCTGATCAACTTATTACCATACTGGGACAACTCACTCAGGATATGAATAATAACCTTTCTCGTATGGAGCACCCTGATCCGCAACGTGGAGGATCAATGTTAGACCGCTTCATGAGGAAAAAACCACCAACATTTAATGGGGGTAAAAATCCATTAGTAGCTGATCAATGGATAAACTCCTTAGAGAAAATATTCCACGCCTTGGGGAGTAGCGAAAGGGAGAAGGTTATTATGACAGTTTACCGCCTCACTGGAGATGCCGATCAATGGTGGTCATTGATTCAAAATACAAAGGAAGATGAAGAAGTATCAATTATGGAATGGAGAGAGTTCAAAGATCTTTTCTTAGAAAATTACTTTCCACATGACCATCGAGAAGATATGGAAAGGCAATTTCTGAGTCTGAGGCAGAAGGAGGATGATAATATCGTAAAGTATGAGGATAACTTTACAAGGTTAGCAAGGCATGCTGCAGATTATATACGTAACCCATGAAGTAAGATTCATCATTTCATTGATGGGTTAAAACCATTTCTCCATCGAGCTTTAGTATCACAATCTTTCTCAACATACGAAGATATAGTCTCGGGTGCTATCAAGACAGAATAGGAATTCTCTAACTCTTAGGAAAATAAAGTAAACAAGAGAAGAAGAGAACGATGGAACAAGAGACGGATAAAGGGAAAATGGAATGAAGGAATTTCCATTATGTGATAATTGTGGGAAGAATCACCCTGGTACTTGCCTAAAAGGAATGGGAGTTTGTTATAAATGTGGAGAAAAAGGACACCAGGCGCGTGATTACAAGGTAATGAAAGAGGCTATCAATGTTGAATGCTACAATTGTATAGAAATGAGGCATTATTCAAATGAATTTCCTAAGGGTCAGAGAAACTTACCTCAGAAAAGGCCAAGCGATCAAGGCCAACCTTATGCTGTGACTACAGTTGAAGCGGAATAATTAATGTATTGGTGCTTTTAGAATCATGGATTATATTCTGGTTATTCGAATAATTTGATATATATATAAGGATTATACTGCCGTACATGTTGATTTCATTAAAGATTTAATATGATGAAGGAAATTATATTTTTGTATGTGATAACAAGAGAAACTTTACCTTGTCTGAGGAATCTGATGATACAAATGATTTTGGAATTTAGAGACCTTTTAGAGAAAATCTGGGCTAATGTATTTTGGATAACTATAAAGGTTGGAATGGATTATGTTGAACCTTGTATTGTATTGTTTAAGGTTAAAACATTTCTGAAGATTACTTTTGCAATATTAAAATACTATACTTTTAGGAAAGGGACAACATGCAGGTCGGGGGATAACCCGTCGCGTTGGACAAAGCTGCAGGAATCGAACCCACAACCATAGTGAGATAGGACTTTATTAACTACTACTAGCCTACAAGAATTCCCTGGTTATTAAAAAATAGTTTTCCTAATCTCAATGGTATGTGGTAATATTTGGAACCTTATACAATTAGGATAAATAAAATATTTTTGAGTTCTATTACCATTTGGAGTGAACGATGGGTTCGTGGTAAAAATTTATGAAAGAATGAAATCATACATGACAAGTAAGTATATTTCCTTACGTTCTTAGTAAATCTCCTAAATAAATTTCTCAACTTTATAAAAGGTAACTTAAAACAAAAATGTTTCCGGTTAACTTTTCCAACTGGGGATTCAGTGACTATTTAACCAATCACAAGTTTGTCATTTTCTTATGGTTAACTTTCTCCTAATCCTATTTCCTAAAACTCTCCATCATACCTTGATGGTTTGTTTTTAATCCATATCATTATTTTCACAAAATCCTAGTATGGGCTATATCGGGTGACATTTGTACTTATCTTTCTTTCTTTTAAAGTTATATTTTTATTAACCTTATTTCTGATGTGGGTTTTCCACAAAGGTATTTTCTATTTTCGACCTTTTATTTTCAATGAAAAATTTCAAATTTCCAGGACACAATTTATTGAAGGAGGGGAGAATGTAACACCCCGAGCTTCCACGGTACACTTCTGTTTGAATAATACAGTAGCGTGTGGTGTACGCAACTTCGAGTTCTAACACACACCACAACCAATCAAAGTAGCCGTTATGAATATTAATACCTGATTTTTGAAATTTTATAAATTTTATCTTTCCAAATGGAATTTGTTTTTTTATTTGGAATATCGAAATTATCCTAAGTTGAATTCTTTGTAATTTTCGAAGAACTTCCAGTTTTTTATGAATAGTGAAAAATACTTAAAAACAACATTTTTAATCAAAATAATTTATAGTGATAAATTATACTATTTAGTGGTTTTAAATTATAATTAGAATATATTTTGACCAATTTATCCAATGGTGTTCATTATAATTAAATTCACTTTGAAATTGGACATAAACGATTGTCAATCTTTTGATATATATTGTTTCTTAAAAACACGCTATTTGTTGTGACAGTGGGAATTAACTATAAGATTAATTAATAAAACTTATATGTTTGTAATTTTGTAAAATAGAAATCATTTTTGAATTCAGAATATCAATTATAGCTTAGGGTGAAACTTTGGCATTGTTCTAGAAAACTTCAATTTTTGATGAATAGTGAAACCACTAAGTGGTAGTTAAAAAACTGATTTTTCATTTAAATGAAATATTACCACTTATGTGATTTGATTTTCAAAATTCCGACATACATGGTTGTCATTAGAACGTAAAATGTGGTTCAATGAGATTAAAATAATTTTTTGGTGAATAGTAACTTTTAAGTTTAATTAATCGCGATTAAAGCTAATTAGTAAAATTTAAGGTAAAAATGATATTATAAAAATATGAAATGATCTTGACACATGCCCTAAATTTATTGGATGAGTCATGGACGAACAAGACAATACATGGGTCATCTTGGGGACCCCATGGAGCCACTTTGGTAGGAAAATGACATAAATAACTTTTATTTAAAGTTAAAATAAAAATGTCACAAACATATATTGTTTTACTAAAATAATTTTTAAATGGGGTTATACAAGTAATATTTTTTATTATAAATATTATTTATAAATCTAAAAATATTTCCTACATCATGATAATTTTTTTATAATTTTTAGACATTAAATAAATTATATTATTTATTAGACCATGATGATGTCGCGATTACCTCATTAATTAACGATTTAAATAAAATGAAAAAATAATGTAAAATCTAAGTCTTACACTTGTCAAAAACCTATTGTATAAGGATATTTGGAACCCTTATCACCTTAGCCTCGAAATATATCATTGTGGGACCTTTAGAATCCGAAAAGCATTTCTTAATAAAGTAACATTTCATTACTTTCCAAGAGTTCCCCTCCTCTCCCTTTATAAAAGGCCCCCACCTCTACCACCTTATTCACACCTTCAAAGCCTTTTGGCTAGGACAAACTCTTCCCAAATACTCTCCCAACTTCCCTCTCTTACTTCTAGAAGCCTCACATTGGGCAGAATTATTTCCATGTAAGCCTTTGGCTCAAATCAAAAGAGTTACCCAATTTTAAGGTAATGTATTCTCTTATGAAATTTTGTTTTATTTTGCTTATCCAACCCCCTAAAATCTTTTTATTGATTTAATTTTTAACAAAAAAATCATCATAAATATACTAGGATGTTGTTATAAGAAGTATTCGAGCTACACTTACACACACCTACATCTAATGGTTAAAGAACATACTTTTTCTGTGGATGGTGAATTTCTGCCTCACGAAACGATGATTGTTCAACACTCATATAACATCTTAAAAGGTGGAAATTAAGATGTCACTCTATTTATATATGATATATAATATGTTTATGTTTTACTTAAGGTTCTGTATTTTTCATTTATGGCATACCTTTATTGTGTCCATTATGGGTAAACACGATATTTTCATTTTAGGAAGTGCTGACTACCGCCCCCTCAAAGTGATTTGAATCGTTTAATCCATATGTGGGGTGTATAAAGGATGTAGTAAATGATATTATATATGATATTATAATGGAATTATATTATACCTTTATATCATTATTATTTCATTAAATACTAAATAAGAAATGAAAGTAGCGTTCATGCATACGTACGGCTTACCGTCTCCATGAACGGTGCATTTTATTTCTTACCTCTAAATGTTATATAATATTATAAATGAATGTATATACTGGATATGTATGATATATATGATATCTACATAAGGAATATAATTCTGTATATAATGGATATTTCACCACATGAACAACTTTTAATTATAAAAAAGTTTATTTTTGACTCAAGTACCAAAGATCGACAAAATGACCATTATTAACTTAAATAATTACATAATAACATGGTAATATGTGATATAAAAGGAATAATGAACATGAAAAAGGTTCTTAAGTAAATAGAAATTAAATCTAGTTTATTATTCAGGAGGTTAAAGAATGATAGAGTCAAGTCGAACACGAGGTAAGGGAACTTCTTAACCCAATTTCCATTCTTTGGGTTAATCTCCTACTTTCAAATTATGTCATGATATTATTATGTCATATCTTGTATTTGTACTTTCTTTATGTGTACTTATAGTGAATACACATAATAGATCTATTTTATTTAAAAAAACGATCTTTGTGAGAGACTTCATCTAAATCTCCTTTCATTGAGGCATATTTGGTTTTATACACAACTTTCTTTTATACGGTGTATAAACCCCTTTGACTTTTAGGTTCATTCAAAAGGAATATTTTTATACGAAGTGTTTTACTAAACGACGAAAAGGAATGATTTTCTTGTTGTACGTATGTGGCGACAATGACTTCTCCGCCGCCGTGACCATTATTTGAGTTTCGGCATCCTCTACAAGCCATACCTTTTTTTAAAGGAAAAATAAATACCATGTTTTACTTTTCTTTTATTTTGGTATTGAAAATGGTTTTGAAAGTGTTTTTATTATATCAATGTGTTTTATTGATATCTTGTGATTGAAATGTATAAATGATATGTTTCCTTTATGCATGTTTTATGTGATACAATTATTTTATGGTTTATTATATGTTTAAACCTATTCATATGAGGAATGCATTGGACTTAATAAGTGATGGGTGGAGCCCGCTATAGCTCCTCGATGAATTGGTAGGTCTCTTGAGACAAACTAGTGTCTTGGCATGAGGCCTTGACAAAATCTTATTTGTGGTCTTGGCACGAGGCCTTGGCTACGTGGTTATGATAGTCTGGAATTATGCATTCCATCATTATGAAAGTGGTTATTGATATTGCATGTGATTATTCTACTAGTAGAATATCCATGTGAGTTAGTAAATGGCATTATTTAATTTTATTTTTTCCATATTATGCTAATGTTCATGTTTAGAAAGGCTTTTGTTTTAGTTATAAATTTCCTTAATTGTAAATGTTTATTTATGAAAGCTTTCGCAATATTGTTATCCTTACTGAGCATCTGAGCTCACCGCTTTACATGTTTTAATATTTTCCAGGATGTGAAGAAGTATTGTATGAATGACCTGCAGGGATAGTGAGAAGAGGATATGAGTATGGACTATGGAGACTTTGTTACTATAGTTTTTTACTTTATGATGTAATGTAACATTTATGAAAGTATCTAGTGTTTTCAAGGCTACTAAACTAATCGGTCTTTCGAGACTTGATCTTTTGTGATCATGCCAATGTTACGAAGTAATGCACCGACTCTGGGTAATTGGGGTCGGGGAGTTACAGTTGGTATCAGAGGCAGTTTATTACTAACCTTGGAAGCTAGATTTAGATAAACTCTGATTAGAGAACATATCCCAAAGATAGACTTTGAGGATTAGTATAGAAAAACTTCCTAGAATCTTGGTATTATAGATATTTTGTGAGTTTTCCGAGCAATAAATCTCTATCTGGATACGAGTAGGTAGAGGTGGCTCTGGAACAGATGTACCTAGGGGTAAAACCCGAAAACACCGCTTTGAGCTAGACTCAAACGGGAACTGGTGCATGATAACGGGCCTTCCTGCACTCTTGGTTACGACACTCCCGGGGGATATGTTTAGGATAATTTCATTTTCTTTACAAACCACTATGAAGGGTTATGAGTATATACTTCCTCAAAGAAAACTTTTTTTTATGATTATGGATTATATCCATAAATAGTTCAATTAGTGTTAAGTGTTTTACAAGTATGTAATTATGTATTTTAATTCATAAACTAATATAGTTTATGCCATTGTTTAGAAATGGCGCCTAGTGGAAGGAATGGAAACCGAATCAATGCACGCACTCCATGTAGGGATTGCCCTCCTACTCAAGATAATTATTGTGGAGTTGGAGATACAACTGGTGCTGATCAACTTATTACCATACTTGGACAACTCACTCAGGTTATGAATAATAACATTACTCGTATGGAGCACCCTGATCCGCAACGTGTATGATCAATGTTAGACCGCTTCATTAGGCAACAATCACCAACATTTAATGGGGGTACAAATACATTAGTAGCTGAGCAATGGATAAACTCCTTAGAGAAAATATTCCACGCCTTGGGGAGTAGCGAAAGGCAGAAGGTTATCATGGCAGTTTACCTCCTCACTGGAGATGATGATCAATGGTGGTCATTGATTCAAAATACAAAGAAAGATGAAGAAGTATCAAGTATGGAATGGATAGAGTTCAAAGATCTTTTCATAGAAAAATAATTTCCACATGACCATCGAGCAGATATGGAAAGGAAATTTATGAGTCTGAGGCAGAAGGAGGATGAGAATATCACAAAGTATGAGGCTAAATTTACAAGGTTAGCAAGGCATACTGCAAATTATATACGTAACCCAAGATGTAAGATTGATCGTTTCTTTGATGGGTTAAAACCATTTCTCCTTCGAGATTTAGTATCACAATCTTTCTCAACATATGAAGATATAGTCTTGTGTGCTATCAAGACAGAAAAGAAATCCTCTAAGTCTTATGACAATAAAGTAAAGTAACAGAAGAAGAGAACGATGGAACAAGAGACAGATAAAGGGAAAAAGGGAAATAAGGATTTTCCATTATGTGATAATTGTGGGAATAATCACCCTGGTACTTGCCTAAAAGGAATGGGAGTTTGTTATAAATGTGGAGCAAAAGGTCACCAGGCGTGTGATTTCAAGGGAAAGAAAGAGGCTATCAATGTTGAATGCTATAATTGTAGAGAAATGGGGAATTATGCAAATGAATGTCCTAAGAGTCAGGGAAACTTATCTCATAAAAGGCCAAGGGATCAAGGCCAATATTATGCTGTGACAACAGTTGAAGCGAAATAATTAATGTATTGGTGCTATTGGACTCATGGATTATATTCTAGTTATTAGAATAATGTGATATATATATAAGGATTATACTTCAGTACAAGTAGATTTCATTAAGGTTTTAATATGATGAAGGTAATCATATTTTTGTATGTGACAATAAGAGAAACTTTACCTTGTCTGAGGAATCTGATGATACAATTGATTTTGGAATTTAGAGACCTTTTAACGAAATTCTGGACAGAGGTATTTTGGATAACTATAAAGTTTAGAATGGATTAAGTTGAACCTTGGATAGTACTGTTTAAGGTTAAAACATTTCTGATGATTACTTTTGGAATATTAAAATAGTAAACTTTTAGGAAAAGGACAACATGCAGGTCAGGGGATAACCCGTCGCGTCGGACAAAGATGTAGGAATCGAATCCACAACCATAGTGTGACATGAATTTATTACCTACTACTAGCCTACAAGAAGTCCCTGGTTATTACAAAATAGTTTTCCTAATCTAAATGGTATGTGGTAATATTTGGAACCTTATACAGTTAGGATAAATAAAATATTTTTGAGTTCTGTTACCATTTGGAGTGAAAGATGGGTTCGTGGTAAAAATTTATTAAAGAATGAAAGCCTACATGACAAGTAAGTATATTTCTTTACGTTCTTAGTAAATCTCCTAAATAAATTCCTCAACTTTATATAAGGTAACTTAAGTCAAAAACATTGTCGGTTAAATTTTCCAACTGGGGATTCAATGACTGTTTAACCAATCACAAGATTGTGATTTTCATGTGGTTAACTTTATCCTAATCCTATTTCCTACAACTCTCCATCAGACCTTGATGGTTTGTTTTTCTTCCATATCCATATTTTCAGAGAATCCTAGTATGGGCTATCTCAGGTGACCTTTGTACTTATCTTTCTTTCTTTTAAAGTTATATTTTTATTAACCTTATTTCCGATGTGGGTTTTCCACAAAGGTATTTTCTATTTTCAAACTTTTATTTTCAAATAAAAATTTCAGATTGGTAGGATGCAATTTATTGAAGGAGGGGAGAATGTAACACCCCGAGCTTCCACGGTACACTTCTCTTTGAATAATACAGTAGCGTGTGTTGTACGCAACTTCGAGTTCTAACACACACCATAACCAATCAAAGTAGCCGTTATGAAGAGTAATACCTACTTTTTGAAATTTTATAAATTTTATCTTGACAAATGGACTTTGATTTTGTATTCGGAATATCGAAATTATCCTATGTTGAATTCTTTGTAATTTTCAGAGAACTTCCAATTTTTTATGAATAGTGAAAAATACTTAAAAACAAATTTTTTAATCAAAATAATTTATAGTGATACATTATAATATTGAGTGGTTTTAAATTATAATTAGAATATATTTTTACCATTTTATCCAATGGTGTTCATTATAATTAAATTCACTTTGAAATTGGACATAAACGATTGTTAATCTTTTGATATATATTGTTTCTTAAAAACACGCTATTTGTTGTGACAGTGGGAATTAACTATAAAATTAATTAATAAAACTTATATGTTTGGAATTTTGTAAAATAGACATAATTTTTTAATTCAGAATATCAATTATATCTTAGGGTGAAATTTTTTCATTGTTCTGAAAAACTTCAATTTTTGATGAATAGTGAAACCACTAAGTGGTAGTTATAAAACTGATTTTTCGTTTAAATGAAATATTACCACTTCTGTGATTTTATTTTCAAAAATCCGACATACATGGTTGTCATTAGGAAGTAAAATGTGGTTCAATGAAAATAAAATAATTTTTTGGTGAATAGTAACTTTTAAGTTTAATTAATCGCGATTAAAGGTAATAGTGAAATTTAAGGTAAAAATGATATTATAAAAATATGAAATGACCTTTACACTTGTTATAAACCTATTGGATGAGTCCTGTACGACCAATACAATACATGGGTCAACTTGGGGACCCCAGGGAGCCACTTTGGTAGGAAAATGACATAAATAACTATTATTTAAAGTTAAAATAAAAATGTTACAAACATAAGTTGTTTTACTAAAACAATTTTTAAATGGTGTTATACAAGTCATATTTTTTACTATAAATATTCATTAGAAAGATAAAAATATTTCCTACATCATTATAATTTTTTTATAATTGTTATAATTTTAAAAAATTAAATTAGTTATGACACCATGACGATGACGCGATTACCTCATTAATTAACGATTTAAATAAAATGAAAGGATAATGTAAAATATAAGGCTTACACTTGTCAAAAACCTATTGTATGAGGATATTTCTTATCCTAGAAATATATCCTTGTGGGAACTTTAGAATCCAAAAATAATTTCTTAATAAAGTCACATTTCATTACTTTCCAAGAGTGCCCCTCCTCTTCTCTTATAAAAGGCCCCCACCTCTACCACCTTATTCACACCTTCAAAGCCTTTTGGCTCGGCTAACCTATGCCCTAATACTCTCCCAACTTCCCTCACTTAGTCCTAGAAGCCTAAATTTGTGAATAATGCTTCCCAAGGAAGCCTTTGGCTCAAATCAAAAGAGTTACCCGATTTTAAGGTAATGTCTTCTCTTATGTTATTTTGTTTTATTTTGCTTATCCAACCCCCTAAACTCTTTTTATTCATTTATTTTGTAACAACAACAGTATACTCAATATACTAGGATGTTTTTATAATAATTATTCTAGATAAACTTACACACACCTACATCTAATGGTTAACAAACATACCTTTTTTGTGGATGGAGAATTTGTGCCTCACGAAACAATTATTGTTCAACACTCATATAACACCCTCAAAGGTGGCCATTAATATGTCACTCTATTTATATATGATATATAATATGTTTATGTTTTACTTAAGGTTCTGTATTTTTCATTTATGGCATACCTTTATTGTTTCCATTATGGGTAAATGTGATATTTTCATTTAAGGAAGTGCGGACTACCGCCCCCTCAAAGTTATTTGAATTGTTAATGACATATGTGGGATGTATAGAGGATGGAGTAAATGATATTATATATGATATTATACTGGAATTATAATATACCTTTATATCATTATGATTTCATTAAATACAAAATAGAAATGAAAGTAGCATTCATGCGTACGTACGACTTACCGTCTCCATGAATGGTGCATTTAATTTCTTACCTCTAAATGTTATGTAATATTATAAATGAATGTATATACTGGATATGTATGATATATATGATATCTACATCATGAATATAATTCTGGATATAATGGATATTTCACCACATGAACAACTTGTAATTATAAGAAGTTTATTTTTGACTCAAGTACCAAAGATCGACAAAATGATAGTTATTAACTTAAATAATTACATAATAACATGGTAATAAGTGATATAAAAGGAATAATGAACGTGAAAAAGGTTATTAAGTAAATATAAATTAACTCTAGTTTATTATTCAGGAGGTTAAAGAACGATCGAGTCAAGTCGGACACGATGTAAGGGAACTTCTTAACCCAATTTTCATTCTTTGGGTTAATCTCCTACATTCAAATTATGTAATGATATTATTATGTACTATCTTGTATTTGTACTTTTTTATGTGTACATATAGTGAATAAACATAATAGATCTATTTTATTCAAAAAATTGATCTTTCTGATGGACTTCATCTCAATCTCCTTTCATTGAGGCATATTTGGTTTTATACACAACTTTCCTTTATACGGTGTATAAACCCCTTTGACTTTTACGTTTATTCAAAAAGAATCATTTTATATGAAGTGTTTTACTAAACAACAAAAAGGAATGTTTTTCTTGTCGTATGTATGGGGCGACCATGACTTCTCCACCGCCATGACCATTGTTTGAGTTTCGGCTTCCTTTACAAGCCATACCTTTTTTAAAGAAAAATAAAAACCATGTTTTACTTTTCTTTTATTTTGGTGTTGAAAATGGTTTTGAATGTGTTTTTATTATATCAATGTGTTGTATTGATATCTTGTGATTGAAATGTGAAAATGTTATGTTTTTTATGCATGTTTTATATGATACGATTATGTTATGGTTTATGATATGTTTAAACCTATTCATATGAGGAATAAATTGGACTTAATAAGCGACAGGTGGAGCCCGCTATAGCTCCTCGATGCATCGGTAGGTCTCATGAGACAAACTAGTGTCTTGGCACGAGGCCTTGACAAAATCTTATTTGTGGTCTTGACACGAGGCCTTGGCTACGTGGTTATGGTAGTCTGGCATTATGTATTCCATCATTATGAAAGTGGTTATTGATATTGCATGTGATTATTCGACTAGTAGAATATCCATGTGAGTAAGTAAATAACATTATTGAATTTTATTTTTTGCCATATTATGCTGAAGTTCAAGTTTAAAAAGGCTTTTGTTTTAGTTATACATTTCCTTAAATGTTAATGTTTATTTATGAAAGCTTCCGCAATATTATTATCCTTTCTGAGCATCTGAGCTCATCCCTTTCAATGTTTTAATATTTTCCAGGATGTGAAGAAGTATTGTATTAATGACCTGCAGGGATAGTCAGAAGACGATATGAGTGTGGACTATGGAGAATTTGTTACTATAGTTTTTCACTTTATGATGTAATGTAACATTTATGAAAGTATCTAGTGTTTCCAAGGATATTAAACTAATCAGTCTTTCGAGACTTTATCTTTTGTAATCATGCAAATGTTACGAAGTAATGCACCAACTCTGGGTAACTGGGGTCAGGGTGTTACAAGTCAAACACTAGAATACATGTTGAGACCATGCTCTCTTGACTTTTAAGGTATGTGGGATCAATACATACATTTGGTGGAAATTTTTTACAATAATAGTTTCCATTCTAGAATTTAAATGGATCCATATGAATACTTATTTGGTAATAGGTTTTTAAATCCAACATGTTGAGATGATGTTAGTGAGAGCAAGCTTATAGGCCCAGAACATATGAAATAGACGACTATTAAGGTAAAAACAATTCTAGTCCATATAAAATAATCCTAAAGTAGGCAAACGAGTTATGCTGACAACCAGAGAGAGGTTTTATAATTTCAAGTAAGAGATCAAGTCTATCTAAAAGTATCTCAATTGAAGGTTTCCTGAAGGTTTGATAAGAAAGTTAAACTGAGCCCTATGTACATTCGTCCATTCAAAATTTTGGAAAGCATTAGATCTACAACTTACCGTTTAGTAATGCCACAAAGTATATTAAAAGTTCATAATGTGTTTCATGTTCCATTGTTAAATAAATACATTCCAGACCCAACACATGTACTCACCTATGAATAAATTGATTTGGGACCTAATTTTTCATACTATGAAGAACTTATTGAGATTATTGACATAATGGAGAAGGTATTGAGAAATTTGACAACTCAACTAGAAAATGTTGTTTAGAGAAACAATAATATAGAGGTAGAAATGTGGGAACCTTAATTTGTTATGATGAAGAGCCACCCATATATTTTTAGGGAGAAATACAAATGAAAAATTTCAGGGATGAAATTTCCATAGGAGGGAAGAATATAAAACCACAAACATTTTATGGAATGTTTCTCGTAAATAATTTCTATTAATTAGGTAGCCTATATTGCATGAAGCACAAAGTCTCTATGAATAAACACATGGTTATTTATAGTATAATGTCATAACCTAGCCATTAAACTTTGGTTTTCTACTTATTTGTTTGGAATTTTTAAATACAGACATGCATGGTTGCGATTAGGGTGATATATGGACTCTAATAGAATCATGTTAATTGTTGGTGAATAGTAAGTTACCCTTATGAATAGTAACACACCCTTATAAATAGTAACCTACCCTTATGAATATTAATATGACCCTTATTATTGGTAAACATACCCATGGAAGTGAAAATAATATATAGGCACTTTTAAAATGAAGATTAATATTTTGAGTATTGGTATTTTTTTATTAAATGATCACTCTAATTAAAAATTAAATTTATCAAATTCAATTTTTTTTTGTAAAACAGAGTTCTTTTTTGGATTCTACATGTCGAAAACTGTTCTGGGTTAATTTTTGGGATTTTTCTGAACTACTTAAATTTTTAGTGAATAGTAAATTACGATAAATTTTGATTAACAATAAATGCATGATTTATTGAGTCATGGATGATGTAATAATAAGGTAAGCACATTTGGTTTTAACTAAAATGAACATATTTCTATTTTTTTCATGGAATCATAATTATTTCTTGTCTGAAGGGAAAAAATAAAGAAATGATTAAAATATTAAGAAAACCCTCCTCCCCTCTATGATATATATCACCCCTCACATGCTCTTCCTCCCACACTAATCAAGCTTTGATCCTTACATATATTTTTTAAAATAAACATCCCAATCCCTCACCCATGTACAAGACTTACTAATCTCACCAAAGGAAAAAATGAAAGGCCTTAAAGAGATTCTCAAGGAGGAGTACTCAAGAGGTGAACCTCTCTTCCTTTTCCTTTCAACTTCTTTTACATGTTCGATTATTTTATTTCTCTCTCCTAAACTCCCCTAATAAAAATTTTATTTTAATTATAGTACAATAAATTAAATATATTTTTATTATTATATTCGAGTATTTCATCATATTATCTCATTTAACCCTCCTCTTATACTAAAAATGAAAACACCGTCCGAGATGTGTTAATTTATCACATTCAAAGACAATAGATTTTAAATTTATATTACTGTATTACATACTGTTCATGAATAATTTTTAATTGTTGGAACTTATAATAATATATTTATTTTCTCTTATTAAATTTTTGGTAATCCTTACACACTCATAATATAAAATAATAATACAATCCAAGTTCATTATGCACAAAACCGCCTTGTCAATCCAAGCGTTTATCATTAAATTTTATCAAATGGGTAATAATTATGGTATATAACCAATATCATTTTAAGATAATTTATATCTCTCTAATTTCTCTAATAATATATATTAAAAGTTATGTATTTTTAACCTCATTTCAAATGAACTTCCATTCATGAATATAAATAAACTGATCATGAAAAACAAAGAAGAAAATGCTTCCAAAACAATAAAAGTGAACTTCTTAAACCCATAAAAAAAGAAAATTAATGAACCTAATAATTTTATAATAATAAAATTAAATTTATAGGAGGTTCTGTAATTATTAATTAGTGAAGTTAAATTTTATTATTCAGGTCATTAAGATCAATCCAGAACACCTTCGGGCATAAGTTTCGGGGTTTCTCATCTCACTTTTATTTCTATTAGAATTCTAATATTCATGAATTATTTCTTGTATGTGGTTTATGTTTACTACCATTTTATATCTATTATTATTATTCTATCTATATTCATGTTACTCAGTGATTCACTTGATGATTATTAACTCGAATGATTACAATGTTGTAAGGGAAATTGATTCAGTTTCCATTTAATTGTAATTTACATGGTATTGTGCACCTAATAATTCTTATTTGGTGTACCTACACCCCCTTTGAGATCATTTTTCATTTTAAATTGTAAATATATTATATATCCATGTTTTAGTTTCTTGTATATTATTATTTTCTTAAGTCGTATACCCTTTTACATATGATGTTTATTTGGAATGTTGTTTTAACTATGGAAATATTGATAATTCTGTCTCCTCTACACTATATGGATATTGAGAAGGCATATTGTACTTTTATTAAATCTATTTAAAAATAATTCTTTTCATTTTAAGTGATAGGTGTTGCCTACTATTTCCCCTCTAGTCATCTACATGTCTCATGAGACAAGTTAGTTGGCGACAAACCCTTCGATTTTGTTACCAAAACAGAACCAGATGGGTATCTACACAAATACTTAAACCATTTCAATGGTATAGTGGTATCATGTGATAGATACATTACATAAAATTTATAATCATTATCTTTATTTATTTTTAGTAATTACTATCCATGAGGTTTTCAATATGAAAAAATATATTCATATAGTTTCATTCTCAGTTTAATAATGGCGTGTATTTTTCATTTATTCACCATGCCATCTTGACTATATCAATTTGATTATGATTAAATTATTTTTGATTCAGTATACATATATTTGTAACCCTTACAGATAATTTGAGATCACCCTTTTCATTTATTTACCTTCAATAGTTTATGAAGAGGAGACCATTTATTGAGTTCTAATGGGTACAATTTATTAGTTTCTATTACCTTTCCCAATGTAATATGAGTAAAATATATGTATCTAGTTTAATAAATACTACTAAACTGATCTTTCCTTAAATATTTCAATCCTTGTAATCATTCCAATGTAATATGTAATGCACCGGCTTTGTGTTTTTGGTGTTAGGGTGTTACAATTACTCATTGCATTAGAGGGATATATAATTTTGTGAACAACAATCAATTCATTCCACATATATGAATATGTTTTCCACATAAATAAATCAATTATATGGAATAAAAATAATAATTACCAACGGAAAGAAAATGGTTCACATAATCATGCTTCATATCATCAGAAAATGAAATTTCAAAATAAAGGTATTTGAGAAATGATAATAAGGAATGTATTACCCCATAAAATAATTAAAGAATAAGATGTTTATATATTTCAGATACATATATAATGAATCTCTAATAATTATATAACATTAATGGTAGTCATAATTTATAAATATAAAATTTATTAAAAAGAGTAAAAACATTCATAAGGAAAACAACCTTTTAAAATTGAGAATTAATTTTAAAAAACTGAAATTTACAAAAATATAATTGAAATCCATTAATTTTAAATTATACTTAGATATTAATAATTTAGGCCTTATTTGAAATAATTTTCATAAATATGTAAAATAACTTTTGTGTTTTACATGTTAAAACAATTATTCCTTTCATATTTTTAGTAAAAGTTAAAAATAACCGTGTTCTGAAAAATAAAGGAAGATTTATTGTAAACAAATTCAAAAAACTTAAAAAATTGGTTAAAAAGAATTTTAAAAATCATAAGAGAATATCAAAAATATTTTTGAATTTGTTTCCAAAAAAATGGATATGGAATAAATATTTTTTTCAATTGAATAGAGGAATGAATTTGGGTTTTCTTAAAAAAATATTTATCTATAATTTGAAGTAGTAGAGAGAGGGAAATTGTACTATTAGTTCAAAGGATTATTTTTAACTAGAGAAAAATAAATTTAAAGGATTCATTTTGAAATGATCAAATAATTTTCAACCATGGAAACTCAAGCATAAATGATCCCCATTAAAATAAGATTGAAACATAATCCCTTACCACTTCAATAACTTTTGAATAATAACTTTCCATTAATGAAGTAGATATATTTAAAAATAAAATATCATGAATTATGAAGTATTCATGAAATATTTTGTTATGGTGTAAAATATACACAATTTAAAAAAATTGGGTGCATAAGATAACATGTGTCTCAAAGAAGGATATTTCAAATGAAACCATTTCAATGTTTATATCAATTATGTGAGAGTCAAAAAATGATGTGATTATGTGTAATTAATTTACATACGCATAGAAAAATTCTTTATAAAATAATAAATCAATAAAATTTCATTTCATAGACAATCTTGTAAAAATATAATCAATGCTGTAGACATATAACCCAATGAAGGGAAATTTTGTTAAGAATCCCCTTAGCTCATGTTTACCATATGTTGAGAGCCCTTTATTCGATTGTATAGTTTTTTTAATAATTTTACTGACATATAATAGAAATATATATATATATATATATATATATATATATCACATATGATCCCTTTTATAACATCTTAACACCCTTCAATTAACCATCTTATATTATCACTATTATTTCGGGTGTAAAAAGACTTATTTTATCATACATGTTTTTCATGAATGTTCTAAATCTAGAACATAGGATAATGTACCATAAAAATAATAATTATATAAGTGTTATAAATATATGTTTTTTATTATATATAACTTTATAATCATTATTTAATTTTTAACATGGAGAATGAATCACATTGTTATGTGGATATGGTAGGATGTACGTACACACATGCAATGTTAACCTTTAATCCACGATTGAAAGGGTGAAGAAGTTTATTGTTTATTAATTTTATGATATCAATACCAAGTCATTTATAACAAATAAATTAATTAAATGTGTCATTTATTTACTTCCATGTAATTTGTTATTGAATAAAATTCACATCACTTTGCGAGGCTGTAGTCCTATGTACACACGAATGACATTATCATTTACTAAATGGATGACAAGATAATATATTTTATGGGGTACTTTATTTATTTAATAATTAATATATCATTAATATATTATTTAAATATAAAATAAATCCTTGTTACCACCCATGTAAAGCCTAAATGAAAATCGAATTACATCGCTTCATGAGGCAGTAGTCCACTACACATACGAGCAACACTATCATATTTACTAAAAAATTAAATGTAAGAAGTAATATGTGATATTATAATTTCATTAGTATATTTATATCATAAATATCATATATAAGCTTTTAAATATATCATTATATCCATTTGTGACTAGAGGTGATGGAAAACAAATTACATTGGTTCACAAGGCAATAGTCCATATTATACACGATTAATTGTTTTGTTTCCCATTCGAGGGAGGATGATATGGATATAGTTCAGGAAATTAAAAAAATAAAAAATATATTTATGGATGACACTGATGTTTTTATATCATAATTTTTTGTTAATATTTTAAGTATTTTGAATATGAGATAAAATAAAACACTCAGTTAAGGATGTTACGTATTCTTTGGGAAAATTCAATAGATTTTCACAAAAAGCATGTCTTGGATGGATTTATGGTCAGAAAACGTATTCTAAAATGTGTAGATAGAATTAATTTATTTATTATGGTGGTATTGGCTCTAAAAATGGTTTTTTAATGTGTGTAAATGAGAGTAGAGTGGATGTCATTTTATAAGTAGGGGAGAAGACACACATTGAATTTTTGAAAAGAAAGAAATAAAACGATGTTTTTATCATAAAACAAAGATAAAAATGAAACATTATCAATCCAAATTAGTGGTAACATATAAATATGACCAAAATTTAGTAATTATACATGTTTTTGGAATCATTAACACTTATTTTTTAGTTTAATCCACAGATAACCTATAATTACCTTAACAACAGTAAAAAAAATTACTATTGTCACTGTTCATTATGGGAAAAAATTAAGTAAGACTTATTAGATAATATAAAATACTTTTATTATAAATTTAAAATACATTTTGAAAAAAATAAACTAACATATGTGGTGGGATTTAATATAAAATTAAACTCCCCAAACGTGTAAAAAAATAGTTTTTCAAGTAATGAGATTTGTATAGAAAGTATGTTATCATATTTACTATGTGACATATAATCATAATTAAATTATATTAAATTCATATATATATATATTCTAAAATTTTAATTTAAATTATTCCTCATTATAATTTATTTTAATTAATTTAAAATGGAGAAATGTTTTTCAATTTCAAACAGTTTTCAGAAAAAGTGTTTTAAAGCCTAAAATAAACTTATACTAAAATATAGTATAAATATAATTTAAATGTAATTAGTTGGATTTAATATAAATAAAATAATACATATTTTAATTTAAATTGATTAATATTTTAATTGTTCTATATTTATTAAAATTAAATGGAAATTTTATAAAATTTAATATTTTATTTATTCATAAAAAAATTAATATTTTCTAAATAATCCAAATATTCCCCCAAATGTTAATATTGATATGTTGAATTGATTTTTTTTTCATTTTTTAAAATAGTTTTCATAAAATCATTATAAATTATGTTTAAATTATGTATGAAAAGTGATACTAAATCACCTTTTAGAAAATATAGTTTCTCAAAAAACCATTTAATTTTTTTCAAATGGATCATATTTTATTTATCTTTAGTAAATTACCATTGAATTTATTTTATAAATTTATAAAAAATATAAAAATAATAATTCAATTAGTTCAATTCATACCCAAAAATATAATAACTATGTTATAATAGTATATTATATTGTCATTCATCAAGATTCCAGGTTTCATATTTGATAACATATCAAAGAGATGGAGTTTATTTAAAAATAATTATATCATAATGTACAAGGTTATTAAATTATCTTCTAAGAATAGTGTTGGGTTTCATGTACACTATTGAACATGATTTTCCTCTTTTAAAACCTCTTGGGGTTACATTATACTCTTCTTAAATAAATTATCTCCTCAAAATTTAATCTTGATCTTATATATCAAGGGTCTGACACTTGGAAATTTAATTGTGGAAAACACACTTTATAAAAAGGGTTAATAAAATATCATCTTAAAATGTGGTAAAAGGAAAAACCAATTTCATCAAATAAATAATATTCCACATAGGAGAACATTGGGGTAAAGTGATGACATGGAGATGGTATAAAAAGGGTAAATAATTATGAAGAGTGGTAGAGGTCCTTGATCACAATAAATTGAATGATAATTAGAAACTCAACATCCATAATAACATAAAAATTATGATTTATAAGACCATTGATTCATCATATATAAAGGTAATTGGATAATATTTTTGTTTCAAGATTATTTCACTGGTGATGAGGGATTATTTAACTATTAAGATAGAAAAAACTATAAAATATACAAACCTAGTATCTTTTTATTTCATTAAAATAATTTCATTATTTGGTTGTGTTTTTATCACATTCAAATTTACTAATTACTATAAGTAATGAATATCCGATATGCATTTTTTTATACTTGATGCTTTAACATTAAATGTTAATAGATCATAAGATCCAGAAAAGAGTAACAATTTATTCCTCTTATATTTATTAAATCCAAAAAAGGAATTCACATTGATATATAATTCCCAATAAGAATATATTAACATACAAAATTTAAAAATAAAACCAAATGGTTGACTTAGATTATTCCTTAAATAAATAAACCTATAACCCATATAACCTTAATAACCTTAACATGAAAGAAGGTTTTAACCTCAAAGTTGTTCTCGTATCCTTTCAAAATACATTTTAAAAAAATTATTACATTATTCCCACATAATCCTTTAGATTAAATAGAAAGGATATATATATCTCCGCCTAATAAAACATTTCCAAAAATATCATTAATCACCTCAAAATCAAAAAAATTAAAAAATAATTCATCCTATAATATGTTTCCCAAGATCAAGAAAATATTTATCCACCAAATGATTTATGTAAAAACGATTTCATAATAACCAAAACATCACATAGTATAGTGGTAGGAACTGTACCCAATTAGCCTCGGTTTTGGGGTTTATGTCCTATGGACTTTCTAGATTTGATGGGTCTTCACCCGACATGTTATTTTTCCTTCTTCTAAAACTATATTGATATAATTCCAACTAAAATAGCAATAATATGACCAATTACCTCTAAATAACAATATTAATCAAATAACTTTATTACCACTAAGGTTTTCTGTACATCTTATTTTTTCCATGACATCAGATAATCTAAATTAAATATTATTAACATAACATAAAAGAGAGCATAAAACCCAAAGGGTAACAATACCATAAACATTATTTATACAAAATATAAATTCATTATTCCTCAAATAATTTTTTTACAAAAACACATAATAAACCCAAGGTTTGTGTTATAATAAATGTCTCCCAAAACACTATTAATCATCTTAGAACTTTATAATATAAAACCTAAAAGGGGTATTTATTACGTTAAACTCACGATCAACCTTAGAATAATAGACAAAATACACTTCATATTTTACATAGTACATCCATGATTATCATCTATTCATGTACTTAATTATGGTTTATATAGAGTCTGTGAATTTCATAAAAATATCCCTGAGTAGTATCAACGCAGGTGAGTAGTATGACCCAGTTTCATACTATAGGGGATGATCAAGTCAATCCTAATACACCCTTTTGGAGTTATAATCAATATTTTCAATAGTTCTAGATCCATATCCAATTTTATTATAAAAATATGGATATAATTTCTCATTAACCACTTGCATTAACTTAACCAATATTCCATGACATTTTCCAATTTATAGACTAAAACTTATACTTATCACTAGAGTAATCAATGATGAATTCTTATCAATGTTACCAACGTAAAAAATAATCATTTTCTTGGATAATATGTACATGGAACCAATCCTTTTAATGATATTTTTAAATTATTTTTAACATATATATCTGATAATTACAACCCTAAGGTCGTGATTCCTACATTATTTGGAAGATAAGTTTCATGATTCATCAAAGTGAGACTAAAATAAAAATGTTTTTATTCTCCATAATGAGCTTATAAATCTTTCCAAGAACCTAAAATATATGGGACAACCTAGGGAATATATAGACAGAAGGGGTGAGCTAAAGTCCCAGTAAGGTAATAAACATGGTAAGAAATCCTAGCATGTGAGTCAATGGTATAACATGATATCATAAAATAAGAGGCACATGAGTAATTACATAGAATCAGCACATAAATGACATTGTAGCATAATATAATATCATCATAGGAAATGTGATAAGAATTTAAAAAATGAAATAAACATAATTCAAGGAGAACTATCAAGACAACATCATATTATGGACCGAGTCCCATAATTGATTAGCTTCACTCCCTAATATCATGCACGTAGTCTCATAAGACTAAAAAAATTACCAAATACATTAGAGGTATATACAATTCCAGGCCCACCCATCACCTTCATTTCATGTACATTCATATTTTTTCCATATAATTAAATCAATCATAATGAATAAACATAAGCATATACTATGGAAAGAAAATGGGATTCATAATCATTCTTCATATAACAATCAAATGAAATTTCATAATGAAGGAATTTGATAAATGATCATAAGGCATGTATTGTCCCATAAAAGGAAGGGTGAATAAGATTGGTATATATATAAGAAATATATATATATATATTCAATAATCATTCTATTACATTAATTTCTACAGTCATTTATTAATAGAGAAGACTTTAAATGTGTAAAAACATTATTGCGGAAAATTACCTTTAAATTTGAAAATCACTTTTGAAAAACTAAATTTCACAAAATATTTTTGAAAAAATATTCTCTAAAAATATCACTTAAAAATTAAAAGGGAATCCTAAATGAAAATAATGGTTATGATGAAAAAAATACAACCCATTCTGTAAAAGTTAAAACAATGTTTCATTTCACATTTATGGTAAATGTTAAAAAGTAACTTTTTTAGAAAATAGATGGAAGATTCGTTTTAATTTTTTTTGTAAAAACGTAAATCATATATAAAATATAATTTAAAAAATAATATGATAATATAATAATTTTTTCAGAAAAAAATGGATATGGAAAAAATTGTTTTTGGCTGAAGATCAAAATGATGGGAATTTTTCTTAAAAACAATTTCTAAATCATTATAAGTACCAAGGTTAGTGAAATGGTACCATTATATGAAATGTTCATGAACAAATATAGTAAAACAAAATTTAATAGTTTTATTATGAAATTATAAAATAATTTCAAACAATGGAAATTCTAAAAAAACAATCCCTGATAAAATGAGATTAAAAGATAAACCTTTACCGCTCTGGTAACATTTAAATTTTAAACTTCCATGATTGAAGTAGATCAATTACAGCTTAAAATACGCTTAATTATGACGGATTAATTACATAGTATGTAAAATAGATTTATATACACCATTTAAATGAAATAAGGTGAAAAAAAGATCATGTTTCTCAAAGAAGAAATCTTGGGACTAAATCCTTTAGAAGTTCATGTCATTAAAGTGAGAGTTAATCAAAGAAGTGATTAAGTGTAAAAATCTAAACCCAAAGAATAAAATTTTAAATCAATTTTAAATAAATATATTTTAATATACCACATAATCTAGGAATAATATAATCATTTAAGTAGAGATATAACCCAATTAATTGAAATTTAGATAAAAAACCCCTTACCGCACACTTCCCTTTAGTTTAGAGATATTTAACATAATTTATAGTGGTTTAAAACATTTTAAAAAAATATACCAAATTAATATTAATATTTATAAAAGAATATATTATAAATTTTACAACATATTATCATCCGTTCATTAATATTCTTTCATTTACAATATTAATTCTGGTTTTAAATGTCTTATTTTCTGATGAATGTTTTTTCATGAAAGCTTTGAGATATTGAAAATAGGATATATTTATTTAATCTCAATAACTATCTAAATTATAAAAATATAAATTTATTCATTATATAAATCTTCATAATATTTGTGGAATTGTTGACATTGATAATGAATATCATCGCATTGTAGAGACAGTAGTCTATATATACACATGATAGATGTTATCATTTCTATAATAGGAGAATGTGAAAGAAATTATATTGGATATTAATTTTTAAGAATAAATATAATATATATATATATTATATATATATATTAATTAATTTTAACCAATATTACCTAAAATATAAATATTTAATGAAAAATGAATCACATCATTTCACAAGGTGGTTATCTATTGTACACAAAGACGACATTATCATATATTCAATGGACGGTAAGGAAACAAAATGGATGATAAAATTTGATTCAATAATTAATAATATTTTATTAATATCATATATAAATAAAAAAATAATCTTTATTACCTTAAATGTAACATGTACATTAAAAACAAATCACATCGCTTCCTGAGATGGTAGTAAGCCATACACATGAGCTATGTTATCCAATTCCATAAAAAATAGAAAATAAGAAATTGTATGTGATTGTATAATTAAAAAAAGAAAAGTATATCATAAATACTATACATAAAAATTAATTACATCATCATATTCATCCATGAGATGTAGTGATGTAAATATGAATTACATAGATTCGCAAGGCAACATACTGTCGTACACATGATCACAGGTTTAACTTCCCATATGAGGGGGGAAGAGATTGATTTAGGGAATTAACGTAACGATAAATTTTATTATTACATGGAATATATTTATGTTGTCATATAATCAAAGTTTAATAAAATTTTAAGGATTTTTAAGAATAAATAAAATAAAATTCATGGTTAATTATTCTCCCTCATCTTCGGGAAACTTCTTTACATATGAAAGAAAATAATTTATATTATGGAATTATGATATAAAAAAGAATTATAGGATGTAGGAGGTAAGTGAGGATGCTATTGGCGTTGATATTTTCTCAACCAATGGGGTTTGGAAGAGTGTAAAAGAGAGGATAGTTGGTGGCTGTTTAAATATGTGGGAGAGGAAACACATGGATTTTAAAAAAGAAATAGTTATACCCTTGTTACTCTCATGAAACTGAGACAAAAAATGGGAAATTTTCAAACCTCATATGATATAACATCTAAATATTACCTGAAAATTGTAATTATATATGTTTTTGGTCATGTTTTTCTTATCATTCTATTTTAATTCACTGATAAACTAGTTTTTACCTTTACCACGGTAAATAATTTTTACTGTATTCACTATTAATTATTTAATAAAAATTATTTTTACCTTATTGGATAATATAAATTGTTATTATTACTAAAAAAAATGAATTTATTTTAACTAATTAAACTCATAAAAGTGGAATAATTTAATTTAAATATAAAATTTTAAATGTTTTGAAAACAAAAGTTTTCAGGAAATGCATATTTCTATAGAAATAATTGAAACATAACTTTTTATTATCATAAAACATTTGAATAAAAAAATGAGAAACCAGATGTTCCTTACAATACATCCAAATAAAATCATATTTTTTGACATAGACAAAGACTATAGGAACTACCCCACCATATGGACTACATCATGGTGTCAAGCCTCCACCTTCACATGACTGCTCAGCTAGTTATCCAGTGTATGGTAGCATGGGCTAGGTACCGATGTAAGAGTCATACCCTCTTAAAATTCTAAATCCTAATGGAAATTATAAGGTGAATGATTCCTACTATGATCATCATCTAGAACCGATCCTTGTAGTATTTCGGATGCTTCCACACACAAAATTTAAAATAAAACCAAATTAAAAAATATTGCCTCATATCCTGCCCATTAGGGATTAAAAAAACTGCCACTGAGATTTTTCAAATTTCAAATACAAAAAATTCATCAAAATAAATTGATCTGCAAGCCATAATCTGTCTGAGACACTAACCATTCATGTATGAGAAACCAACAATTGAGCAGTACTAACTTCACCACCATCAGTTTTTCAGCAGCTAAACATTATCCACAACTTTGAAGCAGGTCCAAAATACCTCCACCAATACCCCATGGATCAATTGCAGCAGGGATCCATAGTCAGAGATGAAGCCACCACTAGAAATGATTTCACAAACATAGTCGATCGCTCGAACTATAAATCCAAAAACACCTTGAAAACCACCACTCTGGTCTGGTTGTGAGAAGAGTGTTGGGATCTTGATGCTTGAGCTGCGTAAAATCATTGAAACCCACAAGAATAGTCACCATGACCAGAAAAATATGCCATTAGAACAACCGTAGGAAGAAACAAAATTTTATTCATATCAAAATCGAATCTAAGTTGAAGGAAACCATCATAATGCTGAGATCCAAACATCCCAAGAGCACCATAGCCATTAGAGACTCCAAAATACTCCCTTGTGAGAGTTGAACCAATACAATCTACCACCAAAAATCCATTGAAATCATGTAGAAAAACCAAAATAGAACAACCGGCATCCAAATGAACATAACACATAATAAATTTCACCATCTTTTCCTACTCGAAGCCATGATCACAAAAAACCGCTAATCAAAGCATAGGTCAGTAGATGATACCAACACTTCTATGGGCAAGAAAGATTAGAACCTATTCATGAGAGGACCACCAGAAATGTCACCTGTAATACCTAGAAATGGGGACACCAATAATTGATTTTTTCAAATCTATAATGGGATAAGGATAATGAAACTGGTATATACTGGAAGGCCAAATCAAATATTCAAGAGGGTGCATAAGAACATGAACACATGGGGATCAAGACAAAATGGAAAGTGGGAAGGAATCTAGGGATGAAAGGGACTCTAACAGAAAGGAAACTAGAAACAGAGAAATGATATAGGGTCAAATTACAAACCAAAAAATTAAAAAAAAAATTAACATAAATAATTATCACAGATAGTGAGCTTGAGGGGAAGAACCCTAGCTGAGGTAGCATGAGTGTTCATGGAGAGAATGATGAAATTTTCTGCTTTTATGAAAACGACGATCTCATATTAACTATATGAAAGGTAGTAAAAATTAAATTAATTTAAATCAATATTTATAGAAATATTATCAATATATTTTATTTAAATCATTCATAATTAGGCATTATTTTATTTATTTAATATACATGAAACATTATACAAATTATAAGAGTTTTTATAATTTTTTTTCTAAAAAATAAAAATAAACTTATACAAAAATAGAGTATATAGATGATTTAATTTAAAATAATTGGATTTAATATAACTATGTTATACATATTTTAATATTAGGTCAAATTAAAATAATAATTTGACTTAATTTACGAATTTTAATTGAATTTTAAAAAATTCAGCATTTTTCACTATTCAATAAAAGGTTAATATTTTCCATAAAATAAAAACATTTCACCATAAGTTAATATATATATATATAAATAATAATTTTAAAAAAGTTAATTTTATAAAATACCTTTTCTAAAAGTGGTAAAAATTATTTTTAAATTAGTTGTGCAAGGAGAAACTAAACAACCTTTTAGAAAAATGAATTATTTTAGAAAACCTGTATTTTCCTTTCAAATGATTATTATTTTATTTATAATCAAAATATAACTATAGAATTTATTTAATTTATGTGTAAACCATTTAATATTATTAATTTTGTATTTCCAATTCATACCCACAAATTTAACTGATGGGTTATAAAGGTATACTACATTACTGTTCATTTAGATTCAGGGTTGCGTGTTCTCTAATGTATCGAATAGATTGAATTTATTTTAAAAGATATATATCATAAACTATGATGGTGTCAAGTCCCCTTATAATATTTTTGCATCATGAAATATACACAATTTAATATTCTATTCCACTTTAAAAATCTCTGGGTAAAACATTAGTAGATTAACCATGGTAAAAGGGTTCATGGGCCCATTATATCTAGAATTTTACTTCAAAAATGACTATTATATTTATATATAAAAAAATTCATTTTTAAATATATTCATGGAAGGTGGACATGAAAAATTAATCACATCACTTCGTGGATGTGGTATTTCACATGTACACATGAGTGATATTATTATTTTTTTAACAAATTGGAGGATAAAAGGTAATTAATAAATTAAATTTATAGAATAATATTTCTGTCATAAATATTATATATATTGACTTGACCCATACTTTTTTACCAAACATATTATATTGTGATAAAAACTTAAATACATTGCTTCATGGAGAGGGTGGTCCACACATATGCATGAGAAATATTTTAATTTACCATGGGCTGAAAAATTAAAAGAAAAAGAGTTGTTCCTTCAACATAAAAAAATTTCAGTATATGTATTATACTAATTGTTTTATACCATCATGGTTATATAATATTTATATCATTTGGAATAATAAATAAACATGAAAACCTTTATTTTAAAGTTATATATCTTCTTTATGAAACCTCCTTGGACTTACAACTTAGGCCTTGTAGGTTGGCATTTTGGTGACTCATAAATCCGTAGGATATGTGATGGAATTTTGGGTAGGTATTTGGGATGAGAATGATCAATATAAATTTATAAAAATATGTAGTTAATATAGGATATGATGTTCCCTTTTATAACACATATGAGAGGAAATCTATTAAATGAATGAAATATTAATATATAATATTTTCATAACTCATTTAAAATGACACCAATGTACCATATATTATATTATAAAGAGTATAAGGACTTAATAGGCATGTCAAATAAAATTTTGACGTGTTTATGTCTCATTTTAAAACATATAATTTGGTTTAACATCCTCATTAACCTTGTTTAAACCTAACCATTATAACAAATGTTTCAATGTATATGGGACGTAAAAGTTATTTTAAAAATAAAAGTGAAAAATGAATTAAATTTTTTTGATAACCTTGAAAATTTACCAACAACTAGACTGATAATATTATATTTATGGGATTATAATTATTTTAAAATAATTTCTAAAAATTAAATTTTATTTACTCTAATTTTAGAGATTATTTTCCAAAATTGACATAAAATGAATAAATATAATATTTGAATTTAAAAATAAATACTGTTAAAATAACAATATATTTTAATATTATAATAAATTCGTGTACTATCATATTTCATCCAAAATATAAAACTTTTAATGTTTTTAATATTATTATCTTGGTTTTTCTACTACTCGAAAAAGTGTTTTTTCAGTTTTGTGTAAGTGTTCAAGTTAATTATACCATCACTAACAATTAAAAAAATTCATATCCTGAATAAAGATTATTATTTATTTTTTATTTAATATATATTAATTCATATATCATTTTAATATGTATCTATATCATGACATCAAAATAAGTGAGAGAGTGTGTCAATTTTGTTTTAACATTTAAGTTAAAATAATATAAAGGTTTTAATCAAAGGAACCTATCACAAAAAGAAATTTTTTTGAGATATGATGATACTGATATAAATACTCTAATACAATAATAATCAATATTATATTCTGTGACCTTATCAAAATAATTTGTCCTTAATTAACTCCTTTATCCTTTATTTTTGGGACAACCTTCTTACCATGGTATATATTTATTTTAACCAAAAATAAAATTAACCTCATTAATAAATCTGAACATATGGATTCCAAATATAAAATACATTTTCCATGATTGAATTTCCTTAAGTATATAAAATTTCATTTTATATATTTTCAAAAAACTAAATGAAAACCCTTCTTTAGAAAAGTACATATTAAAGCACAAAAATAGTTTTATACCAAAATCAAATACAATGTTTCTCCCATGGAATAAGTTGAATTATTTTTATTAATTTTAGAATTAATTCAGTTTTAAAATATATTATACTAAATTTAATATTGAAATAATTTTTATAAAAGATAATAAATTATAGTTTTTAAAAAAAATCATTACTTTTAACTAATCATAAAAAATAAACATTTTTAGAAATATCCAGATAAATTATATTCTGAATATTTTAAAATTATTATTTCAAAAATTATTTTCATTTTATATAATTTAATTTATAAAATTAACAAAAATTAATAATAATACACACTCAGGGAATGCAATAAAAACCATTTTTGATGAAAATGTATTTTTAATTTATAAATTCCCTTTATACCTAATCTTTATATAGTAGCCACAATTAGATGAATGTTAAAATATATTTTCAAATTTAAGATCTATAAATTTAATTAAAATCATTAATCTATAGTCATAAACATAATTTACTTTGAGAGAAATTCTTTTGGACATAAAATTTATTTTAAATAATATCTCCATAAATCATTTTTTTAAATTTTGTTCATATTTCTTTTTCATTAAGAATTAAATTTATATTTAGGAATATTATCTACATATATATCATAATATTTTTACTCATATTCATACCCTCTAATGCAACATATTTTTTATAACTTCCATATTTAAATAGTAATATTGTAATAACATATCATAGTTCAAGGTAATCTTGGGTTTCCATGTAGTACATGCAATCAATCATTGTATTCTTATTAAATAAAAATATCTTCTTGTTATAATTATCACACTCAAAAAATTTCACTACACTATCCTTAAATATCTACCTGCATATTAGAGGCCTTTTTTTCAAAAGTCCAAGCTATATAGCCTTAAAGTGTTACAAAATGGAGATTATCCATGTATAGAGGCAGTGTTCTTAAAATAGATCCCTTAATTCTTATTTTTTTACACAATAAAAACTATATATCTATAAAATTATTATTACATAATTATGACTAATATAATTAAATATTACCATACAAATTGAATATTTATTTTCTACCTTTCTCATAAACCAATAAAAAAAATACATCATCTTTTGTACAAGCGAACTACCACCTTAATAAATGACAAGCTTAATTATTCATCACCAACAGACATGATTATCTCTAAAATTCTATTTAATTTATTAAAATAATTTTTTGAAAATTATTAATATTCTTTAATAGTATACAATTATCTATCTTCCACCCGGTCTATGGAAAATGAATGTATCTCCCATGCGTATGTGCATACTACTGCTTCCATAAAAGTGAATTTTTTAATTAAAGAATTCTATTATTTATTGAATTTAATGTTAAAATTATTTACCAAATTTAAAAAATATAAATAATATCATTATACTTCATTAATAATGACATTATTTCATAGGAGTCAGTTTCTTAACCATATTCACAAATCGATTATAACATGTGCCTATTTTAGTCAGTTTAACCACCAACATGAACAATGATATAAATTTATATCAAGTATCACTTAGGAAACCTAATTAATGATTTTATTAGAAAATGAAAATTTAAATTCATTTTGTTTTTGTGATTGTAATGGTAATATCTAAATATTTATTAAGATACTACCCCTCATTCATTAAAATTAATAAAAAAACTCTTCACCATCTTTTTCTTCACAAATGAAAACTAAAATACTTATGAAATGAAATTAAAACTATATAAATAATTGTAAAACATTGATTCTAGTTATATTAAATATCTATAAATGATTGACTCTAAGTTTATAAATAATAATCGACACCACCATTATGAAACTATTATTAAAAAACATTAAAAACACATAAAAATCATATAATGAAAATAAAATATAAAGGACTTATATATTTATAATAAATGATGTTTATAAAAAGTTATAGTTAAAAATACGTTTACTAAATATGTTGTTATGTTATTTATTATTATTATACATGGGGATAAATAGCTTTGATGGAATTTAAGAAATATGGTTAGGGTTTTTCAACCCAAATTTTTATTCTTTTAGTTATGATTCATATTCACTGTTTGTTTTCTTTTTTAGTGTTTATATTTTACCTAGTTTTTTTAAAATAACCTATAATGAAATATAATGGGTTTATAAATTCATATATTCTTTTACCTTTCATGAATTTTCAATTAGAATTATAATAATGATGTGAGTGTTTCATTGTCTCTATTTTCTAATCCATGAGACTTGTTTGATATTTCACAATCTGTTTTCTTTTATATGGTGAAAAAATTCACATTCGATATGTTATATCATGAATTGAAATTAAATCATGGTAATGAAATATCACTTTCAGGATCGATATTTAATGGGTTTCTAATTAAAATGTACTCAATACATGATGTTTTTATTATCAATGTCATTTAGAAATCAATATTTTTTTTGAAAGATAATATATCGAGGGATTTATTAAACATTTCTCTCAAAAACACTTCATTTTATTCTATATAATTCATTCATGGGGTTTTGTATATCTTATCACAATTCTATTTTCCCGTTGGCCCATAATGTTTTCTTTGTAAGAGAAAAGAACCCAACTCTTATTTTTTTAGCAAGGTTTATTTCTCTTCCATGTCCATAGTCATTGTATTCTATTCCATGTTTCATTATTTATTCACAAATTATTGTTTATTGTTGTTTTATAATATTTTTAATTTTCATTTAAATATTTTTAAATAAATTTTTTACACATTCTGTGTGGGTAATTTTTGATAAAGCGTGAAGAGAATCTCATTAAAACATTTTTTTGTGAACACATATTTATGTAGATTTGTCCTTTTTAATGAATCTTCATCTCTAAATTTGAATGGTTTTTGAAATAGAATATTATTCAGCTAAAATTATTAAATATATCTATTTTAATAAAAAAATTCAACAGGCGAATTTTTTTCTTATTTTCATATTGATTTTGCAACTATTCCTAAAAATTGTTTTTGAATATATGTCTAAATCTTTGGATATATTTAATTATTTATCAATGATATTTTAAAAATTATTCCATAAAACTTATTTCTATAAATGGATTATAAAATTTCATTTTATATTATAATAATGACCAAACACTTTTCTTCTTTTCCTATTCATCCCAGGTTTATTACTATTCTTTCCATCCAATGTATTTCCTATATAGGTATTCTATATTAGATTCCCTTATATTGATGTTTCTCACTTAGATAATCATTTATAATTTGATTGGGGAAATTTTTGACTACACCATATACATTATTTCTATTTTATGAATATATCATATACCTCATCATCTTAATTTAATTTCATTTACCTACAATTTTACAAAATATCATTACATAAAAATTTATTTTCATTCTATTTGTCATGTTATGATTATTAATGGAATTATAAATGATTTAATTATTTCATACCTTTTATAAAGGATATGAAAACCATTTTATTTCATGGGATTCTTTATGACAGGATGAATGATTGAGTTTAAGTGGTAGAAATATGTATGGATTATTTTTTGTGGGGTATTATATACTCCAATAATACTTTATATAAAATTTTAAATCTCATGAGATATGAATATTTGGGTATAATTATTTTTTCTCTCTATCCTAGGTGAAACTTTCTGACTCATGTTGGTGATGTAAATTGGGGTCCAAATACGTTTTCCCATATGTTGTGTATACATGTGTGACTCATGATGGTTAAATTTCTATATGATAATGTTTGTACCACATTTCTAAGGTATCTTGAGGTTTCACTCTCATGGGTCTTGTTTTTTTGAATAATGTTTCCACAACCTTCCAATTAATGTCATATGTTATGGAAATAATTATTCCAGGAAAAATTATTTTTTATCTATGCATTGTTTAGTATGGTTATCTTATATTATGTCCATCCACATTGATTATACCAATACACACATATTATATTAATTTGTGACATTTAACTGTTATTTCTCATGTTTACCCTTACTAAGTGTTAGATAACTATCATTTTCTTATATTTTCATTTCCCCAGGTTATGAAAACAAGTGAAATTCTAGAATGTAATATTTTTTTTGTTTTATTATAGGGAAATGTTTAAAAGTGTTTTGAAATAAATTTCTTGTGTAGGTAATACACAAAGACAGTAAACCATCATTTCTTAGGATTAAAAGATTATTTGGGCAATGTAATTTTTATCTAATGGGAATGCTTTAAAATAATGAAATGATTATCTTTTTTTAACTCAATAGGTATCAAATAAGATGTGTAATGTATGTTTTTTTTCATTATACCCAAAGGGTGTGGGTCAGAGGAACCTCAAGATAGGAAGAAAAAACATTGTTAAATTCATTATCTAGGATCACCACTAGAATATAAGAATAAGTAGCACCTATTGTTGCATTAAGGTATGATTTAAAGATCTTGGTATATGGGTTGACCTACATGACTAATCTATCAATAAAGAAATGGAACTAAATGTTTATCTTATGATTACTATCATGAAATTTTATCTTTCGTATTGTCCATTAATGAAGTCAATCATAAGGTATACCCCTATATAATTTTAAGGAATCTTTTTTGGAAGTAAGGATATCATTTTCTGGACTGGATACATAACGTTTCATGAAATTCATCAATATTTGGGTTTTAGCTTGATTTTTTGAAAGGGTTCCCACTTAAATACTTAGTTGTTTTTTCAAAATTAAATAATATAGATTTAGATTAAGTGTCTCCCAGAACAAAAAAAGTTTAATAATGATTTTAATGTTACGAAATTTCATGAAAAAATGTAATTAGTGTACCCAAACTGAGAAGACTAACACCTTAGACAAACATTGAACCACTATAGGAAAAATTTACAAAACAATCCCAAAATGGAAACAAGATAAATATAAGAAACACTTGAATATAAGACACAAAATGATTATGTGGTTTATAACTGTTATTAGACAATGGGAAACACTAAAATTATAATAGAAGAGTGATTAAGATAAAAAATAAAAGAGTAAAAATGTTTCTAAAACATGTATATTGTTCATGAGAATTGGAATTATAATTTACAGTTACTAAAAATCCCACGATAACAGAACCATATGACAACTCAATAACTATCACAGTAAAAGTGACACCACTAATATATTTTTAGGTAGTACATTATAGTGGGGGGTGTTTCATCAGTCCCACCACTATATGGTCATCAAGGATACTAACAGATACCTCTAAAATACACCGAATCCAATTTTATTTTTTTTCCCAATAAATCAGATGTCTGAAACTCATCCCCCATTCAACTAATATAAATTGTTTTTCATACAATCCAAACCACCATTTCAACATAACTTCCACTTCTAATTCTATATCACAGTTCCAAAATAACTCATTCTAGAATCTATGAAACAAAAACCAAAAAATGTTACACAAAAAAAGGTTCAACCATCGATGATTTTTGTTTTATCCAATTATTTTTATTACATATTCCAAAAAATTAATCCAGACCAAAATTTGAGGAAAACTAAGAAAAATTATATTTAACATGCATATATCTCTCACCATAAAACAAGATTAAAAATTACAACAAATAGTTAGTTCACACATGTAGGAATGTGAGATTTTATGAAATATTTTTTTGATTAAACGTATTTATTCTATAGATTTAATTATAAGAAATAACTCGTCCAAAAGAACCATGATATACGATTATTATTATTATTATTATATGTTATTATCTTTCCATGAGATTGTAGGGAATGAATAATACTAAAATAATTATAAAAATTTATGACTTACACAACTATAAAATTAATTAATTGTTTTTCAATTAATTATAAATGAAATTAAAAAGAATTTAAACATAATGTAGTTATTTTTAAGAAAAAAAATATTTTTTCTGCAAAATGTATTTTTTCTCCTAATAATTTTTTATCACTATTTAAGAATGAAATTAATCTAATTTATATAAAATATATTAAATATAATGTTTTAAAAAATCATAAAATATTTTATAGTAATGGGATAATAATAAATTTGTTCTATTCTTAAAAACTGTTTTTTTTCAAAAATATATATATTTATTGCACACATTAATTAAAATTAATTTCAACCTCATATAAGTATTAAATTTTCTAAATTTAATTCCCTACATAGAATTATAAGGATTAAATTTGGTAAATATATCCCTTTTATTTTGGTCGATATGAATATTAACCTTTAGAAAATTTAACAACTTGGTAAAGGGAAAAATGAGTTAATCTATTTTATAACTAAGTGTTAAGGGAATTATTTTCATCTTAATTATTTTTTTGGATAAATATAATTTTATCCTTATCCACATAAACACTAAATTTATTTTTTAAATGAAATATTTTATATTAAATGAAATATATAATATTTAAAATAATTCAATTTAAAATTTGTCACTCCATTAGTTTTAAATATCTTTTATATAGTCACATAGAGACAAAAACTAGTTATGAACAAATATAGAAAATAATTATGATCTTAATGACATTATTTTTATGATATAAATTTATTTCAAATTTTTTGTAATTATATAATGACCCTAAATTCTCACGAAACACTGATTCAGTATTTCCAAATTAATAAAAATATTTTATAAATAATTTTCAAAATATGAAATGTATTATAATTTGAGTGACTTAATCTGGTCGAATTATTTTTAGATGAATATGAAATATTAGTGTAATATTAAAAATAGTATATTCAAATTAAATTTTTTATTATGTATTTTAATTCAAATTAAATCAATAGTTTCAACATTTATATTAATTATATTTTATCAAAATAGTATTTTGTTAAATTACATAAAAGCCATAAAAAATAAAAAGAGTCAAAGGGGATTTGATAAGGTGGAAAATGTAACCCCTATCCATTTATAGTCCATTTGGAATAATATTTAATAATAATTAATTTATTATAATTAAAAAGTTTTTGAAATTCCATGTGTGTAATATCCCTCTCTTATAAGATGACACCCCTTATTTCTATTCTTCAAACCAATTTGACACATCTATATTGACCATACCATAAAAAATTGTTTTATTAATATCCTTATAAATGTAGTAAGTGTGAATATCTACCAAAAATTAAACCCTATGTTCCTCATGAAAGGATTAAAATTAGGTCTCTTGAAAGGGAGTAGTTTTGATCACATTTAAAGCAAGTGAAACTCAAGGTAAGAGATTTTGATTTCAGTTTTATTTCTATGTGACACATTCCATATTCACCAATGTTTTTTTTGTGGTTTATATAATAACTATGAATAGATTTTTGGATTATTCTCATGAAAATTATTGGTTATATATATATATATCCATTAAATGATATTTCATTCATGGGTCAAATGGTTCAATAGTTACCAATATTGTAAGGGTTTTATGTTAAAATACTATTTTTTTGTCAGGATGTTTTATAATTGACATTCAATGATGAAATATAATTATTTAACTATTATTAAAATCAATAATTTTATTCTCCACTAGTTCTTTCTTAGAAATATATGTTTTCCTTTCATTTTCCTCACATTAATTTCTCTAGAAACTGAAAACCTATTTTTAAGAAAAATAGAATATATTTCTCTCTTCTATTAAAATAAATTTTTATTATATATAAATATTCTCTATATTTTTTTAATAATGTTCTTACAATTATTCTATTATTTTTAAGGTCTTTATACCCAATACTTAATTCATAAAAAATGTTTCAAGAAGAATCTTCTTATCGTTTTTTGAATGAGGACCTTTAGGATGTTTTTTAAAAATGTGTAAAAGTTAAGTTTTATTTTAACATAAATAGTATTAATTTAATTTTCCACAATTATAGCCACAAGTTTAATTAAATATTCATTTAAATTTTCGATGTTTATTTTCAAATAAAATTTATTCCTTAGTTTTTTGTACATTTATAGATTTGAAACATGTGATTTCAATATATAATGGTTATTTTTCTAAAACAAATCCATAGTAGTCTTTAAAAAACATTTTCTATATAAAATGATGTATTGTTTATGTTAGTTATGCCTTATATGGGTTATAATCCAATGATCTCAGCCTTATTCATTCAATGAATGGTTGTTGTTTAGGATGATAAGATTCTCAAGAAACCTATTTCGTTTTTATGGGTTATGATATGATGAAAAATTTATGAAATATATTTATTTTCATTGGTTCTAATATTTGAAATATATAATGATATTTTGATACAAATTTGTATGATTTTCATTTTTTTATGGGTGGGTCCTATATCACCCCCCAAATCATTTGGTCCCGATTAGTGTTCTATGAGTAAAAGGGGTACATTAAAGGTTATCACAAGACCAAAAGTCAATACACTGGAGGTTATCTTAGGCCCAATGTATGTACATAAGTGATTAGACCATCCCTAAAATGATATGAATGTTATGGCGAGTAGACTTGGTTGAAGGTTCAATATGCTTATGTATATACAAAACTATTATGTCTTATGCTAATATTATGCTCTCATGGATTATGTTATTTGATTCCATTACGATTCATGTCTAATTAACTTCCAATATTTACTCTATGAATTAAGATTGTGATCTATGATATCCAAGGGATAGATTTTGATGCT
This sequence comes from Viscum album, assembly GCA_963277665.1. Classification (NCBI taxonomy): domain Eukaryota; kingdom Viridiplantae; phylum Streptophyta; class Magnoliopsida; order Santalales; family Viscaceae; genus Viscum; species Viscum album. The sequence goes on from OY728129.1 coordinate 670,552,719, forward strand.
TAAACTCATGTTCTCATACCCATATATTAATATAGTTCTCAAGTTATCTTTAATATATCATATTCTTAATTTATTTATCATCTGAGCTATCCCATTCTTATGTTTCCATTATCTTGGTTCTGAAGAAAGGTACTAAGTATGATATGTCTTAAAAGAGAGATAGTTATTAAGAACACAGTGGGAGATGATGTAGATATTTTACGAACCAGTTTTTTATTTCCCCACATTTCCAAAGGCATTGTAATTATATTATTCCAGAAGGGATCATTATTTTATGTAATTAATATTCATATCATTGGATGTGATATCTATTTATGAAAATTATAGGCCTCAAATGTATGTATTTAATTCTGTTTTAGTTATCCATTGTATACTTGGATGATAAAACATTATTGTGAACCCTATAGATAAGTTCACATATATGATAAAATCTTAATGTTTTGGTTACAATAATGAATGTCCTAGGTTAAACCTATGATTTTATATATTGAAAATAAGGTTTAATGATTTATACATAATGTAAAATATTATTCATAATTATGTGGTTTCACTCTATGAATACTGTTTCTCACACTATGATATTTGGTTTTAGTCGATGACCAAAACCCATAGAAATCATGTTAATTTTTAATTAATTGGGAAATACCATTTTTCCCTAATGAGTAAGAAAATATTTAGGGTGATATAATAACAAAATATAATTATCATTCTCATAAATAATTCTTCAATCTGTGAATAACAATGAGCATCCAAATGGGAAAATGTGGGAACAACTTTATGTTATTCATTCATGTTGAAATTTACACCTTTTTTAGCTTCTGTATTAATACAATAATTATTGAATAATAGATAAATACATTCAAAATGATATTTTAAATTCCCTAGTGTTCAAATAATGGAAAAGTTATTTTATTTTTTTATCATTTGGAAGGAGAATCCAATCAATGGTGGGATCTAATCAAGAACCTGGGGGAAAAAGATGAGATTGACTCTATAGAATGGGGTAAATTTAAGATATTATTTCTCAATAAGTACCTATATAATATTCTTATAACAAAAAATGATAATTAATTTCATTATTTAAAGAAGAATTATGATGAATATGATAATACTTATGTTCAAAATTTTACATGACTTAAATTTTTTCATCTGCAATTTTTACCTAACCCCAATGTATGGTTGGTCGACTCTTCTGTGGACTAAAACCAACACTTTAATGTATGTTAGATATAAGGTAGTTCAATAGATATAAAAAAAGTTTTATATTCTATAATATTTTAAATGTATAGTTGATTTACACATCAATAACATTGTTTTGATAGTAAATGAAGGATGTAATTCAAAGGAAATTAAAAATACCATATAAGGAAGAAGATAAGACTATTTTTACTCAATTTGTGGAAGGAAGCATAGAGGGAATTTTCTTAATTTTGATGATAAATATTTTATGTGTGGAATGGACGATCATTGTGTTGCTGAATGAAGAAGTTATGGGAAATGTTATTTAAATAATATGAATTAGGAGAAATCTACAAAAAATAAAAATCCCATAATCATGTGTTTCTAATTCCATGAGTGCGGGTATTATATTAATTGATTCCCAAATATGATGTTTAATTACGATTATAGTAATAAAAAGCTCTTATTATGAGAGATAAAGGTAAATATCATGTGATCACAATTTCTAATGAAAGGTGTGATGATCATATTTTGAAAGGTACACATATCATATAGTTTATAACTACAAATGTGCATTTGATTATTGATCCAAAAAATCTATTATTTATATGAATTTTCAATGGGTATTACATCACCACCTTAATGATTAGATATTTAATTAGTAGTGAAAAAACTATTTCTTTAATGATCACATATCATGTATATGACTCTTCTTTAGTTAATTTTTGTAGGAATGTTATTACTATAAATATTTATTATCCCCCCTCAGGATAAGTTCAATGTTATCTTGGGCATGTGTTTTCTTTTTTATATAATTACCACATAAAATTCCATGTAAGGGAATTCAAGTTTGATATTCTGAAACAACCTTTGATCTTATATGAGCATGGAAATAAATATGAAATTTTTATGGAAATAAAATCCAATGTATATGTATTGATTCCTATTCAAAAGGGGAGTTTATCTCAGATGGTTGGGGTGATACTCAACATCGATGATATGATGATTGTGTGGGATTTTTTTATTTCTTTATTGAATGCATTACTATTCTTCAATAAAATCTTGAAGTTCTATTTTTAGAATAACACATTCCAGGTTTTTCTCCTACTTCAAATACTCAATAGAAAATGGAAGTAATTGAGTATTAAAAATTGAGAAATAAACCTAAGTAGAATCATGATAATTGATTTATTCAGAAATGTGTATCACCTTAGGGTGGACCAATTATTTTTGTTAATAATAAATATGGATCTATAGGATTCTTTACTAATTATTAGAAACATAGGAATATCATTATCAAGAACAAGTATCATATACCCCATTTTTTGGTATTTTTTTATCATCTACATGGAACTAAACACTTATTAAAGAATGAAATTAATTTTATATATCATTAAATGTGGTTCAATATGGATGATATACACAAGAAAAAATTCCAAACAACATATGTACACTATGAATATATAGTTATTGTGTTTCGATTTACCAATTCCCCTTCTACCTTCATTAATTTAATGAATAGAGTCTTTAGAGAATATCTTGATCAGTTTGTGATAGTAATTATTAAATACATTCTCAAATATTAAAAGATAAATGAAGATCATGAATATCACATGATTATTGTACTGAAGACCCTATATAAGGATAAGTTTTTTGAAAAATTTTTAAGGTTTTGCTTTTGTATATAGAGGGTTTTTGTTCTGGTTTATCTAATCACATGTCAAGTTATATCTATAGACCCATTAATGACAAAATCTATTAAAGGATGGACTAGGGAAATATTAGTTATTTAAATCTAAAGATTCCTTGGGTTGTATGGACATTATTGAAGGTTTGAGATAATTTTTCATGACTATACAATATTCACACTATGTTAACTTATAAGGGAGTCGTTGTCCTTGGGATAGTTGAATGCAATAAATGTTTCATAGAACTGGATAGAATACTAGTAATTCAACCAATGATAACATAACCCTATAGTGGAGAGTTTCTTTAATCAATAGAGATTCATAAAATAATATATTGGTGTGTTTCCTCATGAAAAATTATATGGTTACAGATTATTCCACATGAAAAATATTTAGAGATGATTAAATATTATCACTGCTCAATACATTACAACCATTCAAAAGAAAACAAGGTGGCTGATGTTTTCTGTCAAAAAGATCAGTATAGATTAAATTTTATGATGATAAAAAAAAAGAACCAATATAATTATAATTTCAAAGGATAGTGATAGAAATGTTAAAGGAATGGTAATAATCTTATCTCTCTCAAATGAGTGTTCAATCATCTATACAGGCATAGATTAATGAGAAATAGAAGGAAGATATAGAGATACAGAAGAAGGTGAGAAATGTTCATAAGTACAACTTTGATTACGATGGAGTCATTTAGTTCCTAAATCATGTTTATGTCCCATTCATACTAGTTTATTAAAATTTATCTATTAGAAGAGGCTCATATTTATTCTTTATATATTCCTCATAGAAGTAAAAATAAGTACAGATATTTGGTAGAGTATTTTTGTGGCATAACATGAAGAGATATATTTTAGATTTTGTATCTTTCTTCTTGGTATGTTAGCATGTTAAGGATGAGATACAAAAGTCTATGGGGATGATACAACCATTACCCATACCAAAGTGTAAATGGGAAAAATCACTGTATATTTTTTCATTGGACTCATCAAGGAAACTAAATGGAAAAATTTCATATGGGTTATAGGTGATCACCATAAAAAGTCATCACACAACAATTTAATTAAAAAATATTTCCCTTTGGATCAATATTCCATTATATATATTAATGAAGTGTAAATTATTCAGGGATTACCACATTCCATTGTATCTTATTAGGAACCTAGGTTTACCTCTATGTTATGTAGAGGTCTATAATTAAAATAGGATATAAAAATGAGTTATATTATAGTTTATCATCCTCAAGTAGATTGTATAATTAATAAAACTATTCAAACTCTAGAAGAAATTTTTATATATTTCTATATGGAATTCAAATATGGTTGGGATCATCACCTTCCTTTAGAGGAATTATCATACAAAAAATAACATTCACTGTAGTATTGAAATGGATCTTTACAAGTCCCTCTATTGTATAATTTGAATAAGTATAACGTGATGGAATTAAGATGGAGAAATAAATTTATTGGGAACTGGCCTAGAAAATAAAATTAAAGGAAATGTAAGATCCATTTGACATCATATACTAGAGTCTCAGGGTTGTGAAAAGGTTTATAATGACAAACTTTTGAAATAATTAGAGTTTGATGTTTTTTCAAATGTGTTCCTATAAATTTATCCTTTTAATAGTGTGGTGATATTTCAAAAATAATGGAAATATAATCCCTAGGTATACTAGTTCCTTCAAAATTTATGGTTTTGTTGGGTTAGTCCCAAATCGATTTTTTCTTCCACAGAATCTCTCTCAATTTCATGATGTGTTCCATGTATCTCCCCTAATGAAGAATATATATGATGAATCCAATGGAATGGAATCTGTGGTTATACTAATTTAAAAATATCACTCTGATGAGGAATAACCACTGGATATTTTGGATCATGGATAGAGAGTTCTAAGAAACAAGAATGCATACCCGATCGATGTTTTATGGTGAAACCACAAATTTTTGGAAGTTATATGGGAAGTCAAGGATATAATTAAATAGATATATCAAAATTTAATTATATTTAATTGAAAAAGTTTGAGGGTCTAATTCAATTTAAATGGGGTATAATGTAACGCCCCAATATTTAGGAAATTATTTTTTAAATAATTTATTTCTTTGACAGAATGTGTTACATATAACAATAAGTCTAAATGAATCATAATATACTATTATAGTATTATTATATTTTATCACCTAGAATTTTAATTGTTTTTTAATAATAGTACTAACTAATTTATAAAAACATATTTCTCAAAAAATTATAAAAATAATTGATCAAAAATCAATTATTTGAAATGAATACAAACATCATTTGAAAATAAAGATCATGTTTTTCTGAAAAACTATTTTTTGGAGAATAATGTATTTTAACACTAATAAATTAAATTTATTAATATTTATTAAGGATTTTAATGATATTTATATTATATATATTCAATTAATTATTTTAATTATTAATGCTATATTTTCTGTACATGCGATAAAAATAAATCATGTTTTATGCTTGAAAACAATATTTTTTTTAAAAAAATGTTTTTAATGTCCACATGAATTAATATTCATTTCATTTAATTAATGGTATTGAATTTGATAAAATTTATTACCTACATAGAAAAAGGAGGCTGAAATGTTTTAAATAGGACCCTTTCATTTTGTTTAATGTGAATAATAACATAGGGAAAAATTATCCCCTCTATAAAGGGTAATTGGATTAATATTTGTTATAAATAAGTAATAAGGCCATAATATTTCATATTAATTATTATTGGATGAAGGAAATCCAACTCATTTTACTTTAGTCTTGAAAATGAATTTGTAATGGACACTTTTCCTTGAAAATGGAATTTATGATATTTAAAAATAAACAAAGATAGATACTATCACTCTCTCAGTTGTAACTATATTTTATGTATTAATATATGGAAAATAACTATGAAAAAATAATTATATTAATTTTGAGATTAAAAAAATTATTTTTATAATATAAATTTAATTCTAATTTTTAGTAATTATATAATTACCTTAAATTCTCTTGAAAAAAAATGAAATATTTCTCCAGACTATAAAAAATTATATTAAATGATTTTAAAAATATTATAAGTATAATAATTTAAGTGATCTAATGTGTTTCAAAAAATTTACAGTTAAAATATACATATAATTGTTCTGTTAAATAATTATATTTTAATTACAACATAGTCTATATCTTTTATTTCATATTATATAAATACTATAAAAATTGGCATTAATTATATTTTATCTAAATAATATATTATAAAATTACTTAAAAATCATAAAATTAATAAAATATTAATAAAAGGATAATATATGGTCTAAAAATTTATCTAATATCCATTTATAAGCCATTTTGAACTATTTTATTGAGAATGAATTTATAAAAATTTAATCCTTTACAGAAGTCTATGTCGGTTCTCTCCCTCCCTTATAAAAGGGCGCCCCTTCTTTTCATTCTTCACACCACTTTGAGTCACGTAGCTTGACAAAATCATACCAAATTATCTTCTAAACATCGTTAAAAATATTTTGTAGTTAATTATCTTGAAAAACTACCAACTCTATATTACTTAATAATGCATCTAAAGGGGGTAATCTCCAAGAGGGGAGGTTGGAACACTGTCAATGCAAGTGGATCTCATGGTAATGAATTTTCATCTCACTTTTATTTCCAGGGGACACATTTCATATTCACTAACTGTTATTTTGTGTGGTGTATATAATTACCATGACTTTATTTTATTATTATTCTCAAGAATATTATGAGATATATATATATATATACATCTAAAGTCAAGGATTATTATTCAAATGTTACCAAATTGGTAACGGTTTTATGTTACAATCTTATTATTTATCAAAAAATTTATAATATGTTTCTAATTAGAAACCCCACCACACAAAAATAACATAATGAGGGGTGATATATGGTGAATTCTTGATTCCATCATCCATTAGGTCATGGGTTGGCGATTAGCACCAAGGGTATAATAAACATGAACATGGGTGACATTACCCTCTAATAGAAACATGGGGAAGATAGAGATAAGAAGGATACTCCAATAAATACTAGACTGGACACACACACACACATATATATATATATAGAAACCCCAAGGAAAACATACAATTTCATAATGTACCATAGAAACAAAAAGTGAAACTCCATGTTCCAAATAAGTAAAGACGTTAGTGGTCGCAAAACCCAAACCACTCCTCCAAACCCACGATCTAGTAATATCAAGCTCGGTCTCCAACCTACTCCGGCTGACCTAAAATATAGTGTATATATACTTAGCATAAGAATAATATTATACTAATATAGATCCTCCTCAGAGGATCTCATAAAAAAGGTAAAGAATGTATTCTCAAGGACAATAAACAATCATAAAACCAAATCCTCTCCTAAACTAGTAAACAAAGTTCCCAGCCAAACCATCAGAAACTCTCACCAGGTATCATATAAAAGAGATAATATTCAAATGGGATAGAATTACTTCAGAACATATATAAACATGGATAGACAAATATTAAACTATCTAAGGGACTATTTTAATATTATTATCATCTTGACCACAAATTGAAAGAAGTACTATATAGAAAAACATTAGATTGAGATTATCAAATTATATGAAAGCATAATTGGGATTATCAAAATAGGTTAGGTCAACAATCTCTACCTTTTTGATAATCACAACTTATGATATTATCATTTTTTAAAAAAAAATTGTATCAGAGGATATCTAATTAAGCTCATCTTTCTCATAGAAAATAGTATGGTATAAAACATAATTTATCAGAGATAGAATTAAATGTATCAGAGATAAAAGAGAAAAAAACCATGATATCAAAGGTAGAATTTAGTGGTATCAGAGAACATCAGAGAACTAAATGAAATGATATCAGAGGATTAGAGAAAAGACACTGGTATTAGAAGATGAGATTCAGAGGTATCAAAAGAGAAATAAATGATAGCTCTTAGTTAAAATTGATCCCCCTTTCATTAATAGTTCTCTCTCTGGGTAAATACATAGAGAATATTTCTCCTCCTTTGTAAAATATTTCTCCCCCTTTGTGATAATAAAAAAGTGGGAAATAATAAAGAGATGTGGAACAATAAGAACAGAAGAAATTCACTTGTATTAAATGTGACAAAAAAAGTACAAAGATAAAAATCAAAATACATAGGGTTCCTATCAAACAGTCCAGCTACTAAATCAATCCAAATCCTCAACGTGAGATTTTCTCTTGGGGTCAGAAGAGGATGCAAGTGGTGAGGATTCTGGTGAAGGCATAGGTGTTCCTGAAATGACCACAGGAGGCTGAGCAACTGATACTGTGCCTGGCATGTATTGAGTATTCCTTTGTGTGATCATAGGTGTGACGCTTCCAATGTCTTGGACATGAGTCATCTGATTTGGAGAAGCAGTAGAGGCAGAGGCAGGCAAAGCAGGAGGGACAATTACTAGACTGGCATCAACATGCAGAAAAGGAAGCAACAGATTTCTGAAATCCATAATGATTCCACCTCTTCTCTCCATAGTGGATATGAAGTCATCCTTGTTCTCCATAAACATGTCCAGAGCTGGAGTCAATTCTCTGAGCTTGCTAACTTTCTCTCTAAAGGCTTGAGTGATAGGAGGCAGTTTCATATTCTCATTCAGAAGCTTCAAATGACTGGTCATTTGGGTCTTTGTGTAAATTTTGGAGAAATAGGAATCCACCTTAATTCTTTTTGAGAGGAAGATTCTTCGCTCATGTAGTCTTGGACTATCATCATAATTTCTCTAGTTGAATCTCTAGTAGAGAGAACAACTCTACTCAGTTAAGATGAGTCCACAGAGCTACTGGTTGAGGCCGAACCAAGCTCCTCTTTCCTCATAGCTCGAATTTGATTCAAATCCATCGAGGGTTTCGATGCAACAGAACCAACATAGAAATATATAGTCTCTTTGAAGCTTTTGGTCAAACCACTGATAGGATTTTGAACATCGGATTCCTGGGTTTTAATATGATCTTTCATAGAAGTTTTGAAACCATCAAATACTGAAACCATCTAACATACAACACTCTTCACATAAGATAAGTCCTTATTTGCTTGGGATTTTGAGCTCATGTAAGAGTCTAAAGAAACAAAAGATTCTTTTAGAGCTTCAAGATCTGCTTCAAGTCCAGAAACTTGAGCCTGACATTCTTTAACTTCTTCAACTATTTCGCCCATAAAAGTTATTAAATTGCAGGCAAGAGATAGTTCAAAATATCTTTCCAGCACAACCATTTCTTCAGCATAACTATGCTTCATCTCAGTAATTGAGGCACAAAAATATTCTTTCAGATCTTCCCTTAAGACATCCATATCAGCCTTTGTACACAAATCAGTAGGTGAAACTGCTACAGATGCTCTTTCAGAGGCTAAACTGACCACATCGTCAGTCATAACTGATTGAATTTAAGATACCATAGAAACTTCCATTTTCTTTACCTCTTCCACAAAAAATTCCTTAAGCTTTTTCTTTAAAGTATCCAGGTCATGCATTCTGACCACATCTTCAAGAAATATCTCAGAATTGACATCATAAGTAATCTTAGGTCTATTGTGAGATGCCTCATTATCAGGATCTGAATAGTCTAAACCACAGACTATAAAACCACGGTCTTTTCCCAATCCTTAAAACCAACATCCACTGTAACACTTCCAAATTTAGATCGATTCTCCCCCTCAATGGTTGAATCCTCAATTCGGATAACAACATTCTCAACATCATTCACAGAAGCATTATCAACAGGTCTTTCATACTGAGTACAATCTTCCACAATCAATTCGATTACTGCAGCAGCAGGAGGGTCTTCTAGATTACGTAATGGTATGTAATCTTCATTTTCTTCCTTAGTAGGTACTAAAGATTGTCCAATAAATGGATTTAGGCTCAAATCAGATGACAGAGATGCTTCACTCTAATGAACATCTTATTCATTTTCTATAGAAGCCACTTCAACAACCTCTAAAGCAGCTTCTTCTTTATCTGATATATGTTGATCTAGATTTTTCAGAGCTGGGTTAGGAGGAAAATTAGGGTCTCCTCCTTCAACCACAGAGGACTCTTCCTCTTCTGAATCATCACTATATTATGGCTCCTCTTCATCAGGTCCCAGACCTGGATCCCCCACATTCTTTGGTCTTGAAGGATGAGTCACATGATTAAACATGTCATACACCCTCAGGTCATCATTGACCCATTCTCCTCTCCAAGGGTTCCAATTTATTTTCATGTACTTACAAACTGTAGTTGTGATACAGAAGTTATTCTTCACTACCACAGTCTCATCTTGAGACTCAACAACCCATTTTACCTTGATCATCACTGATATTAGCTTAGCAAAGAATAGGGCATTTGTCTTTGATTTTGGCCTTGTCATATCTTCCATCTGGAGCATCAGAAATCTGCATAAATTAACCATTAAACATGGTCTTAAGAGGTGCATGAGATAGATATCCTGATATCTCAAATTGACAAAGTCTACTCTCCTCGGTATCAAGACATGTTGAACAAATTTGAACAAAAATATGTTCTCTCCATCCATTTCTGTAGCAACTACTTGTCTTTGACTTACATCACCAGTCAGTTCTTCCAATGCAGTCTCATAATCGAAAATGTCACTGGTAGGTGGCATGGCTCTCGCGACATATCCAGATACTCCTTCATGTGGAGCTTTCAAGCACTCATCCCATTCAACTGATGAGAACCATATCTCATTTCCACTCACAAAAGAAGTTACTCGATTTTCATTCTCTGGTTCATCAAAGGTTACAAAATCATAAAACTGTTTCACTAATTTTGGAAATTAAGGACCATTGTTGTTCGAAAAACACTCTACCCATTTTTGATCTTCAAGAACTTCGTGCACTAAGGACCTGCTAGGCAGTATCCATTCTACACACAGTTCATTTTCAATCACAATAACTCGATTTTGTATATGAGGATTCACTGGTCGTCTCCCCGACCTAGTTCTAGAAACACTTCCACTACCACTTTCTTCTTTCTCTATCCTTTGATTCTTTGTTTTCGTCTCAACAGAGTCATCTCTGACGGTAGGAAGTTTTGTTTTTTCCATCGCTGGTTCGAAGGATTTAGGGTTCTCTAAGGATTCGGGGGCTATGGTTTGAGGGTTATGGTTTGAGGGTCGGTGGATTTTGAAGTAGCTCAAACTTTAGTTTTATCATTTATGAACCATAAAAAAAAATTAAAAATAAAAACGATTCATATTCTGGTGGCAGACGGATGTTTTAAAATAGCGAACATCAATGAGAATTTTCTTTCAGTGAGGTTACATCGGTGAGGTTTTCTATCAATGGGGTTTTACATCGGTGAGGTTTTCTATCAGTGAGGTTTTACATCGGTGAGGTTTTTACATCAGTGAGGTTTTTACATCGGTGAGAATTTTACATCGGTGAGGATAGCTATCGATTAAGGTTAAACATTCCTAACTTGTGTCTAATGTAACTCAACCTATCCAAACTCAAAGGTTTAGTGAAAATGTCAGCTAATTGACGTTCAGTGCCTATAAAATCAAGAGTAATATCACCCTTTTGGTAATGATCTCTCAAGAAATGGTGTCTTATATCAATGTGTTTGGTCCTAGAGTGAGACACAACATTCTTCGAGATATTTATTGCACTAGTATTGTCACAGTTGATTGACACATGCCTAAAGTCATATCGATTGTCCAAAACAGTGTGTTTCATCCACAGAATTTGTGCACAGCAACTACCAGCAGCTATGTACTCTGCTTCGGTAGTGGATAATTCTATAGAATTCTGTTTTTTACTACACCAAGATACTAAAGATTTTCCTAATAAATGACATGTTCCTGAAGTGATTTTTCTATCCAACTTGCAACCAGCAAAATCAGCATATGAATAACTCATCAACTCAATGGGTTGTCCTTTGGGGTAAAACAAACCAAAGTTTACAGTACATTTAAGATATCTAAAAATTCTTTTAACGACAAGTAAATGCAATTATTTTGGATTAGCCTGAAATATTTCACACATACACACACTAAACATAATATCTGGTCGACTAGCAGTAAGGTAAAGTAAACTTCCAATCATACCTCTGTAATTGGTTTGATGCACTAGTTTCCCAGTTTCATTTGCATCCAATTTACAAGCAGTACTCATAGGAGTTTCACTTTCCTTAATACTATCCAAACCAAAACATTTTAAAAGATCCTTTGTATATTTACTTTGAATAAAAACAATACCATTTTCATTTTGAAACACTTGAAATCCATGAAAATATTTAACTTCTCCAATTAAACTCATTTCAAATTCATTTTGCATATTCTTTAAAAAATCAGTACATAAATAATGTTTAGAAGATCCAAAAATAATATCATCAACATAGATTTGAACTATTAAAACATCTTTAGAAATTGTTTTAATAAAAAGAGTTGGACCAAAAATCCCTTTAGTAAAACTTTTTGATATAAGAAAATTACTAAGTCTATCATACCAAGATCTTAGAGCTTGTTTTAAGCCATATAAAGCATTAGAATATTTAAAAACTTGATTTGGAAAATGATGATTAGTAAATCCCGGTGGTTGTTCAACAAAAAAATCTTTAACAATAAAACCATTTAGAAAAGAACTTTTGATATCCATTTGATATAACTTGAAATTCATATGAGCATCATATGGAAGAAAGATCCAAATGGATTCTAATATGGCTATAGGTGCAAAAGTTTCCCCATAGTCTATTCCTTCTTCTTGTCAATATCCTTGTGAAACTAGTCTAGCTTTGTTTCTAACTATGTTTCCAGACTCATCAACATTGTTTCTAAAAACCCATTTTGTCCCTATTGTTAAAGTGTGCTTAGGTCTGCCAACTAATTACCAGACATTGTTTCTTTCAAATTGATTTAACTCTTCTTGCATAGCCATTACCCAAAATTCATCATTGAAGGGATCATTGATATTTTTAGGTTCTAGATGTGAAAGAAAGGCTTGATATTCAACCTAATTTCATAGAGAAGCTCTAGTCTGTGTCCCTCTATCACGATTACCAACAAAAGCATCCAAAGGAAGATTCTTCAGAATCCTTGTTGATCTAGTAAAGGTAGGACTAGAAATTTCAGGTTCATATATAGGTTCGGGATCCATTGCAGCAGATTTTGGAATATGTCCAGAACTGGATGTTTTTACAGCAGGTTCTTTAGATTAATCATTGAGGTCCATAATACTCAAATCGTTCTCAAGATTTTCAAGAGAGGTTTTAGACCCATGTGGATCAGTTTCATCAAACATGATGTGAACAGATTCTTCCACACATTTGGTTCTTTTATGAAAGACTCTATAGGAATTTCTAGTTAAAGAATAACCAAGAAAAATTCCTTCATCACTCTTAGAAGCAAACATGTCCAGATTATCCTTTGTATTAAGAATAAAAATTTTCCAGCCAAAGACTCTAATGTAACTAACATTAGGTTTTCTATTATTCCACAACTCTTAAGGGGTCTTCTTAAGAACTTGTCTAATTAAGACTCTATTAATAATATAACAAGCTATATTCACAGCTTCAGCCCAAAAGTAAATAGGCAGGTCATATTCCTTAAGCATGGTTCTAGCTATTTCATGAAGGGTTATATTCCTTCCTTCTATTACACCATTCTGCTGAGGTGTTCTACGAGTAGAAAAGTTGTGACTATAGCCATTGTGTGAGAAATAAGATTCAAATTCATGATTTTCAAACTCAAGGCCATGATCTCTTCTTAGGTTTTTATTCTTATGTCAACTAAAATTTTCTACAGATTTGGAGTATTTAACAAAATAAGAAGAAACTTCACTTTTGTGAGCTAAGAAGTATACCCATGTATATCTAGAAAAGTCATCTACTAGTACATAGACATAGTGCTTCCCATTTAAACTAGAAACTATTTATGGTCCAAACAAGTCCATGTGAACCGCTCGAGAGGTTGAGAAGTTGAAACTTCTTTCTTTGATTTAAAAGAAACTTTATGTTGCTTTCCCTTTTGATAGGGATTATGAACTTTTTCATTTGGGAATTCAAGTTTGGGTAGATCTCTAACTAAGTTCTACCTAGATAGTTTTCTAAGTGAATAGATGTTGCACTGTCCTAATCTTATGTGCAAATTCCAAGACTCTTTATGAAAATCATTTAGGCAAGTAACATTTTTCTTATCTGAAGAATTTAAATCAACTGCATAAACATATTCATTTCTTAAAGTAGAAAATACTAAAACATTTTCAGAATTAAAAACATTACAAGAATCCTTTTCAATCATCACATTAAATCCATCATCACATAATTGAGAAATACCTAACAGGTTATATTTAAGTCCATCAACAAATAAAACTTTAGAAATTAAAACTGAATCAGAACTACCAATTTGGCCTAGGTTGATGATCTTTCCTTTAGAATTATCACCAAAGGTGACATGGCCTCCATCAACCTTTATTAAACTTTTGAATCATGAATAATCTTCAGACATATGTCTTGAACATCCATTACCAAGTACCATACCTTCTTATGAGAACTTTTTAATCATGATTCCTCATATGTGTTGGTCATCAAACACATTTAGGCATGATTCTTCTCAGAATCAGAAACTTCAGATTCACTAGTGTTGTCTTCAGATGCACTCTAGGTAGCCTTTATAGCTTTCTTGTAATTCTTGTCATTATAATCATATTTCTTTTTGACATTTAACTTTGTAAAATCATCCTTGATGTGTCGTTTCCTTTTACACTCATAGCAGACTATTTCATTATCCTTGTCAGCTTTCTTCCAATCATTCCTCCAGTGTCCCTTGTTATCATACATTCCTTTGTAGTTAGATTTCCTGAAGAATTTATTATACCTATAAAATTTATTGAATCTCCAGGCTATTTGAGCCATCTTAGAATCACAATCTGAATCAGAATCTTCATTGGTTAAACTCTCAGGAGGTATTTTCATTTTCTCCGTGTCTTTACTCTCAGATGTAGTAGACTTGAATGCTACGGATTTTCTCTTATGTTCATCATCTTCCTCCTTATTCACTTTGAGCTTTTCCTCATACATCATTAATTTACCAATAATCTCCTTTACTTGCAGTGCTCCAATGTCACATGACTCTCTGATTGAAATAGAGGTGCGTCTCCATCGTTCTGGCAGACATCTCAGTATCCCCATAATTTGTTCCTTTGCTGGAACAACATTACCAAGTGAACTCATTGTATTGACTATCTCATTAAACCTGAGATACATATCAGAAATAGGTTCATCAGTTTTCATTTTAAAATTTTCATATTTAACAGTATAAGTATTCAATCTCATTTCTTTAACATTGGTTGTTCCTTCATGAGAAACACTCAAAGTACCCCATATTTCAAAGGCAATTTTACAAGAAAAAATTATATTAAATTCTTCATCTCTTAAAGAATTGTACAGTGCATTCATATATTTACAATTATTATAGTAAGTAGACTTTGTAGGTTCATGCAAAGTTGTTATTTTAGTTTCTAGAATTTTATATTGAGACTCTATAGCAGTACAAATATCAAATCACATACTTTCTAAATGAATTTTCATTTTCAGTTTCCACTGGGAATAGTTTGTACCATTGATGAATGGTGGCCGGTTAGTAGCAACACCCTCTAGTATATTATCCATAACTATATTTTTGAAAATAGTTTTAATGAGATAAAAATTTAAAACTAATAGAAATTTAAGATCTTTAAAGATGCAACTAAAATCACAGTTGAAAAACTGATTATTTCAAAAATCCTTGAACAAAAACAAACCTCTGATACCAAATGTTGTTCGGAATGGATACTCAAGAGGGAGGGTGAATTGAGTTCCAATTAAAATTTCTGTTAAAAAAATATTTTTCTTAAAATCCCACAATTTAAAAACAATGTTAAGCTGTAGTGAATCTATATAGAGTGTAAAGGTTCAATTAATTTCTCAAAGATTTATTATGTCTTATATAACTTAATTTGAAGACAAAATTAACTTTTGAAACTAACTTACTGGTTTATAATAAGTTTAAACACTTGCGAATTTAACTATCAAAGTAGCTTTAAAATAGATTTTTATTGCCAAGTAATAACAATGGAATATGTTAAATATATAAGTAATACTTAGATTTAAAATAAAATAAAAAAAAAGTTAACCAAGAGGTTCAGTCTCAATCCGAGACTTAGTCCTCTCACCAATTTATATAAATTGATCCACACCCTGGATTGGGGGTAAACAACAGTACTCAATTGTCCAGGTACTAAGACCTGTACCACAGTTCTTCATGGGAATAACAAACAACAACTCACAGGTTGTTCAGGTCTTAATCGACCTCTACCACCATCCACACTGGGAAACAAAAAGTTATGGAGTTTGAGTGAGGATTTATGAATCCTCTAGTTTAGCACAAGAGACAGTGTGTGTGTAAAATAAACAGGATACGCACACTGCTAAAAGTGTAAAGAAAGAATAACTAAAAGAAGTATCATTGAGTTTAAAAATTCTTTAGTGATTAGTAGTGCAGCTCTGGACTCATTTGGTTTATCAGGAAAGCTTCTGAGTCCTTCTGTGGTTCTTCTCAGAAAACAGAGTTTCGTTTTCTTCTTTGATCATTGGTCCAGCTTAGCAGCCTGAGTGCATGAAATGTTTTTTATAGTTCTTCAATCAAGATGAATCTAGTGTTCTCCTCTAAAATAAGTTTATTTGTGTATTTCCAAGATTCTTGGAGTATGGATGTAGACTAGAGAAAACAAAATGCCCCACATTTCAATGGTTGTTCAGCTCTTTCCCTTTCACCCTTCGCGTGTCTTCTTTTTTCATTTTCAAAGAGTTTCATATGCATATGTATCACTATATATTCCAGTGTTATCTTTCCATCTCTTTATAGCTATCAGCTTCGATAGAAAAGAATAATCGCCTTTTGCATGGGTACTAAGTAGGGTTCCCTAGCATGCAACAGAAATCATTAAATAAAATTAACTTCATTAAAACCATCAAATGTAACTGTTAGCTAAATAAATAAGTTTATAGGGTTTGACTTATTGGTCAAGCATTAGTATAATTCTATTGGTAGACGTGAATGGTGGACTTTGTATCGCAGAACCTTCCATCGGTAGCTCTTTTTAACATCCATCGGTAGCTCTGTTGAACTTGCATCGGTAGGTCATATACCGGTGACTTTAGTTCTATCGGTAGCTCTTGTTATCGGTAGCGGTCTCTCCATCGGTATCTCGTTGCATCAGTAGCTATTTTCACGTATCGGTAGACTTATACTATCAACAGACTTCTATCGGTAGCTCGATATATATGTGAATAGTATCAGTAACTATCTCTGAAATGGATCTATCGGTAGACATCTGTCTATCGGTAGCTCTGGTCTGTTCTGTATTGGTAGACTTTGTTTCTGCATACCGGTAACTCTGGTGTGTCGGTGACAATCTGTCTATCGGTAGACTAAGTCTATCTGTAGACTGAGTACTGTTAGCTCTATCTAAAACGCAGACCAGTAACTTAATACTTATCCATTTCATACACAACATATCTGAATGGGTTATAATTACTTCAGAACATATATAAACATGGATAAACAAAGATTAAACTATCTCAGGGATTATTTTAATATTTTTATCATCATGAGCACAGATTGAAAGAATTACTATATAGAAACAAATTAGATTGAGATTATCAAAGTATATGAAAGCATAATTGGGGATATCAAAATAGGTGAGGTCAACAATAATTTTTTCTCAATCGTAACTTTTGACTTTTATTTACTGCAGTTAAAGGTTAATAAGATAATTCATGGTAAAAAGAATATTATAATAATAGAAAATTACATTAAAACTTTTCCTAACCTTATTTTTTGGGTCATTAATGACCATGGGTATCTTTGGTTCGATTTTGGGACCCCATGAAGCCACTTTACAGTGATAATGACACTTTATTTTAATTAACTTAAAGTAAAAGAAAAAATGGCATAAACAAATATCTTTTAGTAAATTATTTTTTACATGAGGTTGTATAACTTATATTTATGACTATAAATAATCATTTTATATCTAAAATATTTCCCACATTATGTTATTTTTGTTATAATTTTTATACATAAAATAAATTAAATTATTTATGACACAATAATGATGCAATATTTACCTCATTAATAATTGATTTAATTAAATAGGATTATAAATATGAAAAAAATATTCAGAACATGTCCATTTTTTATGGGATGATTTTATTTCCAACTTGAGTCATCTTAACTTCAACTTTAATGAGTTTTGGGTCTTTATAAACCGATGCGAAGTTTATAATAAAATAATATTTTCCATCTTTCTTTAAGATCCCCTCATCCCCATTATAAAAATCCATCATCTCTAACCCATTCCACACACCTCTCAAGCATCTTGTCTTGTCCTAAAGATACCCAAATAATCTCTCAAGATCCCTATATTTCTTCTATAAGCCTTAACGTAGGAATAATGCACTTCATAAAGTTCTTTTGGTTCAAACAATAGTGAGTTACCCAAATTAAAGGTAACAGTTTCTATTAACTACTTTTATTTTATTTTACTTCTAAAACCCCTAAAATATTTTTATTACTTTATTTTATAATAACACAATTATCCTCAATATACTAGGATTTTGTTATGAGAAATATTCAAACTACACTTACACACACCTCCATCTAATGGGGGAAGAACATACTGTTTCTGTAGATGGAAAACTAACGCCTCACGAAACGATGATTGTTCGATTATCTCCTACCATCTTTCATGGTGGCCATTAAGATGAAAAAATATTTATATATGATATATATTATTTTTATGTTTTATTTATTCTTATATATTTCTTTTATAGAATACCTTTATGGTTTCCATTATGGGTAAATGCGATTATTTAATTTGAGGAAGTGCGGACTACCGTCCCCTCAATGAGAAATGACTCATTCATACCTTATGTGGAATTTATAAAGGATGGAGTTAATGATATTATATATGATATTATACTATAATTATAATTTACTTATGTATAATTATGTTTTAATTTCATTAATTTACGAAATAGAAATGAAAGTAGAGTTCATGCGTACATAAGGCTTACTGCCTCCATGATCGGTGCATTTCATTTCTTATCACCAAATGTTATATAATGATATAAATAAATACATATACTAGATATATATGATATATTTGATATATAAATCATTAATTTCATTCTATAGATAATGTACTATTGACCACATGGACAACTTGTAATTATAAGGTGTTCATTTTTTTACTCAAGTACCAAATATCGACAAAACAACCATTATTAACATAAATGATTACAAAATGTTTATAACATGGTAATAAGTGATATAAAAGGAATAATAAACTTGAAAAACGTTCTTAAGAAAGTATAAATTAAGGTTATTTTATTATTTAGGAGATTTAAGAATGATCGAGTCATGTCAGACCCGAGGTAAGGAACTTCGTCTTAATCTATTTTCACTTAGGCATATTTTGTTTTAATACATGACTTTCTTTTATATGCTATATAAACTCCTTTTAATTTTCATTTCATTCAAATAGAATATTTATATATGAATCATTTTACTAAATGGAAAAAAGAATTTTTCTTTTTAACCTAAGTGGTGACAATGACCTTTCCACCGCCGTGAGTATTATTTGATCTTGGATTCCTTAACAAGCCTTAATGTTTTAAAAAGGAATGTAAATACCATTTACTCTTTCTTACGTATATTGGAATTTAAAATTGTTTTGATAATGGATTGATTAATTAAATATATTTAAATGACATATTTATTGAAATTTGGAAATGTTATCTTTCTTTTAAGTTTGTTTTATGTGTTATTAATATGTTATGGTTCATGGAAATTGTTACATATACAGGTGGTTCCATGATAAACCTAGGGTGGGTGAGCCCGATATAGCTCTCCTATGAATTGGGTAATGTGAAGGAGGTAAATGTGATTGTTTCTTCTAAGAGATTTTAGGAATATACTATGATGGCTATTCCAAATGTAATTCCCTACGTAGTTGTGGTAACTAAATTGTATGTATGATATAGATGCCACATGTTACCTTTATGATTTATGTTTTCTATGTGTTATTTATAAATCTTATGATTTCATAAGGTATGTTAAATATCTTATGTTATGTATGAAATTATAAACTAATGTTTTCTTTCTATTTTTTTATAACCCTTACTGAGCTTTTTATGCTCATCCCATGTTTTGAAATGTTTTTCACATGATATAAAGATGAATAGGTACAAGGATGGGATCAAGGAAAAGTAATGCTGCCTAAAACATGGGACTAGAAATGACTCTTTTTTTGAGAGTTTTTATTTTATGAAAAAATGGACGCTAAGAAGAGGTGTCTACCTTTTAATTTTTGGTATGTAATGTAATAGTTATGGACCTATTCTCTAAAAATATAAACCTGAGAAGATACTTAATATAAAATTTTCATTTAATTAATGATTATGTAATGTTTATGGTAGGGTACCTATAAAGATAACCCATTTAGAAAAATGGAATTGATATACCATCACCTAGAAAGATGAAATTAAAGGAAATTCTTCCAATAAGGGGGAAATTGTTGAAAAAATAAATAAATAACCCACCTTGGATTACTTCGGTTCACCATATATCAAAGGTAGGGAGTTGAACATTAACCCATATCAAAGGAATCCCAAAACACTAAATAATGGGTGGAAATATCACCTGGAATCGAGATTTGATGTTAGGTTTTGAGGAAACCCTAAGACGTTTCTATATTTAAAGATATTATGCACAAGGTATTTACAAGGTGTATAATACTTACAAGTTGTGTAAATTACAGGTGTCAAGTTTCTCTAAAAACGGTGTCGCCTTGAACCTTCTAACCCATAATTAATACATGTCATGAAGCTCCCCAAGAAATATCCTTACCAATACATGAAATATACATACATTATTTAAGAACACCTTGCACTTTATATATTCTCAAAACTTCTAGATTTCAATAGATGAACTCTCCAAACTCACTCATATCCTCCTCCAAGAACCACAATCCTTAGAAACATGAAAAGGGTAAGACAATATAGATTCAGGAAATTTCATTTAAAATGATGAAATCTTATGATGTACCTATTATAAAACACATTAATTTTATTCTAAACTAGTTATTTCTTGAAAATAAAAGTTTTCCTTTCATTTTAATCACTATAAGTTCTCATGAAACCAAAAATATTTTTTAAGTAGAATATATTTAATCTCCATATTTTGTCAAAAAAACTATTTCTTCCATATATAATTTTTCTAAAAATGATCAAGACAAGGTTTTTACTATTCTCTAATGATTTTAAGGTCATTTATATGTATATATGACTTTTTAAAAAATGCTTCAAAAAGAATCATCTTTTCTTTCTATGAGTGAGGTAATTTGTTTTAAAAATGTGTAAAAGGAATGTTCTATTTAAACATATATAACATGAAAATAATCTCTATCTATCATGACCAAAAAATTCATTGAGGATTCCCTTAAATTTCTCTATGTATGTTTTTAAATAAAATATTTTCCATAATATTTTTTATATTTTAATATTTTAAAGAAGCGCTTTCAAAATGGAAATTCTATATTTCATAATAAATGTTCTAAGTGGCCTTTCAATGTCATTTTATATCTACGATGACATCCTTGGATGTTACTTATGACTTATTGGGGTTACCATACATTGATAAAAACCTTTTAATTTATATGGATGATAATTGTTTTGATGTAAATATGTTTAAGAAAACCATATAATTTTTAGGGGTTAAGTTATGGTGAAATACTTATGAAACTAATTTAATTTCTAGGGTTCTGGTATTAAGACATTTTTATGATAGTTTAGAACACATATGTATGATTTTAATTATGTGTTGGGAAGGACCTATATCTCCCTAAAATTCATTGGTTAACAATTGATGTTCTATGTTCTGAAAAGTTAAAAAGGAGTTATCCCATGACCAAAATAGGGTAAACCTAATGCAATCCCAAGACAAAAGCGGGCAAAAGGGCTGTTATCTCGAGATTAAAATGTTATGAATTTCATTGTGAGTACCCTTGACATAAAATTTTCTATACTTATGTATACTCCACAATTCCTTGTCTTATTCCAATGTTATACTCTAATGGATCATGTTCTTTTATTCCTTTATGATTAATGTTTTATGAAGTGCCAAGAATTACGCCACGAATCATGATTATGATATATGATATATTGGTCATGGATTTAACATTCTAAACACATGTTTTTATACCCTTTGTTTTATGTTATTCCCTAGTGATAATTGATATCTCTACTTTTTACCCTTACTGACCATCTGTGATCACTCTTTCTTATGTTCCCTTTCGCAAAGTTATAAATAATGTTAATGAGTATGATATGTATAATAAAGGTCGTATATATGAAGAGAATAGTGGAATATTTTGTATATAATTAATGAAACTTTTTTTACGCATCCATGTTTTCAAATGTACTATCTCTATACGATTATGATGTGAAATTTTTTTATATAATGAATATTCATATACTAAGATGTGATATTTAGTTATGAAAATTATGGTTCTCTTTAACAATCATCAAAACAAGGATACATATTATTTTATATTATCCACACACCCATTTTATTACATAATAAAATATACATTACATTCATAATATTTTTCATACTTTGATTCTAATAAGGCACATTACTATATAAGAAATTTTGGTGTAGAATATAGGCAATGGGTAAGCTAACATCCTAGTAAAGGGTAAAAAATTATGGATTTACAACATAATGAACATGCAGAAAAACATGAAGTTGAGATAAATAGAAATAATAATTGAATAAGATCATGAAATCAAAAGAAGCGATCCCAATGAATGATAGAGTAACTATAATCGTGATATAGAAATATATAATCATAAAATAATGATCATTAAAAGAAAACATATACCATATAATAGGAATATTAAATCATTTATTGATAATCATGAACAATTGTGATATAAAATAATAATATAGGACATATTTAATCGAAGAATGTATTAACATATATTAATTATCATTATCAAGACTATTATAACTTAATTGAAAAATATGTCGCATAACATAGCAGACAAGGATAACCTCCATAGTCCCATTGATTTCATTTAATGAGATGTAAACTTCAACCAATGAATTGGAGGAATATATAATTTTTCCCCATATAATAAATAGTGATATATCCATAAATATTTATTACACATAAAAATAATAATATATAAACTAAAATAATATTTTGATAAAACCATGTAAATAAAATTTTTTACATTACATTTTTATAGAGGCATGAATAAATAAATAACAAAAAAATTTATTGGGTGATATCAAAATCCAATTATCTAAATATAAGAATTTATATGGTTGTACATGAAGAATATAAAAGTTTATGGTAAAAAATAACGGATCTTCTGGTGAAATAGAGTTGAATGAAAGAGAGATCATTAATTTTTTCCTTGATATTTTAGAAATGTTGTCATGAAGAAAGATAAAATTATTTTCAAAACAATTTTGAAAAAGTAACCCAAATATTATAAATACATCCTATAAAAATAAAAATAAAAATAAATTTATCATAGAAAATAAATCATGATAAAATATAAGAAACATTGAGAAGAAAATAATAAATATAAAAAGGATGAGAGGAATATTTTTTTATCATCTTTAATGGTTTAATGTAACTCAGATCAACTAATGGGATTTAAAATTTGATTTTATGAATAATTAATGAAAAATATTAAAAATAAAGAATAAAATAAAAATTTAATATACAAAATATTAAAGATAATAATTTTTGGTATGAAATAATATGTATATGGAAGAGAAGTACCTGAAACTGATTATAGATATTTTCTACATAAAATAACGTATTTTATGAGGAAAGAATCAATCAAAAAGTATTTAATAAGAAAAAAATTTAAATCCTCTGAATAAATGTTGAAATAAAACATAATAAAATCAAAGGGTATAACATTACTAGTCATAGAATAATACAGTTAATGGAGAATGAGAATAAATCAATAAATGGAAATTGATTCAAGAATCATTTTACTTTAGATTCATAATTTTTTGAAAAGATAATAATTCTATGTATATTCAACATAGGTTTATTTATTATTTATATTCAAACCTTAATTATAATTATTTTACTTAATAACATTAATTTATATTTTTTATTTAATGTTTAATAATTATTCTAGTCAGTCTTAGTCAATAAGTGTTAATTGTCCCATTTGCTATATAGTTTCTTTGTTTTAACAGTCTCAATAATCAATTCCTTTTATTGAGTCAATAGATCCAAAATATTCAAGGTACAATAATAATTATGTTATATTGATTTATAATTATTTTATTTTATTTCATGATATTGATGGGATGGAATTCCTGAGAATAATTGGCGAATCATTGGTTTGTTATTATTTAATCAACCAAAATGAGTTATTTTATTCATATATAAATTTTTATATAATAATATTAAATAATTATAAATATAAACAAAATTTATCATTAATACCATATCATAGTGATATTAATGTTTTAAAAGTTTTATATGGTGAAAGTGTTATAATATTATTCATATATTTGATTAAACTAGAAAAATGTGATCATATTAAAATTAACACATGAGTATGACTATGATGTTGTTTTGTGTTATGTCACTATTATTAAAATATTATTATATTATAAAAAACTAATTATACTAGAGGATATTATCCAAGAAGATTGAACATGAGGAAATTTGAGTAATAGAAAGAGAATTATTATTACATATAATAAATATTAATATCAGGAAAATTAAAATCTTCTATCTGTGGAGGAAATCGGGTTTCATCAAGAAAAAATTGGGTTTTGAATAAAATAAAATATTTCTAGAGAGTGGATTCAAGTTTACTTTATTTTGAAAAAATAATACGAGCGGTTTTGAATTTTTTAAGGATGGAAAATAATGTCATTTTTTCAAATACTCATTCCTTTATTTATTAGAAATATAATATTCCCTAAAATGACTCATAAATATATAAAAATAAAGATATAAAATTAATTCCCCCACCCACATATTTATGTGATAACATTTTAATATAAGTTATTGCATTTTTCATTTGTTTAATAATTTATCAAATTATTTTCCATTACTATGATAATTGATTTTTTTTCATAGATAAGTTATTTTATTCTCTAATTAAATTATATGCAAATTAAAAATATAAAATTCATTTTATTTTAATCAGTCTCCAAAAGTGATAAAAATAATTTTGAAATTTACAAACCATATGGCATAATTTTTTTAAAGACTAGTACCATTTTCAGCATTAAAATATTTTATTCTGATTTCTTATAATTTATTAATCAATCCATGGATATTAATTTAATTTTTTATTAATTTTTTTTTCTTAAAATAATCCTTAAAAAAATTAGATACTTAATTTTTTAATATAAATTTACATAACATATAAAAATACACAAATATAAGAATATAATATATTTTTATCAATTAATTATTAAATCTTTATTTTATTTAATAATTTTTTATTATAAGTTAATTAAAGTCAAAATAGATTGATTGGATTATATTATTGACTTTACAGTAAGGGTTACATTCAAATATGAAATCTTTTGTATAAACATCAACTGTATGTATACCTAATGATTATATATCAAATTTCCATATAACTATCACATTTTCTTTTTAATTTTATATATAAATAACATTACATACTTTTCTAAAAAAATCCATAATATTTATTTATTATTTCCTCAAAATTTATAACATATTTTTATTTTTTTCATTCATTTTACCAATATTATTTATTATATAGTCTACATGTCAGACTATAAGGTAGACTACTTTAAGAATAAAATTATTTTACTTACTTTATATCCCACTTATAAATTTTTTATTTTTCATATAAATATCTATTAATACTATTCATTTTACATTATTCTATACTATTCATCGCTAAAAAAATAAAGAAAGGTTCTTTTGAACTCATTATTGTGTATAAAACAATATTCATCACATTAAAGGAAAATTTATACTAATATTTTGGTTATTACAGTACTCATTCATGATGTTCGCAAAAAAGAATACAATTAATTTTATTTCACACACTGGGTAGTTGGGTTTAGAATAACCTTTAAATAATTGTGTTATTATAATTATTAGTTAAATTTTAAATAGCTTTTGGATTGTGTAAAGTCACATGAGAGTGGGATGAATCAG
Organism: Viscum album; assembly: GCA_963277665.1. Classification (NCBI taxonomy): domain Eukaryota; kingdom Viridiplantae; phylum Streptophyta; class Magnoliopsida; order Santalales; family Viscaceae; genus Viscum; species Viscum album. Next base: position 670,578,896 of record OY728129.1, read on the forward strand.
GTGTCGACAGATTTTACTAAAACATGGTTCTTTAAAAAAAATAGTTTTTAACTTTTATATTCTATTAAAATTCAAATGTTTATGTTATTATTTTACCCTTCCAAACACCTATATATAAAAAATGTACTTAAAGCTAATATAATGTAGGTATTTTTAAAATGTTTGAAAATTCTCTATAAAACCAAGTACTTTTCATGTCAACTCATATTGATTCATGGATTCTATACTATAATAAAATAAATAATTAAAATGGGTTCCTAGGGAAAATCCTAAAACATTCTTCACACAATGTTACAATTGTGTGGTCACCATATAACAAAAGTGACTTCATCTTCTCCTATAGGTTCTTTACAATCATATCCCATGAGTTTTTCTTTATCTTCCTCATAAATTACATATTTACAACCTATCTAGGTATGTATGCACATATAAAAAGATGATTATGATTCTAAAATAAGATTACATTGATAGATATAATATATTCAAACATGGGTAATGAAACTCAGCCTCTAAAACTATCCACAACTTCTAGTTCTTCCCAGATTCTATTAGTGGAAACTCAATTAAAAATATTTATTTATTATAAAACATCTGGTTTTATAGGCTCAACAAAATCACTAATTAATCTATTTTTTTGATAACGGTTGTAGTGTACTCTCTATATTCTTCATTAAGAGCCATAATTCTCTTTTCTTCTCTCAGATCACACACCCTTGTAACAACAACAACACGGGCGGATGATTTTTTTATTTATTCTCTTCTTTATCTCCTCAAAATAAATTGCATATGTGACTATATAAAATAAATTTTTTCTTTACAAAATACCATAAATAGTATATTGTGAATAAAAAAATATCCCATAGAAAAATCACCATTATATAAAACCTAGTTTGGGTTTTAAATATTTATCATGCACTTCATAATCAACACAAATGGAATACAAAAAATACCATCATTATTTTTTTTCTCATTTTAAAACATGGAAGAAAAAAATATTTTTTTATTCATCCCTTAGGCTATGTTATTTTAATTACTCTTCTAAAAAATATATACACATAAAACACACTTTATATATCTCGAAAGATATATGAAGAATATAAAACAAATATATCAACAATGTGGAAGTCATCAAGATTTTGATTATTTATAAAATTTAAAATTAATATAATTGCTTTATTTTTATTATATTTCATATATTTAAATATAATTGTTTCTCGAATATCCCTCATACATTATTTTATCAAATTGATGTAGGATTTAATTAATAATAGATCATGGTTTGATGTGACATTATTCACATTTTTTTTGAAAATAAGAAAATTTAATATTCTTAATCAATGAATACATGTATTTGAGCGCCACCTATAATATATAAAATAATTATTTTTTATTTGTAGAATAAGACCCATAATTTTTTCAAAACAAAATATTGACATTAATATTTTTTCCATAGAATTAAAAAATTATGGAATCTCACTTTTTCATTTTAATTTGATCTTCCATTAACATGGATGGAGATCATTTTCTTTTAATCCCATTATTCCATAACACATAAATATAGGTGTTTGTTAATTTCATATCATGATTTAAAATCTCTTACATAACCTTAATAATTTTAATCTTTATTGGAATTAAATCTACAATATTCATTTTTCATCCACTAACAATATTTCATTTTTTCAAAGTGATAATGACTTGCACTGGGAAATTCAATGAATTCCATTCTTAATGAATTTATTCCCCCATAGTTACAATCAATAGAGGAAATCTTAAATTTTTCCTTGGAATACGTACACACTTTCAATATATAATTTTTAGTATAATTGAAAGCCTTATGGTGGGTAGTTAATACATATGATGAAGAATTACAAATGTAAATTATTCATTATCGTCAAAGTCATGTGATAGAGATTAATGAATTTCTATCACCTCAATGATTTATGATCATAATTGAATTATTACATTATGTATCAATGAATTTTTTTTCAAAAGGAAAAGTCCTATGTTTAGGTCTTGGCCATTTATTTCATTAACTCTAAAATTATAGTTTCTACAAACACCTTTTAATAGAATTCTGGTTGCTTAAAATATTTTATAATGACTTTAAAATCATCTCAAAAAATTATTTAATGATTATTAAAATTATTAAAATTATAATAAACTCCATTGAAACTAATTTAAAGTTGTTACAGTAAATATAATACTCAAAATGGAGTATTTCTTCGAATTCATCATCAAACATAGGTGTGTGTCCCTATAAAAAAATCATGATGTTCCTCTATTTGCATCAACCTTTAACGAGGAATGTATAAAGATTTATTAAAGAAACAAAAAATTAATTTTAATTCTTTTATGGTTTCTCATGATTTTGGTAGCTCAACTATAAGATTTGTATATGAGTAATACAAAATTTTGACAATGATAAAGGCTAAACATATATAGGATTAGTATCCATATGTACTTCCTTTATTCGTCTAATTTTTTTACATTGAATTATATTAACATTAAAGGGTGTATATATAATTTTAGAACCATAAATTCAAATTTTATTTACTCATTTCATTGAATTTGAGAATGAATACAATAATAAACATCATACAATACCTCAAACCACAAATATCTACCACTTTATAATTTTTTTTCAAAACATGCATCATTTCTTAGTAAACATTATTTTTTCCTAATAGATAAAAAATGAAAATGGTAGGATACTATACACATATTTGATAATGAAATTGTCATAATTTCAATTTATTCTCCCCCATTAATGTCTGATGCCACTAAAGATTCTAATAGATATAGAAGGGACAATATTTCTTCAAATTCATATCATATAAATAATACATTCTCTCTCCATATACTTTTAGATACCAATTTTATGATACCATACAACCCTAAAAATATATAATTAATTTTAATATAAATTAATTCTAAATTTAATTTCTTCATTCATATACTACATATAACAAAAATGAGCCTTGAATTAAAAGTTAAATATTTTTAAGAAAATAATAAAAAAAACATAGTAAAATAAAATATTTCAATAAACTATAGATTCATACGAAAATGGATTTAGAGTACATAAAAATACATTTTTCAATAAAATTTAGTTTTATTTCTATGTTGTATTTTAATTTAAAATATAAATTTATAAAATCCAAAATCATAATTTTGTATAATAATCTTAATTTTTGAATTCATTGTGTAAATAATATATTTGGGGATATTTTAGTTAATTTTATAAAATAATTGATATTTAGATTAATAGTGAAAAATATATTTTTTTAATACGCCCACTTTTATGATATTAACATCATATGGGAATGGATTTAAAGTTCTTAAAATCCAGTTTTATAAAAACATATTTATTTATAAGTATAATCATTTAATAGTATTTTTTAAAATTTATTATACCCATTTTTACTTTTTTATAACTTATTAAATATTTCACTATAAATTTTTTTTATCATATTATAATAAAAAGTAGGTCTCATTAAATGTATAAATAAAATCTAAAAAATATATTGAATATTATAGATTAATATTTTAATATTTTACAATATATTCTTTTTTATTTTTATGCATATATTTATGATCACTACGATTAATTTTAATGACCATGATAATGGTGAACGTTCTGTTTCAAAATTTATTTACTAATATTGTGTAATTTTAATCTAAGAAATCTATTTGATAAATTTAATAACATAAATTATTTTACACAAAAATAAAATATATTCATTCCATTTATTTATTAATTAATGTTATATATGATTAAGAACATTTGATGATAAAAACAACATTCTCCGACAAAATAATTTTCCTTGGTATTAAATCATTAAATTTAAAATTAATATTTTCTCTTATTTAGAAATTTAATTTAATTTTATTACACTTATATATTTAATATAAGATAGTTTTTTTAATATTTTTTACCTAATATCTTTAATAAAATATAATTTTATTGGGTAATAAACATGCTACTAAGGTAAAAACCAAAAAGGTAAAATATAAAAGGCGAGTGGTAAGTTACATAAACATACTTAAAAATATATGAAAATGGAATGAAGAATATTTATAGAAAATACCTCACCCAAAAAACATTATTTCCAACTTTTGGAAACATTGGCCACTGAATAGTGTCATACCATCATTGAAATGTAATGGGTACTTCAAAAATTTCCCTTCCTTTCACATATAAAATGTGATTACTTACAACACTTACTGTTAGAAATATTCCATATATTATTGTACTGAAACTCTGATATTTTCTCCTCATATAATCCCATACTTCTTTTATAATATTTGGGGGTCATCTATGTAGCCCAATGATTCAAACTATAATGATATTTCTAAGGAAAATCCAAATCTCTCAACCTAAGTATTTTTTACACCGTGGTATTTTCTTCATAATCTTTATTCAATGTGAAAAATATTCTCTAAACATGAATGTTTTATAAAATCAATGTTATTAATATTCATAATTTTTATTATACTAATTGAATAAAACTTTTCTTTCATTCTCTAAAACCGTTCAAAAAAGGAAGATGTTGACTTCTGTATGTGTGGACTTCAACCTCCATTAATGGCATGTTCTATTTTCCATTACAGAAAGATATGGGTTACTTTAACATATATATATATATATTAAAAGTATCTATAATACTATTAATATTATATAAATAAAATATTACATATTCTATAAGTGATATCAATAATAAACTTTCATAGTAAACATAACTACCTAAAATAAACATGTTAAGGTATATTTCTTAATTTGAGTCCATTTTTGGGAAAAAACTCTCGATCTATATACTTTTTTTTTTGTAATAATGAAGAAAAAATTGTGGATATTATGAAGATATTCTATAATACTTTCTACCGTGGTAAATATATCAATAATGTTCAAGAGATATCGACTGAACAACCTCATGTAACCAAAATAAGAAAAAACTATTCAATAAATAAAAAATAAATAATAATAAATTAATGATAGAAAAATTAATTAAATTTTAATGATTATTAATAATTTTATTAATAAAAATAATTTGATTATTCTCAATGTTATCTACACACATTGAATGAGTCTGACCTAAGGAAAGGATTATTATTCTCTATTTTCAATTCCAGGAGACCTATTATATATTTCACACCATTATTTCATTTATTTAGTTTATTCAAAAACCTATTTAAATAAAATTTAGTAAATATTTTAATTTTTGGATATTTTAATGTCAATTCTATGATAAATCTCTTATATTATTTTTATTCTTACATTACCATTTAATTTAAAATTTTTCTACTAAATTTTCATTCATTGAGATATGATTCATATTCACAACTTATTTTCATTTTTTGGGTATATATTAGACATTGATTTAATAAAATAATAATTTTCATTTAATTTTATGGAATTAAAAATCTATATGAATTTCAATATTTTATATTATTTTTATAGAAATGGTACTAATTTTGTAATGGTCATTTTTAAATCAATTCCCTTCATTGAGTTATAATGCATTTTCTTGAAATTCCTTCTTCAAAGTTTTGTTTCTTCCACTCTAACATTATTTTTCATTGTAAATTCTCTTCATATATGAGTAAAATTACTTTATAATTTAAATATTTAACCTTCATGAATTTCATCCTAATATAGTATATCATTTTTTGAGATTAATTCTCATCTTTTTTAATAAAGGATTCCCCTCCATGATCATATTTCCATTGTTCTTTTTAAAAATGATGTTTTGGTTAGAATTTTTATGATTTATAGTTTTAAAAGTATATTTAAATATAATAAATTAATTTTCTATTATTTAAAAATAAATAATTAGAACTTCCACTTCAAATTTTATTTTTAAATCCTATATTTATTTTCAAAAAAACTATTATTGAATTTTCTTTTTAAAAGTAAACGTTTCTTGAAAAATATCACTTAACATGTTTGAAACCATTATATCTTTTTTAAATAACTAGAATTAAATATTCTAATAATATGTAATAGTTTTAAATATGTTTTCACTCACCTTTTACAAATAATTATTTATTTTTCAAGGATTCTCTATGTAATATTTTTTTTAAAGTAAATCATTTTTAAAAATAAATCCCTTTACCAATTTGGAATAAAATTATTATTGTGACCATCACATGATATTTGACACAAAAGGTAAACTAATTTAATAATTTTTAAAAAAATTTACACTTCTAATTTTATATTCATCTCTAAAAGATTTATTTTTCTATTTTTTTTCAGGAATTGCCATATAAATATTCAGATAGAACACTCTTTTAGGGTTGTTTAATTTGGAGTTTGAAACCTTTTCATTAATTGGGTAAATTTCAGTGGTTCTATCTAGAAATATTATGAAAATTATTTTTATCTCCTTATTTTCTATATTATGCGATAAATGGTTTTTTTAATTTGGAATACATATATATATATATATGGATGATTGATTCATGGTATACTATATCTCCCTTTAATTCATTGGTTACGGTTCTGCATCTCATGGGATGAATATGAGTTTTTGGTTTATGAATTCGAAGTCAATTATTAACTATTAGTTTTCAAAAATATGTCACTTATAGAATATTGATTGAAATAAAAATTATTAATATAATTTTTATGATAATAAATTCTATAGTAAATAATTTTTTTAAATTTAGTAATAATGCATATAAAATAAGATTAATAACACTAAATGTTTCGAAATGTTTATTTTAAAAAAAGAATATTTTCTTTATATATTATATTTTGAATTTAAAGATAAATTCATAAATTTTAGAATTTTTATTTATTAAATTGAACATATTTTAGAATTAAACATATCTAAATTTTCTTAGGGTTAATTTTTGAGAAAATAAATGAATTTTGACGGATAGTGAAAAATAATGAATTTATAATACTATCAATTTTATGATATTATCATAATACAAGAATTACTTAAAAAAATTGAATTACTTTTCCACATATATATATATAAATAATTTAAAAATACAATTTTGAATTTATAAAACCCTTTTTAGCATTTGGGAAACTTATGAAACATTTTACTCTAAGAGATATATTTACCCACTTAATATTAAAAACTAATTTTCAACACATATAGAAATAAAATATATCAAAATGTAATTTATATATTTGATAAAAAAATTCATTATATTTAATGAAGATAATTTTATTTTTATGTATAAAATTAACGTTACTATAATTATTGTTAATTATTATTGTAAATTTGGAAGGATTATTTTCAAAGAATTGTTATATTGATGTTGCATAACCTTAATATAATAAAAAATTGATATATTTTATATAATTAATTTGATGTTATTTTTTATCATATTTAAAATTTTATTATCATTCAATTAATAGGAAAATTGGTGATATATATGAAGAGGAACATATAAGTGGAAAACCATTTTTTAAAAAATAATTGTTCTATATTTTAAATATTACATTATAAAATACAATTTTATAATATTTTTAAATTTAATTATATTATATGGAGGTTATGTTTAGGTTCACGACACTAAAACTTGGTAATATTATTCACATTATATTTTTTAATAAAATATAAATTACTTTGGAAAAAAACTTATTAGGAAGGTTAAATACCAAAAGATAAAATGTAATGTTTAGTGGAGAAAGACATGAATATATTTATAAAATTCATTCAGATGTTTTTTAGAGGATTTATTGAGCTTCTCTCATCACCAAACATAACTACTTTACCTATTTTGAATCCCTTTACCATTAAATTGAATTGGACCGTCATTTATATAAAATTTAGGCATTAAAAATTACACTTATCATCAATTATAAAAAAATTTCACCTTTACAAATTTATTATAAAAATATTCCAAATAATTTCATCCTAAAACTTTTCCAGTTTTTTTAACCTATATTCCCCCTATATTTATTAATAATTTTGTCACATTTGTTTTATAATTCCTCTATTTCAAAGGATATTCGTAAGGAAAATATCATGCACTCTATATAAGTATTTCTTTCTTGATATCCATTCTTTATTAATATTAATATAAGCACTAAAATATTTTATATCCATGAAAGTATTCTAAAATAATAATTGTTAATATTTTTAAATTTTATTATTATAATGGATTATCACTTTTTGACCTTCCTCTAAAACCATCTTATATAGGAAGATGTTGTCATGCATATGTGTGGACTACCAACTCAATGAACAGGGTATTGTCATTTTAGAATATCTCCTAACATGTATGACTTTAAAACGTATTTAATATTAAATAATGATGATAATTAAAATATTAATATTATGTAAGGAGAATATTGAACATTATATTATTGATATCAAAAATAAACAACCATAATAGACTAAACTACATAAAATAATCATATAAAAGATCATTTATTAATTTGTGTCCATTTTGGGATAACATATGAAACTGTTTAATTTTTTATAATGGAATTATTTAATACATAGACATCTAAAATTATAGAGTTCAGGATTCTATTATATTACCATTTTGAACATTGTTAATATATCGATAATGTTTTAGTGAAATCAACAGAACTACTTAATATAACCACAATAATAAGAAATATAACAAATAAAAAGGTGTGGTATTATATAAGTAAAAATTGAAATATATATGTAAATTTGTATTAATAATGTTTTTAATAAAATTAATTTTATCACATAGTATATTACGTGCACAAGGAAAATAAATTAGAAGCTCATGTGAGGGTTATTTTCTCAATTTCCATTCCATAAAAAATGATATATATTACATACCATTATTTATTTAATGTAGTGTATTCACTAACCTATTGGATTAAATTAAAATTAATATATCACATTTCATGATATTTTATTTTTATTTCATGCTAACCCATTGTAGTTTTTATTATTATTTCGTTACCAATACCAAAAGTGTTATTGTGTTCTATGGTTTCTTCGTTGAAATATGCATTATATAGACCTTTTATTTTTATTTTTTGTTGTATATGTTAGATATTGATTCTTTTTTTTTCTATACATAATATTCAATTTAATATATTTACTATTCCATCTAACATTATTTCATTATTGGGATTTCAATTCAAAAGAAATCAAAGGTGTAAGGGTATTTCATATCTAAATTCTCTTCATTGAGTTCTAAATCTTATTCTTGAAATTTTCCATCTATGAACGGTTGTTTCCAACCAAATATTTTATTTCATTATAATTTATCTTCCTATTTGTAGAGAATTGATTTTTATTTATAATATTTTACCATGTTGATTTTATTTCTTAAAAACAATATCCTTTTTGATATTAGTTATCACCCCCATTAACAATAGTTTTATATCCTTATTCATATTTCTCATTTACCTATCCCAAATGGATTATTTGAATACTATTTTTTTGATATTGATTTTCTAGAAACGTATTTAAAATTATTGAAATGTTTTTCCATCCACTAAAAATAAAAAAAATTTACCTTCCACTCTACATTCACTTTAGAAATCAATTCTGTATTTTTAAATTTCAATTATTGAAGAATATTTTTAAAACTAATAGTTTCCATAAATATTTTTAATTAATTTTTTGAATCCATTATTCCTTTTTCAAGGTTTATTTATAGAAAATTATTTCAAAAAATTAACATTTTTCTTCATGACTTCACTCATCTTTTAAAAAAATATATATTCACTCAAGAGCACTATCGTAAATTTTATTTTTAAAGAAAATCTTTTCAAAATGATTTAACTTCATATATTTTGAAATAAAATCTAAAAGTGAATATAAGATAATATTTTCACCAAGTATAATGGTATTTTTATAAAATACTTTTTTACAATTTCTATTCAATATTTCTCTTCATCTATAAAGTCATTATTTTTTTTGAAATTATTTTTCATGAATCTCCCTCTAAAAGATAATACTAAATAATGTTTTAGTGTTATTAAATTCTGTGTAGAAAACATTTACATACTTCATGTAATGTTTGGTAATAACATATAGAAATGTTATTAATCCCAATTTTTCTTACATGGGTCATTTATTATGTGATAAATGATTATTTTTAGTCAGTTTACATGTTTGTAGATAATTGATGGGAGGGGTCATATATTTCTCTCCAAGAAAATGATTAGGGTTCCACATATCTACAGATTGTTATGAACTGTATGTTTGTGAATAATAAATTAATTATAGATCAAAGGTCAGATAAAGATATGTTAATTATAATCTATAATATTGAGAAATCTAAATCACTTATGGACCATTTGTTTGCAACATATAAATCACTTATCATCTATAGGTTTTTGAAACCGATGTCACTTATGGACCATAGGTATTTAAAACCTAAGTAACATATAGACCATAGGTTTTTGAATCCTAATTCACTAATAAGTAATCTTTTTTTTTTGCATAAGACAATATGTAAGAATTCTAAATGATAAAAGTTTCTCCATATATAATTATTTTTCTACAATTAAAAGGTATATTATATCTTTATACCTATGATTATATTTTATGGGTCATGTTTACTATCATATTATTCCAAACACTTATTACATGATACATATATTGAATATTTATATTTATATGGCATTATATCAAGCATTATAGATAACTATTTTTTTCCATGTTCTTTTTAATAATATATTTCTCCCCTATTTATGTATTATTATATTATTATGATCTAACCCTTGATAACATGAAGAATATTTCCCCCATACTATGCCTTTGATATCACCCTTTCATATGTATCATTTACCCAGTTTCTCAATATATGTATTATAAAGACCAGACCATACACATTACCTAATCTATATTTTTAAGTAATGAATTCAATACCTTACATTTTTGGATATTTTAAGGTTTAATTTTTTTAGAAAATTGGTTCATAAATCATGCATAAAAAACCATAGACCTAGAAGTAGTCACTTCAGATTCGTATTTATTTTTTCTATAATATAAAACATTTCAAATACTTAATGATATATTTTCATGGAAAATATTCATTCATTTCATCATTTATTATGTGTATACATTACAAATCAATTAACTATGTGAGAAACATTTAAAAAATATGATATTATGACAAAAATCTCAATAATGGAAATTAAAAATGAGATGTCTGTTAGTCTTGTGAAAACCTAATAACCCATGAAAATTATTTTCTTACAATTGTACATTTTCTCCCCAAAGGGAACCATTTTTCATTTAAAAAAATTTGATTATATTTCCTTTTTATATCATAAAATTTCCATCTAAAAACATTATTCATCATAGAAAATTCATCAATGTGCCTTGGGATATCATCTTATATAACCCTAACAGATCCCTTAAAAATATGAATAACCATATAGCATACAAAAAATATAATTCTTTAGAGAAGATAATAATTACCCATTTCATTATAGTATGATATAATCATACACATCATATAAGAAATAATATGATCAATCATGAGCTATAAGGGGAATAATATTTCATTAAAAATTCCCATGGACCATATCAGAATATAAAATTTTATACTTTCACTTTTTCATCATAATAAATTTAAATAAAATTTTTAAAATTTTATAAAAATTACTTTTGGATATTAAAATTCCAATTTCTTTTAAAAAATTCATTTTTAATTGGAAAATAATCTTTTATTTTAAAAACACATTTTTAGTACCAAAATACATCGAAAATGGGAAGGATGGTTATTCTTTGAAGAAATGATGAATGATTTAATGAAATTCAATATTTAAATAATTTGAATGTGGTGTGAAAATTAGTTTTCACCGTATACATTAAAATTGAACATTTTGTTGGTTGGGCATGTATTTTCTCAACAATACTATATAAATATTATTTATTTTGATGCTCACAAATACCCTTGTTTTTTTACTAATGATTTTAATTGGAGTATATTTCCAGAAATTTATATTCTTTATAATTCTTATCTTGAAATAAAATTCAACCATTTATTTGTGAGAAATATTCATTAAAGTGTTTGGAATAATCTTTAGCATATTCTGGAAGCATTGTTCACTGTTTTCCATTTACTAGAATTACTATTTGTTCAATACATTGAATAATGTAATGTATGGAACATACCATACGTTTATTTTAATGGATCAATGGGTATGGTTAATCAACCTTACATTTGAAGAAATGTATTGTTAAGGAACATTACGTTTGGATAAGAACCTTACGTTTTACAAAGAGAAAAGGTATGGTTAAAGAACCCTATGTAAGTATGAAACATTACAAAATTATGGTTCATAAACCTTAATTTTATGATCAACCTTATGTTGTCAAACATATGTTTGGGAAAGTGAATTAATGGATAATCAGTGTTACATTTAGAGATCTAGGATTACGTGGATAAATGTATGGATCATCAACCCTATGTTATAAAGGTGAACCCTATATCTTTTATTTTATCATTTTGTTAAGGAACCTTACATTTGACTTTTCACAATATAAAATTTGAATTTATGTCTTTAACAGAGCATTTTTCAATAGTCTTTTCAGAATTTAAGGGTAATTTAAATCTCAATTTCAATAGATTAAAATCTCATTTTAAATGATTTAAAGATCCATTTACAGAGGATATTTTTACCCTTATTCATAAGGGACGTAACAATTACTAAGAGTAGTATTATTTGAATTTGTATTCACTCGATTTATCAGGGATCCTTTGAAGATATGAAACTGTGATGATCATTTATCATTATATATCTCTCTAAGCATTATCTAAAAAATCACCAGATCTTAGAATACCTCTAAGATATCTATGAAAGTTGATTACAATATTACAGTGATCAAGTAACTCAGAAACAAGAAAAACATTTTGGAGATATACATGTTTAGTCGTGGAAGTGTGATGGACTATTTTTGTTGTAGTTCTTAAAATAATTGATCTCTTATAAAACCAGATCTATCCAAATATATTTCAAAATTTATTTTCTTCTGAAGTTCAATGATCCATATTTTTTAAGTTGCGTTCTGCTGCAACTGCATGCTACATTTATTTCTTATCAAACATCATCTTATCTATTTTTAGTTTTGACTGCTCATATTCAGTTGTGGAGATGTGTCAGCTTCTCGCACTAAGATGCGATTTTATCAGTTACCTTGTCAAGAAACATAAGGCTCTATTTTGTAGGCCTTTATTTGTAAGGGTGAAAAATTCCCGCACTCAGTTGTGGATCGGTATTATTATATGAGGACCATACTAGTAAAATTTACCAAGCCCACTGAGAGGGTGATTGGTGTAGTTGAATAGGGTATTTTTGTGCATTGAATCACTATACATTGTGGTTATTTATTCTCTATTGATATATGTTGCATATATACTCTCATACTAAAACATCTCCAGCTCTATCTACTATTAAAGTGAATCGACCAAATTGTGAATGTTTTAAAAGAACACAATTCAGCCTCTCTTGTGTTATCACTAGAGTCTTTCTGACCAACCATTTGGTATCAGTGGATGATCATTTAAATAATGATATAACAAGCTAAATTCATGAGATTACTATTAGTTATGACAATGGATAATCTCAAGGAAATAATTCCAATGGTTCATTCTCTATATTTCAATGGTGAGAATTATGGGTGATGGAAGTCTCGAATGATAGTCTACTTAAAAATAATAGATTTAGAGTATACTCAAAGGTTTCCACTCACTTTAAAATTCTAAAAAAACCTAAAAAATGGTCTACTGCTACAGAAGCTGAGTATGATGTAAATTCAAAATAAATGAATTCATTATTTTTAGTCTTGGATAAGATTAATTAAATCGTGTATTGTAATTCTCATCGACCAATGAAATGCGGTAGATAATTGAAGTGGCCTATGAAGGTACTGACAATGTTAGAAAAATGAGATATTCTACAGTAAAATTAATGTTTGATAATTTCAGAATGTATGATGGAGAGAGAATCATACAGATAAATGGTATGTTGAATGAAATTTTTAATATTATTACATCTTTAGGTAAGCCTATCATCCAATCTGATAAAGCTTTGAATGTTCTAAGAGTTCTACCTGCAAAGTGGAATGGAATTTATGCTACAATCATCCAATCAGCACCTATTGAGATTCTGAAAAAGAGATAATTGATTGGAACTTTAATGATATTTGAGGATGAAATGGAATATAATGTTTAATATAACAAAGTAAAAGTAAAAAGGATAACACTTTTTTAGAAGTTACCTCCCAAAATTAAAATAGAAAAATGAAAAATGAAATAAGTTATTCACACTCAACTGATTTAGAAATTTGAGTTGTCTCAATTAGCTACAAAATTCTAAAAATTTTATAGGAAGAATAAAGGAATTATAAGAACCTTCAAAAATGATTAGAAAGACTTAAGGGAATTAATCTGTTATGAATGCAAAAAAACTGGTTCATATAAGACATTATTGTCTCAATTTAAATAAGAGAAGAGAAAGACAAAAAAGAAATATGAGAAGAATTATGATTAGGAGAAAAAAGACAAAATAGATATGATGGCTACTTGGAGTGTTTCTAAAGACTCTAGTTGCTCATCAAATCCTGATTTAGAGAAAGAATAATCTAATCTGAAATCTAATATATGTTATATAGATGAAGAATATAATTCACAATCATATTATTCATCTGATTATGATTCTAGTTACTCAAATGATAAAATGACTGCCTACTGTATTATGCTAGAAGATTAATATGACACCTTATTAAAGAAACATAAATCTTTAAAAAATATTCATAATGTTATTTTAGAATAAAGGGATACATTACTTAAACAACAACAAGAGTTAATTGAGAAATATTTTTCATCTACTAAAAACTGTACTTACCATTAAAATAATATTAAAATACTACATGATGAAGTGGAAACCTATAAAAGTAATTCTCTTATTTTTAAAAAATGATAAAATACACTAAATTAAATTCATAGTAAAAATTTAATTAAGAGGGAAATATTTGGTATAGGCAGTAAGGGTGAATAACCCAGACTGTACAAAAACTATTTTGTTCCTGGTTCTAAATACAGAAGAATGTCTACTTTGAAATGTTTTTATTGTCGTATTAATGAACATTATGCCAATGACTACTACTTATGAAAATAGAAATTATGTGGTTTCAAACATGTTTACTACTCAAAATCTTTATCAAGTTTTAATTATTACATTTTTGATCGAAAAAATCATTTTGGATTCCTAAATCATTGATTTCTAACACTACTGGACACAAAAAGATATGGGTACAAAAACCATTTTTTTCTTTAATTTGACCTTATAGGTAATAGGCCATATAAGAGGAAAAGATATATTCTATATAGATAGTGGTTTTTCATGACATATGAGTGGAAGTTCATAAAAGTTATGTACTCTAACTAAAATAGATGATGGCCTAGTCACCTTCGGTGACAATGGTAAAAGAAAATTTTTGGGACATAAAACAATTGGAGATCCAAATACTATCTTAATTAAAAAATTACTCTATTTACAAGGATTGAAGAACAATATGATAAGTATCTCTAAAATCTCTTATGATTGATACTATTTTGATTTTTATAATAATTTTTGTTCTATTTTAAAAGATAATTTACTTAAATATAGATATCCTAGAATAGATAATCTCTACACTTTGGATTTTAATTATTTTTGTAAATAGAAAGTGAACTGTTTAACTACAATGATAAATGAGTCATGGATTTGGCATAGAAGACTTGGTCATTCAAATATATTTTCTTTACATAAGTTATCTAAGAAGAAATTAGTATCAGATTTACTTAGTCTCAAATTTGATAGTGAGAGATTCTGTGATGCAAGTCAGATTTCCAAGCAACACAAATATTCCTTCATGTCTGTTAAAAAAATTGCTACTTCAATGCCCCTAGAACATATTCATATAAATTTTTTAGACCATCTAGAATAGAATGTTTTGCCGGAAAATTATATGTATATGTTTTAGTTGATGATTATTCTACATTTACATGGGTATATTTTCTAAAACTAAAAAATGAAGCATTTTCTATTTTGAAGATTTTTATAAAAGTGTTTAAAATGAAAAAGGTTTTAGGATAATTTCATTAACAAGTGTTCATTTTAGATTTTTTAGGATAATGAATTTAATAATTTTTTCTCTAAAATGGGTATTTTAAAACACCTTCTCTACACTAAAAACACCTCAACAAAATAGAATTTCTGAAATAAGGAATAGAACTATTCAATAAATGGATAGAACAATGGTAAATGAATATAGACTTCCAACCTACTATTGGGAAGAAGTTGTAAGCACAACACGCTATATTATAAATTGAGTTTTAATCCAACCTATTATATAAAATACTTCTTATGAACATTGGAATAATATAATGCCTATGGTTATGTAATTTAGACTTTTTGGATGCATGGTATATATCTTGAACACCAAGGATAATCGTGGAAACATCGATCCAAAAGTTGATCAAGGAATATTCTTATGAAATTATTCAAATTTTAAATCTTATATACTATTTAATAAGAATTAAAGGATTATTGAAGAATTATTTTATGTAAAGTTTGATAAAATTGATCTTTTTAATAAATATAAAGATCAAACAGATGAAGCAGCTGATTCTTCTAACAACACGAAACTTGATAACATTAAAAATTATATTGAAAATATAAATGCAATTCAGTATAGTTCAAGAGAACATGATACCAATGAACATAAAAGTACTCGGCATAGACAGTCTAGAATCCTGAAGAATCTCCCTTTAGAGACTATTATAAGATATTTAGACATAAGAATAAAAACTATAAGAATTTTATGAAGCCTAGTGGAATTTTCAATCTTTTTATCTCAGTTAGATCCTAAGTCATTTGAGGAATCCATAGATGATGCATGTTGGATGTCAGCAATGAAAGAAGAACTAAATTAGTTTAAAAGAAAAAAACTATTGAAATTAGTGGAAAGACTATCGAATTAACGAGTTATAGGAACTAAATGGGTCTTTAGGAATAAACAAGATAATAAAGATTTTATAACTATAAACAGAGATAAACTAGTAGCTAAAGGGTAAAATACAAAATATGGTATAGATTATGATGATACTTTTTCTCCTGTAGATATACTAAAAACAATTATAATTCTTTTTCTATATGAATCTCATATGAATTTTTAATTATATCATATGGATATAAAATACTCCATTTTAAATGGATATTTAATGGAGGATGTTTATGTTTAGCAACCTCCAGATATTGAAAAATTCTATAAAAAAATATTTTTTTTGACATACTAATGCTCTCTATAGCCTTAAAAAAGCACATATTTCATTGTATGAAATATTATGTTCATTTCTTTTGAAAAATGGTTTCTCTATTTTTTAGGCTGACCTAACCCTATTTATGATTTTTTTTTTCTTATTTATTATTAGGTCAAATCTATGTTGATGATGTTATTTTAAAATCAAAAAATAAAAAACATTGCAATGATTTTTAAGAACTTATAAAAAAATAATTTGAAATGAGCCTGATGAGATAATTAAATTTCTGTTTAAGACTTCAAATTAATAAAAATATACTATGGAAATGTATTAAATCAATGTAAATATATTACTATTTTATTTAAAAATTTTGGTCTTGAGAATAGAAAGACATAGTCAACTACCATTTGTATTAATATTAAAATTTATTTGGACGAAGCTTGAAAACTAGGGGATAAAAAGTTATATGTTAGAATGATAGTAATGTTACTGCATCTTACTACTAACAGACCTTATATTATGTTTTCAGAATGTCTTTGTGCAATATTTCAATCTAATCCAAAAGAATCCCATCTTGCTGATGTAAAAAGTATTTTTTGATATTTAAAAGCAACAACTGTTCAATATCTTATTTATCCCAAAAATTATATTTTTAATTTATTATGATATTTAGTTGCAGATTATGGAGGTTGTAGATTAGAAAAAAAATCACTTCAGAAACCTGTCACTTTTAAATAATCATTAGTTTCATGGTCAAGTAAGAGGAAACACTCGGTTGCACTATCAACAGCCGAAGCAGAGTATGTCTCTACAGGCAGTTGATATACACAAGTACTTTCGATAAAAAAATTATGAGGGACAATGGATTTCATTTTAATAATACACGTATTTTATGAGATAATACTAATGCAATAAACATTTCAAAGAATCAAATAAGTCATTCTAGAACAAAGAATATTGACATTAGATATCATTTTCTAAGAGATCTCATTCTTAGAAAATATATATATTTAGAAATTGTTAACACTAAATATTAATTAGCTGATGTTTTTAGTAAACCACTTCCCACAAGTTTTTTTGATTTTATTAAGGGGGAGTTAGGTTTATTTAATTTTTAATTGTATTATATTATTTAATTTTATTTTAATTTATTTTAATCTTAATTTAGTTATGTAAATCTAATTTAATTTTCTTATTTGTATTTTATGGTATTTAAGTTAATTGATGTTATTTTAAATGTAATTACACCACGTAATTATTAAATTATTTGTCATAATAACTCTACAATAAGAGGAACAAGGGCATGTGTCATTTTTTCGAAACCATTCATTTTCCAAACCCCACATCTTCCAAACCTTTTGTTTACCAAAAAAACTTGTTTTTCCCAAACCTTAATCTTCTTCCTTAAAGTTCCTAGAAGGCGAAAACCATATATTTTCAGATCATCAAAAATGATGAAAACTATGAGAATCAAAGAAGGAGAAGCAAGTTAACCAAAACATCAAAGCATTTTTGACAGAAAATTTCTTCTAGGAAAGGTGATTGATATCAAATGGTTATATCAGATGAACTTACTCCCAAAACAAGCACTATAATTTCAAGGACTCGAGAGTACATTCAATGACATCAAATCATAATTTCTATATGTGGTAAAAATGAAATTATTTTTTAAAAGTGTACAGTTTTTTTCAGAGATTCAATGAATATGATTTTTTTAATTATCGAAGATAGAGATTTCTCTATTTCATCAATTGAGGTTGAATTTTTTCTAAACTGCCCACATGAAAGAGTTTACCATTTTGATATTAAATCATTTGGTGATAAGGAAAATTCTTATAAAGGAATCATGTATTTTATATTCAATTATAAACACATCATTATGATTTTATTAAGGATCTAGAACCTAACTATATGATTATGGAGAAGTTTATTGAGAAAGGAATAGTGCCAAGGATGGCCGAGATGGAGAAAATTATTTACCTGAACATGTATATCATGTTTCTTTTTTCTAAGGGATATAAAATTAAATTTTCAACTGTATTTATTCCTGTATATTCATTACTTTTGTTCATAGGATGCAAGAATGAATTATTATCTCTATGGAAAAATAAATTCAACAATTTTATTTAAGAAGGACATGATCAGACTTGTTGAGTCAAGAGTCAAATGTCATCATAGTAATGTTTTTAATATTGGAACGTTAAGAAAATTGGATTTTTCTAGATCACTATAAAAGGACAAAAATTTCCTGTTGGATTTGAGGAAGAAAAAAGCTCAGGGGATTTTTCTCAGGGTGAGAGAGTAGCTGTTAAAAAGGAGTGTGTAGCTGAATCGAGAATATATTTAGTTTCATTACCAACTCAGAGGAGGCATAGATTTTATATAGAAGGAGAATAGGGAGTGTAGAGTCAAGAGGGACTGGTTATAAAACCAAGAAAAATAAATGCTTCTAAAGTTGATGAAAACATGTTGGATTTTGGAGAAGCAACATGCTCAGTTCATTTGGAAGAAACTATTATTGAAGAGGATATTCAAGTGGAGAGTCATTCTAGGGATCTTTCTATCGTACCTCTGATAAGCAAATAAGTTCAAAAGATAATTCCTGTAGAAACAGTTTAAGAATAGAATACTTAATCTGAAAATGTTCAATCCAAGATTGTCAATGAAGAAGTTACTAAACAAGGATCTATTCAAGAAGGTTATATTTTACTAGAATTAGTTACAGAAATTCAACAGTTAATTTTATATCAGAAAATGGGATAGTCAACTCAATGTTCTGGTGATAAAACCGTAGTTTTAGATAATCAATCACATTCTTGTGAAGAATCAATAATGAAAATAGTGGAAGATCCTTTTCTTATTGATGGTACACATCATGATATGAATGCAGATGACGGTAAATCAAATTCATTATCTCATTATGTTGATTTTTTTAATTAAATTCACGAAGTCTCAAGAATATAATGTCACTATGCGGCAAGAACATGAAATTTAAAATAAAAAGTTTCATGATATTAATGAGAATACTATTTCTAGAAGGTATTTTTATGTCTTCAAAAGTGATATGTTAAATGCAATTGGGAAGATCAGATCAAAAGCTATTTTGAAGAAATATTTTTCAAATAAAAAGTTTTATCTGGGTAGTTCGTTTGAATCAGTAAAGCGTTCAGTAAATTAGTCTAGTGAATCTACTCCTACCACTACTACAAGCCCAAATCTGATTAGAAGATATGAGTCTATTACATCTGTTATTGTAGAAATGAATAACCGGTTTTAGTACCTTTGATACAACAGTTCCACTTTTTTATTTTTATTAGACAACCTGAAATTTCATTTTGATCAGTTAACTCATGGAGGGATAACATTAGATTGATGTTGAGTCAATTTTCAGAGAAGATGGATGTATTCATGAAGCAAAAGCAAAGCTTCATGAGTTTCTGAAGGTCAAAATAGTATAGAATCATTATGTTAATAATGAATCTAGGTTGTTGATAATTCATCTAGGTGATTGTTTAATGAAGAAGCTAAGATTGCATATGGCTGAGATGAAGGAGATGGTTGAAGCTATACAAAATTCAAATCCCACCAATCCTTAACCTTCATTAATTCTCCAACCTTGAACCATGACAATGATAATTTCCATTTCTAGAAAAAATATTTGTTGTATTAATGTCTTTATTGATCAATGAAATTGTTTTCTATTTATATGTTTCATTTAGATATTTTATGGTTTTTTATGTTATCATAGTTAGCCAAAATACAATTCTCTTAATTCATTACAGTTTCTTTTAACAATAACTTAACTTTCTATTAGATATTAAATTTGTTTTAATCTATTTCCATATTTTGTTTTTGAATTCAAAAAAGGGGGATAAAATCTGATAAACACAAAATTTATTTTATTTGAGAATTTTAGATAAACATAAATATTTCATTGAAATTTACATTTGGGGGAGAAATTTAAATATTTCTTCTTTATTGAAATATTTATGTCAAATAAATTTTTTTTTCTTTTAATGCTTATAAAATTCTAAAATATATTTATTAGATTATAGTTTTAATTTTTGGTTTTTCTACAATAAAAAATGGGGATATTTTTGGGAATGTATTGCCTAAACAATAATATATAAATATTATTGAATTTGATGCTCACAAATACCCTTGTTTGTTTTAATAATGATTTTATTTTGGTTGTATATATGGAAATTAATATTCAATACAAGTCTTATCCTGGAATTGTATTCATATATTTATTTGTGAGAAGTATTCATTAATGTGTTCATAATACTCTTAAGCGTGTTATATAAATGCTGTTCACCGTTTTTTGGTTACTGAAATTACTATTTGTTCAATACATCAATGAAATTAGCATATGGAACATACCTTACGTTTATGTTAATGGATCAACGCGTATGGTTAATAAACCATATGTTTGATGAAATTTATGGTTATGGGAACTTATGTTTGGATAATAACCATACATTTTTTGAAGATAAAAATTATGGTTAAAGAACCCTACATAAGTATGAAACTTTAAAAATGTATGAATCATCAACCTTACATTTATGATCAACCTTACATTGTCAACCTTACAATTTAGAAAGTGAAAAAATGGAAAATAAATGATACATTAAGAGATCTATGATGACATGGATAAATGTATGGATCCTCAAACCTACGTTATGATGTGGAACACTACGTTTGTTATTTTTTCGTTTTATAAAGGGACCTTCCATTTGACTTTTTACCATCGGAAATTTGAATTTATGACATTATCAGATAATTTTGCAACAGTCATTACCGAATGTCAGGGTGATTTATAACTTGATTTCAACTAATTTAAAGCTCATTTTAAATTATTTAAAGAGAATTTTATAGTAGAGATTTTTAATCCTATTCTTAAGGGATGTAATGATTACTCTGAGATGTATTCTTTGAATTTTAATTCATTCGATTTATTAAGAAACTTTTGTGAATATGAAACTACGCCAGTGATTTATCATTATATATATCTCTTAGTATCATTTGAAAAAACACTGGATATATGAATAATTATCATATTAATGTGATTTTTTTTAGTATTACATCGATCAAATATCTCAGAAAGAAGGAAAAAATTTTAGAGATATACATGTTTAATCTTGTAAGCACGATACTATGTTTTTGTTGCTATTATTAAAATCAATGAACAATAATGCAACCAAAATTGTTGAAATATATTTAAATGTTTATTTTATTTTGATGATTAATGAACCATCTTCTGTCATTTTTGTGCCGCTGAAATTGAGAGCTACATATGTTTCCCATCAGACCTCATATTATCTATTTTGAGTTTCGGCTACTCGTATTCAGTCATGGTGGAGTGTTAGCTTCTTACAATAAGCTCTGGTTTTATCGATTCCCAATGAAACAACCATAATTCTATGTTTTGTAAGACTTTGTCTGTATGGGTGACAACTGCCTACACTCAGTTTTGGATCAGTCTTATGGTATGAGGACCTTACTATAGAAATTCACCTTGTCCGCTGAGAGGGTGATTGGTGTAGTGGACTAGGGGATTTTCATGTCAGAAACCACTATAAAATGGTGTGATTTGTTCTCTATTCATATCTGCTGCATATATAATCTCATACTGAAATGTCTCCATCTCTATCTACTATTGAAGTGAATCCGCAGAATTGTGAATGTTTTAAAATAACACAATTCAACCCCTCTTGTGTTGTCACTACAGTCTTTCTGACCTAATTTTTTTTCTTCTTTAAAAATAGTAAAACATGTCATACAATGATTCATATTTTAAAAAACATAGAGACAATGAATAAAGTCTATTATAAAACTCTCTTTTCCCCAATCAAACCATTTTAAAAACAAATACATGGAAGAATGAAAGAGTGAGAACGAAAAAGTTTAAAGAGAATGTTTTTAAAACAAAAGTTCATTATCCCTTTGAAATTATTATATTCATAATCCCCATGAAAGAATAACATTTAAAAATAATTAAATACCAGAAAAATATATGAATTAATGATATAAAATTTCAATCAGGATGTATATATACCTCATAAAATAAAATTATTGCATAACATCAACATTTTATTTAATAAAAGGAAATTAAGATAAAGTCCCTTACCTGGAGTTTGATTTATTATATCTTCTCTTTATATTTTTTAATAAAAATATTATCATAATTATTTACTTTTTTAAGAACATTTTCATGTTTATTATTTATTTTATTTCACATATACCAAATTCATATACAAATAATTATTCATTTAAGTTTATATCAGATGTTTCAAAAATATTTTCCTTATATATTGAAATGACTTCATTAGGTTAACTATAAGTCTAACGGGTCATCAAGTAATCAGCATAATAATCAATACACATTTATCATATTTATAAATCAGTTATAATTTCTAAAAAAAATCATTAATTATTTCTATGAAAAATTAATTACCTTACGATCATGGAGATGGTAGGTCATACCTACAAATGACTAACATTTCCTTTTTTCCATGATCATTATATAAATAAGGTAAGTAAAATTTTATATTTATAAAATTATTATAATATCAAATATAACATATTAATTCCTTTAATTTAGTTATATATATAATTATTGTGATGTGGTCCTCAATAACATGAAAACATCTCTTCGTGGAGGCTGTAGTTTACACATACACAGACAACATTGTCATTTTTTAGTGTAATAATTAAAATGATATATTATCTTTTAAAATTTAAAAATATGTCATAAATATCATTATTATTTCATTTATATCACATATATGCATTAATAATAACCGTAGTAACTTATTTATAAATTAACTGTGAAAAATGAATCATAATGCTTTGTAAGGAAGTAGTTTGACGTACACATGATAAATTTTACCATATCTACCAAGGAATAGAATGTAAGTTGGTATGTGTGATATCATAACTAAATTAGTATAAATATTTTTAAAAAAATTATATTTAATTTTAATACATCATTATAATAATCTACGATAGGTGATGATTTAAAACAAATGATATCATTTCGTCAGGTAGTATTCCACCATACACATAAATAATTATTCTATATTCCATTTGATGGAAAAGGATATGGATTTAGATTATTTAATTAACATAATAAAATCTATGTATATATTATATTATTTTTTTATTATATAATATTAATTTTAGAATATTTTAATGATTTGGAAGAAGAATAAAATAAATAGGCTCGGTTAAGAATGATACCTCGTCTTTAGGAAACCTCTTTAAGTAAACAAAAAAACCCCTTCTTATGATGGATATCAGATCAAAATAAGGGCTCTAGGTCATGGGTAGGTAAGTGAAGAAGATAATTGGTATAGTCATAGATGATAATAATACATTTAAATATGTGAATTGGAGAGGAGTGAGAGTGGACCTTTATTAGTGGGGAGAGTAGCACACTTTTTATTTTCAAAACAAAAAATTTTATCCATGTTTTTTACTATCCATTGGGATCCAAAATAGACTATTATAAAAAAATGAAAAACATAGGGTATCAATATGGCTAAAAAATAGATTTTATTCAACCTTTTAGTACATTTTAAACCTTATGCTTTTAGTTTAACCCATAATAAATCTTGTTTTAACATTTACTACAGTAATTAGATTTTTCTATCCTCACTATTCATTATGGTCAATTATTAAGTTGAAATTATTATATAATATAAATTAAAATTATTCAAAATATATAATCAAGTTTACAAAATAAAATTGACAAAAATAGGAAATTTTAATTTAAAAAAACCCACAAACGCGATGAAAAAGAAAGTTTTCAAGAAGTGTATTTTTCAAGACAAAATGAATTTATATTAACTCTATAACTAGTAAAAATAATTATGAAAATATGAATTAATATTTACTGATATACAATATAAATATTTTATTAAATAAATTTATCAATATGGAATATTTTAAATAACTAAAATGGATAAAAAGTATACTCATTAAATCATTGTTCAGGGAAATTACTTTTTTAACCCGAACACAATCTTAATATTGATTTAAAATATATTTGTTTTATTAAATATAAATAATTTATAATAATGTTATTTTAAATAATTTTCAAATCATAATAGGACCTTAAATTTACCTAATTTTAAGAAAATTAGATACATTTTTTCAGAAATTAGTATTCTTCACTACTCACTAAAAAATAAATATTTTATGAGAAATCCTAGAATTTAACCCTTTGATAAATTTTATATGTTTATTTAAAAAATGAAATTAATTTTTTCATATTTAATTTCTATAATTAATAATTAAAACTTTTAAATAAAACATTATAATAAAATATTTTAATTAAAAATATTTTATTTTTGGTTTAAAAATTTCTTAATATTTATATAACAAATAAAACTATATTAATAAACATAAAAGTTGTAAGAACCCGGATCATCAATTTAGGTATGTTTTCATTTTTCTACTGTTTTATTGTAAAAGAGGAGTTTCTAGAAATTTTATATGTACACGACGTGTACTTTATGAGTACAAGACGTGTACTCGTTTAACACGGGTAGTCGGGTGCTGGCTGTGTAGCGGCCATGCACACGACCGTGTGCAGTGACCTAGAGACCACCTAATGCTGGGGTCGGTGAAGGGTAGTATATGCGGTGTACTTTTTTTTTATTAAATGTACCAGGGTCACGTTTAATCACCAAAAAGGCCTTCTTCTCGACCTAGTTCATCTGAGAGTTCCTATACCCGTGATCATCCTCCGAGCCCCTGACTGAGCATCTGATCTCTGATTCGACCATCGTTGATTATGTTGGAATCGCCTCGGTAAGATGTTCCTTATTCTATAACATCATTTCAGGATTCCTCCTCTTTCTCAAGTTATCCTCTATTAAACTTTTTGTTCATTTTTGTAGATCTACCATGTTATTGGGAAATTCAAAGCTTGAGGTTCACTTATATCGATCCTACAACACTGAGGTAGGTGTTTTGTGCCTTTCTGTTGAAAGACTTTGAGTTATATGTGCAAATTTATCTAATACCCTTGAACGGGGTATTGCGTGTTTACTATTTTAGCCCTATTAATTGCCTGCCATGCTTGTGTGCTTGAGTAGAGGGTTATTGAATTTGAATTGGGTGAATTGTTGTGCATTATAACTATTTTCCCCTGCATGTTGCTTGTTTGGACAATTTCGTCTAGTTTTCCCGTTATGCTGCTGTTTACTTTCCATGCCTAGTATTGTAGGATGGTGTGATTATTGTTCCGACATGTTGTTATGTTGTAGACTATTTAGCCAAGTAGTTATTGAGGTTTAATTTGGTCGATACACACTGTTATGCATGTATGAATTACACTGGGCCGTGAGAACCCGGTGTAGAAGACCATAGGTAGAACGGAGAAAAGGGCTTCTCCAGAGTGTCTGTTTTTTCTTATGATGTGAGACTACAAGGGGGAATTGACGCAAGTGATTCCTTAGAGTTTTTGTAGTTCCTCCAAGCGTGTCCCATGTGGAATGTGACATTAGTGCTTCCCCAGAGTGTCTTTATTTATAGATACGAGACTATAGAGGGAATTGTTGGTGAGTGCTTCCCCAGATAGTCTATTCTAAAGCTGATCTAGAGGGGTTAGACTAAGTGTACTACCTAGAGTGTTTCATGTGTTGCGAGATAGGACTATAGGGTAGATTCTATGAGTACTTCCCATAGGGTTACCTGTTGTGTTATCTTCTTTCTTGAGTTGCTAGGTCGGACCAGAGGGGATAGGTTGTGATTACTTCCCAGAGGTTTACCAATTGTGTTAACTGCCTACTTGTGTTGATAGGTAGGACCAGAGGGGATAGGCTATAAGTATATCCCATAGGGTTACCTATTGTGTGTAGCTGCTTGCTTGCCTTTCTAGGAAGGACCAGAGGGGAAAGGTTGGGAGTACTTCCCCGAAGGTTACCTATTTGTGTTTACCTTCTTTGGTTAGCTTTTTATTGATATATGAAATTGAATGCACTGAAAATTTGTATTGTTTACTGATGAGTACTTTCTTGTTCACTGATCCCTTTTTCTCATTACCTGTTATATATTCACTAACTTTTAGGCACAGATATTGTGGTGGTGGCCTACTGGTATTTAGTCTCACACCCTATTTGGCCCATTATTTTGGGCCAAAACAGATTATATTGTTGCAGGTATAGATAAGGGAATTCTCCCTTCTACTTCAGGTACTTGATATTCTGTGAAGCTAGAATTCATGGGACCAAGATGAGGCTTACGGTGATGAGGAGCTATTTATCTATTTTATTTTGTACTTTTTCGTAGTACTATTTTGTATTACCTCATTGTGTTTTGTTTGGATGATTTCCTAGACATATATATCATGCATCATTCATATAAATGTGTGATCTAGTTTATTATTTCAAGTCTTCCACTGTTTACTTTTGTATGGATTTTTACTAGTTCTACATTTGTATATATGTTTATCTTCCACTATGTTACTCTACCAATGAGGTAATAGTTCCCCCAGTATCACACCCAAGGCCCTCACATCTAGTCGGAAGCCTCTGGCATTAGGGGAAATGCGCTAGAGGCCATGTGACCAACCGAGAATGGGGTGCCTCAAGGAATCTTCCGGAACCCGGGGATTAAAAAGTTTATCATAGGAGTTTATTTTATTTGAATTAATATTTGGATCCTATAGTTAGAGATAGGATGGAATATCTACTTGGTAATAAGGTTTTCCTAGGAGTATCTAACACGTGTATAGGGATAATCCAATTTACCTCGTATTTCAATTTTTCTGGTTTTGTAATTTTAGAGTCGATTTGATTTTCACCATTGGGTGACTCACATTTCTTGTGCTATTATTGTTGATTTTGTTGAGGTTATATTTCTAGTGAAACCTTATGATATGAGGGTATTCCATCTCATGCATCATATAGGCACTTGCTAGAAATCACATGTCATGCATACTTACCAATCCATTTAGGGTGTATTAGTGATTGCATGTTATTGTGATAGATGTTGGGCTAGATATGCATGCTGTTGTGATAGATACCTTGATAAGATGACTGTTGTTTGATAGGTTATTGATTTACAGAGGTTTTTCTTGAATGAATGCCAATCTTTTGTTAAGGAGGTGTTATGGGCCCTCATGGACTGGAAGTTGGGGGATCATTGCATTTTTTTTCTTATTATAACATGTATAATATGCCAATCCTTGATTAGCATGGAGTATGGTCCCTCAAAAATCCGAATTTGGCACTTTGGTGTTCGTTTCAGTGTTTTTCTAGAATCCAGAGTAGTTTCTGAGGCTCACTGTCCCAAAAAACCCAAAATACACGTTGTGTAGTTTTGACAACACACCATGTGTTCTTCTGTTCGGGAAGAAACTATTTTTCTTAAGTACAATCTGTATACCTTATATACACACAGTGTAGTCTCTAACTGTGTCATAGGTCATGTGGGTGGAGACATGGGATATTGAAATTTTGTGGGAACATGCAGTGTACTGGTTGTACACACCGTGTCGTGTTGACCCTGTGTCCGCCTATGTGGATCACAACACAGATGGAAAAATCTTAGGTTATACACACCGTGTCAGTTCGAAACACACCATACATTGTAATCCTAGAATCTGGATGTGTAACTAACAACATAGGTCAGTGTTATCTTTTCTAGTATACGCCTGGTCCATCTGGAACACGCTGTGTAGTGTCATCCGAGTATCTGGCTATGTCACGAACAATACGGGTTGGAGAATCTCATTTAGTACATGCCGTGTCTGGCACAAACAAGCTATGTAATATTATTCTAAGGAGAATCGTGTGGCTTAGCCGTATAGAAGGACTCGTGAAGGGGAAGAGAATTCAAGTAAACACCATGTGTAAGGATAACACACCTTGTGTTTGGGGTGTTACACGACTAGTTTTGGAATAAGTACATGCCCATTTTAAGGGTTATGGGAACACACCGTGTATCCTTGTTTTGAAAAACATGAATGTTTTCTTTCCCCTATTACATTCTTACTCTTCTAGTTTTCAGTCCTTTAATCTTGATCTAATTTTTACTCTTGATCATGCAGAGTCATGCCACCGAGACATCCTCTGGTTGTACTCTAGTTGTTGGGAGATGTTCAGACACCAAGCTTTACTAATCAAGGACTTCCATAAGATCCTCCAGTAGGTCCTGTCTTGGAACCATCCCTCATTCCAGACACAGGTGCTGATGCATAGTTCTGAGAGGGTTTTATGAGGTTCATGTAGACCTTCTGTGGGGTACCACATCCTTCCTCGTCTATAGCAGAGTTGATGTGGATTTTCTAGCTATAGAATCCTCACAAATTCACAGGGGAAGGAGGACCCCTGGCTGCAGAGTCATGGAAAGATTCCATGCTTTCTATCTTCGAGCATCTGAAGACACCTCCAGAGAGGAGGGTGAAGCTTGCTACCTGTATGCTATGAGATTCCTCCAAGAGATGGTGGGATGTGATCTCATAGGCAGGACACTGGCTGGTCCTAGATTGGGATGAGTTCTAGCATGCCTTCTTTGACTAATTCTACCTGGAGACCTTGAGGGCCGATCGAGCTAGAGAGTTTATGAGTTTGGAGTAGGGTACTCTTTCTGTTATGGAGTATTCTTCTCGCTTCACCAAGCGGCAACACTTTATTACTATTCTAGGAGGTGATGAGTTATTCCAAGAAAGGTAGTTCGAGGCTGCTCTGAGGCACCACATCTGATCCTAGGTGAATATCTTCAGGTTGACTTCTATCACATCTTTCGTCAAACATGTACTGATCACAGAGCACAATCTGAGAGATTTTGGAGTTGTGAGCTGGGGCGGCTTAACATCCATAGTTAGTATCCCCCTACTGACATTAAGCAGCACCGTAGGGAGTCTACGCGTGGAGATCTGAGGAGGTGAGAGATATCTTCTAGTAGCCATGTGGTAGGAAACCAGTTTGGGAAGTGAGGGCATACAAGGCCACATTTCTCGAGAGACCTAGTGGAGTGCTGATCTTTTAGCAACATGGGTCATCATTAGTGCTTCTGTCAAATCTTCTCACTAGTAGCTGGTGACAGGGATTCTTCTATGACACCTCGTTCTATGGCAGCACCACCAGTTTCTCACAAGTCTGGGAACTGGATTTCTTCCGGCCATTCAGGCCGAGGTGGAGGTCGTGGCCATGGTATCCAGTAGCTTGATTTTCAGCGACATCAGGATAGATCAGCTCAGATTGGTCAGGAAGGGTCACAGAGCCGTGGTACATGCCAGACTATTGCGGTGAAGCAGAACTAGTAGGAGCAGTATCACATACCTTCTATAGTTTGAGGTACGATCTTAGTTTCCTCAGTTTTATCTTCTACTCTTTTCTATATAGGAGCTTCCCATAGATTTATATTTGTTGCTGTTGTGGAGAGCCTTGGGCTCAACATCTTTTCTTATGTACATATCTTGACATTGGACACTCTGTTAGGGACTGAAACGGCTTGTCTGTGTTAGTGTAAGGAGTTGTCTTTAGAGTTTGGTGGGTGTCTTGTTTTTTGGGACCTCTATGTCCTATATATGACATGCTATGATGTCATTCTTGTAATGGACTATTTGGTTCCCTTTCAGGTAGTCGTCGATTGCTTCTACTATAAGGTGAGCTTCACATCACCAGATGGAAGATCGTTTCTTCATAAGGGTGAGTGGGATGTCCAAGTGAGCAGAGCGGGACCTGAGGATCATGGGTTGGGAGGCGTTACAACCCAGAATTCTAGTGTATATATGTATGACCAGGGGACTCCATAGTTAGACATTCCTATGGTGGTCGATTGTTTCAGAGATGTCTTTCTAGAGGAATTTTCTAGTTTTCCTCTGGATAGATAGGTGGAATTTTCTATTAAACTCATTCTAGGAGTGGAACTGGTGCCCATTCCTCCTTATAGGATGGACACAAATGAGTTACAAGAGCTCAAGATGAATTTGGAGGAGTTTCATGCAAAGGGATTCATACGACTCAATACTTCTCTTTGGGGTTATCTTGTCCTATTTGCGAAGAAGCCAGATGGTACCCTCAGGCTTGGTGTGGACTACCGGAAGCTGAACTAGTTGATGGCCAAGAACTGATATCCATTACCGAGGATTGATGATCTCTTTTATCAGCTTTGAGGAGCCCAGGTGTTCTCAAAGATTGAATTGAGATACGGTTAACATCAATTGCATGTTAGCCCATCTTATATATCTCTTACAGCCTTCCGGATTAGGCATGATCTATATCAGTATATGGTTATGTCGTTCGGTCTCACGGACATGCCTACAATTTTCATGGAACTGATGAACCGAGTGATCCATCCATACATGGATTCTTTCATGGAAGTTTTTGTGGATGATATCTTGGTGTACACTCACACTCCACACGACCATGATACCAATATTGAGATCGTTTTGAGTACACTGAGATAGCATCAGTTTTATGCTACGCTCTCAAATTTCCACTTTTGGATAGACCGGATTCACTTCTTGGGTCATGTTATCATAGATAGAGGAGTATCAGTAGACCTAGAGAAAGTGATTGTAGTAGTATCTTGGGTGCATCTGAAGAACGTCTATGAAGTGCAATGTTTTATAGGTATTGCTGGATACAACAAACATTTCATACCTGACTTTTCAACCTTATCAGCGCCACTGACGGGCCTGACTATGAAGGGTGAAATGTTCTTATGGTCAAATTCTTGTGAGTCATCCTTTCAAGAGGTGAAGGGGAGGTTGACTTCAACACCGATAATAGTATTTCTGGAGTCGGGAAAGATCTGTACAATTACTATGATTCTTCAGGTATCGGGCTTGGAGGTGTGCTTCTGTAGGGAGAAGGTGTCGTCACGTATGTGTCTTGGCAGTTGAGGCCACATGAGAGGAATTTCCAAACACACGATCTCGAGTTGGCAACTTTTGTTCATGCCTTGCGCTGTTGGAGACCTTATCATTTGGGAGAGCATTTTGTGGTTTTCACAGACCACATGAGTCTCAAGTATATCTTTACTCAGCATGAATTGAATTTGAGACAGCAAAGGTGGGATTAGTACCTTCAGTACTTTGAATTTGTGCTTTCCTATATGCCTATGAAAGGAAACACAGTGGCTGATGCACTGAGCATGAGGAATCAGATATAGGTAGTTCGGGAGGAAAATAGTGAGTGGTAGCTAATAGCTATGTTTTGTGCGATGCATTTAGAGGTGCACGAGAGATAGGGGTATAATTTTCTTTCTCTTGTGGATATTACCTATATTCTTTTTGATCGATTGAGAATGAGGAAGCTATCATATTCTGAAGGCTTAGTCATACGGGAAAGCATGTTAGTGGAGGACCCTATTCCAAGATGGACTATACACGAGGATGTGATCTTGCATTTATAGGGGCACATATGGTTTCCAACAGACATACGCAATGATCTGATGTGGGACATTCATTCTTCAGTTTGGGAAGTTCATCCTAGTGTCACCTAGATGTATAGTGATCTACACCGCTAGTATTGGTGTCTAGGTATGAAGACATATGTTGCTGGTTTTGTCATGAAGTGTTCCACCTTTCAGCAGGTGAAGGCGGAGCATCAGCGACTAGTAGGGCTTTTGCAGCAGTTACCCATTCTTTAGTTAAAGTGGAATGATGTCATGATGGATTTCGTGATAGGATTACCGAGGTTGCCTTAAAGGAATGATGCAGTTTTTTTGTCATTGACAGACTCACGACGGTTTCTCACTTCTTTCCGATCAAGGAGACATTCATTGATGATGACATGGGACAGTTCTACATCCGAGAGATTCTATGACTACTTGGGGTTCCACACACCATCATTTCAAACAAGGATGCTCGTTTTACTTCTCAGGTCTGGCAAGGGCTTCATAAAGCATTGGGTACACATGTACTTTTGAGTACAACTTACCATCCCCAGACAGATGGCATGTTCGAGCGTACGATTCAGGTGCTTGAGGACATGCTTCTTGCATGAATCCTGGATTTTGGATGTTCTTGGTGAATCATATACCACTTGTGGAGTTTGACTACAATAATATTTTTCAAGAAACTATTCATATGGAACCTTATGAGGATTTGTACAGTAGGCCATGCCAATCAACTTTATGTTTGATGGAGGCATGAGGGGCTGCTATGCTAAGACCATGTATTGTCCAGGAGACCACAGAACAAATAGAGTTGATTCAGAAGAGGATGTCTACTACACAGTCTCAGCAGAAGTCTTCTGCTGATCAGTAGAGATGACCTCTAGAGTTCGAGGTCGGGGATCATGTTTTCCTGCGTGTCACACCAAGGTTGGGACACAAAAGGTTTAGGAGACAGGCCAAGCCTTCACCGAGGTACGTCGGGCCGTTTGAGGTGTTGGAGAGAGTTGGGCTGGTTGCCTATCGGTTGTAGTTAACTCAGATGTAGCGGGTTATGCCTGACGTTTTCCATGTTTCTCAGCACCGAAGTTACTTCTCAAAATCGTCTCAGGTTTTTCCACCCTAGGAGGATGAGTTAGAGTCGGACACCTCGTCAGAGGAGCATCCAATCTGGATTGTTGATCACAGTACAAAGGTTCTCAGTGGCCAGTCTGTCCTTCTGGTTCGAGTGCTATGGAAGCACGAGTGAGTACATGATGAGACTTGGGAGGGGGAGGTCGATGTAAGATCACATTGGCCAGAGCTATTTGAGGATTCTTCTTCTACGTCCCCTTGCTAAGGAAATTCAGGGATGAATTTATTTAAGGGGGGATGTTTGTATGAACCCTAATCTTCTTTTCAGGTATTCTTTCCATTTTTTTTGGTATTTTTGGTGAAAAGAGGAGTTTCTTGAAATTTATTAAGGACACATAGTGTACTTTATGAGTACACGCCATGTACTCGGTTATCGCGGGTAGCCGGGTGCTGGCCGTGTAGCAGCCATGCACACAGTCATGTGTGGTGACATGGAGTTCACCTAATGTGGGGGCCGGGGACGGCAAGTACATGCCGTGTACTTATAAAGTACATGCCATGTACTTTATTTTTTTTAATTAATTGTGCATGGGTCACGTCTAATCGCCAAAAGTCCGTTTTCTCGACCTAGTTCGCTTGAGAGCATTTGTACGGACGCGATCTTCCTCTGATCCCCTGACCGAGCATCCAATCTCTGATTCGACCACGATAGATTTCATTAGAATCACCTCAGTAAGCTCTTCCTTCTTATAGATCTTCGTTTTATGATTTCTCTTCTTTCTCATGTTATCCTCAGTTGAACACGTTGAGAGTTTTTATAGATCTACCTTGTTCATAGGTGATTAAAGGCTTGAGGTTCACTTATATTGATCCTACAACACCGAGGTAGGTGGTTTGTGCCTTTTGTTAAATGTATTTGAGTTATATGTGAAAATTTGTCCTATACCCTTGAACAAGGCATTGTGTGTTTAGTGTTTTAGCCATGTTAATTGGCTACCATGCTTGTGTTCTTGAGTAGAGGTTAATTGAATGTGAATATGGTGAATTTCTATTCTTTGAAAGTGTTTTCCCAAACATGTTTCTTTTTTTGACCATTTTCCTAGTTTTCCCATTAGGCTAATGTATACTTTCCTTGCCTAGTATTGTAGAATGGTGTGATTGTTGTTCTGACATGCTGTTATGATGTAGAATATTTAGCAAAGTTGTTCTTGAGGTTTACATTGGATGATATGCACTACTATGCTTGCTTGACATATACATGGTCGTGAGAACGTAGTGTAGTAGACCATAGGGAGAATGGACAGAAGGGATTCTCCAGAGTGTCTGTTTTTTCTTACGATGCGATACCACATAGGGAATTGACGTAAGTGCTTCCTCAGTGTGTCTGTAGTTCCTTGACGCGGTCCACAAGTGGAATGTGACATAAGTTCTTCCCTATAATGCCTTTAGTTACCAATATGAGACAATAGGGGGAAATGTCGGTGAGTGATTCCCTAGAGAGTCTATTCTAAAGCTCAACCAGAGGGGATAGACTGAGTGTACTACCCAAATAGTTTATTTTGTTGAAAAGTAGGACCAAAGGGGATAGGCTGTGAGTACTTCCCAGAGGGTTACCTGCTATGTTATCTGCTTTCATGTGTTGCTAGGTAGGACTAGAGGGGATAAGTTGTGAGTAATTACCAAAGGGTTACCTGTTGTGTTATCTGATTACTTGGGTTTCTAGGTAGGACCATAGTGGATAGGCTATGAGTACATTCCAGAGGGTTACCTGTTGTGTTTAGCCACATGCTTGTGTTTCTAGGTTGTACTAGAGGGGATATGATATGAGTTCTTCCCAGAGGGTTAATTGTTTGTGTTTACCTTCTTTGGTTAGCTGTTACTTGATATATGAATTTGAATGCATTAAAATAGTGGATTGTTTACTACTAAGTACTTTCTTGTTCACTGCTTCCTTTTTCTCATTACCTACCATATATTCACTGACTATTAGGAATAGATCTTGGGGTGGTTACCTAATAGGATATAGTCTCACAACCTTTTTGGGACATGATTTTGGGCCTAAACATATTACATTTCTATAGGTATAGATAATGGAAAGCGCCCTTCTACTTCAAGTACATGATTTTATATGGAGGTAGAGAGCCTGGGACCAAGCTGAGGCTTGCGATGCTGAGGAGTTGTTTATATGTTTTATTGTGTACTTTTTCTTAGTACTGTTTTTTATTATAGTATTGTGTTTTGTTTGGAAGCTTTCCTAGAGGTATGTATCATGCATCATTCATATAAACATGTGGTCCAATTTATTATTTCAAGTATTATTCTATTTACTTT
Organism: Viscum album; assembly: GCA_963277665.1. Lineage (NCBI taxonomy): Eukaryota > Viridiplantae > Streptophyta > Magnoliopsida > Santalales > Viscaceae > Viscum > Viscum album. Next base: position 670,614,869 of record OY728129.1, read on the forward strand.
TGTATAGATTATTACTTCTTCAGCTTTTGTATATCTGTTTATCTTTAAATGTTTTACTCTTCTAAGGAGGGCATAGTTTACCCACTATTACAACCATGTCCCTCACTACTCATCAGTAGCCTCTGGAATTATCTGTATAATTTAATAAAAACTATTGTTAAAAGATAACTCAATCAAAGAAATACTTTGATCCCAAACTCCCTATTATTCCATTGAACAAAAAAGAAGAATATCATCTGTGGTCTAAATAACCTACTTAGTCTATATATAATATTTAAGATAAAAATGTATATAATAATTCAATTCAGTACCCAATGATTGAGAATATCCTTTCCAGAAATTAGATGTGAACCTAGATTCATGAAATGATATAATGGAGAGGGGAACTCCATAAATCTAGAACATATCCTTTATATGTAGTCTAAAAAATATCAAAATACATAGTATCATAAATTAGATGGAAATTTTGAAATTAAGTTAATCAATTAAAAGTAAAATAAATCACATTATTACCTAGACATGACTTTGGTTATACCACCAATAAATCCATGTATATATTTTTCCAATTACATTATAGCACTTGAAAATATTTATGCATTATCTTCAATATTTTTTATTCTTCTTTCTCATGTAGACAATTAAAACACTTATTAGTAATTTCATCAATATATCTTTTAATTAAATTCCACCAGTAATACTCTTGAGGGCCTATGTACATTATAGTGATTTCATGATGAAAAAAATAGATAATTTTTTTTAACCCACTACAAATATTTCTTCAACTACGAATCTCAAGGAAGACATAATTTGTTTCTAAATTTGAAAAAACATTATTCATTAGTATTAAAATCAGGAAACTTATTCTTTTCAAGAGACTCTACTTTTTTCTTTCAAAGATTGATCATCCTTCTAAATTTTATTAATTCATTCTCACAGAGTCAATTACACTAAAAATTAATAGAAAATAGAGGACTCCCCTACATAAATAGCTTATAGGCCAAAATTATTCAAATCATTAACCAAATGGTCATGTTACATATGTTACATGGTTAATTTTGAATTATTATTGTTGAATCAATGCATCAAAAACATTGTTTTCTCTTCTTGGATACTAATGTATCATTTAATCATAATATTTGATTAGTTAAAGTTATCCTCTTTGTATCATGTTCAATTATTTCTGAGTGGATAGATACTTAAAAATTTTGTGATCAATATAAATTTCACACTTTACACCGTACAAAAGATGCCTCTAAATTTTCATAGAAAAAATAACAACAACTAATTAAAAATATTTTACATGCTAACTCAGCTAGTGAGGTTTCAAATCATGTAAATAATAATCAATTACATAATAATTTTTCATTAGGTAAAAACAAAGTCCTTTCAATGAAGCATCACTTTTGACGATGAATTTTCCATTTTTAGAAGGAAGGGAAAAACGAGAGCAATAACATATCTTATTTTTAGTTCCATAAAACTATTATCAAATTCTTTAGTCTAGATTAATTTCACTCCATATTGAGTTAACATTGTCAAGGGGACAGAAAAATGGGAACTTTTTGCAATAAAATGTTTGTAGTAAGTATGTAATCTAAGAGAACTATGAATCTATGTTATATTTTTAGTTATTTACCATTATTCAACAAATTTTGTTTTAAAAGGGTCAATAGATATGCCATAATTTGAAACAATGTGCCAAAGGGAATAAATTTATTTCTACCAAAATTCACTCATAATAAATTCTCCATATATTTTATTTACTTTTATGGTTTTAAAAACAATCCTTATGTTTGTTTTAAAAACAACATCAATTTTAGAATATAGAAAAATTTCTTCAATAAACTCAACCACAATGTTATGAAATAACTCATTGAAAAATAAATTCATGTTCCATAAATAAAATATGTTCACTAGAAAACCTATTGGTAAAAACCAAAAACTAATAATCCATATAACTATTCAAAAACTCTGTCTTCATAATTGCATCTTACATCACCTTTAGCTAATGGTACTTGGCCATCAAATCAACCTTCAAGAAATATTGAGCTCCGTAGAGAAGATCAAATAAATCATCTATATGAAAGAAAATATACATGTTATTAACAGTGATGGTATGTGTGATTCTATAATCAATTAAAAGAATCATTTATCTATAATTTTTTATTAAAAAAATATAAGCACCCCATAGTGACAATCTAGGACGATTGAATACATTATTTAAAAAATATTATAATTGAATTTTCAATTATAATATTTATAAATGACCCATTTAATAATGGGGTTATCAAATTGTATTAGAATAATGAACTAAGACAACAGTAAAATCAACCCAAAAATCACAAATAATAGCAGGAAAATCATCAGGAAATACATATATGTATTAATTCATCACTGTAACATCCCTAAATTTAATAGTTTCATTATTCTCTATTATATGAGCTATATAACATTCACTACCATAACTTACCAATTTCTCAGCTTCTTGATATGATATCAAAGGCAGGAAAACATTGAATAAAACATTCTCAGATATAAAATATGCATTAGAATGATAAAATGAAAGCTAGTCCATACCCAAAATGATAACAAACTCTACTATGGGAAGTTCAAGAATATTTTTAGAAAATACTATACCACTAATGATATAAATAAGATTACTATAAATCTTGTTTACTTTAATACTTTCTTTGATATTTTTTATGAAAAGTTTTAACTAACTTTTATGAGGTGATATTCTAAATTTACATAAAATTTATATGAAATGAATTAAACCGATGATCTAGATCCAAACAGGAGTAGACAATTAATTTTATAGAAAACATCAACTGTAGTTATAGAAAAATATTTTTACACACCCTTTTTTCCTTTGATCGTGATGATTTCCAGCTTGAGATACTAACTTCGGGCACATGTTATCATAATGAACCAACTAATTGAAACTAAAACATCTCACCATTAGATTGAAATCTATTACCCCATTCAAGGATTATTCTTTATTCTTTTCCATGATATCATGATCCATATGATGAAATATTCCACATCATAAATTATTTCCTAACTTCGTAACCACACATACCACAAGATGGTAACATAATTTTCTTACCTCAAATTGTTTTAGATGTATGTTTCCCTATAATCTTCCATATAGAATGAGTTTTATATCCATAATCTTGAGGCACATAAACCTAAAAAAACTCTATATAAATTTTTCAACATAACAAAAAACATTATCACATATTTTAAATTATTGTGTGTCCAATGTACTTTATAGAATTGGATTCAATCCCAAATAATATATATTCATTTTACTATAAATTACCCAATAAAAATGTGATTCATACCAGGATATGATAATATAATTGTCTTTATACAAGGCCATAACATCATTCTGTTTTTTTCTCAATTCCGGGAATGTTTTTTTCATACAGAGTCAAAGAACCATAGGTAAATATTTATCATGGAAATGAACTTTAAAATTATCCCAATCCATAGATGAAGATAATCTTTATCTTTGGTATAATTTACCAAAGAACACCATCGATCAGCTTCACCTTTGACATGATAAATGAATAGAGTTTACTTTTTATGTGATTAAAATCACATGTCCTTAAATATCTTCTATAGAGTAGTGTTCCATCCATTAACTACAACAATGTTAAACAATCTACAAAATTATTGTGGATATTACGTAATTAAATTACCCACTTTATACATATTCCTTCATGGATGATCAGTTTCCTCTATAGCATGGTTTCAACCACCATTTTTAGCTTGTTTCAATTGATCCATCAATTTAACTATATAATCCTTTCAAACTCTAACCATATAGAAATTCTAATTTGGATGGATATTTTCCTCTCCATTTATCCCACTATAACTTACATGTTTCCTCTATGGAAAATCATTCTGACCAGGCATGGTATATATAATGAAACATAATAATCTTAAAATTCAATATCATTTAAAATTTACCATAATGTAAACTATTTAAAAAGGCATTTATTAAAATTATCATAACATCTAATGTTGTCTAAACCATCCTATGATACCAACTAAAATTACTACTTTATAAAAATTCCCTAATATTGAGTATTTAGATAAAAATTTATTCTTATATAGTTGAGGATCTTTTATGGTTTATATAATTATAGATTTGGGCTATAACTCATATATAAAAACAATAAACTATAATGTAGAAGATTTTGATTAGTATCCATTTATTCCAAAATATAAAACCTTTAAAATAAATTTTGGTTTCTTTTCATGAAAAATCTTATGACATTAAACATGGCTACTTTCTTTCCTTTATCCATCCTTAAATCCTTTGAAAAACATTCCAAAAACAAGGTACTAGAACCAAAATACCAGTAAGGGACATAAAAATAAAAAATCCATTAGTCTAGTGAATAACATGAAAACACCTCAAAAATCATTTTTATAAATAATTTCCCTTTACCCTATAAAGAATATCATTTTCCTCTAAAAATAATTATCTATTCTCTCAAAATGAAATGATTTCTGTGAAAACACATGAGAAGTAATAGAAAATTCATAAAGGTTCATTGGTACATCATCTCATTGGATCCTTACAGAACCCTTATAGAAGCCATAAACATTGGAAAAATTATACTAACCATATTAAATATAATTATCAAGAGAACATCATCATTACCCAATTCCTTGTAGAAGTTTCATGGTGAACCTATCATATAAGCTATAACTGAATTACACATACAATATAATGGGGTTGAACACTTCGTAAATAACATCCAAGGAACATATCATGAAATAAAAATTTTATTCAATCAATTTATTCATCATAAAAAGTTTGAAAATATTTTAAAATTATAGGCAAATCACTTTCAGATATCAAAATTCCCATTTATCTTAAAACCCCATGTTCAATTCCAAAATACCCTTTTATTTTAATAACAATTTTTTTAAATACAATACCATGAGAAACAGATGACGAATTTTTTTTAATAAAATATGAAATCATGTAAATGATCTAAAGATTTAAATAATGGCTACAGAAATGCGAAATTTATTTTTGTTCATATAAATTAAAATAGAACATTTTTTTTTCATTTTTAAAAAATGTCCAACAATCTATACATAGATAATTATTTTTCCAAAAGAAATTAAATTATAAAAAGATTACATTTAAAAATCACTAATTTTTATATAAAATAAATTTAAATAAATTAACATGTAAGGAAAATATATTTATAAGTAATAACTTATAAGATAATTGTTTAAATAAAAGTCTATTATCACTTTTTATATATTTGAATCACAAACCCCATTGAAAGAAAACATGAAAAAACAATATATTCCATTATAATAGATAAATTAATGATATAATATATCAAAGGGGATTCATATACAACTAATTAAATAATATAGGTTCATAACATCAAAATATGCCACAATGAAAGGAAATTGAGATGAAGCTCCTTACCTTGAGTTTAATTAATCATCTTCGTTCTTTATCTTCATATAGAAAAAATTATGTTAATTTTTATATTTCTGAAGAAAAAACAAATTCATTTATATTATTAATTTTGTTTGAATTATTACTTGGGACCAAAAAATATTTAATTAATTAATTTTATGTCATATGTTTCAATGATATTTGGATTTTGTGTCAAGATAACTTCGGTATGTTGATTTTTGGTCTGACATTTCATTATTTCAAAATATCTATAATAAAAATTGTAACATTTATCATTTGTAAAAATTAATTATACATTTAAAAAAATCTCAATATATGGTTATAGAAAATTAACAACATTATGATAATTGAGATGATAGGCCATACATATTCATGAGTAACCTTTCCATTTTTCAACAATCATTATGGAAATGAGATAAGTAAATATTTATGGAATGAAAAAATATCATATATAAAATATTATTTATTTAAATATATATATACACACACACACACACACACAAATATATATATATATCATTATTTTTATGTTGTGATGAATGAAAATCACATCGCTTCGTAGTGTCGGTAGTCCACATGCACATGATCGACATTATTATTTTTTAGTGTAAGAAATAAAATGTTATGTAATATTTTTAGAATGATAAATACATCATAAATATAATTATTATTTCATATATATCAAATATATTAATTAAATTAACCCTTATTAGCTTCCATTTAATGTGTTAGTGAAAAAATAACTACATCGCTTCATGAGGTGGTAGTATACCGTACACACGAGCAACATTACCGTATCCACCAATGAATGAAATGTATAATGGTATATGTGATGTAATAACTCCATAAGTATAAATATGTTAAAATTATAATTTATATAAATACATTAAATAATTATTTTAGCAATCAGTGAAGTGGATGATTGAAAATGAATGACATTGGTTCGTAAGATGGTAGTATATCATACACAGGAATGAGGATTTCATAAACCATTTTATGGAATAGGAGATGGATTTTGGTTATTTAATAAATACAATAAACTCTCACGATATTATAGATACTAATTTAATTATGTAATAATAATTAAATAATATTTTAAGGATGTGGAAGAAGAAATAAAATAAAGACACTGAGTTGAGAATCATAACTCTTCTCAAAGAGACCTCTATGGGTAAGAAACATAATCATTATTAAGATGGATTTTTTATCAAAATGAGGGATCTAAGTGATGGTTAGGGAAGAGAGGAAGTTATTTTCTTAGGTATTGGCTGAGAAAAATGAATTTTTACATGTGAATAGTATTACAGAGTGGGAATCCTTTGATTTGTGAGCTGAGTGACACACTTATAATTTTTGATAATAAAAAGGTGTACCCACATTTTTAACATGAAAAAAGGAAAAAAATGGAACATTATTGAAAATAGGACAAGTTAATTTCTAATTATGGCCATAAAATATATTTTAATGTTTTTAGTTCATTTTATACCTTTTCTGTAACATCCCAGGTAAATAATGAATAAAATATTTTCATATTTCATAATATTTACGAATTAAATATTAATTTTACTTTAAAGGGGTTGTTATGTTTGATAGCGTACCTGATACGCAACAAAGAGTTTCTTTGAAATCTTACGTTGCACACAAGTAATAAAATAATATTATTTTAAATGGTAGTTAACACATAGCCGTTGTATTGGCGGGAATGGATAGAAATAACTAAAATATGATTATATATGTTTTTTAAATGTTTTTACGTTTATCTAATAAAATATAAAGGCATAAAATACAGAAAGAATTCAATTTTAGGCGTATATGCCCTAGTTTTCACTAAAGGTTCACTTATCGCCTTTTGATGGAGAACCATCAGTAAATATAGTTTTTTCACTCTTATAAATTTTATTGGAAATAATAAAACTCTTCTTTAGAATCGGGACATCAAAATTTACTTTGTGTATGTTTTTGGTATATTTCTGTTAAAGTTCATTTTTTAATGAATAGTGTAAAATGTCGTATTTAAATTCAAAACCACTTTTTAATCTAATTTATTTATATGATTATATTATCTTTTGAATTGGTTTTAAAGTAAAATTACAATATATTTTTACCATTAAATCCAATAGTGGTCATTGGAATTAATTTCACATTGAAATCGGACTTAAACTAGTGTTAATCTTTTGATACTTATTGTTTCATAAAAACACGCTATTTGCTCTAATAGCGGAAATTAATTTTTAAATTAATTAATTCAACTTATATGTTTTGAATTTTTTAAAATGGACTTCATTTTTGAATTCATAATATCAAATATAGCTTAGGGTGAAGTTTTGGTATTTTTCTGAAAAACTTCAATTTTTGATGAATAGTGAAACCACTGAGTGGTACTTAAAAAACTGATTTTTCGTTTAAATGAAATTTTACCACCTCTGTGTTATGAATTTCAAAAATCTGACATACATGTTTGTCATTAAGAAGTAAAATGTGGTTCAATGGGATTAAAATAATATTTTTGGTGAATAGTAACTTATTATGTTTTTAATCGCGATTAGAGGTAATTAGTGTAATTTAAGGTAAAAATATTATTATAATAATATGAAATAAACATGACACATGTCCTAACCTCATTGGATGTGTCATGGACGACCAAGAAAATCCATGGGTCAACTTGGGGACCCCATGAAGCCACTTTGGTTGGAAAATGAAATTAATAACTTTTTATTTAAAGTTAAAATAAAAATGTCACAAACATGAGTTGTTTTACTAAAACAATTTTTATATGGGGTTATAAAAGTCCGATTTTTGACTATAAATAGTCATTGGAAAGATAAAAAGATTTAATACATAATGATATTTTTTTTATAATTTTTAGACATTAAATAAATTAAATTAGTTATGACACCATGATGATGCAGTGATTACCTCATTATTTAACGATTTAACTAAAATGGAAAGATAATGTAAAATCTAAAACCTACACATGTAAAAAATCTATTGGATGGGTGGATTTCAAACCCTTATCACCTTATCCTCGAAACACATCAATGTGGGACCATTAAAATCCGAAACTCATTCTAAAATAAAGTAACATTTTCTTACATTCCAAGAGTGCCCCTCCTCTCCTCTTATAAAAGGCCCCCACCTCTACCACCTTACCCACACTTCCAAAGCCTTTTTCTCGGCAAAACCCTGCACATGTTTTATCTCAACATCCCTCTATTACTCCTTGAAGCCTCACTTTGGGCATAAGTCTTCCCAAGGAAGCCTTTGAGCTCAAATCTATGAGAGTTACCCGATTTTAAGGTGATGTCTTCACTTGTGTTCTTTTTTATTATTTTGCTTCTCCAACACCCTATACTCTTTTTTATTCATTTATTTTGTAACAACACCAGTATCTTCCATATACTAGGATGTTTTTATAAGAAGTATTCGAGCTACACTTACACACACCTACATCTAATGGTTAAGGAACATATTGTTTCTATGGATGGTGAATTTCTGCCTCACGACACGATGATTGTTCAACACTCATATAACACCTTTAAAGGAGTCCATTAAGATGTCACTATATTTATATATGATATATGATATGTTTATGTTTTCCTTAATCTTCTGTATTTTTCTTTTATGTCATACCGTTATGGTTTCCATTATGGGTAAACGCGATATCTTCATTTTAGGAAGTGCGGACTACCGCCCCTTCAAAGTTGTTTGATTCGTCAATGCCATATGTGGGACGTATAAAGGATGGATTTAAAGTTATTATATATGATGTTATACTAGAATTATAATATACCTTTATATCATTATTATTTCTTTCCATTAATGTATGATATTGAAATGAAATTAGCGTTCATGCGTACGTACGGCTTACCGTCTCCATGAACGGTGCATTTCATTTCTTATCACCAAATGTAATGTACTATTATAAGTACATATATATAATGGATATATATGATATATGTTACATATAAATGATTAATATAATTCTGGAATTAAAATATACATATCTCTCATTTAGTTTTAATTCCATTAATATGACATAGAAATGAAAGTAGCGTTCATGTGTACGTACGGCTTACCGTCTCCATGAACGGTGAATTTCATTTATTACCTCTAAATGATTATGTAATATTATAAATACATGTATATTCTGGATATATATGATATATATGATATCCAAATCAGTAATGTCATTCCGGAAATAATGAACCTTTGACCACACAAACAATATGTAATTGTAAGAAGTCCAGTTTCGACTTAAGAACCAAATATCGACAAAACAAACATTATTAACTTAAATGATTACATAATGTTTATTATATAGTAATAAGTGATATAAAAGTAATAATGAACTTGAAAATGGTTCTTAAGAAAGTATAAATTAACTCAAGTTTATTATTCAGGATGTTAAAGAACGATCGAGTCAAGTCGGACCCAAGGTAAGGGAACTTCTTAACCCAATTTCCATTCTTTGGGTTAATCTGCTACTTTCAAATTATGTCATGATATTATTATGTCCTAACTTTTATTTTTACTTTCATTATGTATACTTATAGTGAATACACATAAGAGATCTATTTTATTTTAAAAATGATCTTTGTAGGTGACTTCGTCTCAATCTCCTTTCAATGAGGCATATTTCGTTTTATACACAACTTTATTTTATATGGTGTATAAACCCCTTTGACTTTTACTTTTATACAAAAGGAATCTTTTTCTACGAAGCGTTTTACAAAACTAAAAAAAGGAATGTTTCTTTTAACGTACGCGGTGACAATGACCTTTTCCACCGCCGTGAGTATTATTTGGTCTTTGGCTTCCTGAACAAGCCGTAATATTTTTTTAAAATGAAATAAATACCATATACACTTTTATGTATTTTGGTATTGAAAATTGTTTTTATAATGGATTTGTTATGTCAATATATTTAAGTGATATATTGTGATCAAAATGTGGAAATGTTTTCTTCCCATTATATTTGTTTTATGTCTTATGATTTTTATAATGGTACTTGGACATTTGACCGGTGGTTACGCGATAAACCATATAATGGGTGGTTTCGTGAATACCAGGACAGGTGGTTACATTATAACCTCCAATGCATTGGGTATGGAAGTCGGTCGTATGGCTATTCCATTAAGTATGTATGGAAGTCGGCCGTATGGCTATTCCATTAAGTGATATGTGTGGAAGTTGACCGTATGTTTATTCCATTTAAGTATGTTTATGTCCCAATATACCTTTATATGTTATGTGATATTTATATGGGTTTTATGGCAATATTTTGGTTACAAAAGGTTAAGTAATGATATTTTATTCAGTGAAGAGTTTTTACTACTTCATAAAGGTGAAAAGTATTACTTTGATAAAGTATACATGGTTTACTTGTTGTTTTGATAAACTAATAGTTTTCATTCTATGTGTATCCCTTACTGGGATTTTTATGCTCACCCCAAGTTTTTTTGAAATGTTTTTGACGTGACTTAATGTGGAATAGGGTCAAGGATGGGATCAAGGGAAAGTCATGCTATATAAAACATGGAACTAGACATGTTTCTTTTTAATAGTTTTTTATTCTATGTAAACTTATTATAAGTGTCTACTTTGTAATCTTTTGATATGTAATAGTTATGTTCTAATTCTCTAAAACTCTAAACCTGAAAAGATCCTCAATGTGAATTATTCATTTAATTCAATATTGAGTAAGGTTTAAGGCCGGGGCCATATAGTTGGTATCAGAGGTCAGTTTATATAACTTTAGGAGTTAGAATTCTATTAAATGATTATCCAAAAATAAGATTTTTTATGGTCAAATTGAAATGATATAGCATTTGAAGATTACCATGTTGCTTCACCTAAGATATTTCGGTGTTAAGAATGTTTTTTCATTGAGGAAACAGAGAATTTTTTTTGGGAAGGCATACTGAGGGAAATGAACTTCCAAATCAGCATACTGAGATGGTCAGAATCAAAATTGAGCAGTTTACTGCAGTGTTTGCTCAGTTGAATCAGGTGATAAATGGTGGTTGTGTTATTGATTATATTTTTGTGTTTTCTAAAATTAATTAGGAGCATGAAAGTCATTTAAGTTTTATCTTGCAAACCTTAAAAGAAAAGAAACTGTATGGAAACTTTAGCAAGTGTGGGTTTTGGTTACAAAAAATTTCTTTCCTTGGTCACATTGTTTCAAAAGATGGCATAACTGTTGATCTTGATAAAACAAAAGTTGTTGAAGAATGGCCAAGACCCACAAATGTAACTGAGATCCGTAGTTTTATTGGTTTGGCAGGTTACTATCGAAGGTTTGTTAGAAAATTTTCATGATTATCTAGTCCAATGACTAAGCTAACTCGGAATGGTGTTATGTTTATCTGGACAACAGAATGTGATGATTGTTTTCAGGAGTTGAAAAGAAGATTGGTGAATGCTCCAGTTTTGGAACTTCCTTCAAGGAATGGTGAGTTTTTATATACAGTGATTCTTCGTTGAAGGGACTTGGTTGTGTCCTTATGCAGAATGATCAGTTAATTTCTTATGCTTCACGTCAGTTGAAAACTCATGAGGTAAATTACCCTACACATGATTTGGAATTAGATGCTATTGTTTTTGCTCTAAAAATTTGGAGGCATCATTTGTATGGAGTAAAGTGTGAAATATATACTGATCACAAAAGTTTAAAGTATATATTCACTCAGAAATAATTGGACATGAGACAGAGGAGATGGCTGGAATTAATCAAGGATTATGAATGTACAATTATTTACCATCCGGAAAAAGAAAATAAAGTGGCTGATGCTTTGAGTCGAAAAAGTAATGCTTCATTAACAATGTTGCATTTGGAACATGATCCTTTGGTTAAGGATTTGATGAACTTTGGCATAAAAGTTGTTTGTGCAGGATGTCCTTCTGTTTTGTTTCAGGTATCAGGGAAATCTTCTCTATCAGATAGAATCAAGAAAGCACAGAAGCAAGACTGTGAGTTGTAGAAAAAGGTAGAGTTGGTTCAGAAGGGTAAGTTACCTGAATTTAACATTGATAATGATTGCGTTTTGAGGTTTGGGAAGAGATTATGTGTGCCTAGTGATTCATAGTTGAAGAATGAGTTGTTATGTGAGGCTCATAGTTCTCCATTTTCAGTTCATCCAGGAAGTACTAAGATGTATAGAGATCATCGAGAGTGTTACTGGTGGGATGGAATGAAAAAAGATATTGCTGATTTTACTGTGAAGTGTTTGACTTGTCAGTAGGTTAAAGCAGAGCGGACGTTACCGAAGAGAATGTTGCAGCCTTTACCAGTACCAGAGTCGAAATGGGAGAATATATCCATGGACTTCATTGTGGGATTTCCAAAGACACCTCGAGGTAATAATGCAATCTAGGTTATTGTTGATCACTTGACTAAATCTGATCATTTCATTGCTATATGAGATACCTTTTCCCTAGATCAACATTCTCGTTTGTATCTTAAAGAGATAGTCAGGTTACATGGAGATCCCCTCTCTATTGTGTCCGATCGTGATCCTAGGTTTACTTCTAACTTTTGGAAAGGACTTCAGAAGTCGTTGGGTACTGAATTAAAATTTAGTACAACTTTTCATCCGCAATAAGATGTGCAGTCAGAGCGAACTATTCAGACCTTAGAGGATATGCTACGAGCTTGTTCTATGGATTATCAGGGAAGTTGGGACCAACATCTTTCTTTGGTTGAGTTTTCTTATAATAACTGTTTTCATTCCAGTATACAGATGGCACCATTTGAGGCATTATATGGGAAGCGGTGTTGAACTCCAGCATTTTGGGATGAAGTGGGTGAAAGGAAGCTGATGGGACCAGAATTGGTAGAATAGTTGGCAGAAAAAGTTTAGCTAATACAGAAACACATGAGAACAGCTCAGAGAAGGCAGAAGAGTTATGCGGACAACAGGAGGAAGGATCTATCTTTTGAGGTAGGTGATCATGTTTTTCTAAAAGTCTCACCATGGAAAAGTGTGATGCGATTTGGTAAGAAAGGAAAGCTGAGTCCAAGGTTCATTGGACCATATGAAATTCTGGAGAGAGTTGGATCAGTTGCATACCGGGTGGCTTTACCTCCGATTTTATCTCAGGTACAAAATGTTTTTCATGTTTCTATGGTGAGGAAGTATATGCCAGATCCATCTCATGTTTTGAGTCCAGAGGTAGTTCAACTGGAAGAGAACCTATCTTATAAAGAACAACCAGTCCATATTCTTGACCGAAGAGTTAGTGTTGCAAAATAAAGTAATTCACCAGGTAAAGGTTTTATAGAAAACCTATATGGTTGAAGAGGCAACGTGGGAATCTAAAAATGCTATGAGGGATAAATACCTCCACTTATTTTGATAAGTGAATAAAATTGTGAGGACGCAATTCCCAAAAGGGGGGAAGGATGTAACATCCCAGGTAAATAATAAATAAATCATTTTCATATTTATTAATATTTACGAATTAAATATTAATTTTACTTTAAAGGGGTTGCTATGTTCGATAGCGTACCCGATACACAACAAAGAGTTTCTTTGAAATCTTACGTTGCACTCTAGTAATAAAATAATATTATTTTAAATGGTAGTTAACACATAGCCGTTGTATTGGAGAGAATGGATAGAAATAACTAAAATATGATTATATAAGTTTTTTAAAAGTTTTTACTTATATCTAATAAAAGATAAAGGCATAAAATAGGGAAAGAATTCAATTTTAGGCGTATATGCCCTAGTTTTCACTAAAGGTTCACTTATCTCCTTTTGATGGCGAACCGTCATTAAATATAGTTTTGTTAACTCTTATACATTATATTTGACCAAATAAAACATTTCTTTAGAATCGGGACATCAAAATTTACTTTGTGTAAATTTTTGGTATTTTTCCGTTAAAGTTCATTTTTTAATGAATAGTGTAAAATGTTGTATTTTAATTCAAAACCTCTATTTAATATAATTTATTTATATGATTAAATTATATTGTTAATTGATTTTAAAGTGAAATTAGAATATATTTTTACCATTAAATCCAATAGTGGTTGTTGGAATTAATTTCACTTTGAAATCGGACTTAGACTAGTGTCAATCTTTTGATACTTATTGTTTCATAATAACACGCTATTTGCTCTGACAGCGGGAATTAATTTTTTAATTAATTAATGCAACATATATGTTTTTAATTTTTTAAAATGGACTTCATTTTTGAATTTGGAATATCAAATATATCTTAGGGAGAAGTTTTGGTATGTTTCTGAAAAACATCAATTTTTTATGAATAGTGAAACCACTGAGTGGTACTTAAAAAACTGATATTTCGTTTAAATGAAATTTTACCACCACTGTGTTTTGAATTTAAAAAATCCGACATACATGGTTGTCATTAAGAAGTAAAATATTGTTCAATGAGATTAAAATAATTTTTTGTTGAATAGTAACTTATTAAGTTTTTAATCGCGATTATAGGTAATTAGTGTAATTTAATGTAAAAATAATGATGTAATAATATGAAACGAACATGACACATGTCCTAACCTCATTGTATGTGTCATGGCCGACCAAGAAAATCCATGGGTCAACTTGGGGACCCCATGAAGCCACTTTAGTTGGAAAATGACATTAATAACTTTTTATTTAAAGTTAAAATAAAAATGTCACAAACATGAGTTGTTTTTCTAAAAGAATTTTTACATGGGGTTATAAAAGTCATATTTTTGATTATAAATAGTCATTGGAAAGATAAAAATATTTCCTAAATCATGATATGTTTTTTATAATTTTTAGAAATAAAATAAATTAAATTAGTTATGACACCATGATGATGCAACGATTACCTCATTATTTAACGATTTAAATAAAATGGAAAGATAATGTAAAATCTAAGACCTACACATGTCAAAAACCTATTGGATGGGTGTATTTAAAACCCTTATCACCTTATCCGCGAAAAAAATCAATGTGGGACCATTAAAATCCTAAACTCATTCTAAAATAAAGTAACATTTCCTTACTTTCCAAGAGTGCCCCTCCTCTCCTCTTATAAAAGGCCCACACCTCTACCACCTTACCCACAATTCCAAAGCTTTTGGCTCGGCCAAACCCTGCCCATTTTGTCTCTCCACATCCCTATATTACTCCTTGAAGACTCACTTTGGGCAGAAGTGTTCCCAAGGAAGCCTTTGAGCTCAAATCTAAGAGAGTTACCCGATTTTAAGGTGATGTCTTCACTTGTGTTTTTTTGTTTTATTTTGCTTCTCCAACCCCGTAAACTCTTTTTATTCATTTCTTTTGTAACAAAAAAAGTATATTCCATATTCTAGGATGTTGTTATAAGAAGTATTAGAGATACAATTACACACACCTTCATCTAATGGTTAAAGAACATACTGTTTCTGTGGATGGAGAATTTCTGCCTCACGAAATGATGATTGTTCAACACTCATATAATACCTTTAAAGGTGGCCATTAAGATGTCACTATATTTATATATGATATATAATATGTTTATGTTTTCCTTAAGCTTATGTATTTTTCATTTATGTCATACCTTTTTGGTTTCCATTATGGGTAAACACGATATCTTCATTTTAGGAAGTGCGGACTACCGCTGCCTCAAATTGATTTGATTCGTCAATGCCATATGTGGGACGTATAAAGGATGGATTTAAAGTTATTATATATGATTTAATACTGGAATTATAATATACCTTTATATCATTATTATTTCTTTCCATTAAAGTATGAGATGGAAATGAAAGTAGCGTTCATGCGTACGTACGGCTTACCGTCTCCATGAATGGTGCATTTCATTTCTTATCACCAAATGTAATGTAATATTATAAGTACATATATATAATAGATATATATGATGTATGTTACATCTAAATGATTAATATAATTCTGGAATTAAAATATACATATATCTCATGTAGTTTTAATTCCATTAATATGACATAGAAATGAAAGTAGCGTTCATGCGTACGTACGTCTTACCGTCTCCATGAACGGTGCATTTCATTTCTTACATCTAAATGATTATGTAATATTATAAATAAATTTATATTCTGGATATATATGATATATATGATATCCAAATCAGGAATTTCATTCTAGAAATTATGAACCTTTGACCACATGAACAACATGTAATTGTAAGAAGTCCACTTTCGACTAAAGAACCAAATATTTAAAAAACAAACATTATTAACGTAAATGATTACATAATGTTTCTATCATGGTAATAAGTGATATAAAAGTAATAATAAACTTGAAAAGGGTTTTTAAGAAAGTATAAATTAAGTCAAGTTTATTATTCAAGACGTTAAAGAACGATCGAGTCAATTCGGACCCGAGGTAAGGGAACTTCTTAACCCAATTTCCATTCTTTGAGTTAATCTCCTACTTTCAAATTATGTCACGATATTATTATGTCCTACCTTGTATTTTTACTTTCTTTATATGTAATTATAGTGATTACACATAAGAGATCTATTTTATTTTAAAAATTATCTTTTTAAGGGACTTCGTCTCAATCTCCTTTCATTGAGGCATATTTCGTGTTATACACAAATTTCTTTTATACGGTGTATAAACCCGTTTGAGTTTTACTTTTATACAAAAGGAATGTTTTTCTATGAAGCGTTTAACAAAACGTCAAAAAGGAATGTTTCTTTTAACGTAAGCGGTGACAATGACCTTTTCCGCCGCCGCGAGTCTTATTTGGTCTTTGGCTTCCTGAGCAAGCCGTAATGTTTTTTTAAAATGAAATAAATACCATATAATATTTTGTGTATTTTGGTATTGAAAATGGTTTTTATAATGGATTTGTTATGTCAATATATTTAAGTGATATATTGTGATCAAAGTGTGGAAATATTTTATTTCCATTATATTTGTTTTATGATTTATGATTTTTATAATGGTACCTGGACATTTGACGGGTGGTTACGTGATAAACCATATTACGGGTGGTGCCGTGAATACCAGGACGAGTGGTTACATTATAACCTCTAATGCATTGGGTATGGAAGTCAGACTTTTGGCTATTCCATTAAGTATGTATGTAAGTCGGCCGTATGGTAATTCCATTAAGTGATATGTGTGGAAGTCGACCATATGGTTATTCCATTTAAGTATCTTTATGTCCCAAGTTACCTTTATATGTTATGTGATCTTTATATGGGTTTTATGGTAATATTTTGGTTACAAAAGGGTAAGTAATGATCTTTTATTCAGTGAAGAGTTTTCACTACTTCATAAAGGTGAAAATTATTACTTTGATAAAGTATACATGGTTTACTTGTTGTTTTGATAAACTAATAGTTTTCATTCTTTGTGTATCCCTTACTGAGATTTTTATGCTCACCCCAAGTTTTTTTGAAATGTTTTTCACAGGACATAATGTGGAATATGGTCAAGGATGGGATCAAGGGAAAGTCATGCTATATAAAACATGGAACTAGACATGTTTCTTTTTAAGAGTTTTTTATTCTATGGAAACTTAGTAGAAGTGTCTACTTTGTAATCTTTTGAGATGTAATAATAATGTTATAATTCTCTAAAACTCTAAACCTGAAAAGATCTTCAATGTGAATTATTCATTTAATTTAATATTAAGTAAGGTTTAAGGTCGGAGCCTTATATTTTCGTTTTAGGAAAACTCTCTAGTAAATCTGTTTTTTCATTATCACAATAATTAATGATTACTATTTTCACTATACATTATGTTAAAAGATTAGATCTTACTTATTATGTAATATAATTTATTATGATTAAAAATATTAAAACCATTTTAGAAAATTCGTTTCATATAAGTGTAAAACATTAATTTATAACAATACCCATATAGGCAATGAAAAGATAGGTTTTCAAGAATTTTATTTGGTGAGAACAAGTTGAATTTATATTTACTATGTGACTAATAGTTATGATTTTTTGATTAAAAATTAATATTTATTATATATAATAAATATATTTAAATTAATAAATTCCTAATTATGGTTTATTTATATTATTTAAAATGGAGAAAAATTATGCATATTAAAATGGTTTTTAGAAGATTCCAATTTTTAAACCCAAGAGAAAACTTATATTAAAACAAAATATAATGTTGATTAAAAATTAATTAAGTAGAATAAATATAATTAGATAATAATTATGATACGTGAAATAATATTCATAAAATAATAGATCATTTAAATTTCATAATTTATTGAAATGAGAAAAAAAATATTAAAAAAATTGGTATTTTTCCCAATTCACTAAGAAATAAATATTTTTCCAAAAATTCAAAATTATCACACATTTTAAATTTTGATATAATGATTTAAAAATAAGAAAAATTTGATAAAATTAAATATATATTATATATAAAATAATATTTTGAATAAAAATATATAATAACATAGTTTAATTAAGACTATTTCCTTTTTGATTTAAAAAAATACTTAATTTTTTCATAATGAGTATAACTATATTAATAAACATAAAATAAATTTATTCTTTTTTTACCTTAGTATCTATAGGTATAATCTAAAATATCATTATAAGGTTATCTAGTATGGTTTTATAACAGATAAATGTTTACAAGTACTATAAAATATGTTTCCAAAGTAACTAGTCCCAAAAGACGTTAAACATTTCATTCAAGAGATTGTTTAATTATTTATGATATGTAAAGTTTATATTACTTAAATGATTTAAAATATTAATTGGATAAAGTCAGTTTGTATAAAATTGAATTCATATGGAAATTTTATTAAAATTATACTAGGGAGTTTGGGGTAATAGTTTTTCAAATACCAATGAATATTGCAATGCACTAATAATAAATGAGAAGAAAAAATATACGTACTGATACTTACTGATTGAATGTTATTTTATGAAATATAAAAAAACAAGTATTGTTTTATTTAAAATTTTAATCATATTTCACATATTATAGTTTATAAGATATATAAAATCTCACTCTACATGGGCAAACCATTTTTAGATGAAAACTATAAATATTATAAATAGAAAATATGTCCTTATTTTCACCTCATATGAATCTAGTTTATGTTATTCTCCATTTGTGGGAAGAGTATACAACTTTTAATTTATTTTAATGAACCTTCACTCACTTAAAAATATAAATAAAAACATTTCATGTGAAAGGTATTCCCCAAATGATTATACAATCACTATCTATTGATTAAAATATATAGTTATATTAAGACAAGTGAAAGGAGAATGAAATAACATATAATCCTTCATATTTTTGTTAAGGTTATCTCGATTTTCCTATTCAATTGAATTTATAAATCTCAAGTTGCTTCACAAATTTTTTGATATCTCTCCATCAAGGGATACTCTTCATCATTCAATAACATCTTCACATATAACTTTAGAACTATCAATCAAATAAGGTGTGAGTGTGGATCATCAAAAAATCCCCAATTTAGTAAATAGTGTAGATACAAGTTTATCAAAATGGGAAATATTTTCCTTTAGGTTTGAAAAGTTCAAACCTCTTCTTTAAGAATCCTATTTTATTTTACAGATCTACTAAAACATTGGTAGTAAGTACTTGTTTCCATTTTATCTTTCTTCTTATCTAGAATAGTCTTCTTAACCTTGTTAACAAGTGAATTAGAAATCATTTCAGATATCTGTTCATTTCCAGGGAATTCTAACTGTTTTGAACATATGGTAAGGTAAACATTAGGCACATGATTGTAATACTTTCTGAGTGTGGTTTTTTTAGTATCAATGTTAGAACATGATCTCACAAGCGCATTCACTTCTTATATCATCAATATTTTCTAAGAAGTGGTGAGATAGAACACTCAATAAGGGTAATGAGAAGTTATAATAATTGAATATCATATGTGAGAATATTATTAATTTGTGGATATGAGAATATGAGTAAGCGACATTAATATAATATACATAATTAATTACAAATAATAAATTGAACATATTCTATGAATCATTACATGATTCTTTAGAATAAATAATAAAATATCAATGAATCATGGCATCAAAATATTTTTTTTCACAATATAATACATGGAATCATAATCATAGGTTAAGAATCACTCCCAAGAACAGTATTAAATAACTGAAAAAATATTATAGTTTACTAGGTTCACTCTCTATTCTCATACCCCAAATCACATGATATATAATTTTTTCCCAAATTCATTGGAAGAATATAAAATTATAGGAACACTCTTCACCTAACATAGTGTGCTTAGGATAATCACCATAAACTATACATTGTATCTCATGAGTTAAAAACATTACTCAATAAATTTTAGAGCTGTATAATTATGGGACCACATGTTTCATAATATTTTGTACATTGAAAAGTGTTCCACATAGAAAGACATGTATACTTCCATTAAATTTTTTATTTAATTAAGAAGGAAATAGGTTTTAGAATGATTTTTGTAATACATGATAGTAAAGAATAAAAATAAATAATGATTATGGTATCATCAAAGTATATCATGATATAAATTATAGGATTAAAGCATCCTTTTGATATAAACAATTCAAATCACACCACAAAAGAAGTGATTAAGAATTAGGATCATCTAAAACCATTAGTCTAATTCATTAAACAAATAATAATGAAAATTAGAGGATACATCCTAAAAGAAAAATTCCATTTGGGTAATTCCTTTTTATAATGAAAAGGTAAAATGGACATAAAAATGTAAAAGATATTTTTGAAACCACATTAGACATTATATTAAAATAATATGTTACATGTACTTTTAAAATTTACTTTTAATATTGTGATGTAAAAAATCTTGAATGAAATTATTTTAAAAAGAATCATTAATAATGAATACATTAAAGTGAAAAATAGTTTTATCTTGAAATACTGTAGATTGAAAGACAACTATTGATTATGAAATGGAATAAAACAATTTTTTAATAATATTATTGAAAATGAAAATCATGTAAATGATACAAAAAATTATTTTTGAAAAGGGTTCAGAATAATTATGAATTAAAGATGAAAAAATATTTTTATTCAAAATATTAATGTAAAACATTGGTTGGAAGAGGGAATCATGAACATGGATGATATATCATCATTTAAAATGACTAAAATTATACTTAACATTGTTTCATTTTCAATAAGGATGGGAAATCATAAAGAAGTATGGATTTTATAAAAAGTGATATCCTGGGATTGAATTAATGAATACCATATGAAATTAAAGGAAAATATCAAGGAGAAACATTATAACTCAAATAAATAAGAATTTTTTATGAAAACCCCTTATAATTCAAGGGAGATATTAGTCATAGCATAATGTCTGGATGATCATAATGGAGATTGAAGTTTCCAATGGAAAATATATTTTATTATATTACAGGTAAAATGGATTTAGTTATACTTTGAAAAATATTATTGTTGTATAATATCAATACATTACACAATAAAAGGGAATAGGGATTCAAACCCTTATATTAGAGATGACACGTTAGTCGTAAGAAATTTGAAGCAAATATAATAATTTTTATTATTATATACCATGTATTATAAAAAATAAATTATAAACATTATTGTGATTTTATATCAAAATAAAATCATATAAAAGGAAAATTTTTATAGAAAATGTAACAAGTCTCAAAGAATCAAAATTCTGTCCAAGAAAACCATTGCCTTATATTCTTGCATAGTTGAGCACAGTCAAGAATTCTACATTACAAAAATAACTATTCTAATAACTTTTTTGAAACCGTATTTATAAATATATCTTTTTATATTACTCCTTTACATTATTTCTCTATATGTATAATATGTAGTTTTTTACTATTTTCAATACTGAGTGCGACAAATCTTAATCATTTTGAACGAGTTTAGTAATACCAGTGTCATTTTTTTCTCTCCACAAAAATTTCATCACTCTAATAAAAATTAAGTTACAATAATTATTTTATTATAATTATATATAGTGTTATATTTCATTATTTTATAGTATTGTTTACTATCGTTGAAGGTACAGTCGATGATGAGTATGTTTTAATATTTTTTTGCAACCGAGTTGTGGTATTGTATTAAAGGGGATTAATTTTAATATTACCATTATAAGAAAAAAATCAAATCATTATTTTCATATTTATATTATATTTTATTGGTAAATATGTTTCCAAAGTCATCTATGATATTATTTTATAGCATTGTTTACATATGTGGTAAGACTGACCCAAACATGATCACGCCGTAATTGATGAATGATAATGATTATAAATGTTTATTATTTTGAAAAAAATTAATTATTATAGAAGAATAATGTCATTATTTAGATAAATTATTTTTTTTGAAAAATATTTTATTATATATTAACAAATAATAATGAATTTAAATGAAGAATGAGATATGTTACTTAATAGAGGCAATAGTCCACACAACACATAGTTGACATTTTTATTTATAAAATAATGAAGGGAAAATTAATATTATTATTTGTATCATAATAATTTTAATTATATTATATAACTAAAATTTATTTTTTAGTCTCACTATTATAAATCATTAAGAGATAAGTGGCGAAAAATGGAAGTCGTCACTTTTTTGGAAGAGGTAGTCCACATAGGGAACTGATGACAGTTTCATTTTTTCCTTAATAGAAAAGGTGAAAGGTTTTTTATAATTATTAACAGAGAATAATAAATTTTTTATACATAAAATAATTTTTTATTTAAATATTAATGAGAAAATTATAAATTAAATTGTTAGAGATAAAGGAATAATCTTTAATAAAAATAGCTACACATATTGAGAACTGCGAGTTTTCTGTAAAGTATTACTAAAAAATAAAGTGAATAAGATAATTCATTATGACCAGAAGCATATGAATGTGAAGGGTGATTAAATTAACAGGTAAATAAAACTTTCTGAAAGAGTAAATATAATTTTTTACATTCTATAATGGTGTGGGGGAAGTCCCCTTTTATAAGTGGTTAGAAGTGATTTTTTAAAACCCTTTACTTTACAAAAATGTCATTAAATCATTCAAGGATGAATTATACAAAAATGAACAATAATTGAGTTAATAATAAGATAAAGTCGATCTTACCACAAAACACCATTAAAAACAAAAATTTAAATTGTTTCGTCCTTTTTTACTTGGTTAAACCTATATTTACCCTTACCATAGTAACAATTATTTAACCCTAGGAATATAATTTTAAATAAATAAATTAAATTTAAAACAAAAATTATTTTATCATTAGGATTTAAAATATTAATTTTATTTTATGAAATATACATTAAATTGGTGAGGAAATTTATTTTTAAAATTAACACATAAATATATAAAATACTCATTTTTTTAAAAAATTGTATTTTTAATCATAAAATAAAGTTTAGAATAAAATTATAAATGGTGTTGATTTCTAGGGGATGTATTGGATTATTATAAAATAAAATATTGGTTATATAACTGTAAAATGATTAAAAAATTCTCATTATACCATGGTAATACTTAATTATAAGAAACGATCAAAAACAGTTTTTATTAGAATAAAAAATTACTTATGTTACCAATTTATAAACATGGGGTTTCTAGATTTATAATAGTATATTAAAATTTATAGTTTTAATTTTTAAATTGATAACTGAAAATGAAAAATGTTTTATTAATATTTAATGTACTATTCAAATATAAAAATTTCATAAAATTAAGTATTCATAAATCTGTGTTTTGTAATATTCATTTAATATAACTCAAATAAATAAAAGTGAACTATAACAAACCCTTATATTTCAAGGGATATATTAGTCATATCTTAATGCAAGGAATAACATAAAGGGGTTTCAAGTTTCTAATGTTAAAAATATTTTATTATATTACATGTAAACTGGATTTATTTGCACTTTGTAAAATATTTTTATTGTATAATATCAAAAAATTCATCAATAAAGGGTAATAGTGATTCGACCCTTATGATAGAGATAACATGTAAGTCAAAGGACATTTGAAGAAAATAAAGTGATTGGTCTTATCAAATCCCATGTATTATAAAAAATAAATTACAGAATGTTGAAGTGATTTTATATCAAAATAACAGCATACAAATGGAATCATTTTTCATAAAATGTAACGAGTCTCAAAGAATCAAAATTGTGACTAAGAAAACCATTTCCTTATTTTGTTGCTTAGTTGAAGACACTCAAGAATTTTATATAAAAAATTACTATTGTAATCACTTTTCTTGAAAACTTATTTATAACTATAACCTTTTATTTTCCTCGTTTACATGTGTTCTCTCTATATATAATAGGTAGTTTTTCACTATTTTCAATATTGAGCATGGAAAATCTTAATCATTTCGAACCATTTTTGTAAAAGTGGGGTTGTTTTTTTTTCTCCACCAAAATTTCATCACTCCAATAATAATTAAGTTACTATAATTAAGTAGTTATAATTATTTATAGTGTTATAATTTCATTTCTTTAAAGTATTTATTACTATCCTTCAAGTTATTATCGATGATGAGTATGTTTAAATATTTTTTAACAACCAATTAGTGGTATTTCAGTAAAGGGGTTTAATATTAATATTACCATTATCTAAAAAATTTAAATAATTATTTTCATTTTAATATCATATATTATCAGTAAATATGTTTCCATATTCTTCAATGATATTATTTTATAGTTTTGTGCACATATGTGGTTAGACAAACCCAAACATGCCAATACTATAATTGATGAATGTTTAAGAACATAAAAGGTTTTTTTTGGGAAAATATATTTATTATAGAATAATAATGATATTATTTAGATAAATTTATTTATTTTTAAATATATTAGAATATATTTTAACAAATAATAAGGAAATTATTTGAAGAACAAGATCCGGTACTTAATCGAAGTGGTATTCCGCACAACACATAGTTAACATTTTTATTTAATAAAGAATGAGGGGAAAGGAATATTATTATTTGTCTCATAATAATGTTAATTAAAATATATAACTAATATTTATTTTTTAATCTCACTTTTATAACAATTGAAGAGATGACGTAGTGACAAATGGATGTCATTGCTTTATGGAGAAGGTAGTCTGCACATCGCTCTAATGACAATATCATTTTTTTCTTAAGAGAAAAGGTGATAGGTTTTTTATAGTTTTTAACATAGAATAATAAATTTTGTATAAATAAAAGAATTTTTTAAGTATATAATAATGGGAAAATTACAAACTAAAATTTAAGAGATAAAGGAAGAATATTTAGGGAAAACAACTAGTCATATTGAGAACTATGAGTTTTACTTAAAGTATTCCTCACAAATAAAGGGAATAAGATAATTATTTATGACAAGAATAATATTAAAGTGATAAGGGATTATATTAATTTTTAATTATACATTTCATAAATAGGAAATAAAATTTTTTATGTTCCTTAATGGGGTGGGGAAGACTCCTTTTATAAGTTGTTAGTAGTGATTTTTTTAAAACCCATTAATTGAAAACAATTTCATTACATCATTCAATAAATAATTTTAAAAAAATGAAAAATAATTGAGTTAAATAGATGATAACATCTATCCTACCCAAAAAAAAATCCATTATAAATAAAAAATCAATGTGATTCATCTTTTTTTCACTTGGTTAGTCCTATATTTACCCATTTTCGTAGTTACAATTATTTTACCCTAGGGAAATAATTTTATTTAATGAAAATATATTTACCTCAAAAAAATATTTGAACATTATGATTTAAAATAATAATGTTATTTTATGAAATATACATTATACATGTGAGAAAATTTAATTTTATAAATAACACAAAATTAAATAAAATACTCATTTTTGAAGAAATTTTATTTTTAATCCTAAAATGATGTTTAGAATAAAATTATAAAGGGTTTTGATTTATAGGGGAAGTATTGGTTTATTATAAATTAAAATAATATTTATATAACAATAAAAGTATTAAAAAACATAATCAAACCTTGGGAATAATTTATTATTAGAAAAGATAAAAAAATATTTTTATTAGAATAAAACATTACATAAGTAACCATTATCTAAAAATGGGGTTTATAGATTCATAAGAGTATTTTAATCATTCTAGTTTTAATTATCAAATAGATTAATGAACATGTAAAACGTTTTATTAATAATTAATATACATTTAAATTACTAAAATTTCATAAAAATAAGTATTCATAAATCGGTGATGTGTAATATTCATCTAAATATAAATATTTTCAGATAAAAACTAAAAATATTCGTTTATTCATATCTAGAAACATATTATTCTTATTTATCTTCTTAACAAATATCTCTACTAAATCTATAATTTATATATCTATAGAACTCTTACGACCCACCTTCACAAAGAAGAGGTAAGGGATATCATATTTCCAAACCCTTCCTTCATCCAGTTGACAGAGAGATAGTGACCCCCACGACCTGCCTTCAATAGGCCCTGGAGTGGTGACTATCACCGAGGGTATAAAATCACACATAATATAGAAGGAATTAACCTTTTTATTTATTAGGATTGGGAGATAAGATAGTAAATCCCAATCAACACCAATGAAGGGATTAAAAGTAAGGCCAGATAAATTTATTCCCATATTCATGTTCAAATAATGAAGTGCTTTGATGTAAAAGAAAAATTCCAAAGGGAAGTACCAAAAGAATATAAAAACAGCAACGTCAACTGTCCCAACGTCGGAGCTCATAGGGCCCGTCACGGTCCTCGATGTACTCCAAGAAACCTGAAAGAAGTTTAATATATGTAGGTTGAGTATATAGGTATACAGAGTAGGGAAAACCAAAATCTCTCGTGTGAAAGTTGGGAGGTATTCTAATTCCCCATGAAAAAAGAAGATAACTAAAGAACCTAGTATGGAAAATATGCACCCAAACCTCACTAAGGTACAATCCACAAATAACGAAAGTCAAGTAATGTAATAGCAATAACACATTGATGTTTGGATACCCCGAACCACTTTCCCACTGGTTATTGAAGACATCCTACACATCTGACCTTCCCTACCATTTCCACCATAGTCCAACTACCATACCCCACCCGCACACACCTAGGCTACCACAACCACAAATCCCACCCAAAAACACCTGGGCCACAACCACACGTCACCATGCACACAAACACCGGCGCTAGAACAACTACCACCACACCCAAAGACACTTGGGACATAATAACTACTGCCATACCCAAAGACACATGAACTTTATCCCGAAGACACTTAGGAAACAACCTACCTGCACACACCTAGGAAAACCACCACAACATTCCCTGCCCAAAGAATCTTGGGCTATAATAAACCTCTGGCTTTCACAGCCTACCTGATGTGTCTTGGGAGAGTCGGTAAAGGAAGAAAAAAAGGAGCTAATTACTAGCCACTCATAAAAGTGTTGGAAAAAACGCACTCTCCCATGAGATGGGGGGTGTTCGGCATGAAGTGATTAACTTGGGTGGGGTACAAATAAGAAAATTAAAAACTAAATTATAAAAATAGGCAAACAAGAACTCATGCAAACCTAGGGATTAGGAACTAGATCATACACAAACACCCTCATTACTAATCATTCATAAGAATTACAACAGCCACAAGAAAGTCACAACTCATTCCTGGAAAACAATTCCCCATTAAACCCATTATTTTTTCATATTCCATTGATTCTAATTAAATAATTATTTACTACCTGGCAATGAACAAGAATATAAAAAACCCAGGAAGGAAAACATTCAAGTAGAAATATAAGCATTCACTCCCAATTCTCTGGTAAATTCACAATAACAAAAGATATCTGTGAGATCCCCTGAAGTACTGTATCTAGACCAAGATCCAGCATACATCCCCACATGGCCTCAGATCTTCAAACCAACAACAACACAATAGAGGATCTCATCCCTATCTACATCACCCCATAAGAAATATGAAGAACAAACACACATTTTACCAAGACCTAGGAAAGGAGATTTTCATATTCAAACACACCATTTATTGAGTTCCATATTTTATGTTTGCTTAACTGGGGTGATCACACAAATATTCTTGTTCATTGGAAATCAATTTAATCAACAGAGAATACATGATTAACCAATTTCCATGTTACAGCCATTAAATAATCTTAGATTATATGGGTCCCTTAGTGCGCTAGGGAAGATAGCCAAAAATCATGATTTTCAGTGGACAAAATGCAATACAATTCTTAATATATAAGAAGTGTAAAAGAGTACAACAACATCATTAAACATAGAACTTCATTATTTAAAAGTCTTTTTATTATATTTGTTAAGGTTTGGTTTCATACATCCTTGTAGAAACATTATCATACCCTCCCTACACGACATACAATAAAGATAGATAAAGGAATAACTCTACCTAGGATATCAATAATAAAAGTTTTTATCCATGTGCCAAGAACTTCAGATGCGTGACTTGTAGGGGAGGACCTTCGGGGATTCTAGGACTGAGCAGGATAGGCTCCAGCTTAGGTGCACCACTATCCATGTGAAGGGGGACTACAAATGTGTCACAGAAATAAAAAGAGACCAGACAAGAAGAAGAATAAATAGAATAATAAATCTCATGCGATAAAAACTGAGATCCTAGAGTTATGGGATATGAAATCATGAACAACTTTAAATGGTGGATTGTTTTTTCACCATGCGGTTGGATGATTACACATGATGTAATTAATTTTTATTTAATAATTCTCATCGGAGAGTTGTTCATAACATCTGTTCATTAAATGGTTTCCTTTAATAGAGGAAAACACGTAACATCGGAAGAGTTGGAAAGTATGAGAAAAGGGTGTGACATCGAGGAAAAATACATAGTGTTTGGTAATTCAAGGTTATCCCGTATCTTGGGGGATTTTAGATATCATTTATGGGATTATAATAGATTTGAAAGGGGTATTTAAAACAATCTTACATCAAAAGATACATTACGGGAGTGAGACTAGGAAAAGAAACAAGGGTAGGACACCATTTGGGGGGACACTGTAAGCGGTTCCATGGTCCAGATGCCACCGTAAGTGGTGCCTCTATTTCAGTGTGAAATCATACTGGTGAGACCATTATGGTACCACTGTTTCGGTGTGATACCATGATGGTGTGACCGTTACGGTTCCACCATCATGGTTCGACAGTCACAGTGCCATCAGTTCGGTGGGACACTATAAGCGATGCCACTATTTTGGTGTGTGACCATGATCAGTGACACCGTTTCGACGGAATTGTTTGATGGGACTGATATTTTGGGAATGTACTAGACAAGGAGGGTCCAAGCTATTACATCAAATACCTATCAAACTATTATCTCCGTTTAGAATCAAACTAGACCCAAAGAAAAGAGAGCGGTCTAAACAACCACCTAGGAAGATACCTCTCAAGAGTAAACCTCCTTGACATCTAGGAACACATATCCCTCATTTATCCATATGAACATGTAAAGGTCATACCATCTAGACATATGGATTAGATATTTCCTTCCTCTATATCAAGGTATTATCCACTTTTGGCGGCACTGACTTTCTCGCACGGGTTTAACCACATCCACTTTAGTGTCTCTTGATTAGGGATAAGGTCCTACCCTCCCCATAGTCAGGACTCTTTACACACATATAGAGAACAAGGGAAACAGTCCATTTCCTAGTTAACATTGTCAAACAATTAATCACAAAATAGTATAAAACAAAATAGAAATAAAAACTCAAAAAACTCTAGGTACTGAGCATGAATCTGTGTCTCCAGTTCCCAGGTTCTCTCCTCGAGGCCACCAAGCCTCCACAACAAATGAGACATGGTCATGGTTTGTACATGAAGCACCTTCTCTTCACGATCCTCGATCCTTAGTGGTCGCTCGACGAACGTTGCATCATCCTTAATATCCAGCTTTCCCTAGTCAAGGATGTGTGAATCATCACGTAGATACCGATGGATCTGCGACACATAGAAGATGTTGTGCACCCTTAGTAGTGGTGGTGGTAGCTCCAACTGATAAGCCACTTCACTGAACCACTGTAACACCTCAAAGGGTCTGAAAAACCTGGGAGAAATCTTACTCCTCCGTCCGAACCGTTATTTCCCACTCTGAGGGGAGACCTTCAAGAACATATGGTCCCCAACCTCGAGCTCTAGGGGTATCCTCCTATGTTCAGCATATGACTTCTTCCAGTCCTGATCCGCCTTCATCCTCTCCCGTATAATCTAAACCTTTTTTGTTGTGCTATGCACTACCTTCGGGCCAAGAACACATGCTTCCCCCACCTCTGTCCATCACATGGGTGAGCAACATGACCTCTCCTACATGCCTTTGAATGGAGCCATTCCAATGGTAGAGTGATACCTATTATTTTAGGACAACTCTAAAAGAGGCAGGTGCTGTACCCACAATCCCCCAAGGTCCAAAACACATTCCCATAGCAAATCCTCCAATTATTGGATAGTGTGCTATGTCTTCCCATCTTTCTGGGGGTTAAAAGAAGTGATGAGGCATCGCTGGGTGTGAAAATCATGTTGAAAAACATTCTAGACCCATGAGGTAAATAGGGAATCCCGATCAGAGACTATGGACCTTAGAACTCTATGCAACAACACCACTTCATCCTTGTACCATTGTGCTATGGAATCCACCGAACTCGACTCCTTGATTTCCAAGAAGTGAGCTGAATTCGTCAGCCAGTCCCCCACTAACCAGATAGCATCCCAACCCCCTTGAGCTATGGGTATTCTTGTGGTGAAATCCATCGAGATGACATTCAACTTCCACTTGGGTACATCTAAAGGGTGTAACTGACCTCCTGGGATGCGGTGTTCATCCTTGACCTACTGACACGTGAGGAACTTTTCCATAAACTCTACCACTCCTGCTTCACCCTAGACCACCAAAACTGACCCCTCAAGACTTGGTACATCTTATAAACTCCTGGATGTACCACCAGGGGTGAGTTGTGTAACTCACTAAGAACTCTCTCACGCATTCCAATTGGGAATAACAACTTTCCATGAAACAACATCCAATTCTGCCCATCTTTCAACCATCCACATACAGCGTCACCCTAGATAACATCATAGCACACCACTTTATCCTCTAAGTCCCACCAATTAGACTCCTCCACCTGCTACAAAAGAGAGTTATACACTGGCATATGGAACATACAACCTCTGCCATCATCCACCTTTGTATCTAGTTGTAGGGAAGCCAACTCTTTTATTGCCTTCCAAGAATCTACCGACTCTCAAACCACATCCTTCTGCAACTTCCTGCTCAAGTAATCTAGAACCACATTCCCCTTACCTTTAGTGTTAGATATTTAGAATTCATATTCCTAAGTAAAACCCACCCACCTCCATTTCCACATGTTCAGGTCCTATTGGGTTAAGATATACCTCAAGCTCTTGTGATACATGAAGACCAAAAAGCGCTCCCTAATGAGGTAGTGCCTCCACAACATTAGTGTGAACACAACCACTATGAGCTTCAATTCATGGGTGGCATAGTTATGCTCATGGGAACATAACTACAAAGACCCATAAGAGATCACCCCTTGCTATTGAATCAACACACACCCCAAGCCTTGGATTGAAGCATCAAAGAACACCTCAAACATCACCCCTTATTCTGGAAACCTCAGCACCAGGTAACTAACCAACATCCCCTTCAGATAACTAAATTATTCCTGACATTGTTCCGCCCACACGATTACCTGGTCGTTTCTGGTCAAGGCTGTCAAAGGAGCTGCAACTCTAGAGAATTCGGGCACAAAACTTTGGTAATAGCCTAATAGACCCAGGAAACTACGAACCTCTGTCACATTCTTATGTGATTCCCAAGAAGCAATCTCCTAGACCATTGATGGGTCCACTGCTATCCCCTGATTGGACACCACATGTACAAGGAAGTGCACTTCTCATGTCTAGAAGATACACTTGGACTACTTCCAATAGAGCTGGTGTTGCTAGAGGACCTTTAAAACCATACTCAGATGATTAGAATGATCCTCCTCTGATCTTGAATAGATCAGGATGTCGTCAATAAAAATGACTAATAACCGGTCCATATATTTCCAAAATATAGAGTTCATGAGCCCCAGGAACATGATAGGTGCGTTCGTAATGTTGAACGACATGACCATGAAAACAAAGTGCCCATATCTGCACTTAAAGGAAGTCTTCGAGATGTCACCATCCTTCACCCTCAACTGGTGATTTCTTGATCACAATTTGATCTTGGAGAACCATCCAGCCCACTTCAACTAATCAAAAAGGTTTTCTATCCTTAGGATAGGGTAATTGTTCTTAACTTTTTCCTGATTCAGTCTATGGTAGTCTATGCACAGCCAGAGACCACCATCTACCTTCTTCGTGAACAAGACTGGGGCACACCCTGGTGATGTGCTTGGTCAGACAAAACCCTTCTTTATCAGATTGTAAATATGAATTCATAACTCCCACAACTTAGAAGGAGCCATCCAATAGAGAGCCACCAAACGAGCACTGGGTTCCAAGTCTATCGTGAACCCAACATCACGTCGAGGGGTTCGAGTCACCACCTCTTTAGGGAAGGCATACATGAACTCACTGACAATCCTCAAAGCTTCCATCCTTTCTAAGTCCACTGACGGCTCAACTAAGAAGGAAATAAAGGTCCCCACTCATTTTCTTCCCACCTGGAAACCTCATTCACTGACTAAAGTAACATGTCAGCCACCCATATCTAAATACACAACCCTTATAAAGAAGTTTTTGATAATGGTATACACATAGAACATCAATTTGATGCCTAAAATGACATCATATGGCTGCATTTTTAGTAAAAGAAGGTCCCCGGTGGACTGATGTGGTCCTAACATCAGTCTACATCCTCAAAAAACATGAGACAATATGGTCTGATCACGGACCTGAATACTCAATACTAGGGATACAAAAAGTTTATCTATGTCTAGACCCAAATAAAGGGCTAGAATGGGTGCAGAAAAGGAGTGTGAAGCTCCTGAATCAAACAAGTCACATGAATGAGTACTAAAAAAGCAGATCGCACCTCGAACAACTTCTGGACCAGCTATAATAGATGCTTCTGCGACATGAAACTGCCCACCCCTAGCTCCTGTCCCCCTCAGTTGTCAGCTGCCTCCCTAACCATGCCCTAGTCAAGGTCACTGAGGAGCACCTGGTGGTTTACCTCCTCTTGCAACATCTACTCTTAGAGGAGCGGGAGCTCACTATCCTTGCTGTTGTGACAGAAAGGGCCTATCTAGAAACTACTGCTGCTAAGGTGGGTGCTGAACCGGACGAACCCCACTATACATCACTCGGTCCGAGCACTGATTCTAAAGGTGACCACATCATCCACAGATGACGAATCTCGGTCTTGGGCCTGAAAATAAAGGGCGAGGGATGAGAGATTGAAATTGGAATAGTTGGGGTCTGCTCCCCACTAGCCGAAACATGGAAGGCCCTAATGCTAGATGCCTGCTGCTAACGGGCTTCCAATTTGATGAGCCCAACTGGATCCCTTCTCAGGGAACAACTCCCGACATGTGTATCCTTTCCACCACTTCATCCTTCTTTTAGACCTACATGTATGTAGGTAGAGTTAAGGGAGTAATAACATACTGAAGAGAAGGTCGGAGTTCCTCCTATAAACATCTCGCCCAAGAGTTCTCATATATAAAGAGGCTCATAGAAAAGAGAAATAGGTCCTTGAACTTGATCCCAAACTCTCTTAGTGACATACTCCCCTACTAAATGGATAATAACTTCTTCTTCTTCTCATCCTTCATCTT
This sequence comes from Viscum album, assembly GCA_963277665.1. Taxonomy (NCBI): domain Eukaryota; kingdom Viridiplantae; phylum Streptophyta; class Magnoliopsida; order Santalales; family Viscaceae; genus Viscum; species Viscum album. The sequence goes on from OY728129.1 coordinate 670,649,107, forward strand.
GGAAGAGAGGAATTCCCCCTGGAACTCCCTCTTGAAGTGAGTCTATGAAACCTGAGCTTCCCTCTTCTCCCCAAGGTAGAGAACCCACCACTGATGCACTACTCCCTGCATTTGCCGTACAACCAGAGGATCCCAGTAATCCGTTGAAGCCTAGATCAAGCTGAAAGCTATCAGAAGCTCCTCGAACCAGCTCACTGCCTCTATATTCGAGGCTCCACCCTCATACTTCTCGAGGGTCAGCCACTAAAAGTCAGGAAGCATCCTCCCCCACTATTCATCCTCCTCCTCTCGATCATCCCTCTGCTAACTAGTTAAATCAGCCTCCTAGTCCTCAATCGCCTGCACCAGTCGTGGTCATCATCTCGGTTCCATAGCTGCAAGGTGGACATGAAATTCCCAAGCCCAAGTAGTATAGAAGATGACTTTAGAATTATTCTTAGAATTTTTATTTTTTTTAAAAAATTCTTAAAATAACCAAGACACATAGGAACACAGTTCATTATGATGCATGTGCCTTTCCTAATGTCTCTACCTTGTAATCGGTGTGGCCTCAATTAGTTGTTCGATTGGCCCAGAGTCCTTGCGTCATATCACAGGGGGCCCTAAAATACCGTGTCCTTGCTAGTATTCCCTGGCCTATCTCCCACACCAGGATTTCCTAACACTATTTCCCTACCATCTCATGCAATGTTCAATGTTCCTAACTCTGAACTCCAGCCTATCTCTTGACCTACATCGCCTCTGAAAAAATTCTGTCAAGACCTGCCTGCTCCAAGATAAGTTAAGGGACAATAGATTTTCGTACCCTTCCTTTCTCATGTTTAAGGAGAGATAATGACCCCTGAGACCCACCTTCAATAGGCCCTAGAGTGGCGAATAGCACCAAGGTTATAGTATCACACATAATATGGAAGGAATTACCCTTTTTATTTAGTAGGATTGGGAGATAAGTCAATAAATCCCAAAAACATGAAAGATGTAAATAAAATAATGCGTAAAAATATCCATTTCCATATGCATGTTCCAATAATAAACTACTATGAAATATAAGAAGAACTACAAAGGGATGTACCAAAAGAAAAGAAAAATAGCAACATCAACGGTCCTAAAATCCAAGCTAATAGGGTATGACACGATCCTCGAAGTCCTCTTGGAAACCTGAAAGTAGTTTAATATACATAGGGTGAGTATACATGTATACAAATTAGTGAAAAACAAAATATCTCATGCAAATGTGTAGGGGCATTCTAATACCTCGTGAGAAAAATAGATAACCAATTCACCTAGTATGTAAAATATTCACCCAAACCTCTCCAATGAACAATCCCAAAATAATGCAAGTCAAGTAATATAATAGTAATAACACATCGATGATTGGGTACCCCACACATATTTCCCACTTGTTATTGAAGACATCTTATGTGTCAAACCATCCCTGCCATTTTCACATCAGTCCCACTACCATACCCCACCCACACACACCTGGGCTACCACAAACACACATCTCGCCCACAAACACCTGGTCCAAAGCCACACGTAACCACACCTATAGACACCTAGGCCAAAACAACTACTACCACACCTGAAGACACCTAGTCCCGAACAACTACTGCCACACCTCAAGATACCTGGGCCTTATCTCAAAGTCACTTGGGAAACAACCTTCCCACACACACCTGAGAAAACCACCACAACATTCCATTCCTAATGAATCCTGGGTTATAATAGACCTTAGGCCATCATAGCCTGCCTGTAGAGTCTTGGTATACATGTGAAATGGAGTAGAAAATGAGCTAATAACTAGCCACTCATTTGAGTGTTGGAAAAAACACCCTCTACTGTGAAATCGGGGTGTTTGGCCCGAAGTTCTCAACTTGTGTGGGGAATGAATAAGAAACAGAAGAATTAAATTATACATATAGGTAAACAAGAACTCATACAAACCTCGGGGATCCAAACCATCTCATACAAAAACACCCTCAAAACTATTCATTCATAAGAATTACAATAGCCACAACCAACTCACAACTCATTCCCAGAAAACAATTCCCCATTAAACTCATTCTTGTTTTCAAATTCGACTGATTCCATTTAAATAATTATTCACTACTGGGAAATGAATAAGAATATCCAAAAACAAATGAATGAAAACAATCAAGAAGAAATTTAAGAATTCACACATGGTTCTCTTGTAAAGTCACAACAAAAAAAGGGATCCATGAGATCCCCCGAAGTACATGAACTAAACCAAGCCCCAACACATGGCCCTACACAGCTTCATATCCATGAACCAACAACTGCACAACTGGGGATCCCATCCCCATCCATGTCACCCCATAAGAAACAAGCTGAACAACCACACATGTTACCAAGATAGAGAAAGGTAGTTTTTCATATTCAAACACACCAATCATTGAGTTCCGTATTTTCTGTTGGGTTAATCGGGGTGATCAAGCATGGATTATTGATCACTAGACAACTTTTTAATCAATATAGCTTATGTTATTAACCAATAACCTGGTTATATCCAATCAATCATTACAGAAAATAGGGGTCCCTAAGTGTGGAAAGAATGACCACCAACGTCTATGATTTTTAGTAGATAGAAGACCATACAATTCACAACATATAATCAAGGGTAAACGAGTACACCAACATCATCCAACACACTCCCTCATTCTTTAAAAGTATTTTTATTATCTTAGTAAAGGTTTGGTTTCATCCAACCCCATAGAAACATTATTATACCCACCCCGCATGATACATAGTATAGAGAGACAAAGGAAGAACCCTACCTGGATGATCACCGATCAAATTTTTTCTCCACACACCATGAACTAGGGATGTCCGATTTGCAAGGGAGGAGAACTGGGGATTCCAAGACTGAGTAGGAAATGCCCCAGAAAAGGCACACAACTATAATTGTGAAGGGGGACTGCAAATTCATCAAGAAAATAAAAACAGACCAGCCAAGAAAAAGAAGAATAAGAATGAATCTCGTGCAATAAAAGATGACATACTAGAGTTACGGGATATGAAATCTTGAACAACATTAAAAGGAGGATCGTGGGTTCACCACGTTGTTGGACGGTTACACAGGACGGAAATAATTTTTATTTAATAAATATCATCGGAGACGTATCCATAAAATTTGTGCATTAAATAGTTTCCTTTAAATAGAGGAATATGTGTAATTGGGGAGGAACTGGAAAGTATAAGAAAATGGTGTGACATTGAGGAAAAAGTGGCATGTTTTGGTAAGTAAAGTTTATCCCACCTCTTGGGAGAGTTTAGATATCATTTATGGGATTTTAAGGTATTTGAAAGGGGTATTTATGTAACGACCCGAAATTTTGAATAAATTATGTTTCCTAACATTCTGTTTTATTTTATTTTATACTCAACATAACTATTTTATTTAATAAAATGAGTATAATTAAAATAAGACCAATTTGTTTCGACTGTTATATGACTGTTGGTCAATATGACCATTGGAAACTAAATGTTGCGATTATTGTCTATAAATTGAAGTGATCTTGATGAATTAATATAGAAATAAAATTCGATGGCCCCATCCAGTAGTATCGGGCTGATCGAAGCCCATCTGACGGAACTCGGGAAGGAGGTAGCACCTTTGGGCTTTGCTCTCGACCAAACCCAAGCTGAACTTCATCCTTTGAAGCTGGATTGGAATCACATTCATGAGAAGATTAATCTAATAGAAATCACTACTCGGGCAATGTTGGCTGAGCCGCCCCAAGATTCTATCACCCAAGCACACCTTACTCTTAGGTCCTATGCTGGTGTTATAAGGGGCTATGTAACGAGACCGTAACTACCTTGTGTAATCCATTGATTTGAATAAAAATTATGATGTATTATTATGGTGATGTTTGTGAATTTTCAAATTTCAAGAAAAAATAAAGTATGCATATTATTGATGAATTCTAGAAAAAAGATATTTTAAAATATTTATGTAAACCTTAAATAATTAATAATGTGTGATGATTTTCAAAAAATGGTCTTCTACAGCCATGTTCAGAATGAAATTTAGAGTCTAATAAGATCAACTTAATTTTTGGTTAATAATAAATTATGAATAGTGATTTTATGCTTATGATTAGTAATGTGACCAAATGTATTACGTAACTTCTCTGAAAAAAGTATTAATATAATTTAGGCACAATGATTAAGTAATGTGATTCAATAAAATAGGTAAATAACTATTTCAGAAATTATTTGTTAAGTATTAGTTTTTTTAGGGGAATACTGTTTTTTATTTAAAAATTAAATTCAAAATATTTAGAAAATTAGTTTCATAAAATGGAGTTCATTTTTCAAATTAGAGCATCGATATTTGGTTAAGGTGATTTTTTGGGATTTTTCTGAATCAATTGATTTTTCAGTGAATAGGGATTTTATTTAAAAATTAAATTAAAAATATTTAGGAAATAATTTTCATAAAATGGAGTTTATTTTAGAAATCATAGCATCAATATTTAGGTAAGGATAATTTTTTGTATTTTTATGAGAATGTTGAATTTATGGGGAATAGTAAAAATATTGTTATTGAGTTTCAGGTGTTTAATGATATCATTAAGGATGTAATAATTATGCAATAAATCTAGTCGACATATAAATAGTAAAATAAGGTATGAGGTGTCCCAAGTGTCCAATACCATGGTCAAATACCATGATAAGACCATGGTTTTTCCAATACCACTGATGAGATGTCCCTTGGCAATTAGTGCTTTGTCCCCTCACTTCTCCTATAAATACCAAGCAATTCCCTCATTCATTTCATTTCCAAATCCTCCCTAATAATGTTCTGGACTCTTTAACTCCAATGGAGTCCTCCCAAGGTTCCCTCAATCCTCCCAAGGTCCCGACGTTCATGCTTTCGAAGTTACTCTTCAAGGTAAGGGATCCTTTCACCCTCCTCTTATGAGTCATGACTTCCTTTAGGTTGTGTCTTCTAATTTCAATATATTTTTGTTGAGGGTATGTTATTATATGTTCTAATTTATTTCCATTTCATGTTTAATTTTTGAGATACCCTTTTCTCTCTCATCAATTTATTTTTTGAATTTTTAAGTGACGTCGTTAGGCTGCCGAATTTTTCATATGAGAAATCACATATTTTCTTTTCTTTCATGTTTCCTTTTCATGTAGTATGTCATTCAAATATCAATACCATGATCTTATTCAGTACCCTTACTATATTATGATTTATTTGTGATTGTTTTACCATTTTCCCCTCTCTTTTCAATGTTTTCTAAAACCATGTTATATAGTCGTTATACTGCAGAAATTTCATCTCAAAATTTCTATCTCTTTCTCTCAAGAAATTCTATTGTTTATTTATGTGAATTCCCAGACTTATTTAGTTTCCATGGGTGTTCATGAATATATAAAGATGCTATATTTGATTCTGTAATTGACATACATATAACCCTCACTACCTTTCCAGGGGTTATAAATGACATAATGATCTTATTTTTAAGCTCTTTTTAAACGTCTCAATTTTGACATGATATCCATTTATTTGATTACATTTGGTTTATTTATGAAATTTTTTATTATGATATATGTGGATCACATGAAATTAAATAAATATTAATGGTTCTCCCGGATAGCGCTCCAATGCATTGGGTAAAGAATTAATCTCTAGAGATGACATGTTTTACGATACCTTGGTGAATAACCTTGGTAATTTTTATGACACCTTGGGGATGGACCTTGGTGATATGTTCATGAATGTCTTAATCAAATTTTGTAACCACGTATTAATGTTATGATTATAGTTATTTTCATTTTGATATGCCTACTCTTCCATTGCTCTAGTATTTATGTTTTTATTCAAGTTCCTATTGATATCACAAGTACATTGATTCCCTTGTTTACCCTTACTGGGCCTTCTGCACACCCTTTCCTTTGATGTCTATCTCCAGGATATGAGATATAGTAAATGTACATAGGATAAACCTTTGATTAAGCCTTAAAAGTGGTTTATAATAATTTTTTATGTTGTTTTCATGTATTATGTTCCCGATTTCCAAGACACTAGACATTAAAGATCCTCTTTTTGTAAAATGAAATGAAAAGTTTTGTATTTAAAAGACTGGATGCCATAGTTGTAATCAAAGGATAGTTTAGTTATTTATAGAAATTGGGATATGAAAACATTAGGAAGAACCCAATAGAAAAGTTTAAATATAGGAAATCTTCCTGGTATTTTGGTGAGTATTGAGTAAGTGGATTATCAAGAAAATACATCCCTATCTGGATATGAGCAGGTAGAGGTTTCTCTGGCACAGATGTACATAGGGGTAAACCAGAAAACACCTCTTTGAGCTACACTCGAATGAGAACTATTACACAACAACAACCCTTGCTGCACTATTGGTTATGACACTCCAGGGGGATATGATTGGTTAATCACAAGCATTTTAAGAATTATTATGAAGGAATTATAGAAAAATTTAATTGTCTGAGCTTGATTTTTTAGACATAAAATCATTTTTAGTTAAAAGTTTCGTTATTGAAATAATTTTCTCTTGAAGGATTTCTTCTTTTAAAAATGTCCCCATCATATAGGAATACATTGACGTATTTCCAAAGGAGTTACCAGGACCTCCCCTAGGAAGAGAGGTAGAGTTCTCCATTGAACTCGTACCTGGATCTCATCCGATGTCAAAGACCCCCTATAGGATGGAAAATGTAGAGATATAAGAATTAAAGAAAAAACTACATGTTCTTTTGGAGAATGGGTTTATTTGACCATGTGTGTCTCCTTGGGGAGCACCAATTCTCTTTATGAAGAAGAAGGATGGATCGATGCAGCTATGAAATGATTATAGAGAACTGAATGGGATCACAGTGAAGAATAAATAATCTCTTCAAGAATTGGCGGCATATTTGACCAACTTTATGGGGATCAATTCTTCCCTAAGATTGATCTTCATTCCGATTATCATCAATTGAGGGTGAATAATGATGATATTCCAAAAACTGCTTTCCAATCAAGATATGGGCATTATGAGTTTGTTGTTATGCCCTTTGGACTGACTAATGCACCTGTTATTTTTATGGACCAAGAATAAGGTGATTTTGGAAACTTATGTTTTATCAAATGGATATCCTTTGTATAGGAAAATGATTGGCTGATTAAATGATAAAGGTTTTTTTGGACGATGTCTTCTCTTTTAGAGTACTATATGCCTAAGGGAAATAAAATACTACATGATTTAAATTGAGGAGTAATGGTTTATTTTTTTTGTTAGAATTTATGTATTTATTGTGGACATATGGTGATTTAGGTTATTTCTGGAAAATGATGAATCTAGAATATAGAATATATGAATATGTTACGTACACTTTAGTATGTGACTTTAATAGTAGTTGATGTTATTTGGAGATAAATGTTAAGATTTATTGGGGAAGAATAAGTGATTGAATCCTTCTAATTATTGGGTTCCAATCATAGTTTGGATTATTCTGAAGAATTTTAAGGATTAATGTGTATGGAATGGTCTTTCTGGAACATTAGGTACTTTTGTTGAATTTTGGAGATTATTAGACATATTTATTTTTATAAAGGATTATCCTTTTGGGGATTATATGATCTAATACTAAACATTTTAGTTTTATTTTATGACTAATGATAAGGGAAAAATATAGTTATTCTTTTGTGGATTATGTGATTCTCTAGAAGATGATTCTTGTGCTTTTGATGAGACCAAGTCTTTTTGAATGCTCATTGTAAGGAGAAAAGATTAGTCTTGGTGGAAACTTATTAAGGGATGAAACTCAACTTGAAGGTAAGTATATTTCCTTATGTTTTTATTATACGTAGTAAATTAATTCCACAAAATTTTGAAAAGGTATATAAAACAAAAACATTGTTGGATTATGTTTCCTACTGGGTAATCAAAGACCGTTTAACACATCTTAAGTTTATGATATTCTTCTGGTTAATTTTCTCCTAATAATGTTTTCTATAACTCTCTATCAGAACATGGCCCTTTGTTTTCTCTTCCATATTCATGTTTTCCTACATGGAATCTTAGTATGGGTTAACTCGGGTGACCTTTGTACTTCCCTTTCATTATTTTAAATTAATATTTTTAATGATCTTTTTTTGATGTGGGAATTTCAACAAAATTTCCAAGCCCAATTTTAAAATTGTGAGGACACAATTTTTTAAGGGGGGAAGATTGTAACGACCAAAAATTCTGAAAACATTTTGTTTCCTAACATTTCTTGTCATTTTATTTTATACTCAACAAAACTATATCATTTAATAAATTGAGTATAATTAAAATAAGACCATTGGGTTTCGACTGTTATATGATGGTTGGTCAATATGACCGTTGGAAAGTTAATGTTGCGATTATTTTCTATTATTAGAAGTGATCTTGATTAATTAATATAGAAAGAAGATTCGATGGCCCCATTCAGTAGTCTCGGGCCGATCGAAGCCCATCAGACGGAACTCCGGAAGGAGGTGGAACCTTTGGGCTTTGCTCTAGACCAAACCCAAGCCGAACTTCATCGTGTGAAGCTGGAATGGAATTGGCTTCCTGAGAAGATAAAGATGATAGAAATCAATACTTGGGGAATGTTGGCCAGGCCGCCCCAAGATTCTCTCACCCTATCACACCTTACTCTTAGGTCATATGCTGGTGTTATAAGGGGCTATGTAACGAAACCGTAACTACCTTGTGTAATCCTTTGATTTAAATAAAAATTTTGATGACTTCTTATGGTGATGTTTTTGAATTTTCAAATGTCCGGATAAATATAGTGTGCATATTATTGATTAATTCTCGAAAAAGGATATTTTAAAATATTTATGTAAACCTTAAATAATTAATAAAATTTAATTATTTTCAAAAAAAGATCTTCTACAGCTGTGTTCAGTATGAAATTTAGTGTCTAATAAGATCATCTTATTTTTTGATGAATAGTAAATTTTGAATAGTGATTTTATGCTTCTGATTAGTAATGTGACCAAAGGGATTAAGTAACTTCACATAATAAAGTATTAATATAATTTCGGCACCTTGATTAAGTAATTTGATTCAATAAAATAGGTAAATAACTGTTTCAGAAATTATTGGATAAGTATTAGTTTTTTTGGGTGAATAGTTTTTTATTTAAAAATTAAATTAAAAATTATTTAGAAAATTATTTTCATAAAATGGATTTCATTTTTTAAATCAGAGCATCGATATTTAGTTAAGATGAATTTTTGGGTTTCTTCTGAAACAATTGAATTTTTAGTGAACAGTGTATTTATTTTACAATTAAATTAAAAATATTTATAAAATTATTTTCATAAAAGTATTTTCATTTTTGAAATCCGAGTATCGATGTTTGGGTATGGTTAATGTTTTGTATTTTTCTTAGAAAGTTGAATTTTCAGTGAATAGTGAAAATACAGTTTTTGAGTTTCGAGTGTTTAATGTCATTATTAAGGATGTAATAATTATGCAATAATTCTGGTCGACTTATGAATAGTATTATAAGGTATAAGGTGTCCCAAGTGGCCAATACCATGGGAAAATACCATGGAAAAGACCATGGTTTAGCCAATACCACCGATGAGGTGTCCCTTGGTAATTAATGATCTGTCCCCTCACTTCTCCTATAAATACCAAGCCTTTCCCTCATTAATTTGTTTTCCAAATCCTCCCCGACAAACTCATAGTCTCCTTACCTCCCAAAGAGTCCTCCCAATGTTCCCTCAATCCTACCAAGGTCCCGACCTTCATGCTTTCAAAGTTACTCTTCAAGGTAAGGGATCCTTTCACCCTCCTCTTTTATGTCATGACTTTCTTTATGTTTTGTCTTCTAATTTCCATATATTTTTGTTGATGGTATGTTATTATATGTTCTAATTTCTTTACATTTTATGTCTAATTTTTTAGAGACTCTTTCCTCTCTCATCAATTTATTTTCGGAATTTTTAAGTGACGTCGTTAGGCTGGTGAATTTTTCGTAAGAGAAATTGCATCTTCTTTTTCTTTCACATTTACTTTTCATGTGGTATGTCATTACAATATCCATACCATGATTTTATTTAGTACCCATAATGTACTATGAGTTATTTATGAGTATGTGAACCTTGTCCCCTCTATTTTCAATGTTTTCTAAAACCATGTTATATAGCTGTTATGGTGCCGAAATTTCATCTCAAAATTTCTATCTCTTTCTCTCATGAAATTCTATTGTTTATTTATATGAATATCCAGACTTACATAGTTTCTATAGGTGTTTTTAAATATATAAAGATGATATATTTGATTCTATAATTGACATACATATAACCCTCACTCCATTTCCCTGGGTTATAATTGACAAAATGATCTTATTTTTATGCTCTTTTTTAACGTCACGATTTTGACATGAAACCCATTTCTTGGATTCCATTTGGGTTAGTTATGAAATTTTTTATTATGATCTATGTGGATCACATGAAATCAAATACATATTAAGGGTATGCCTTGTTAGCGCTCCAATTCATTGGTTAAGGAATTAATCCCTAGAGAAGACAAGTTTAACGATACCTTGGTGAATAACCTTGGTAAATTTTATAACACCTTGGGGATGGACCTTAGTGATATGTTCATGAATGTCAAAATGAAATGTTATAGCCACATTTTCAAGTTATTATTCATGTTTTTTTTTTCACTATGATATTTATATTCTTCCATTGATCATGCCTTTATGTTTTTATTCATGTTCTTATTGATATCATAAGTGCATTGATTCCCTTGTTTTCCTTTACTAGGACATTTTCTCACCCTTTACATTGATGTCACTATCCAGGATATGAGATTCAGTAAATGTACATAGGATGAACCTTTGATGAAGCCTTACAAGTGGTTTAGAATAATTTTTTATGTGGTTTTCATTATTATGTTCCTAATTTCCAAGACACTAGACTTTAAAGATCATATTTTTGTAAAATGTAATGCAACGTTTTGTATTAAAAAGGCAGGATTCCATAATTTAAAACACTCTTACGTCAAAAGATACATTGTAGTAGCGGGACTGGAAAAAGAAACAAGAGTGGGACATCATTTGGTGAGACACTATAAGTAGTGCCATTGTCATGGTGCCACCGTCACAGTTCCACCGTAAGCGGTGCCACTATTTTGGTGTGCGCCCATGATGGTGCGACCATTATAGTGCAACCATCCCGGTGCCACCCTCATGGTGACACCCTCATGGTGCCACCGTAAGTGGTGCCTCTATTTCGGTGTGTGACCATGATTGTGCGACCTTTACGGTTCCACCGTCATAGTGCCACTATCACTGTGCCACCAGTTTGGTGGGACACTATAAGCGATGCCACCGTTTCGGTGTGGGACCGTGAACGATGCCACCATTTTAAGGAAACTGTTTGATGGGTCCTAGATTTTGGAAAAGTACAAGACCAGGAGGGTCCATTCCCTTACAATAACTATTTCAAAAGTGTATAAAAATATATTTTTTTGTGAGGAATAAGTACTTCATGTACATATTAATTAAGTCTTCAATTCATCTCATTTTCTAGGATTAAAATTTATTAAATGCCCATATGTATTCTTGAAAAACATTACTCTATCCAGATTTCTTCATGATGATTTAGGCTTTACTAAATAACATCTCACTGATCTACGAGACTTCATCTACATTATTCTTGAAAATTTTATAATCCCATTTTCTTAATAAAAAATTAATTATAGTGTAACACCTCGATAAATATTCCTCAATACATGCTTAGATAAATTCTTGAACAAGATCCATGTTGTTTTGACAAACTAATAACAATATCAACATATAAATATTTTCATTTCCTTATAATTTATAAATTCTAGAATGTACCTTTTCATTTTACTTTAATCTTCCATTTTTATAGATGAAGATCAAGCATTATTTTTTTCTAATGAATTGATCAGAAATATTTTTTGGTATTTGGGATTATTAAATAATTATCAAGAAAATATTCAATCATCCTAATAATTTTAATTTTCATCATATTGAAATATGGAAAATATTATTTTTTATGTAGTAGAAACATTAAATTTTAACTAACCGTTAAAGCCGTATGATTTGATCAGCAAAGACTTATTATTGAAAAATATTTATTATCGAATACATATGATCAATTGAAGAAGTATTATAATCAAATATATAATACTTCTGCACTTTATATTTTCATTTTTAGTAGATTCAATGATTTTTTTTGGAAAGTGTAGCCATATTATTAATCATTTAGATCATAAAAGAATTATAACCACTAGATTGATGTGATAATTCTAAATGAGTTATAATTTCATCAAATAATTATGATTGAGAACTAAATCCTTATTTTTAGTAATAAATACTTAACCTTAGTTGGAAAAGGCTGGTATTCTAGAATTATCCATTTTTATCAGGAACTCTAAAATATTAATTTCAGTTGATCGTTTCAAAATAGACTTATAACTTCTCTTGGGTTTTTCTGAAATCCTTCAAATAATTTTATAAATTTTTTAAGTTGTTATCATAATTATTAAAATAATTCACAACTCTTTTAAACATAGCTCCATGGTGTTTCTGAATATAGAATACCTATAACAGTTTATTTCCAAGAATTCAACTTCTATCTCAAGTTCAGATCCTATTAAATAAAACATGATCAAATTATATTCTCCTGATAATTTGTCCAAAATTCTGTAAAAACATATTAAAATAGCCAAAATTATTTTTGACCCTGAAGTGGGTTATTCATGTTTATCTAGATATACTCCAAACTTTGAACGAGTGTAGCATGTGATATTCACAACCATGAAGGTTGTATGGCCATAGGACCATTATTTTTCTTTTATTCTGTTCCCTTTTACCTTGATTCACATGGAATAAAATTATAATTATTGGCTATATACAAATTTTTTTAATGATTACTATCACATTTTAGTTACTCATATCATTGACTATGATAATGAATAAAAAATCAAAATCAAACTCAACATCTGGACATGACATGATTCATAATTTTTATGACCACTATAAAATGGAAAAATGTCTTCCTGATGAGCATTGTAGCTAGATAAATTTACAAATAATTTTAAAATCAATTATCAAGTTTTTTATTGTGGGTTTTTTATATTTTTGATTAAATATTTAAGAGATTCATTAACTTATTATAGTTTTAAATAATTTAATTGGTTTTATAAAAATATATTATAAAAATGCATTATATAAATTTATATAATATATTAGATATATGTATTTCATATGTCAATATAATTATATGTTTATATTTAGATGGTTAACTTGCCTCTATCATCAATCTTTTGAATGTGTTTTTAATGTTTCACAATACTATTGGATAGTCATCACATTTAGGTGAGTAAATGTGATCAATTAAATTATGATTTTTTCACAATTTCTTAAAGATGTTAGAATAAAATATGGGTTTATATAAGTTGAATTAAATGTCCTAGAGAAAATTTACATTCATAAAATAAAGAAATAATATATATATATATATATATAATATTAATTTATCTTAGTCTTCCTCTTGGGAATAATTTTTCATTTTTAAGATCTGGTGTTTTCAATGGCTTTATGCATTTTGAATAAAGATTAAGTGATTATAGTTCATTTTATTTTTTAGTTATATATTTATTGAGTAAGTCCTTTATAATGTGAAATAATTATTCACTTTGGTAAGCCATTATGAATGTTCTCAAATTTCACATAAAAAGTTAAAACATTAAAAATTATAAATATAATGTTTTTATTAGATGACTCTATAAATAATTAATGTGAGTAATTGACAATATAATGTGTTTCCCAGTGAAAAAAATAAATTAATTAAAAAATAATAAACAAAAAATAGAAAATTATTATCCTGAAAATTTAATATAGAAACTTTATGTTAATTCCTTCATAATAGAAATAACTAATCAAGGGTGAAAATTAAATATTAGGAGAAATGATATTAAATATCACTAATTTGTATTAATAATATTTTTTTAAAAATATTAATTTTGAAATTGTTTTTATTTGTTTTTATTTTTTAATATGTTATTGGTTGGTATATCTTTCTCGATCAAGGTTGTAAAAATTTAGAGCACTTTTAAACTCAATTGATATAAGAATACTTGATTCATAGAGTTTGACTGTAGAATCATGAGAGTCCACGTTGAATTTTTTTTAAATTGGTTTTGATATTTTCATCAAACATATCTTGTATTATCTCCTTTTCATATGATACCGACGTATTTGATGATATTCTCAGAAACCGGACTCATAGAATCATAAGAGTATTTGAGTTTACAATCTAGTTTTTAAACAAATGAGTTTGATATAATGTATTCACATTTGGCTAATTTTACTCAAAAATGGTTTCACGGGTTTGAATATTGGTGGGTAATTCTTTTAATATTCGGTAATTTATATAAAATGTATTCCAATGCTAAATTCTATTATAATAAATTTATTTTATATTTGTTTTCATATAATATTTTAATTTTTAAAAAAATAATATTTTCAATTTTTTTATATAAAATGGAAATTTATAAGGCATTGTTATAATTGTTTTATTATAATGCTCAGAGTTTTTAGAGCCCATAATTTTTCTTCTTATATATATATTTCTAAAAATATATTTCATTCAAAATAATTAATACACGATTTGAGATTATGCCACAAAATATGTGAAAAATGATAACGACCCAATATTAAATTATAATAAAATTTTATAATTAACGTACATGAAACCATGTATCCCATATAATGGATTATTACACATCATGGATGATTACATCCATTAAAACTACAAAAATTAAAATTGGGAAATAAATTTAAAAGTATAATATCACTGAAATATTGAACTCCACTAGAACACCGTATCCTTTAAGAGCCACCATTACTATAAAAACATATAATGAGAAAAAACACCATGAAATGGGAAAACATATTGGGCAATCTAAAATGGGGACAATGGAAATGGTATGTGTGAATGGAATAAGTTTTGTAAGGTTATAAAAATAGGAATAAAAACTATATGTTTCAAATATGGTAATTGAATATATGTTCATTAGTCTTATAACCAATTGGTATAGCGAATTAATATATTATTATATAATAAATATAAAATAATTTGACTCATAATAAAAAAAATTATGTTAAAATTATATATATATACATATATAAATTAATTACATTTAAATATTAAAATTATTATTAAAATATGATATGATTTATATATGAAATTAGAATAAATATTTTAATATCAATGAATTAGGAAAATTAAATTCAAGAATATAAATTATTATTGTTATTTTTATTTTATAAAGTGTATTTAGTAAAAGTAATATTTTTTTTCAATCAGTCACCTATTAAGAAGTATATATTTTATCTCAATATAATACACTAAAATGTTTTAAAATATTATTACATGTAAACTAATATTTTAAATTCTAATAAATTATAAATTTATAGGATGTAATAGTAAGAGCACATAATGATTAAAAATATAAATATTTAAAAAAAAAATTTATATTTTTTATATAAATTTAAAAACTGAAATTATAAATTTTAGCATCCGAATTGTATAAACGTAACTTTTTTGGGATATATAATTTCAAATTTATGTTACTATCAATTTTTTTTGACTATGATAAAAAATGATCTTTAGGTGAATATTATAATATAAAAATATTGTACCTTTTAAGACATTATATATATACTCATGATGTATATATTTTTGAATCCCTTATAGTGATTTTTTATTTTATAATTTAAATTTAAATTTTTTAAATAATAATAATTTTTTAGAAACTAGTTTTCGATATTCTAAAAATCATGTAATATTGTCTTTAAAATATTTTCTATATATTAAATATATTTTATATTAAAATTAATTCCTAAAACATTGATAATATGAATAAAATATATGTATTTAAAATTTATAAATAGTGGGTAAAAATAATCTAATATTGTCCAATTTATTTTTAGGCATAAAGAATGTGTTACCTTAGGTTAAAACTAATTACCATGATAAAAGATTAAATGAAAACATAATAAATCAGGGGGTAAAGAGATTGAAACATGTTAAAAACATGTTTATAATAGAGTGTTTGAGAAATCATCAACTTTTTTAGACAATACACTCCATTATTTTCAATTTTTGGACACACTTTAAATATTTAGTATGTGATACCTTTATAATTTTTTAA
This sequence comes from Viscum album, assembly GCA_963277665.1. NCBI lineage: Eukaryota > Viridiplantae > Streptophyta > Magnoliopsida > Santalales > Viscaceae > Viscum > Viscum album. The sequence goes on from OY728129.1 coordinate 670,665,327, forward strand.
AATATTTTTATAGATGTCATTCTCACCATTTATAAAATTGGCCTCTCCCAAACCATTAAATACCACTCTAAAAACTAGGTTTCCTCATTAAAAGCATACCTAATTACATACACTATAATACCATATCACTCTCCTATTATTTTTATCATATGGGATTTGCTTAATCACTTCCTTTCAAAAGAATCCTCTAAGAGAAACCCATGTAATAAATGTAAGTTCAACACTTTCGCTAACATCTTTTCCTTATTTAAATGAATTTAAAATTTAATTTATTATATATATTATATCATGATATAAATATTTATAGTATATTTAATGGTTTTATATTATGAAAATGAACACTAACAACCTCTCTACTTCCCCTTAAGAAAAGAGAAATTATTAACTATGTATATTTGCGGACTACCACCTCCATGAAAAAATATGTTTTGATTTCCTTCACCACCTAAAGAGGAATATAATAATAAGGAATATAAAATTTAATTATCATGTTTATAAAATATTTAAGGTTTCGAAAACAATAAAAAGTATTAATACATTCTCATGTACTATGGGAAATGAAATCATCATCGATGCATATGTGCGAACTTCCTCCTTGCAGAACAATATATTTCATTTATCACTACCACCATCATGGATGGTTATAATTCATAATTAATGAGTATAAATTAAATATATGATTAATAAATTTCATGAATTTTATTATTTATGGATAACATAAAAATTAATGACCATTATTTGGTTATCCATTAATATTGAAAAATAACCCAAAACTAATTCATCAACGATTTTGTTTTCATGAAAAATGAAATGAATATAATATAAATAGTACTATATTTAACTATAAAAATATATTAAAATATATTAAATAAACTTGTAAGGATAAAATTGGAATTAATGAAATATTACCCAAATCAATGGGAAAATGAAAGCATGAAACTGTGAAAGTTACTAACACCGAGTGGAAAAAATAAAAAATAAAAAATATATTTCTAATTAATGGTCATAAAAATTATATAAAAGGGTAATGTAAATAAATAAATATATATATATATTATTATCATCTTCATATTTTTTACTAGAGGTTAGTTCAGATTTGACCAAATGAGAGTAAATTTAGTGGCTTATTTGTGTCAAATTTAATTTTTAGAGACTTATTTCATTTTGTACACTATGATGTATTTGATATTGATTTTTTTATTCCTAAGGAATTTTTTTTACCATATTTATTTAATTAATTGTTTTTAATATCCATATGATACTTATTATTTAAATATATTTTGATTCAAATGATACCATGGTTGTAACGGGTTTACAGATCTCAATTATTTTTTGAGTCATAATCACTCCACCTAGATTATGATATTTCATGATTAAATTTATATAACCTATGGTAGTGTACTTCTGGGTTTATCTATTATATTTTATAGAAATCCTATTTCACATCGATGTCTTCTTCAATGAAGAATATATTTTTTACAAAAAATGTAATATTTTTAACAGTAATTCCAACTTCTTTTAATGAATTGTTTTCTGAATATCCATCTTTTAACATCCCAACAATGTTCATTTTTAAAATTATAATCCTAATTACGTTTCATATCATGTGAAAATCATATTTCTATGGACCAATTTTGAAAGTAATATTTTTTGTTACACTTTTACACTTTTTGTTTTCACCGAGGTTATTTAAAAAAGGTCAAAAGATTCTTCCATCCTTTCAAAATAAATGGTTTTATCTACAAATTCAAATTCATTATTTAAAACATTAATTTATTTTAAAAGAACTATTCTTTATAATTATATTTAAATTTAGAAGTTTTTATTTTTTTGATAGAACCATTAAAAATGAATTTTCAATGTAACTATAACATTTACTTTTCTAAAAAATATAAAATCATTTTCTAAAAACTATTTTATGATATCACAACCATTTTCCCCTTTATCTATAAGAAAATTTTTTATTTGGAAATAATTTTTTAATAAATAAAATTCAAAATGTTTATATGGAAAACTCTATTGGGGTGATTAATTTTTCAGTGTCAAATGTTTACATGATTTAGTTCAATTTCATTGAAACTATCCTAAAATGTTGTGAAACCAATTTTTCTTTTCAATGGTTAATTTATGATGTGATGAATGAAACCTATTTTAATTCACATAGTTCTTCATTATATGTTTAATAATTGATATCATTTTACATGCCTATATATGGGTGATGAATGATGGGGTCCTATATCACCCTCAGATGCATTGGATATGGTTTTATACCACATTTGGGAATTATTTTGGATGTGAAAATGATGTTGATTAGCTGTGTTCACAAGAATAATCATGAGCATGATATATATTTGTTATGTTCACAATATTTGTTGTGAAAATGATACAACATATATTTTTTTCAAAATATTAAGCACGAACATGATGCGAATTAGATACCTTGACAATAATGTGTGGGAACTAGGTATAATTATCTATGTTCACAGTGTTATTAATACCCATTCTTATGTATATTCCATAATTCTATTTCATTATTTTAAATTTATGATCCATGGAACATGTTTATAATATAATATTTCGACACACTCATTCCATGGTATATTTAGTTCTTTTGAGCCTTTGTTCCCATCTGTCATGACTTATGTATAACTCTTATTTTTCCATGTTTCATTTAATAGGATATTTCTCCCTGAATCATGTTCTCTCATATGTTTATGATCTATCCATAATAAACATTACCTTACTGATCATTTAATCTCATCCCTTTATTATTTTTCCATTTTTCATGTTATTATAAAGGTTATAACTTTTTATAAGTCTCTTTGTGTGTCTAGTTTGTTTCAGTTATAGAGAAGTATTTTATATGTTTTGTAAAATATGTTTCTTATGTAAATTGTCATCAATGTAACTAAACCATACATTCTTGGGATTTAATGATTTTTTGAGATTTAATGTTTATCTTATTGGGATGTTTTAAATGAAATATTTTTTTATCTTGGGTATCAATTTTTATGAATATTATATTATTGATAGAGCTTCTTTGCACACTCTAGCTATATCATATCTTTTTTTCTTTTTGGAATTAGGTATTTCAATCAGTGGGTTTCCATTCAATTTTATTTTTGCATATTATTTTTTTATATTGATCTTATGGTTTTTATTTTAAATTTTCCAGAAGTTTCAATTTTATATAGAGGTGTTAATGGATTTATGGTTGGGGCCACTGTAATAATAATTGAATTTATTAGTCTTTTTTAATAATGGTTTCCAAAGATGCAGATAAATGGTTCATTTTTATTTTCATAGCAGTGATTTTAAAAAATTGAAACTAATTCTAAAAAATTTAAGTTTATTTTAAAAGTTACTTATTAAATTATAGAGGTCGGTTTTAAAAAATGCAACTAATTCACAGTAGTTTATTAAAAACAATCATGAAATTAATGAACATATTTTACTAAGTAATTATTTATTACTTTTTAAAATTTAAGGATGAATAATTAATAACCATTTATTAATTATAACTATTATATATTATTTGTATAATTTTTTATTTGTTATTTAATAATATAAATAATTATAAATTTTCATTTATTAAATACTATACAATAAAAATTAATAATTAATTAAAAATTCAAAAATAGGAAATATTAATAAATGATTATTTATTTAATAATTCTTAATTATCTATTGGTAATTATTAATTATTTATATATGTATGTATTTATTTATAAACACACCTAGACCCATTTACACACACACACACACACTAACACACACACACACACACACATATATATATATCCATCTATAAATTAAATATAACCATGGTCGAAATTTCATCAATTAACTAATTGTCTAGGAGATGTTGAAAATCATATGTCAACTTCAAAAAATGATAAAAATTTATTCGAGTTCCAATTTGTGTCCTGTGACCTATAGAGGTAAACACTGTGAAAGGAATAGTGATAATATTGGATAATTATATTTTAATAAGTAATTACAAAAAAAATCTTAATGTTTTTATTAATTTTTTTAAAAGGAAATTAATTTTCATATTTTTGTCCATTTGGGCACTATGAACATTTAAATCATTGCACATGAAAATATATACAGTGAGCCTCTCAAATCGTTAGGACCAACAACAACTTCTTTCGAAGACACCTCCTTTAAAACTGCACACCTGCGACTTAATCAATCTGAATAATGAACTTCCCCAAAAAACAAAATCATCATTCGCACCATAGAAAAACATTAACGGGCCTCCAATGGAGGAAAAATCCTAGGATACCAGCAACCACTCATCTAGATAATCCCAAATCACCCAAAATACTAGTACATCATATAAGGATACGGTTCGTAACACGAGCATTAGACCGTAGCAGAAGGGGAAGAGATAATGACATCTTCAACAAATAGATGTGCATGTAGAAGAAATCCTTATAAGAGAAAAACATTAACCATGAGTAATAACGGATTCTTCCTAAATATAAAACCAATAGAGTGAATGGGAAGCGATACTATAGGGGATATGATAAAAGGAAAAAATATGGGAAGAGTTAATGATTTTATATATTATTTAATACAAGTTAATAAATTTGAATGTGAAGGATTGAAATCTAGATATATTTCATAGTTAATTCATAGGGGTCATAAGCATTTTTTATTGGGGGATGTTAAAGGTTAAAAATTGTGTTTGTATGTGTATTTATAGGTATTTATATGTTTCTATATTAATACAGCAGTTTATGCATATTTATTTACATTCCTATATATATCAGTTATATATATAAATGCATATATATATATATATATATATATAATTTTATATATTGTTGCATTTATATATGATTATATATATTTATTTATAATCTATATATATTTAAATGTATCTACTTATATTCATATGTGTGTGTGTGTTTGTGTATATATTTAAAACTGTTTATATAAAATTTTACATAATTGTATATCTATGTATATATATTTGTATATATTTATGTTTATTTATTTATATTTATAGTTTTTTAAATATATTAATGTATATTTCTATTCATATAAATATATATTTTACTTCAATTCAAACATATATATATATATTAATGAATATATGTATATATATATATATATTTAATTATATATATAACATTATTTATATTCATTTATTGAAATAAATTTATATTTATATATTTTTAAAAGATATTTTTATAGGTATTTATTTATATTTATTTATATTTACTTATAGTTATTTAAATATATGTATTTATATACATATGTTTACATTAATTTAAATCTTTTTATTAATTTTTTTGTTTGATGTGGTGTTTTTTTTGTTTATTCTAATATAGTTTTTGCCGCCACCTCGTTATCCAAAAATAGATGAAGATATTATATATATTTTATTTTTTATATATATTTATATATATCATTGCTTGTCTGTTAATTTACATTCAACTAAATATATTTATATTTATATATATTTAATAGATACATAGGTTGGCCCAATACATTTTACATGGAAACAACATGTGGAGAGAAGAATTATAATCAATAATAAAATACCACTTTTTCATACAATCAAGCATTCATTTGATCGAAAGTTACAAGTTTTGAACTAACCATAAAGATCGCGGTATTTGAAAGAGATATATTTGTTAGATATGCATTCAAACTTGTGAATATTGTTCTTATAGAGGCATTTTGGGTGACATTAGAGGCGGGGGAATGATCCGCAGTGTTAACTGGTGTTGATGGTCCATTATTTTGTAGAAATTAAAATTCACTATATGACATAGTAAGTAACTGTGCGGCAATGGATTATAGTAATGATTTTCGGTCAACACACTCTGATGGAATTAAATCCATATTCTGACTATGCCGTTTATCTTATTTATGGGTAAATTAACATATAAATGGGGGAAGGGGATATTCCTTGACAAGAGGGGTAACACCACAATGACTCCTTGCAAAACATCTTAGTTAGATAGGGTGTTATGTAAGAGTATTTTTAGTAGTTGTTTAAACTTTTTTCCCTAAGGAATTACATGATGGATCTAGAGAGAACACCATAACATTACATTAGGCAGATAATCCAATCATTCATGGGATTTATGTCACACCGAAAAGGGGTCCTCACACCATCAGGGGTTTAAACGGGGGGGGGGGGTTGGGGGTGGGTGGATTCATGCTGTAATCCTGATGATCTTATAATGAATTTCCTTATACACATATAATGGGGGATTGATTAATTTTTCTAATTATTAAATGGTATTAAGTGATAAAAGGGTTCCATTCTGAATAGTGGTAGAAGATTCCTTAAACCCCCCTCCTCATTCTTTTCTTCTAAGTGACCTAACCCTCTCATTTCTTATAGAATCTTGGTGTTTCTCATCATGGTAGGTAGCTACTGCAAAAGATAGTTTTCCACCAACATCCATATTCTATAATTATCTTTTTATATTTGTCTCTATTTCGAAAACAAAATTCTAGAGCATTTATTAGATTTAAGTAAATCTTCTTCTTTGGCTAGATCAATTGGTATTTTCTACAATATAGGGTCCTAATAACTCAAGGTAAGTGGTTAGAATATTATTCCAATGTGATATATGTCGTATGTGTTGTGTGAAAATGTGTGTGAGTGGGGTGGTCCATGTGATTCCATGAATAAAATAACACTTACATTCTAATTTTATTAGGGTTTATTGATGGTATAACAATGCGTAAAAACTAGGTTTGTGCCTGGAATAGTGTGTGTTGTGTTATATGTGGATACTTGGTTGGTGGGGGTGTGATGAAACCAATTATGGTTGTTTTCCTTATGTTGTAATGAAATGTATTACTATTTAGATATATTTTGGATATAAAATATGTCAGTATAGGTGATATAGATAACTGAATTTGGGGAAAATTTGTTCATCAAATTTATATGAAATTGTGTTCATCATTGTCAAATGTGTTCGTTGGGGTTTACATGTGGAGATAATGGTTCACTAATGTTCTGTCCCAGGATATGGGCTATGCACCTCACCGTGGATGGAAAATGTGGTTTTATGGTTCGTTTACATAACAAATGCACCATAAGGTTGTTTAGTACGCTCATTGGGGGTGGTGTCCTACAAAACATTATATGACATAGGTTATGATGTTGTGTATTTATATAGAGGGGGTGTTTAATATAGAATTTCATGAATGGTCATAGTCAAGATCCTAGATTTAGGGCTTGGTTCACACTATTTCAATTAGGGCTGATAGATTGTGATTATGGAAGGATGAGTATTGAAGTGGCTTATCTTTATCAAGATTCTTAGGCTATGGTTGGAAAAAGTTTATGTACTAGAGGAAATATACATATATAGTTGATATGACTTTGAGTCACCTTGATAATTGAGAATGGTTATTTAGTTATGTTTCTTTGTGATTTCATGAAGTATGGAATTAGTTAGAAGGCCAAGGTATCTTTCAGTATGACCTAATATAGATGTATATTTCCACTCTTTCACTAAAAAAGGTATGTACAAAATCACATGGGAAAGGATTATATTGAGTGGAGTTGGTCGCGTATTATGTTATATTGTAGTTTATTATGTTTATTCTTACACTAGTATAAATATAGACATAATCATGGCACACTGAGGTGGTGGCCTACTGAGCTCCAAATAATACCCTAAAATATCCATCTAAAATATATTTTAATTTAATGATTCATGGAAAAGGTAAAAGAAAAGGTTTGTAATCTAGATCCTAGTGATGGGAGGCGGTTTAGATGGTGTATATAATGCATGACATGATTTTTTTGTTGGGCTAGGTGGTACCTAATTGTCAATATATTCAATATTTGTTATTATTTTATGCACATATATATATATAGGTATTGGGTTATATAGTTGTTTTAGATGGTTCAAGGATTTAATGTTTTTACTTGTGATTGATGTAACTATGTCATCACTAGAGAAACATGACCTCGGTAAAAACATGAGGATCCTGAATTATGAACATTAATAAAATAATTAAATCGAATAATGTTTTTAGATAATCTGAAGGAACATTTGACATAGTATCCCCACATGATATTTTTTCTCGAAGAACAGAATTTGAATCCCTCTATATTGTGCACACACACTGAGAATGCATGTAGGAGCATCGATCATCAAATTCTAGGAGCTAGCACAACGATCTAACAATGTCATTGGCAACCCAATGATCAATATATTGACGTTTCTTTGAATTTAGAAGAATAATTCAATCTAATTACTTGGATAAGATATTATAACTCTAGAAAATGTGATATGAGATAGTCAATCTCAATGAAAGATCCAGGAATATTTTCATCCATGCATGCCTTCACCTTGTTATATAGGGAATTATATGATTACAAAGAAATTCTTACCTGGCCCTTGAGCATTTATTACTCACTACATAATCCATAAATGAAATATTATGGATCCGTTATTGAGTCTTAAATATCATTTATATTTTTTTCACTTACATGTAGTATAATAAATTTATTATATGATAAAAGAGAGTCCTTAACTTAATACTTCATTTTATAAAATATTAAATGAACCTCGAACATTAAAATAATATTTTTATATAGTATTTTCCCATGTAGTAATTTTAATATTTGTAAATAAATTCAATAAAAATTATTCTAAACATCAATAATATTAATTTATTTATTCCTTGGTGAAATATAATATTTAGAAAACACTAGGACCCTAGTAGTGGGCCCCATAATTTCATAGATTCCTATTCATCATAATATGCTTTAATTTTGAATACACTATGTATATGACCCTATAGAACCTTATATAGATAGTTGTGAGTACTATTCTCAGATCTTGAGACATTCCTAGAAACCCATTAGGGTATATAAAGAGATAAGTAATAACTATAACAATAACAACATTTTCTTAGAACAAATATAGTGTAATATATTCTCTTTTTCTTGAAATATCTCATAAAGAAGGTTGCAAATTTAATGTCACCATCATTGTTGATTTATTATTTTTTAACCTTAGTAGAAAAACAGACATTATTTTTTCTCAGTCCATGGATATAGCGAAGGTACTACCATCCAACACAAATAAATACGAGCCCCTAGAAGATAATTGTTAGAAATAATTTGTGTTGACTTAGTATGATGTAACTTGACTATATGCCACATGTTTAAGATTAATTTCATAGTATTTTAATGTTATAATTATATTCTAGGAACTATTATAACCTTTTGATAGAAAAATCAATATATGTAAATTACTATTAATATAATTGGGTTATAAATATAAACACTGTTATGGTAAATATGCATCATGTTTATCTCACTATATACATGATATGGTAATGGAGAAGTACTTCATCATATGGGTATATGGAACCCATTATTATAACAATACCACATTCACTAGATCTAACATTCTAACCATCCTTTTTATCTCTCTCATGATAAGGTCATGTCTCCATTGATTAATGGATTTTTTCAGGGGCCTCCCATGTATTCACTAAATGGAAATTCTCATATTTTCAACAAAACCTCCTTCTGTAATACTTCTCAAGAGATGATATCCCAAAATATACTCCTTTTTCACTATAAAAACTATCCATCTTGGCTAGATCTAGAAATAGAAATATGATAATTTACATTATGATAAAACATTACTTATTCAGTGTTATTCTACGAACAAGAACAAATTGTTTTGTATTTTACATTGCTTCTATAGTAGAAGCAGAAGCTGAACTACATAGGGTATTTATAGTTATGGATACCATTGTCTTGAAGAATATTATCATGATCACTACCTTAGTCATTTTATGATATTTGATAATATTGATTCCAATTAAGAAAAGATTGTGTCACCTCAAAAAATAATATCACTTCCTTTCAAGGTACCAGGTAAAATTTTTTTACCCTCTCAAGTAGATCTAGATACTATTGACTGCTTCCAGTTTAGTTCTTAGGGATACAACTGCTATTTTACAACAAAAAAATATAAATTTTCAATATCACATTTTGTACATAACATGGAATATGTTATAGATCAATTGATTAAACATATGGCATTGTACTCGCCACATTAATACCCTCATATGTATCATACGTGTTTTATTATACATAATTATTCTATGTGACCATGTTGAAAATTATAGCTCTAATATTTACAATATATATTTTTTTACTAACTTGTTAGAATATCTAATATTTACTAGGTCTATGAAATTTTATATGTACCACTGTTGATCATGTTCCCTGAAACATAGCTTGATAATTTAATTCAGTCTTTATAGAATCATTATCATTCTATTCACAATGAACTATAAGACTAATAATTGCTTTCTATATAAAAAACAAATTTCTCTTAGAAAATCATGTAACTCTAACTAATTTGTTGTAAACATATGAAACATATCATTTGAAATGAATATTTTATGATCTTTTCAGAAACATCATTCCAATACATGATTTTAGTAACTTTCACCCCTTATTTGAATTATATTGGGTCACCAAACCTTCATAGTTTCATCATGTATACACCTTCCATGATTGTTGTCCATCACATCCAATGATCAATAAAATTATTATATAAATATGTTAAGAAAACTAAAATTCTAATTTATTTATTTATAATGATTTGGAATTAACAATCAAGACATATTAGTACCAAGAACGTACTATACATGTATAGTTTCAATTGAATACCCACCACAATATTAAAATTAATAATCCCTTGTGATTTGATATATAGAATCCGTTATTGAATTTTAATTATTATTTTCAATATTAACATGTTTCCATTTATATAAAACATGTAGGATCTATTATTGTTAATGAAAAATATATCAATATCACAGTTAATGTAAAACTATAACCATGGTTTTATCCAACCTACACATTATGTGTTTGTGGGACATTAGCATTTATTCATTGTGGATTTTTTCCTATGAAAACTATTTGTGAACCGCTTACTTTGACTAAGTTTAACAAAATATTTCTCCCACTATCTCAAATAGATATGAAATCCCTTCTATATAAATATAGTCTAAAACACTACTATAAAATTTCAAGCTTATGGATTTGTTTAATATCCCTAAAAATTATTTAGGATAATTAATTTAGATGCACATTGTGTTTTTCTTGTTGAAAATTTTTTATCATTAAAAAATTGTTGAATATGAATAAATGTTATTATGAAATAATTTATTTACATAATAATATACTTATATGATATCCATTTTTCAATATAGTTAGTATGTTTTCATGGGGTAACACCATTATTTGCGATCCATGTCTTGAGAAATAATACAATTATCTACGATGCATATAATTTGCAACACTGATACTCCTTTTACTTAAATAAGGAATATGATGTGTATAAAAAATTTAGGAATTAAAACATGAAACATAATAATGATCAATGTTTTCATTAATTAATTATTATCAATATGCTTTAATAACATCATTATTTTGATGTTATAATGAAATGTTTGTTTAGGAATTACTCCACACTACATTTTCATGATAAATGAATGTTTGGATAAGATAATCTTTAACACATGGTTCTAAGGAAACTCATAACTACTAAACATGCATATATTTTACTTCACATTTAAATTATTTAAGACCAATTAAATGAGTCATATGATGTTTATTTACCACTTGTGTAACCTTGTAATAGATCATTCCCTCTAGATGAACTAATTCTGAATGATTTGTGGATTAAATTTATTTATAATGTTTTATTTTCCAAAATAAATAAGTATATACATTAATAATACCTATTGTATTTTCCCCCACATATTCTAAATTCCATAGTAGGTATATCCTTTATGTTAAGTTTTTTTTACATGAAAAAATTATCTTTCCATAAATGTGTATAATAGGAAAACATTTATATTCATCAGTTATTTATATAATTTAAATATAACTAAACCATTGGTTGATTATAAGACTTCATAAGAAACATTCATTCCAAAATGGTATTAATATATCCTTATGTCCAATTGAAATATGAGATAAACGTTTTAGTTATACTCAATAAAATTTCTACAAGAATCATTTACTTTTTCTATTTGAATTTTGTACTTATCACTATTGAATTATGAATCACCATTTCTCATCCGCTTTTAGAACACATTGTACTTCTTGTAATTTTTATTTTCTTACTTTTATACTGCATTTAAATACCCACTGTTATAGGAATATTTTATTTAATACCAATTCCTTAAACATTACAAACCATGAAGAATATACCCTGAATAAGAAGTAAGTACTTACTTCAATTCAATTCATTTGCATTTAAACATCCTTATTCTTATCTCACAAAATTAAAATCAAATGAACTCTTGTATAATTCCATTGTAGTTTTCTATTGAAATAATTTTAGAATATTCATTTAGAATCATACTTTCCTTTAGTTATGTCGTCTTCTCTATCAAATTTTTACCATATGAACTAAGGATGAATCATTTTTATGTTCTTATCAACATAGAGAAATCTTCCCAATGGTATTTAAGTGATTTCTACTTGATTTTCATTTTTTGATATTCAATAAAATAAGATTATATTGGTTAAAATAATATAATAATGGAAAATATTGAAATATCATGATCCATATTTCAATTTACACATAATTGGTGTAATGATCACCTATTCATATCTTACATACCTTTCTCATTCTATATTTCTAGTAGATGAGAAAACATGTTAAAAAATTTATATCTAATGTTGTATCGACAATTTACACCATACATTAAATATTACATTATGGTGTAAGCATGAAATTCATCATAATTGAGTATATTTTATGTATATTTTTCACCATCACAATATGAAGTAGATAAACTAGTATTGGGGACTCTAGTCCCAAAAATTTTCTATGATGTATTAATTTAGGTAAGTTTATGTACTATAATCTAGAAACTTGGGATGATCAAGAAATTAACATTTTATAATACAAATCATTGTCTTTTTGTGGTATTACACTCCATTGTTTAACAAATTAAAACTTTTAGAATAGTGATTTTATCTTGATTACAGATTAAACATCGCCAATTAATTAAGTCATTAAGTGCCTCAAACCATTTTATCTAACTCTATTATCCCTCTCTACTAGACTCATAATACTCAGTCTCTATAGTATCCAAGTTGAAATAATCCTTGAAAACTCTCCTCATAGTCCATGATATGTATATTTTACTACTTAGAGAATTTTAAGGTTGTAAATTGTTTTCCCGCCCACACAAACTCATGGATCCTTGATTTGTTAATTGAATTATCAGCTTTTATAAATCATAAAATTAATTTAATAATGTCTTTTCTTCTAAATATTCAATAACCTAGCTTTCTCTACTTTTTTTATCACCATTATTTATCATTACACATCTCTATCATAACAACTATCATGTAGTTTTACTCACCCTCAACAAGGGTCTAAGATCACCTCATACACCCAATTATTTTTATATTCAAACAATATAGGGAATTTCTGAATTAATATTTCATTGAGTGGTTTTATTATTTTTGGATGAATGAAATCATTTTCTATATGATTTGAACATACAATGTGTTCACATTCCCATCTGACTATATAATATAAAAAATTCATTCATCTCTTCCAAATTTATGTTAATCTATGCATTATTGGTTTATTATTATATGTTTTTCTTTAAAAAATTCGCATTAACAAAAATAATAACCAATAAATAATGTAACGAACAATAAGACTGGATTTGAGAATCTATTACAAGTTGATCTATATAAAATCAAATGACCAACCATGAATTTGGTGTATAATACCTAATTTAGGCATTAAATCATATCATATCTCACTCCCTAGTCCAATGTTTCCTTGTATCTTCTGGGATACCACATCATATTCTTGTGGTTTGTGACTTATACCATCTTCTTCTGTGTATATAAATACTCTCACATGGGTGACATGGTTTCAAGAGTGCAACAAACTAATACATTATTTTATCTAAGAATGCATGAACATATACATATTAAATGAGAAAAACTAATGAGGTGCATACCATCTTATTTATATTATTATTTATATGCATCTCATTCAATAGAAATAATTAAATAAATAAATAAATTATTAGACATACAATGACATTTCAATACTCAAAATGATTCAGGGTGCAATTAAAATATGTAATAAAAAATTTATTTTTCAATAAATTTATATAGAATATGATATTTGAATTAAAATAATTATAATAAATAAAAAATTCAAATAAAATTCACTCTATCCCCATTTAAAATTTTTAATTCAAAAAATTATAAATTTTATTTGGAATTTTATTTTAAAACATGTCACATAGTTTTTAGATATAAATATATATACATACCTAAATGGATATTTTTACATATATAATCTTTTAACTGTTTTATCAAGTCCTTACGTAGCTCAGATATGGCTGGGTGGGTTAACCAAGACCCAACCCTGCCAAAATTGGGTCAAGAAGCACCATGGAAGTCTTATTTTAGGTTGAGATAGTCTCTCCGGACCTATTTCATTTTGGTTCAATCATTCTAGTGTTATGTTTCATGGGTCACTAGCTCTGCAAAGGGGTGTGTCCATAGAAGTCTTAAATCTATGGACAACCAGATGATGTTAACTCAGTGATAGGTTGAATGAGGGTGAGGGAAGGTGAAAATGTTTGATTCTTTTTATTTTTGCACAGTACTTCCACAACCACATTGAAAGTATTAATGATTGTTTTTTTTGTTTTTTCACTGATGAAGACTGTGGATAGTATCCACAAAACCTTTTAGTTTTATTTATATTCAGAAATAAACATAAAAACAATATGATTTTAATTTTTCATAATAACTCAACCAATAGTGAAGAGTTATTTTTGATTGAAAAAAAAAATTTGGCCTTCAAAATCTGGTCAGAATAGATTAGATTTAGCATAAAATCTTTACAAGACTACACCTTCAGGAAAAATATAACAAATAGAAAATTATATGTTCATAATATAATACTCACAAAATATTTGGTTTCAATACGTAAAAATATTTGGATGGACCTAACTTGGCCATATGATATCAGATTGAATCGCTGCATGTGGTGTTGGGACTATCGGATTCCCTATACACAAATTTAGTTCAAATTTATTTTTTTCATTTTCTTAAATCATCTAGTTATTCCTATGATATTAATTATTGGTATCGAGGAATGAAGTGGTAATAGATGAGATGGAGATTTAAAATTTTTCACTAGTGATTGGCATATCTATGTCATCGCCGAAGAAGTATAACCCTAATAAAATTCCAAGGATCGTTCATAAAGAAATTTAATCACATAATTAAATAAAATAATTACCTAAAAATATCCAATGTTAATGTTTAAATATTATCATCACTGGAGATCATTTCTTGAAGGAAATTAAGATGAATCCCTCTATACCATCTACATATTCTTCGAAATCATATTGGAGCATCAATATTCAAATTATGGGTACTATTGTGGCGATCCAATTATTCCTTAAACATCCCAATGATCACTCTATTGACGTTCCTTTGATGTGAGAATAATAACTCGGTCTGATTTCATGGATCGAGATCATCTCTCTTCAAGAAGATTTAAAGGAGATAGATTCTCTCAATGAATGAGAACTATAATGTTCTAACAATGTATGCATCATCCTACTTACGTAGTGAGTTATAAGATTAACTGGAAAAGACTCCCTGGCCCACAAACATTTTTACTCACTATATATGCCATAAATTAAATCTTATGACTGAATTACTAATTCATAAATTTCATTTATATTATTATCACTAACTTATAATATAATAAATTTATTTTGTGATAAAAGTGATTCATTAACTCGACTTTCTATTCCCACAAATATTAAATGATCCTTGAACATTAAAACAATAATCATTTTGTGAATATTTTCACATGAATCTACTTTAACCCTTGTAAATACTTTAAAAAAATTCTAAACAAATTAATCTAATCTTGAATAATATGAATTTATTTAAATCTAGTTGATCTAAAATTCATGAATATCACTCAGACACCGGTGGTGAGCCACAACATTTCTTAAATAAATATTCCTTAGAAATGGGAAGACTATTGAATATGATTAGTTGTGACCCTTTATTCCCTTATCACGATTGTAGTGACTACTATTCGTATACTAGGAGTGGAGACTATCAACCCATCAAGGCCCATAAAAATATAATGAAACGTCATAATGATGACTACCTTTTATATGAACACATTCTGTGTAATATAATATTTTTATATCATGATATATCATAAAGAATGGAACCCACTTCATGTTATCATTATTTCATTATTATTTTTTTACATTACACGATGAACTTAAATTTATTACAATTTGTCCTAGATGTAGTGAAGGTACTACCATGATGATCAAGTATGCCTGAGATACCACTTCATCAACTCGAAAGTGAAAATTCTTATCTTGATCATTCAACCAATGTCATTCCCCCAAAGATAAACCGAATACATGATACCTAAACACAACATAATTAGCATGTATTTTTTTCTTTCATTAATGTATGTGGTAAAATTGTAAACATTGATGAAAATATCACATCAGTAGACCAGTAAACATGTTCATATATTGAAACATCCAATGAATCCTGAAACATGTGTTGTTCCTATTAGTGGTTCAATCCTATCGATATAAAATACATGAGATCACTAAGTATTAAATTCATGAGAAGAAGTATCAATAATTATGTGCCCCCATCAATTGATATAATACATCATCTATGTCTAGTTAGTATGATATATCTAGACAAGAGGACAAATTATTAAGATTAATTTCATAGTATCTTAAGGATCTCATTATTATCTGGGACCTATTATAACCATTAAATAAGATATATAATATAACAATATTACCATTAATATAGAAGATATAGAAACATCAACACTATTATAGTAAGAATACATCATGCATCTCTCACTATATACATGACATGGTAATGGAAAAGTACTTCTTAAGATTGTTCTACGGAACCGAATATTAAAACAGTATATATATATGTATATATATATGATCAACCAATGGGTGGTCCTGTTCTTTTTTTATGACTAGAATAACATAGTAGATATTGATTGTATCCCAAAAATTGAACTTTTGGACAGTTGTTTTGTCATTAAATAGTACTTATATTGTGTTTTTATGGATATTAATTATCACATATGGATATAGTCTCCCCATTATCATTTCTATATTCCCTCATTTCAAGTAGGAATCCTTTGGAATAATTTCCGACATGTATAAAGTTCAGTGGAACTCAGTTCTACTTATTATTGTGAGTGTCAGGTTGGGGCCTTACAGAGTTATATAAGAGATATGGGTATCAAAAGGTAATGCCTATGTGGGTATGTCTCTCCATATTTCAAGTAAGTAATTCTTTTTAGGGGTTTTATGAATTTCAAGTATTAGGGTGATGTTTGGGAAAATTTGAATGAATTTCTGAATGTTTTTAGGGATTTTATAAGGGTCCATGGTTGGTAAATAATTAGTGGAAACCATGTAACTCCCCAAGTAAATAGTTCATAATGGGACATTGGGTATTATATAGGAACACTATTAATGATCATAGTTTGGCCAAACTTTTCACCCCCAGTAGAAACTATGAAATGTTGGATAGTGGGATTTCACCTGGTTGGCGCATGGTTTGGAAAATAAGGGATTCAACCGTGTGAGGTTATATCTTGGTGTAGAAGTTTGTTCACGATTAGCACAAGTTTTTCTTAACCGTGTGACTAACCATGCAATTTTTTAAAAAAAATATCCACAAAAGGTAGATCTAGATTAGGATTATGATTTAGCCCGTAATTGTTTCACAAACTAAACCGAAATGGCGAAATCTCCTTCTCATTGGATAAGAAATCTTTTCCCATCGATATGGAGGTGATATGAAGGTTTATCTTGGTTTTTTAAGAATAATTATCATTTTAAGTCATTATTCTTCATAGTTTCCCTTGTTTTTCCTTCCATATACCATTCCATCCCCCTCTTTTCAATTTTTAGATCTATATATGTCATGGATAGATCTAAAGAATTTTATTACGAATATGATTATATTTATCTTTTTTTTTATTTTAGGGGAAGGGATCTATTGTAGGTTTTTTGAGTTTTCACATGTTTTGTGGATATTTTCGGGTTGTTTTCCATTTTACCCAAGTATTATAAGTTAGTTGGAATCACTCTCAAATCCTACATTTAGAACACGAGGTCCTTATTTAAAATTGGTCATTTTCCTTGATTTTTTTTTGTGAAAATGGTTTAAAAATCATGGTAGAAACCCTCTTTAGGGATGGTTTGTAGTTTTTTTGGAATGTTTTCAATTGATATGATAAATTATTTGCAGTTTGATTTTGAAATGTCGATTTTAATATCAGTTGTTTGGTTTGATTTATAAAAAAGTTTTTATGGAATGGTTTTCAATAAAATGATATTTTGTTGAAATGGGTTCGGAACACTTGGTATCATGGGATTGGCATGGTTAGCATGTGTTCATGTGCATTGGGATAGATAAGAGAATGATGTACCCCCATTAGAAGTTTGGTGTGGATAAGGGCGTGAAGTACCCCCATAAAAGTGGTTCACCATGTGATTACTTAGTGAAAGGATGACTCAACAATTTCAAGTATAGGGTGGTCCATGTTTCATGCATGGTTGGATGTGTGGATATGTTGAATGGAATCTGTTATAGAAAATTTGAATTTGTGAAATGGATTTAGTGATTATTCTTCATTCCTTGGAACTTGATATTGTTTTGTGAAAATTTTTTGGTTATAGCACTTGTTTATATTTTGATATAGAGTATTTAGAAATTATTTTATATAAAAAATTTTATACAAGTGTGTTACAAAGTTATATCCTATTTTTGTGATTAGGGAAGTCATTTGCGAAAAGCCTACTATGTTTTAATACTCATCCCTTATTTTACATTTTTTCACTTCTAAAGATATCATTTAATGGGAAACAGGCAAAGGTAATGTATCCCATTTCAATTTGTGGTGCTTAGTGACACATGGTCTATTTCGTGGTGTTGGATCATGGAAATATCTGGGCCTTGGAGTTTCATTAGAAGTATTTTTGTTTTTTAGATATGCCTTCAACTTTTCATTTGTATATATTTTTTCTTCTTTTGTGGTTCTCTTTTGTAATAATTATTGATATAAATTGTTTTTACTGGATTTATATTTCATTTATATCACACAGCATGTAGTGGTTTATTTTTTATTGTGTGTTTGTTTTGTTGTTTTATTTTTAAATGCAAAATCACCCCAAACTATTAAGGAATCCATTCGCCTTTACATGCAACATTTTGAATATTGATGATGTTGCCTAAGGCCAAGTAGTGTTCCTCCACCTTCTCAAGCCAATGATGAGGGTTTGTATGTTACAAGTGGTATAATTCTTATTTCTTGCAAATATATTTTTGGAACAATTGTTCATCAGTTCTTTTAGTCTCGTAGTTGAAATTTATTTCAGTCTTGTCCTTGTAATTGGTTGATAGAATGGAGTATGATTTTTGGGACATGAAAAGTAGAGCATAAAAAGAAGTAGCCAACCATTTTATGTTGAACATCATGTTATCATGGAGTTGGATTCATCAGTGTCTTGGATACAATTATATGAAATTGTAATATCAATGTCATGGGTTTAGCCAGTGAGAAGAGGATGACATGCATTATAGAAATAACTTCCCACAAGGGCTTCATATCTCATTTTAATTAATTATTTGATGAAAATTAATTATATTTGAAAAAGGTTGATTTTTTTTTCAAATGAATGATTTTGAAAAGGTGTATATTTTTTGTATTTTGAAAATGGTATGATTTTCACAATAGGGTAGATATTTTTTTAAAAAAAATGGTTTAATGTGTGAATTGGTTGATTTCAGAACAACATTTTGTGATAGTATTATTTTGAAAATTTTGAAATGATAATCCATCAGTTAATAGGGAGTGGGATTGTAACACCCCATGCTTCCACTGTACTCTTTCTTTTGAATAATACAGTCGCGGGTGTTGTACACAACTTTGAGTTTTAACACACACACCACAACCAATCAAACTAGCAGTTATGAATAGTAATAACCAATTTTTTAATATTTATAAATTCTATCTTTCAAAATTGACTTCATTTTTGGATTCGGAATATCAAAATTAGCCTAGGGTGAAATATTTGTATTTTTCTGAAAACATTCAATTTTTGATGAATAGTGAAAAACACTAAGTTATAGTTTAAAACCAAATTTTTATTTAAATAACTATTTATTTTATTTAAATTTAATTAAGGTCAAAATAGATACATAATACCTATATTAGTTCAATGTAAGTCATTGGAGTTAGTTTAGAATAATTTTATATATATTTAAAATTTATTGAACTTTTCACCGTCTTTTAACCACCTCCTAGGAGAATTTGGAAATTCACATAAAACTTAATTTTACCACTTCTGTGAGTGAAATTTTAAAAATACAAGAGACATGGTTAATATCAAAGAGTAAAATGTGGTTCATTGAGATGAAAATAATTTTTTTTGAATAGTAACTTTTTACTTTTATTTACTACGGTTAAAAGTAAATAGGGTAATTAAGGGAAAAAATGATATTAATATTACCCTAAAACATGTCGTAATTATATTGGAAAAGTTTATTTAGACCAAAAACAACTTTAGGAATAAAATATTATCATTTTGGTCCACTTGGAATAGAATAGGACATTTGTTATTATTTAATTCAAAGAAGAGTTAAAAGAGTTAAAATCAAAGTTTATTTACTAAAACAATTTTAATATAGGGTTATACAAAAGATAAATTAGATTTTAAATATTCATTAGAAATAAAAAAATATTTTCTACATAATGGTATTTTATTTATAATTTTTATACATTATATATTTTAATTTATTTATGACACAATGGTGTTGCAATAATTACCTAATTAATGAAATATTAAAATAATAGATATTATAAAAATCAAAATAAATGCAATTTGAGACTTTTTATGAATTCCACTAATTTTAAAGGTTAATTGGAAATATTAGGATTGATTATATAAATTTTTTTCGAAGTAATAATGCTGTTATGAATTTATCAAAAACAAAATACCCAGTAGTGTCAAAGTTGACATAAAAGAGTTTTTAAAACAAATATTATATTATTATTTTATATTCAATTCCTAAAAATATAAGGATAGGCCAAGAGACTTATATAATGATAGGTGTATCACTGATGGACCACTTGGGGGTCTCTTGGAGGTATATAGTAAGTTTATTAACAATATAATATAAAAATACAAAGTGACATGGTAAGTGTCAGACTAATTAACTACGAGTTAAAACTAAATGATAAGGTTAATATAATGACCCAAACCTTTCTAAATTCTATTGGTTGAGTGGTGTTAGACCCATACCCACCTTAACCTTTAACTAATACACTTTGGAGCCATTATAATACGATTATGAATTTATTATAAAATAATATTTCTAGCTTTTCCAAAGGTGCCCCTCACCCCTCTTTTAAAAGGGAACTCACCCTTATCAATAATTCACACAATCAAAGCATTTTGGCTCGGCCAAACCCATCCCTAATACTCTCTAAACATCCCAAAATTTAAAGTAGAGTCCTTAGTTTGATCAGAAAGCCAACCTAAAGAGCCCTTTTGATCAAATCATATGTAAGAACACGAAGAAGAGGTAATGTTTTCACCACCCTCATTCATGTTCCTTTCTTCTTCAACTTCTTCTTTCATTATTATTCCCATTCTAAATAAATAACTCCAGTATCTTATATATATTGGGATGTTATTATAAATATGGTACAACCATATTCAGTATTCTATCCATCCTTTGAATGACATGTCACCATACGTGCGTACGTACGGCTTACTGTCTCCACGTCATGGTGTAATTATTATTCAATAAATTATTATTTGGATGCGTAAAATAATGATGTGTAATTCATGTAAATAATAAATATAACATGATGATTATTCTGTATCTATGATATACCATCCAATTATATATTATTTTAATATCAAAATAATGATATTGTCGTTCGTGTGTATGTACGGACTACCGTCTCCACGAACGCGATGAGATTCATTCTCCATCGTATCTATTCAAGTATAATTATCATTTTATGATTTAAAAATAATGTGTAAGGAATTGATATCATTGTGTATATGAATAAGATACAATGTATCCATAACAAATAGATATTATGTAACAAAACATATACGAGTAAGTTAACACCCGAAACGACGATAATACTAAGATATTATTAACAAAGAAATGTTAACAGATCATATACGATATCATATTAATGTATATGAATCTTGTATAATTTAATAACAATTATTTCACCATTTTACAGGAGGTTAACCTACCCCCAACCAAGGAAAAGTTCATGGTAAGGGTTTATTTCACAATCTCTTCATTATCCGAGGTTGTTTATACGTAATTATCTACTGAAACCTCTTTATCATCCACATCCATGTTTCTTAAAAATGTATTACAAATAATTCTTACAATTTTTAAGAATATGGGATAAAGTCATTTATACCCTTGTTGACTTTTTGTAAGATTTTTATAAAGGAATATTTCTGTCATTTTCCAAACAAGGTCATGTTTATCCTTTTCGACCGAATTAAGGTAAGAATGTTTTTTTCACATATACAGTGGGTGTGCCTATTTTCCACCATTATAAAATCATGGAAGCTTCCCTTACAAGATTATAAGAAAATGTTTTATTTTATATATATATGAAACTTAAATGATTTCAAAATTGATATAGATATTTCTCTAAAAAGAGTTTTGATTTCATCTATTCCAACATCCTTTGATGGATTTTAATTTTATTTGGAGTTGAATTATTATGATACTAAACATTCATATTGTATTGATGGTTTTGTGATATGTTTGATTGTTGATGTGTTATTTTTATACCATTCATGGTTTATGATGAAAGTACTGACATTTCATATGCTAGTTTTAATACGAATGTTTATGTTATGTTTAAACATGTTCATATGAGGAATGCATTGGACTTAATAAGTAATGGGTGGAGCTCGCTATTGCTCCTCAATGCATCGGTAGGTCTCATGAGACAAAATAGTGTCTTGGAACAAGGCCTTGACAAAATATTATTTGTAGTATTGGCATGAGGTCTTGGATATGTGGTTATGATAGTCTGGCATTATGCATTCCATCATTATGAAAGTGGTTATTGATATTGCATGTGATTATTCGACTAGTAGAATATCAATGTGAATAAGTATATAGAACCATTTCATTTTATTTCTTCCATATTATGCTGAAGTTCATGTTTTAAATGGATTTTGTTTTATTTATACATTGCCTTAAATGTTTATGCTTATTTATGAATGTTTCCGCTATATTGTTATCCATATTGGGAATTTGAACTCACCCCTTTCTATGTTTTATTTTTCTCAGGATGTGAAGAAGTATTTTATGAATGACCTATATTGATAGTATGAGGGGATAAGAGTGTGGACTATGGAGACTATATTATTATAGTTTTTTCATTTTATGATGTAATGTAAACTCTATGAATGTATCTAGTTATTACAAGGCTACTAAAGTAATCGGTATTTAGAGATTTGATCTTTTTTGTGATCATGCCAATGTTATGTAATAATCCAACGACTCTGGGTAACTAGGGTCGGGGCATTACAGTTGGTATCAGAGGAAGTTTAGTACAAACCATGGAAGCTAGATTTAGATAAAATCTAATTAGAGCACCTAGATTTAAGATGGACATTGAGGATTAGTATAGAAGAAATTCCTAGAAATTTTGTATTGTAGTGATTTTGTGAGTATTCCGAGGAACACATCCCTGTCTGGATACGAGGCAGTAGAGGCAGCTCTTGTACAGATGTACCTAGGGGTAAAACCCGAAAACACCACTTTGAGCTAGACTCGAATGGGAATTGGTGCATGACAACGGGCCTTGCTGCACTATTGGTTACGACACTCCAGGGGGATATGCTTAGGATAACTCTCATTTTCTTTACAAATCATTATGAAGGGTTTATGAGTATATACGTCCTCAAAGAAAACATTTTTATGATTATGGATTATATCCATAAATAGTTCAATTTATGTTTAGTGTTTTATAAGTATGGAATTATATATTTTGATTCATAAATTGATCTTGTTTATGCCATTGTTTAGAAATGGCACCTAGTGGAAAAAATGGAAACCATATCAATGCGCGCACTCCATGTAGGGATTTCCCTCCTTATCATGATAATTATAGTGGAACCGAGGATGCAACTGGTGTTGATCAACTAATCACCATACTGTGACAACTCACTCAGGTTATGAATAATAACCATACCGTATGAAGCACCCTGAACCACAGCGTGGAGGATCAATGTTAGATCGCTTCGTGAGGCAGAAACCACCAACATTCAATGGGACTAAAAATCCATTAGTATATGAGCAATGGATAAGTTCCCTAGAGAAAATATTTCAGGCTTTGGGGAGTAGTGAAAGGGAATATGTTGTCATGTCAGTTTATCGCCTCACTGGAGATGCTGATCAATTGTGGTCATTGATTCAAAACACGAAGGAAGATGATGAAGTATCAAATATGGAATGGAGGGAGTTCAAAGAACTGTTATTAGAAAAATACTTTCCTCGTGACCATCGAGAATATATGGAAAAGAAATTTCTGAGTCTGAGACAAAAGGAGGATGAGAATGTTGCAAAGATTGAGGCTAACTTCACGAGGTAAGAAAGGTATGATGGAGATTATATACATAACCCAAGAAGTAATATTGATCATTTCATTGATGGGTTAAAACCATTTCTCCATTGAGCATTAATCTCACAATCCCTCTCGTCGTACGAAGACATTGTCTCATGTGCTATCAAGATAGAAAATGAATTCACTAAGTCTTATGACATTAAAGCAAAGAAAGAGAAGAAGATATATGCTGATCAATCTGGGAATGGAAATAAGGGGAAGAAGGGAAAAGTTGAATATCCATCCTTTAGTAAATGTTGGAAGAAACACCCTGGTACTTGCTTAAAAGGAATGAGAGTCTGTTACAAGTGTGGTGAAAAATCCCACCATGCTCGTGATTGCAAGGGGAAGAAGGAATCTACCAATGTCCAATGATACAATTGAAGGGATATGGGAAATTATGAAAAAAATGTCTTAAGCGTTAGGGGAACATACATCAAAAAAGGCCAAGGGATCAAGGACAAGCTTATGCTATCACTACTGCTGAGGTAGAAGCTCTGAAAGACGTGGTGGCAGGTAATTTAATGGTTTCCCCAAGTGTAAAAAATGCATTATTTGAATTTGTATCATCTCATTGTTTCATATCATCCCAGTTTTCTAATAAAATTAGATATTTCAAATTTGATTTAATAAGGGAGATGTTAGTTAAAACTCCTAAGGGAAGTATCATTGCAACAAAGTTTTGTGAATCCGTCCCCATTAGAGGACATAAATGTTCTTTATCCACTGATCTCATTGTCATACCTATGATTGAGTTTGATATAATCCTCAGTATATATTGGCTTTTGGACCATGATGCGAAGATTTATTGTAAGAAGTTGGAGGTTACGATTTTTGAGGATGATGATAAGGAACACCTTATCTTTAGAGAAGAATCGTCACCACCTAATTCTTATCTAGATCCACCCCTAGTAGCTCAACTAAATTAAATTATTGGGGAGGATAAGAATGAAATGACTATTGGTGAGGAAAGTAATGTTCAAATATAGGATGTACCTATTGTGAAATAATATGTAGATGTGTTTCTGGAAGATTTACCTGGACATCCTCTAGAACAAGAAGTTGAGTTTTCCATTGATTTAATTCCTAGATCAAGGACTATATCGAAGACCCCTTATAGAATGGCCACTATGGAATTAGTTGAACTAAACACACAATTAGAGGAATTGAGTAATACCGGATTTATTCACCCTAGTGTTTCTCCATGGGGATCCCATGTTCTTTTTGTTAAAAAGAAAGATGGATCTATGAGGTTATTTATCGACTACAGGGAGATAAATACTATAACAATAAAGAATATGTATCCCCTACCTTACATTGGTGATTTATTTGACCAACTTCATGGATCTCAATAATTTTCAACGATTGACCTTCGATCTTGATACCATCAGTTGTGTGTGAAGAAGGAAGACATTCCAAATACAACATTTCGAACAAGGTACGGGCATTACGAGTTTACAGTAATACCTTTTTGGATGACTAATGCACCCTATGTATTCATGGATCTAATGAATAGTGTTTTCAAGGAATATCTCAATGATTTTTCGGTGGTATTTATTGATGATATCTTCGTATACTCCAAAAGCTACAAAGATCATGAAAATCAATTGCGCATTATCCTGAAGACTCTGAGAAGACATGAATTATATCGAAAGTTTAGAATGTGTGAATTCTGGTTTCAAGAGATTTCTTTTCTTGGCTATATTTTCTCTAAAGATGGAATCTCTATTGATCCTTCTAAGACCAAGGAAATACAAGAATGGCCAAAACATACGAGTATAACTGAGGTACGCAGTTTTATTTGTTTAGCAGGTTATTATTGAGGTTTTGTCTAGAATTTTGCCCGATTGGCTAACCAATTAACAAAGCTCACACGTAAGGGGGTTAAATTTGTTTGGACAAAAGAGTGAAATTTTTTTTGAAGAACTAAAGAAAATATTAGTCAATGATCCTATATTGACTCTACCATCGGGGAATGATGGGTTCGTTATTTATAGTAATTCATTGAATAAAAGACATGGTTGTGTCCTTATGTAGAATGATTGGGTTATTACCTATGCATCACGATAGTTGAAAATTCATGAGAAAAACAATCCTACTCATGATCTCGAGTTAGTTGTTGTGATATTTTCTTTGAAGATATGGAGGAACTACCTCTATGGTGAAAAATGTGAGATTTATACCGATCACAAGAGTTTGAAGTATATTTTCTCACAAAAAGAACTCAACATGAGGCAATGGAGATAGCTTGAATTACTCAAGGATTATGATTGTATGATACACTACCACCATAGGAAGGAAACTAAGGTGGAAGATGCTTTGAGAAGAAAAGATCATGGATTTTTGAAAAATATGAGAATTGAAAGGGATCCAATTTTCATGGATCTAGTGATGATGGACATGGGAATAACCTTGGAAGGTGAAACATTAGTGATTTTTCAAATGGTTTCCAAACCATATTTACTAGAAAGGATTAAGAGTCCTCAGACCGATGATGAATAATTTCAAAAGAAGATGAAAGCTGTGAATGATGGGAGATTGAATGAATTTGTGTATGAAGATGGGATTTTAAAATTTTGGAAGAGTCTTTGTGTTCCCAATATACCTGATCTAAAAAAGGAATTATTGGATGATGCTCATAGTTTCAATTTCTTTATACACCCTGGGAGCACCAAAATGTATGGAGACTTGAAGGAACATTTTTGGTGGGAAAACATAAAGAGGGAGATTGCTGATTTTGTTTCAAGATGAATGGTTTGTCAACAAGTGAAAGCTGGAAGGCAACAACCTGGAGGAGTCATGCAAACTCTTCCCATACCAGAGTGGAAATGGGACAATATTACAATGTAATTTGTCATGGGGCTACCAAAGACACCTAGAACGAAATGATGAAATATGGGTTATTGTTGATCGTCTTACCAAGTCAGCACATTTTCTTGATATAAGGGAAGATCTACCACTGGAACGTCTAGCAAGACCATATATTAATGATGTGGTGAGACTTCATAGAGTACCCTTATCAATTGTTTCTGATCACGATCCCCATTTTACATCAAGATTCTGGAAGAGTCTTCAGAAATCCATGGATACTGAACATCAATTGAGCACTGCCTACCACCCTCAAATAGATGGACAATCCGAACAGACTATTCAAACCATAGAAGAAATGTTGAGATCATGCTCGCTTAACTTTCAGGGTATGTGGGATCAATATTTACCTCTTGTATAATTTTCCTATAACAATAGCGTCAATTTGAGTATTCAGATGGCACCATATGAAGCGTTATATGGAAAGAGATGTCGTACACCAACCTGTTGGGATGACGTTGGTGAACGAAAACTTGTAGGCCCAAAACTAGTGGAGGAAACAATAGAAAAAGTAAAGGTAATCCAAAACCACATCAAAGCAGCTCAAAGTAGGCAGAAGAGCTATGTCGATAACCAAATGAAGGATTTGGAATTTCAGGTAGGAGATCATGTTTTCTTGAAGATATCTCCATGGATGGGAGTTATACGTTTTGGTAAGAAGGGTAAATTGAGTCCTAGGTACATCGAACCTTTCGATCTTCTAGAACGAATTAGGGCAGTAGCTTACCATTTGGAAATCCCCCAAGTCTCTCCAAAGTTCACGATGCGTTCCTCGTATCACTGTTGAGGAAATACATGCCAGACCCAACGCATGTACTGACCTATGAGGAATTAGAACTGGAACCTGATCTGTATTATTGTGAAGAGCCCGTCAGGATTCTTGATACGAGAGAACAAATACTAAGAAACTGGACGACTCGTCTGGTAAAAATTTTGTGGAGAAACCATAAGATGGAAGAGGCAACATGGGAACCCGAAGAACTTATAATGAAGAACCACCTGAGTCTTTTCATGTGGTAGTATTCTATAAATTTTTATGATGAAATTATTTGAAGGAGGGGAGAATGTAACACCCCAAGCATCTATGGTACGCTTTCCTTTGAATAATATAGTAGAGTGTGTTGTATGTAACTTCAAGTTCTAACACACACACCACAACCAATCAAACTAGCCATTATGAACAGTAATACCCACTTTTTGAAATTTTATAAATTTTATCTTTCAAAATGGACTTAATTTTTGGATTCAGAATATCGAAATTAGCCTAGGGTGAAATTTTGGTATTTTTCTGAAAACATTCAATTTTTGATAAATAGTGAAAAACACTGAGTTATAGTTTAAAACCAAATTTTTTTAAATATTTATTTATTTTATTTAAATTTAATTAAGGTCAAAATATATACTGAATACCTATATAATTTCAATGTAATTTATTGGAGTTAGTTTAGAATAATTTTAGATATATAAAAATTTTATTGAACTTTTCACCTTCTTTTACCCACCTCCTAGGAGAATTTGGAAATTCACATAAAACATAATTTTACCACTTTTGTGATTGAAATTTCAAAATTCTGAGAGACATGGTTAATATAAAGGAGTAAAATTTGGTTCATTTAGTTGAAAATAATCTTTTTGTGAATAGTAACTTTTTTACTTTTATTTACCACAGTTAAAAATAAATAGGGTATTTAAGGGTAAAAATGATAATAATATTACCCTAACACATGTCCTAATTCTATTGGTTAAGTGTATCTCAATCAAAAACAACCTTAGGAATAAAATAATATCATTTAGGTACACTTGGATTAGATTTGGACATTTATTATTAATTAATTCAAAGAAGAGTTAAAAGAGTAAAAATCAAAGTTTATTTACTAAAATATTTATAATATAGGGTTATAAATAATGATAAATTTGATTGTAAATATTCATTAGAAAGCTAAAGATATTTCCTACATAATGGAATTTTATTTATAATTTTTAGACATTAAATATGTTAATTTATTAATGACACAATGGTGATGCAGTAATTACCTAATTAATGAAATATTAAAATTATCCAAATTATAAATATCAAAATAAATGTAATTTTATACTTTTTATGATTTACACTAATTTTATAGGTTTATATGACATATTAGTATTGATTATATAAGTTTTTTCAAAGTAATAATGCTGTTATAAATTTATCAAAAATAAAATACCCAATAGTGTAAAAATTGACATAAAAGAGTTTTTAAAATAAATATTATATTATTAATTTATATTCAATTCTTAAAAATCTAAGGTTCGGAAACTAGACTTATATCATGATAGTTATATCATTAATGGACCTCTTGGGGGTCTCTTGGAGGTATATAGTAAGTTTATTAACTATATAATATAAAAATACATAGTGACATGGTAAGTGTCAAACTAATTAACAAATAGTTAAAAACTAAAAGATAAGGTTAATATAATGACCCAAACCTGTATAAATTCAATTGTTTGAGTGGTTTTAGACCCATCCCCACCTTAAACTTTAAATAATCCACTTTGGTTCCATTACAAACCGAATATGAATTTGTTATAAAATAATATTTCTAGCTTTTCCAAAGGTGCCCCTCACCCCTCTTATAAAAGGAAACTCCCCCTTCTCACTAATTCACACATTCAAAGCATTTTGCCTCAGCCAACCCCTACCCAAATACTCTATCAACTTCCCTCAATTAATCCTAGAGGCCTTAGTTTGATCAGGAAGCCAACCTAATGATCCCTTTTCATCAAATCAAAAGGAAGATCCCGAAGAAGAGGTAATGTTTTCACCAACCCCTTTCAAGTTCCTTTCATCTTCGACTTCTTATTTATTTGTTATTACAATTATAAAATAATAAATCCAGTATCTTATATATACTGTGATGTTATTATAAATATGGTACAACCATATTCAGTATTCTATCCATCCTTTGAATGGTATGTCACCATACGTGCGTACGTACGACTTACCGTCTTCACTTCGTGGTGTAATTGTTATTCAATAAATTATTATTTGTATGGGTATAATAATGATGTGAAATTCATGTAAATAATAAATATAACATGATAATGATTATGTATATATGATATACCATCCCATTATATTTTATTTTAATATCAAAATAATTATATTCTCGCTCGTGCGTACGTACGGACTACCGTCTCTACGAACGCGATGAGATTCATTCTCCATCATATCCATTGAAGTATATTTATCATTTGATGATTTAAAAATATTGTTTAAGGACTTGATATCATTCTGGATATGAATAATATACAACATATCCATAACAAACACAGGTTATTTAACAAAACATATACGAGTAAGTTAACACCCGAAACGACGATAATACTATGATATTATTAACAAATCAATGTTAAAAGATCATATATGATATCATATTAATGTATATGATTATTGTATAATTTAATAACAATTATTTCACCATTATAAAGGAGGTTAACCTACCCCCAACCAAGGAAAATTACAAGGTAAGGGTTTATTTCACAATCTCTTCATTATCCGAGGTTGTTTATACCTAATTATCTACTGGGACCTCTTTATCATCCACATACATGTTTCTTTAAAATGTATTAAAAATCATTCTTACTATTTTAAAGACTATGGGATAAAGTCATTTATATCCTTGTTGACTTTTTATTAGATGTTTATTAAGGAATCTTTCTGTTGTTTTCCAAACAAGGTATTTTTTATCCTTTTCGACAGAATTAAGGTAAGAATGTTTTTTTAACTTATACAGCGGGTGCAGCTATTTTCCACCGTTATAAAATCATCCAAGCTTCCCTTAAAAGTTTATAAGAAAATATTTTATTTTATAAATATATGACTCTTAAATTATTTCAAAATAGAAAGAGATATTTCTCTAAAAAGAGTTTTGATTTCATCTATGTCAACATCCTTTGATGGATTTTAAGTTTATTTAGAGTTGATTTATTATGATAAAAAACATCCATATTGTATTTATGGTTTTGTGATATGTTTGACTATGGATGTGTTATTGTTATACTATTCATGGTTTATGAAGAATATATTGAAATTTCGTATGCTAGTTTTAATACGAATGTTTATGTTATGTTTAAACATGTTCATATGAGGAATGCATTGGACTTAATAAGTGATGGGTGGAGCCCACTATAGCTCCTTGATGCATTGGTAGGTCTCATGAGACAAACTAGTGTCTTGGAACAAGGATTTGAAAAAATCTTATTTGTAGTCTTTGCATGATTCCTTGGATATGTGGTTATGATAGTCTGGAATTATGCATTCCATCATTATGAAAGTGGTTATTGATATTTCATGTGATTATTCGACTAGTATAATGTCCATGTGAATAAGTATATGTAATTATTTCATTTTATTTCTTCTATATTATGCTGAAGTTCAAGTTTTAAATGGATTTTGTTTTATTTATACATTTCCATAAATGTTTTTGCTTATTTATGAATGTTTCTGCTATATTGTTATCCGTACTTCGCATTTGAGCTCACCCCTTTCTATGTTTTATTTTTCCCAGTATGTGAAGAAGTATTTTATGAATGAACAGAAGGGATAGTATGAGGGGATTAGAGTGTAGAATATAGAGACTATATTGTTGTAGTTTTTTTTATTTTATGATGTAATGTTAACTTTATGAAAGTATCTAGTTATTCCAAGGCTACTAAACTAATCGGTCTTTCGAGACTTGATCTTTCTTGTGATCATGCCAATGTTATGTAATAATGCACCGACTCGGGGTAACTACGGTCGGGGCATTACAGTTGGTATCAAAGGTATTGTTTTTATAGAAAAGGTCACATGATAGGCTTTGTTGAATCCATCTTGAGTAAGCCTCTAAAAATGTGGTCACACCTGAGTGATATGTGAACCAAAAACTAGTTTAGAGAAATATACAAGTGTTTTGGGACGTGGATAGTGGGAATAAGAGGGATGAGTCACAGAAACTGGATCATTCCATATAATTATAGAATCATAATCCACCCATAATTTGGGTTTTATTTGAACCATAATAAGAAGAGGAGTCACTAAATAGGATGAATCATGTCTTAGATTTCATCACCACACCAGTATAGTTGAATGTCTAGTTGGTGACATATATGCTAGAAGATCTTATATTCCCATGGTAGGATTTAGAAATTCAAGATGAATTAGACCACGAACATTCATAGGAGGATTTGGAGGAATTTTTTAACAAACAATTATATCCACATAAGTTCTGAATTAAAATAATGATTTAATTCCTTGACATGAATAAGAAAAATATTTCTGCAATGGAGTATACGGATAAATTCATGAATTTAGTGTTTTTTCAAAAAAATTTAAAGCTACTGAATACTAAAAGGGACATATCGTTGAATATGGTCCAAAGAAGGATATTGGATCAATTATTGGTGTGACCTTTTTTAGTATTATACAAAGATGGTCAATAGGGTGATAATAGATGACATGGACCTCTCAGGAGCTATGAGAGGAGGAAGTATATTGATACCCATAGGAAATGATGGATAATATAATGTTGCGAGAATGTGGGAGAGGGAAACCTATTTCCAAGGTGGGATCAATAATCAAAATGGAGAGTGTACGACACAAACTAGATCATACCACAAATATAATAATATTTGGAATCTTCAGTTTTATTGTTGATGTGCTCTATGGCCGGGTGTTTGAGAGACTTCTCATGTGTCGCATGCATTGAATTTTTTGAAGGGATGAGGATAGAAAATAATTCTTATTAGTATAATAGAGAAATCCATGGTGATTCTAGGAATACCATAACTCCTTAGGTAGTGCAATATGTATAGGTAAATTGATAACAAAGTGCGGTGAGAATGAATTTATATGTTGCTGATAAGGTTATTATGGATGATATTTTTAGACCATATATGGTGAGAGCTTAAATTATTTTGAATTACAATTTTATGAATGATTTTTTTTATACAGGTGAAACAAATATCTTTTATTTTTTCTATTTATATTTATTTATTGAGTTTAAAAGTGCAGATGATGGATTATGTGTTAAAACATAAAATTCATCTTTGTAAAAGAGAATGTCGATCCATTGTGTGTAGAGCATATTCTATAAAGTTGGATGAAGTTGATTTGAAATAGTATTTATCATTTTGTTTTGGAAATTGAAGTCCATCATATATTCCTAGGTATGGACTGATTAACAACGTTTAATTATAACATCAATTTTTATATCTGAAATGCCAGAATTACAACTGAAGATAGTGACATGAGTCTCAATTGAGGATACTAAAATGTAATGGAAAATAAAAATCCTTTGTTGGAGCCATCAGTTAGAATGATATAATACCATTTTGTGGCATTTAAATTAGTATCTATGAATTAGATCATGATGAACAAGTTTCTAACATGGGATTATCATTTTTCCGGCACATATCTTGATAATTTCTCTAGGATTCCACTGATGAGAGAAGTGGATTTCATGATTGATCTCTTATAATGAACAATCACATTTAAATTCCATCTTATCAAATGGAACCAAAAAATTAAGGGAGCTAAAATTGAAGTTAGAGGAGCTGGAAAGAAAGGTGTTCATTCTCCCAATCATGTCTCTGTGTGTATAATTGGTATTGTTTGATAGGAATGCAGATATAACTCTTCAATTGTGCATGGATTATTGTAAGCATAACCAAGTTATTATAAATAATTCATATAAACTTCCATGACTTGATGATATGTTCAATCAATTGAGGCGATCCCAGTGGTTCTTCAAATTTTATATGAGAACACGATATCCGCAATTTCAATTTTAGAATGAGGATATTCAAAAAATAGCTTTCAGGAGTAGATATAGGAATTATGAATATATGGTAATACCCTTTGGTCTTATAAATTAATCAATGGTACTTATATAATTTAATAATAATATATTTAAGTGATATATATATTCTTTTATGGTTGTGTTTTTGGAAGATGTATTGGTGTAACCAATGATATGGGTGGAGAATGAGTAACACTTGGTGACAATTTTGGGAATCTTGAGGGTTCATCATTTGTATTCCAAATTATCAAAGTGTGATTTTTGTATATAATTGATTCATTAACATGGCCATTTAATATATTAAAGAGGTTTCTATATAGGTCCAATAAATATATAATCAATTATCTCTTATAAACCTCAAAGTAAATTCTTCAATATACATAGTTTCTTTTGTTTAGCAAGTTTTTACCGAGGATTTGTTCATGATTTTTCACAACTAGATTTTCCTATGATAGATTTTACCAAGAAGAATGATCATTTACATGGTGTCAAGGAATGTAAAAATTATTTTCAAGAGATTAATGTCTTCCTTACATCAGCACTAATCTTGATTTTTTAAGAATCCAGAAAAGGGTATGTTGTGTATTGTGATGCTTTGAGATCTAAGTTGGGATGTGTTCTCATGCATGGGGATCATGTTTTTTCAAATGTCTTAAGGTAGTTAAAAGTTCAATATAATAACTACACTAAAAATTATTTCTAGTTAGTAGTCATAGTCCATGATTTGAACACATGGAATCATTATCTCTTTGGTGAGAAATTTTCCGTGTTAGCAGATAATAAAATCATGAAACATATTTTCTCACAATGATATTTAAACCTGGGACAAAGAAGATGGATAGAGTACCTCTAATTGTTTGACTTTAACTTGTTGTATACACCTATAAAAGGTAATTTGGTGGACGATTCATTAAGTAGAAAGTCATATTCCCTATTGGTAAAAGAAGCTTCAAATGATTGGAAGTTGATGTCGGTCCTAGCCGACATGCACTTGGAATCTATAGACTGAGGTGAAGTTACAGCGTTATTTCCAGTTTTATTGGTTCCGAATTTGTTGAAGAGGGTTAAATAGGAACAAAAATCAAATGAATAATGTGTGCTAATGAGGTAAAAAAATAATGGTGGGGAGACCAATTAGTGATGGAAGCTATTTGAGAGTTTAGTGTTGTAGTTCAGAAATCGGATGGCCATACCTATGGCTTGTCAGGAACAACATCTTCATGATTACCACCATTCAAGATGGGATTATCATACAAGAGTAAAAAATATGTATAATGAGTTCAAAGAAAATGTTTTTTAGGTCAGTATGAAAAAGAAGGTGGCTGAGTTTATATCAAGATTCTTAACTTGTCAGCAAGTTAGTTTAGAGAATCAATGACCAGTTAGAATGTTGAAATCATTACCTATTTAATTTTTGAAATGGGAGTATATAACTATAGATTTTGTAATAGGTATCCCAAGAATAATTATGAAAGATGAATCCATATCAGTGATAGTGGATTATCTCACCATGTCATCTCATTTCTTCCTTATTCATGAATCGAAGACATTGGAGTACTTGTAAAAAACATATATATAAGAATTGATAAAGAGACATGGCATACCGGTTTGAATAGTTTTAGAAAAAGATCCATGGTTTATGTCCCATTTTGGGAATTACTTGTAAAAAGACCATGGGAATAATTTTACTATGAGAATGGAGAATCATCCATAGATGGATGGGAAATATGAAAGAACAATACAATCTTTGGAAGTTATGTTGTGGGTTTCTGTGATGGATTTTTGTTGCTCATGGGAAGATCATGTGTCGTTAGTGGTGTTCATGTATAATAATAGTTATGAAGCCTCAATAAATATAGATCATTTTGAATCATTTTCTGGTCATACATTTCATTATCCACTTTTTTTGGGGGGAAAGAGGAGAGTCAACACTAATTGTACCAATCCTTGTCCAAGAATCAATAGAGAAGATTTAGTTGATCCAAAAAATGGATGGATACGACTTAGAGTCTTTAGAAATCATATATGGATCATCATCGATAACAATTTTCATTTTAGTTGAGTGATCATGTGTTCTTGAGGATATCTCCAAGACTTGTAAGTTGATGTTTTGGGAAGCAAGGAATGTTATCCCTTCAATAAAAGGCCCTTTTTATATACAGGAATGGGTTTGTGAGATGGAATATTAGTTGGCATTTCCCTATAGTTTGGTGTTCTTCATAACATATTTCATGTACCTCAGTTCAAAAAGTATCATATTGATAATAAAATTATGATTTTATAGGATCATTTTGACATAGATCTAGATGCATTATTGGTAAACATGCTAGTGTAGATTGTGGATAGGAATGAAAATATATTTCCTGGAAAAGGCAACAGTCTATTGTGGGTTTTTTTTGGAAAAATGGTTAGATTCGAGAGGATACTCGGCAATGGGAGAACGAAATTAAATTGAAACATTTGGAACTATTTTGGGATAATTATAAGGACATATCCTTAAAACATTAAATAATCCTGAGTTAGAGTAAAAAAAATTACTTTCTTTCCCATTGAGGATATTTTCAGGTTTATATATTGATAGAATTATGACATAATACATACATAACATTCCATATTTATACAGAATGGATATTACTAAACAATATCCTTCTCTTTCAAAATACAAAACATTAAAAAATAAAAACATGTTTTCATTGAAAAATATTCATAACATTTAACTTGACTTAAATATTTCTCTTATACATCATTATAACTTATGAAAAACATTTAAAAACATGGGATGAGCAAAAAAAATCACAGAAAGGGATATAAAGCAGGAAATCATTAATCAAGTGATAACATAAAAACAATTAAACCCAATTTCATAAAAACTCATTAGCATGAATTGAAACATAATGGAGTTTTCTTGGCATATATTTACCATGTCACTCTTACATTAACCCTTAAAAGTGGAATAACATTTCATTTGAATTCCATCTTTAGAGTGCCCAATGCATTGGATAGCTATAATGTGGGTCACCCATCATATAATGAGCTATAAGGGAGCTCAAACCACCATATATTAAACTATAATGGGATCATCCCAACATATCTTGTGATATAATAGGATCAATCTAATATAAAAAATTTCCATGGAATATATCATGAATGAAACTCATGTTAAGACATTTAAACCCCTGAGCAAACACAGCCACATAACAAAATATGCCTTTTTCATAAAAACCACTTTTTAAAATAAAACAATATTTTCACATAATAATGAAATCATATGGTTCAAAAATAACTTTGGAAATATTTAATTGGAACTTTAGTAATAAACAATCATGAAATCAATATAAACTTTTCCTTCCATATATAAAAATAAATGTCTTTTTGAATTTTGTAAAAGGGAAATTTAAAAGGAAAGTCCCTTAGAAATACAATATCATTGAAGAAATAATTAATAAAATTATTGAAATATGTATATTCACAATAAATAAACATAATTGCACAAAATAAAATAATTTTTTTTGCAAATAACCATATAATTGAAAAAGTAATGAAGTATAAGGTTAACCCAAAGAATAAAAATAGGGTAAATATTCCCTTACCTCAGGTTTTTCATACTTTAAAAATGTTCAAACCTACTATATAATGGCTCAAATAGTGTTATTAATATACTAAAGAACAATATTAATATTTATATTAAATAATATGATGTTTTATAACATCATTTCACCCATTTATCAATAATATTTCTTTATTCCTATAATTTTAGATGTGTATTTTGCATGGCTTCCATAATCGGTTCGTTATGGATTTTCTTGTCAAATAGAAGAGAAACTCCAAAAGTGGAATGAAATGGTATCGTAATTTTTATAGAACTCTATTTTGTACCATATATATTTTTTTCATATATAAGGATGATTCAATAGATAAAACATTAATGATATTCATTTAGATCATTTTGTCGGTTCTTTGATCATCACAAACTAATATCAATATATAATTAAATATTGTAAATAATTGGTAATTATAAAAAATCAAATAGGTCATTTCATATAATTTATAACCTATTTCAACCATTAAAATGATTTTACGGCAATCCATAACGGATTTAATGTAATTTGAAAACACATTTTCCATGATTTCAGTAAATTGGCACATCAGAGATGACGTTTTTATTTCTAGAATAAAAGGGAGAGGAGAAGAAGTATGATGATTTATTTTTCCATAAACATGATGAAATTCATGTATATATTAGATAATGTTTTTTTCATGCCACATGAATAATTGGATGTGATGAAATCTAATGAAAATAAAAATAACTGAAAAGAAATAAAAGAAAAATTAAAGAGGATTTTTACCTCTTGAATTCTTTTCCTTGAGAACCTCTTTAAGGCCCTTAGTTATGGCCCTTTTGTGAGATAATAAGGACTTAGATGCTTTTTAGTGGATTGAGAAGATTCTTGGTTATATATTGGAAAAAAGATCAATGATTTAGTGGTGTGAGGAGAAGAGGGGTGAGGTGTGGTATTTATAGTGGAGGAGAGGACGGGTTGTAACGCCCCGACCCCAGCTACCCAGAGTCGGTGCATTACTTCGTAACATTGGCATGATCACAAGAAAGAAAAATCTCAAAAGACCGATTGGTTTAGTAGCCTTGGAAACACTAGATATATTCATAAGTTTTACATTACGTCATAAAATGAAAAACTACTACAACAACATAATGTTTCCACAGTCCACACTATAATCCCCTCATAATATCCCTGCAGGTCATTCATAACTTACATCTTCACTTCCTGGGAAAAATAAAACATAGAAAAGGGGTGAGCTCAAATGCCCAGTAAGGATAACAATATAGCAGAAACTTTCATCAATAAGAATAAACATTTAAGGCAATGTATAACTAAAACAAAAGCCTTTTAAACATGAACTTTCAACATGGTATGGCATAAATAAAATGAAATAATTCCATTTACTTATTCACATGGATATTCTACTAATCGAATAATTACATGCAAAAATCAATAACCACTTTCATAATGTTGGAATGCATAATGCCATACTATCATAACCACATAGCCAAGGCCTCGTTCCAAGACTACAAATAAGATTTTTTCAAGGCCTTGTTCCAAGACACTAGTTTGTCTCATGAGACCTACCGATGCAATTTTTTTAGAAGATACTTATGTTTAAAATTGCTAAAATATACTCCAGTGTTTTTTTAAAAACATTATGCAAGCTTCTGAAAACAAAATAACTAATTCTGAGACTGCTCGACTAATTACAGGCCATGATGAGTCCACTCCCAATCCCTTCCTGTCTACCACACTCGAGAGTCAGGTTTTCTGAAAACATATTTAAGCTTGCGTTAAATACGTATACATTTGCACTAGATTTTCGTATTTTTGAGAAAAAATATCTCTTTTTTTGAAATCATTTAAAAGTCACATAATTATATAATAAAACATTTTCTTGAAAATATTCTTATAAGCTTGTAAGGAATGCTTTGAAGATTTTATAACGGCGGAAAATAGCTGCACCCACCGTATAAGTTAAAAAAACATTCTTACATTAATTCTGTAGAAAAGGTTAAAAAGGACCTTGTTTTGAAAACGACCGAAAGATTCCTTTATAAACCACTTATAAAAGTCAAAAAGGGTATAAATGACATTAACTCATATTCTAGTAAATAGTAAAAATGTTGTGAAATGCATTTTTAAGAAACATGGATGTGGATGATAAAGAGATCCCAGTAGATTATTACGTATAAACAACCTTGGATAATGAAGAGGTTGTAAAGTAAACCCTTACCTTGTAATTTTCCTTTGTTGGGGTAGGTTAACCTCCTGTATAATGGTGAAATAATTGTTATTAAATTATACAAGAATCATATATATTAATATGATATCATATATGATCTTTTAACATTGATTTGTTAATAATATCTTAGAATTATCGTCGTTTCGGGTGTTAACTTACTCATTTTATTTATATGTTTTGTTACATAAGCCATGGTTGTTGTATCTTATTCATATCCAGAATGATATCTAGTCCTTAAAAATCATTTTTAAATCATCAAATGATAATTATACTTGAATGGTTACGATGGAGAATGAATCTCATCGCGTTCGTGGAGACGGTAGTCCGTACGTACGCACGAGCGAAAATATCATTCTTTTGATATTAAAATAATATATAAATGAATGGTATATCATATATACAGAATCATTAACATGTTATATTTATTATTTACATGAGTTACACATCATTATTATACCCATCCAAATAATATTATATTGAATAACAATTACACCACGACGTGGAGACGGTAAGCCGTACGTACGCACGTATGGTGACATGTTATTCAAAGGGTGGATAGAATACTGAATATGGTTGTACCATACTTATAATAACATCACATTATATGTGAGATACTGGAGTTATTATTTTAGAATGGTAAGAACAAAGGAAGAAGAAGTGGAAGAAGAAATGAACTTAGAAAAGGGTGGTGAAATCATTACCTCTTCTTCGAGTTCTTCCTTTTGATTTGATAAAAAGGGCTCCTTAGGTTGGATTTCGGATCAAACTAAGGCCTCTAGGTTGTAGTGAGGGATGTTGGGAGAGTATTTGGGAGGATTTTGGCCGAACCAAAAGTCTTTAGAGGTGTGAAGAAATGAGAAGGAGGAGTGCCCTTTTATAAGAGGGGTGAAGGGGCACCTTTGGAAAAGCTAGAAATATTAATTTATAATAAATTCATATTCGGTTTCTAATGTCTCCAACATTGATAATTTAAATTTTAAGGTGGGGATAGGTCGAAAAAAACTCAACCAATAGAAGTTAGACAGGTTTGGGTACTTATATTAACCTTATCTTTAAGTATTAACTCTAAGTTAATTAGTTTCACTTTTACAATGTCTCTTTGTAGTTTTATATAATATGGTTAATAAACTTACTATATACATCCAAGCGACCCCCAAGTGGTCCATTATTGATTAACCTATCATGATATAAGTCTCGTGGCCGAACTTTAGATTTTTAGGAATTTAATATCAATTAATAATATAATATTTGTTTTAAGAACTCTTTTATGTCAATTTTGACACTATTCAATAGTTGATTTTTTTGAAACTCATAACAGATTGATTACTTCAAAAAAAGTCAATACAAGCAATCCTAATATATCATATTATCCTATAAAATTAGTTTAATTCATTAAAAGTTTCATATTATATTTATTTTGGTATTTATAATATCAATTATTTTAATTTTTCGCTATTATAGTAATTACCGCATCATCATTGTGTCATAAATAAAATAACTTATTTAATGTCTAAAAATTATAAATAAAATATCATTATGTAGGAAATCGTTTTATCTTTCTAATGAATATTTATAATCGAAAATCCAACATGTATAACCTTATGTAAAATGTGTTCTTCTAAAAGATGTAAGCTTATGCCATTTTTATTTTTATTTTAACTTTATTAATATAAAGTGTCCCTACCACATACAAGTGGCTCCAAGGGGTCCCAAAATTGACCCAAGGATGCTCATGGTCGGGTATGTGTCCACCAATAAGGTTAGGACAAGTTTTAGGGTAATGTTGTATTATTATAATATTATTTTTTAACCCTTATTTACCGGATTTACCCTTAACCATGGTAAATAAAATATTTACCAAAGTAATTATTCAAAATGTCTAAAAATAAAAGTTACCTATTTACACAATTTGGCCATCCTGATTCCAAATATGGAATCCATTTTTCTAAATTCAAAACACAGAAGTGGCAGAAATTAATTTAAAATTAATTCCCGCTGTCAAAACAAAAAGCGTGTTTTTAAGAGATAATAACTATCAAAAGATTGACACTTGTTTATGTTCAGTTTAATTGTAAAATTATGTCCAATGACGAACATTATATTAAATGGTAAAAATATATTCTAAATATACTTTAAAACTACTAAAATTCATAATTTATCACTATTAATTATTTTGATTAAAAAAGTTGTTTTTAATTAAAATTTAGTAATTTTCACTATTCATCAAAATATGAAAGTTATCCAAAAAGTACCAAAATTTCACCTTAGGATAAATTCGATATTCCGAATCCAAAAATGAAGTCCATTTTAAAATATAAAATATATATAATTTCAAAATTTAGTTATTACTATTCATAACGGCTAGTTTGATTGGTTGTGGCGTGTGTTAAAACTCAAGGTTGCGTACAACACACGCTACTATTTTATTCAAAGGAATGCGTACCGTGGAAGCTTGGGATGTTTCATTTTAAATTTTTTTGATGTCCCATTTTATTCAGATAGTTTAAAATATTTTATTTAAAAAGGTTTCACTATTAAAGTTGATAAAAGTGCAATACTGAAAATGAATCTGTTCTTCCATTATGACTAAGAAACTCATAATATGGATTCTAAAATTATAAGGATTATATAAAGTTAAAAATGTAGTTAATGCTATTCATGACCTCTTTTAAT
Source organism: Viscum album (assembly GCA_963277665.1). Lineage (NCBI taxonomy): Eukaryota > Viridiplantae > Streptophyta > Magnoliopsida > Santalales > Viscaceae > Viscum > Viscum album. The sequence continues at coordinate 670,708,273 of OY728129.1, forward strand.
GGCTTTTTTTTTGGTAAGTCATTGTGCAATTGAACTCGGTGTTGCGTGTAGTGCAATTTATTGAATTATTTTGAAGAAATAACACACTATGAAATCTTGGGGTGTTACATTCTCCCCTCCTTCAATAAATTGCGTCCTCGCAATTTGAAATTGTTCTTCGAAAATAAAAGGTTGAAAATAGATAATATATTTGTGGGAAAACCCACATCGGAAATTGGGTTACTAAAATTTAGTCTTAATATGAGGAAAAGAGAAATGAAAGGGTCACCACCAAATTATGATCTTGATTAGGAGAACATTGGTGGCAATTAGAGACATATAATCGGAGGAAAAATGTAAATATTTATAGGTAGTGATTGAGGTCATCAATCACAAACAAGTGTATAATTGAGGTCCTTAAACTCATCAATCTATGATGATTTGAAGTACCATCGGTTCAACAAAATATAGGGTATTGGGATAACACATTTTTGACGTTTCAAAATATCTTAGTTGAAATCCCACATCGAAAAATGAATTAACGAGGCCTCTATAAAGAGTCGAAAGTATGAAGATTACCGAAAATAACACATACTAGGGTTCCATGTAGTAAAATATGGATATGGAAGAAAAATCTAACCATCAATTAACTGATGGAGAGTGGTAGAGAACATGGCTATGAAAAGGCCAACAATCCCAAAGCCATAAATTAGTGATGATTTAAGGTACCATCTAGGAAAACATTTTTGTTCTAAGTTGCTTTTCTTAATATTGAGGAATTTATTTATGAGATTGGCTAAGATCATAAGGAGATATACTTACTTTATAATTAGAGTTTTATCGATTAATAAATTTCTACCACAAACTCATCTTTCACTCTAAAAGATAATAGAATGTAAAAAAAATTCTATTTACACTATTCGTATAGGGTTCCAAAATAAACGAATTTATAATTCATCTACATGATCTTTTAAAAAAAACTACATTATTTAATCCAGGACATCTCATGGGCCAGTGGTAGGTGATACACCCTTGTCGCCCTTCGGTTGCGGGTTCAAGTCTCGCAGCCTTTCCGGACGCGACGGGTTGCCGCCCGACCTCCGGGTTGTCCTTTTATGGCAATCCAAACTAATCCAAACTAGAACTATCCAAAATACTTCTATCCAAACTCACAGTCCAACATTTATAAGTAAGGTAAACATAATGTAGAACCTTTTTACCCCGTAATAGCATATGAATACCTTCATCATGTATTCTTTTAATACACCGAAACATCCTGAATTACCATATTCTTTATTGATTACATTCATGCTCCCTTATTCCATATAGAAAGCTGGGTATACATCATTAATCCAAAAATGTTTTAAACCCCAACAATGATGGAATATACAAATCATTAATCAGTTCCAGGGTAGTCAAGAATATCCAATATAATTTATCCAAATCAATCATGTGTTATTCTAAAATCACTACCTCGGTATCAGAACCATATTATGGTTTATCTTTCTCTCAACCATATATTTTCCAAAAATTTAACCTGATATTGAGTCACTTTTCTTTTTTCCACACAATCTCAAGTCCATAATGAAATAGTACTGCAGTACAATCCTTATATACTCCATGATTATTGTAACAAATACATTGTTGATACAACACTCAATTGACATAATCAACATAAGAACTCAAATCATTCCTCTTCATCTGTGGTAGTATCATAACTTGATTATTATCCAGTAACATCATTTGCGGCATAGTCTGATGACTGGGACATAGGTTCGGGTAGTGTCCAAACTCCTTGAAAATGAAGCATTGTACATTTAAAACCATTTTCTTACCCTTGCAGTCACGTACTTTGTGCCCTTTTCCTCCACACTTATAACAAACTCCCATTCCTTTCAGGCAAGTTCCAGGGTGTTTCTTTCCATAGTTACCACATATGGGAAAATTCTTCTTTTCCCTCTTCCCTTTATCCATCTTTCTCTCTTCCATCCTTTTCTTCTCTTGCTTCCCTTCAAAGCCATAGGACTCAGTAAACTCTTTACTTATCTTATCAACACATGATATTATTTCTTCATATGATGATAATACATGGGAGACTATTTCCCTTTTAAATTCTAGCTTAAGACCATGAAAGATATGATCCTTCCTTCTCTTTGGATCATGTGCATTTCTGGAGTTCTCATTCCTTCTACTGGGCGCCATTTCTAAACAATGGCATAAACTAGATCAGTTTATGAATCGAAATACATAATCCCATACTTATAAAACAGTTAACATAAATTGAACTATTTATGGATATAATCCATAATCATAAGAATGTTTTCTTTAAGGAAGTATATACTCATAAACCCTTCATAATGATTTGTAAAGAAAATGAGAGTTATCCTAAGCATATCCCCCGGGAGTGTCGTAACCAAGAGTGCATCAAGGCCCGTTGTCGTGCACCAGTTCCCGTTCGAGTCTTGCTCAAAGCGGTGTTTTCGGGTTTTACCCCTAGGTACATCTGTGCCAGAGCCGCCTCTACCTGCTCGTATCCAGACAGGGATGTATTGCTCGGAAAACTCACAAAATCTCTACAATATCAAAATTCTAGGAAGTTCTTCTATACTAATCCTCAAAGTTCATCTTAGGTATACGTGCTCTAATCAGAGTTTATCTAAATCTAGCTTCCAAGGTTTGTACTAAACTTCCTCTGATACCAACTGTAATGCCCCGACCCCAGCTACCCAGAGTCGGTGCATTACTTCGTAACATTGGCATGATCACAAGAAAGATCAAATCTCGAAAGACCGATTGGTTTAGTAGCCTTGGAAAGACTAGATATATTCATAAGTTTTACATTACATCATAAAATGAAAAACTACTACAACAACATAATGTTTCCACAGTCCACACTATAATCCCCTCATAATATCCCTGCAGGTCATTCATAACTTACATCTTCACTTCCTGGGAAAAATAAAACATAGAAAAGGGGTGAGCTCAAATACCCAGTAAGGATAACAATATAGCGGAAACTTTCATCAATAAGAATAAACATTTAAGGCAATGTATAACTAAAACAAAAGCCTTTTAAACATGAACATTCAACATGGTATGGCATAAATAAAATGAAATAATTCCATTTACTTATTCACATGGATATTCTACTAATCGAATAATCACATGAAAAAATCAATAACCACTTTCATAATGTTGGAATGCATAATGCCAGACTATCATAACCACATAGCCAAGGCCTCGTGCCAAGACTACAAATAAGATTTTGTCAAGGCCTTGTGCCAAGACACTAGTTTGTCTCATGAGACCTACCGATGCAATTTTTTTAGAAGATACTTATGTTTAAAATTGCTAAAATATACTCTAGTGTTTTTCTAAAAACATTATGCAAGCATCTGAAAACAAAATAACTAATTCTGAGACTGCTCGACTAATTACAGGCCATGATGAGTCCACTCCCAATCCCTTCCTGTCTACCACACTCGAGAGTCAGGTTTTCTGAAAACATTTTTAAGCTTGTGTTAAATACGTATAAATTTGCACTGGATTTTCGTATTTTTGAGAAAAAATATCTCTTTTTTTGAAATCATTTAAAAGTCACATAATTATAAAATAAAACATTTTCTTGAAAATATTCTTATAATCTTGTAAGGAAATCTTTGAAGATTTTATAACGGCGGAAAATAGCCGCACCCGCCGTATAAGTTAAAAAAACATTCTTACCTTAATTCTGTCGAAAAGGTTAAAAAGGACCTTGTTTTGAAAACGACCGAAAGATTCCTTTATAAACCACTTATAAAAGTCAAAAAGGGTATAAATGACTTTAACTCATATTCTAGTAAATAGTAAAAATGTTTTGAAATGCATTTTTAAGAAACATGGATGTGGATGATAAAGAGATCCCAGTAGATTATTACGTATAAACAACCTTGGATAATGAAGAGGTTGTAAAGTAAACCCTTACCTTGTACTTTTCCTTTGTTGGGGTAGGTTAACCTCCTGTATAATGGTGAAATAATTGTTATTAAATTATACAAGAATCATATATATTAATATGATATCATATATGATCTTTTAACATTGATTTGTTAATAATATCTTAGAATTATCGTCGTTTCGGGTGTTAACTTACTCATTTTATTTATATGTTTTGTTACATAATCCATGGTTGTTTTATCTTATTCATATCCAGAATGATATCTAGTCCTTAAAAATCATTTTTAAATCATCAAATGATAATTATACTTGAATGGTTACGATGGAGAATGAATCTCATCGCGTTCGTGGAGACGGTAGTCCGTACGTACGCACGAGCAACAATATCATTCTTTTGATATTAAAATAATATATAAATGAATGGTATATCATATATACAGAATCATTAACATGTTATATTTATTATTTACATGAGTTACACATCATTATTATACCCATCCAAATAATATTATATTGAATAACAATTACACCACGACGTGGAGACGGTAAGCCGTACGTACGCACATATGGTGACATGTTATTCAAAGGGTGGATAGAATACTGAATATGGTTGTACCATACTTATAATAACATCAAATTATATGTGAGATACTGGAGTTATTATTTTAGAATGGTAAGAACAAAGGAAGAAGAAGTGGAAGAAGAAATGAACTTAGAAAAGGGTGGTGAAATCATTACCTCTTCTTCGGGTTCTTCCTTTTGATTTGATAAAAAGGGCTCCTTAGGTTGGCTTTCTGATCAAACTAAGGCCTCTAGGTTGTATTGAGGGATGTTGGGAGAGTATTTGGGTAGAGTTTGGCCGAACCAAAAGGCTTTAGAGGTGTGAACAAATGAGAAGGAGGAGTGCCCTTTTATAAGAGGGGTGAGGGGCACCTTTGGAAAAGCTAGAAATATTAATTTATAATAAATTCATATTCGGTTTCTAATGGCTCCAAAGTTGATTATTTAAATGTTAAGGTGGGTATAGGTCGAAAACAACTCAACCAATAGAAGTTAGACTGGTTTGGGTACTTATATTAACCTTATCTTTAAGTATTAACTCTAAGTTAATTAGTTTCACTTTTACAATGTCTCTTTGTAGTTTTATATAATATGGTTAATAAACTTACTATATACATACAAGCGACCCCCAAGTGGTCCATTAATGATTAACCTATTATGATATAAGTCTCTTGGCCGAACCTTAGATTTTTAGGAATTTAATATCAATTAATAATATAATATTTGTTTTAAGAACTCTTTTATGTCAATTTTGACACTATTCAATAGTTGATTTTTTTAAAACTCATAACAGATTGATTACTTCGAACAAAGTCAATCAAATCAATCATAATATATCATATTATCCTATAAAATTAGTTTAATTCATTAAAAGTTTCATATTATATTTATTTTGGTATTTATAATATCAATTATTTTAATTTTTCACTATTATAGTAATTACCGCATCATCATTGTGTCATAAATAAAATAACTTATTTAATGTCTAAAAATTATAAATAAAATATCATTATGTAGGAAATTGTTTTATATTTCTAATGAATATTTATAATAGAAAATACAACATGTATAACCCTATGTAAAATGTGTTCTTCTAAAAGATGTAAGCTTATGCCGTTTTTATTTTTATTTTAACTTTATTAATATAAAGTGTCCCTACCACATACAAGTGGCTCCAAGGGGTCCCCAAATTGACCCAAGGATGCTCATGGTCGGGTATGTGTCCACCAATAAGGTTAGGACACGTTTTAGGGTAATGTTGTATTATTATAATATTATTTTTTTAACCCTTATTTACCGGATTTACCCTTAACCATGGTAAATAAAATATTTACCACAGTAATTATTCAAAATGTCTAAAAATAAAAGTTATCTATTTACACAATTTGGACATCCTGATTCCAAATATGGAATCCATTTTTCTAAATTCAAAACACAGAATTGGTAGAAATTAATTTAAAATTAATTCCCGCTGTCAAAACAAAAAGCGTGTTTTTAAGAGATAATAACTATCAAAAGATTGACACTTGTTTATGTTCAGTTTAATTGTAAAATTATGTCCAATGACCAACATTATATTAAATGGTAAAAATATATTCTAAATATACTTTAAAACTACTAAAATTCATAATTTATCACTATTAATTATTTTGATTAAAAAGGTTGTTTTTAATTAAAATTTAGTAATTTTCACTATTCATCAAAATATGAAAGTTATCCAAAAAGTACCAAAATTTCACCTTAGGATAAATTCGATATTCCGAATCCAAAAATGAATTCCATTTTAAAATATAAAATATATATAATTTCAAAATTTAGGTATTAATATTCATAACGGCTAGTTTGATTGGTTGTGGCGTGTGTTAAAACTCAAGGTTGCGTACAACACACGCTACTATTTTATTCAAAGGAAAGCGTACCGTGGAAGCTTGGGATGTTTCATTTTAATTTTTTTTGATGTCCCAATTTATTCATATAGTTTAAAATATTTTATTTAAAAAGGTTTCACTATTAAAGTTGATAAAAGTGCAATACTGAAAATGAATCTGTTCTTGCATTATGACTAAGAAACTCATAATATGGATTCTAAAATTATAAGGATTATATAAAGTTAAAAATGTAGTTAATGCTATTCATGACCTCTTTTAATGGATTTTTTTTTGGTAAGTCATGGTGAAATTGAACTCGGTGTTGCGTGTAGTGCAAGTTATTGAATTATTTTGAAGAAATAACACACTATGAAATCTTGGGGTGTTACACGGGTTTTCCATTATTTTAATCATTATTTTATAATTTTTGTCAGGACAAGAAATAGTGCTAGTTCGTGTGACAAAAAATAGCAATTAGTTCATGTTATTGTTTTACCAAGTGTGATTAACTAAGCATAACATGATCCATGACTCAATAATTCATGTATTAATCTTATTTTGTAAATTACTGTATTTCACAATTCACCAAAAATTCAACTATTTAAAAAAATATACACAAGTCACCCTAACCATTTTTTGAGGTGTAGAATTAAAGAATAAACTAAATTTTTTGAAAAAATGATTCTAAATGTGAGAAATTAAAATTGTATTTAAAATCATAATTTATTAAAAAATATATGTTTTAAAACTATAATTGATTCTACAACACTTAGAAAAGGTAATTAAGGTAGAATAAAATTATTTTATAATCAAAAGAAAATAAAATATTAATTCATGAATATTTTTTATGAAAATATATTAATTTTTAAATCATTATTTTAATTATAAAATCGTAAATAAATATTTATGTTTTAAAGAACCAACACTTAATCTATCACCTTCAAAAAATTTATTTACTCATTACATGATATTAATATATCATATTTTCACTTATAAGATACAATATTTTTTATAATATCATGAGTCTGTTTATTATTCTATTGGATGATTTATTATTCCTAAGGTTCGTATTACTATTCTTAAGGTCCAGTTACTATTTAATAATAAAATATTCCTTAAAATACCACATAATTCACTATACATTTGTAATGAATTTAATTATTTAATTTCAAAAGGAAAATAATTATTTTTTATATAACTAGATTGTTAAATTCTCTACTCCTTTGAGAAAATACGTCCTCATAATTATAATCACTTATTAAACAAGTGAAGATACCTTTCCCTTATATAATTTCAAGATTCACATGTTTCTACTCCAACCATGTGTTTTCTCCAAAAAACCTTAACCTGGTGAGTTAACTTATTCTAAAATACTTTCTCTCTATGATTAAGAATTTGAATAGGTTTCAATTTATAAGAATGGTAATATTCCAGTTGAACTACTAGTAGGATCAAAACATGATATGGATCTAGCACACACTTTCTCAATATCAAAAAATTAAAAAATTACACACCTGGGATAAACTTGGAGAAAACAATTTTCAGTAGGAAACTGGTCCAACTTTCACTAGGATTTCAAAAGGTCCGATGAATCTTGGAATTAGATTTCTATTCTTAAAATAACATATAACTCTTTTTTAAGGAGGTATTTTAAGGAAGATATTGTTAACTACCTCGAATGAAAGTTATTTCCCCTTGATATCTGTCTAAGTTTTATACCTAATCTAATATGTCCTCATGTGTTTTTGAATGATCTTCACATTCTCAACTACTTCATTTTCTAATTCTGGTCCAATCAACTTACTTTCCCCAACTGCATACCAAAATTTTGGAGTTCAAAACAACGTCTAATATAATGCCTCAAAAGGCTCCATCTATATACTATAATGAAAAATGTTATTATAAGAAATAATAACTAAATAAATATTTTGATCCCAACTTCCTTATTAATCCATTGAATAAGGTCGAAGTATATCCTCCTTGGTCAGAATTGTTTGATCAGTCTATTCATTAAATTGAGGATAAAAAGAAGTGTTTTAATTTAATTTTTTCCCAATAACTTAAGAAGGCCTTTCCAAAAGATATAAGTGAACTTGGGATCTTGATCAGTTACAATCTATAGCAGAAATCCATGTAATATGAAAATCCCCTTGAGGTAAAGTCGAGAAATCAGATCCAAATTCATAGTATCTCAAATAGGAAGGAAATGTGTGGATATAGTTAGTCGGTCAAAAATAACCCAAATAATATTATTACCTGAGAAGTATTTGGAAGTCCCACCACAAAGTCTATGAATATATTTTCCATTTTCCACAATGGATTTGGAAAAGGCTAAAGAATCCCCTTCGGTTTCTGCCACAATACTTTAACATGTTGAAAATTCAAACATTTCATGGTAAAATCAGTAATATATATTTTACATCCAACCAACCATTAATACTCTAAAAGGTATCTATACATCATTTTGCTATAGGATGAACTAAAAATGGGGAACTATGAGCTTCACATCACAATTCTTTATTCAGCTGAGAATGAAAAAGAACACATATTCTATTCCCCAATATCAAAACACAATTATTATCAATGCTATACTTTGTAAACATATCATTTTAAAAAAATTATACCTTTTTCTATAACTCACGGTATTCCTAATGAGAATTCTATATTCTGTTCGATAGAGACGACTAAACTGACATGAAATAAAAAATAGAGGAATTTCCTGTACCAAAAACATCCAAACCAAAATAATCAAATCATTAACTAAGGGTTCATATTACAAACATAACATGGTAAATGTACCATTACTCCTCTGACTCAAAGAACCAGACAATATGTTCTATTTCCTAGGATGGTAATACATCGGGAAATCATAATCCATTATTAGTTCTATCCATCATCTATATCTCATGTTCAATTCCTTCTATGTTAATATATACTTCATTCTTTTATGGTAAGTATATATTTCAAATTTTACTCCATAAAAATGATGTCACCAAATTTTTAATGAAAAAAAAATAGAATCTAATTCCAAATAATGTGCTGGGTAATTTAACTCATGACATTTCAATTGAAGTGAATCATAATAAATTACATGATCATTATGTATTAGGAAACAACCGATTCCCTTCAATGAAGAATCACTATACATGAAAAATTCACCATTTCTAGAATGTAGGTCCAAAACTAGGGAATTAATCAATCTTCCTTTTAATTCCTGAAAACAATTATCACATTATTTTATGCAAACAAACATAACTCCTTTTAATGTTAACTTAGTCACTAGGCTAGATAACTATGTTATGTTTAAAAAAACCTCATGTAAAATCTTGTGAAGCCAAGGAAATAAGGAATTTTAGTTATATTTGTTGGTATTGGTCATTATTAATCATCTTTTATTTTAGCAAGATGAAATGTTATAGCATATATAGAAACCTTGTGTCCAAAGAAAGAAATTTATTGCAACCAAAATTAACATTTTTTGAATTTCTAATACAGTTTATTTTTTAAGGCTTTCAAAAGAAAACATAGATGTTTTCATACTCCTATTTAATTTTATAATATAATGGGATTTCATCAATAAACACAACCAAAACCTTATCTAGGAACTCATGAAATATTATATTCATTAAACCCATGAATATAGTAGGTGAATTTGATAACCAAAATGACATATCTATAAATTCATAATACCCATATCTAGTATGAAACATGATCTTATGAATGTATTATTAATTTAAATTCATCTAAGGTACCCCAACCTCCAGTCATGCATTGAAAAATTCCATTATACATAGAGTCGATCAAACAAATCATCGATATGAGGAAAACGATACATGTAATTAACAGTGACTTTATTCAAGGCTCTATAATCAATGAAATGTCTAATTGAACTTTTTTTATAGAAAAATAAGAGAAACCTTGGGTGATGTGATTGGTTAGATGATGCCTTTATCTAATAATTCATGCAACTACCTTTTCAACTCTAAAAGTTCCTTTTGACCCATTTGATAAGGGTGTTTAGAAATTTTCGTAACATCTGAAATAAATTCAATAGTAAAATCAGTCTCTTTATTAGCAAAAAAACAGGGAATCTCATTAAAAAACATCATGATAGTCATTTAACACTAGAACATCATTAATCTGATAAATTATTTTATTTTCAACAATATGTGCAATATAACATTCATTTCCATATTTTAACAGTTTCTTAGGTTCCTGATATGTTATGAATGGTATGGGTTAGTTCTTATACATAAACTAAAACAATTCTGAAAAATAACTTCATTAAATCTAAAATCAACTTAATAATGATAAAAAAGCCAATCCATTCCCAAAATAACATAAAACTATACTACAGGTAATATAATATGGTGTATAGGTAAACTCATTTCATAGAAAAAGATAGGTATATTTTTATTATTTGTTTTTTCGTCAATATTTCCTCCATGTTTTTTGACATGAGTTCTGGATTCATTTCCCGAGGAGGAATTTTCAATTTAGAAGAAAATATCATTGAAATGAAGGAATTTGTAAGACCGTAATCAAACAACACATTGGCATATTCAGTAGAATAAGAAATGGTCCTAATACCACTTAGTTTGAAGGATCAAAAACTACTGAATTAGTTACAAGGGATTTTCCACCCCTTCTATTTAAAATCTTTCTGATTTCTAGCCCAAGTGACTAGTTTTGGACACACCTTAGAAAAATGACCCAACTCTTTACAATTAAATCTTCTTACTATTGAATTCTCGTCATTATTTCGATGATTTTCGGTACAATCACAATCCATGTTTCTAAACCTTCCATATCAATATATGATCCCAGAATTTTCAAGACAATCTCTAGGATTATTTTTACCACACATTTCATTAGAAAGGAATTTTTTTTCTTACCTGAATTTTTTTTTGATGAATCATTACCTAGAGTATGATAACTGAGGCACTTCTTATTATTACCATCATGATGTACATATGTGTCAAAAAAATCCATTTCAACTTATTCAGCACAACAAACAACTTTATCATAGATCTAAATTCTCATGTAGCTAATTATCTCCATAACCCTGGTTTCAATCCCCATTTAAATTGATTATTTTTTTATTATTTTATTTAAAAAAAATTGGAACATACCTCACCAATCTTATGAAGTTTCCTTCATATGTAGCTATCGAATCATCATGTTTTTACCTTATTTATAGAAATTGTTTTTCTATTCAGAGTAGAACAGCCTCTGAAAAATATTTCACAAGGAAAACATCCTAGAATGTTTCACATTCCAATGAATCATGTTCTTAGATCTCTCTAGTAATCTTAACCAAAGACCACTATCAATCATCTTCACCTTAAAAAAGGTAAATGGATAGGTTTTATTATTATAGTTTTGAACATACCATGATGTAAAATATCATTTCTAGATCATTTATTTACCCTTCGACAATCACTAGGGTAGATGATCCACTAATTATTGTGGGATGTTGCCTCATGAAATTATACAAAAAAGACATGTACCTTCATGGTAGATCATTTTCCTCTCTAGAATAAACACTGCAAAAATTTATTTCCTGAGTTAACTAATCCATTAATGAAAAAACAACTCTATTCAAATTCTCACCATTCTAGGTTAGAGATTCAGAAAAATATCAGCCTCACAGTTCCTTCATACTTCAGCTTCTATGTTTCAATTTTGGAAAACCATTCGGAACAGATATATCTTATTATAAGAAACATGATAATCTTAAAATTCTAAATAATATTAAATTAACCAGAATGTAAAAATCATTTATGGTATTTTATTAATATCATCATGATTCTATGGTTATATAATGAATTATTTGACACCAACTATAAGGACCCATCCTTAAACATTTAAACAATTCTGAGATTTATTAAAAAATTAAATTTCATTCAGATTATTGATATTTTTATGTTTAAAGATTTAGATTTTTAGGACATAATATGTACATAATATCCCATATTTATAAAAAGTGGATAATACTAAAACAATATCCATTTCTTCGAGAATATAAAACACTAAAAAAGAAAACATTAAAAAATAAAAAATGTTTTCTTGGAAAACTCATCATAACATTTAATCAGACTTCATTATTTGTCTTAACTATCCTTATAACCTATGAAAAACATTTAAAAACATGGGATGAGAACAAAAATCTCAGTAGGAGATATAAAGAAGGAAATCGTTAATCTAGTCATAACATAAAATACATTAAATCACATTTCAAAAAAATAATTCACTTGCATAGAAAGATAATGAAGCTTCCTTGGGACATATTTACCATGTCACTCTTACATTCAACCTTAAAAATGAAAAAAAACTATTTTTTTACTTCCATATCCAGAGTACCCAATGCATTAGAGAGCTATAATGGGGCTCACCCATCATATCTTGAGCTATAATGGGGCTCAACCCATCCTATCATGAGGTTTAACATACTCATCCCAACATATCATGATCAATAATAGGCTTAACCAAACATAAAAAATTTCTATTCAACAAATCATTAATAAAACTCGTGATAACTCACATAAACCCATGACTAAATATATTCACATATCAAAATATCTATTTTTCATAATAATAATTTTTTAAAATATAAAAAACATACAAATAATAATGAAAAAATATGATTCAGAAATAACACGAAAAACATATGATTGAAGAATTATATTAAAAAGAATCATGAAATCAATTGGAACTGCTCATTCTATATATAAAAAGACCAATCTCTTTTGAATTTATGTAAAAGAGAAATTTTAAAAGATCATAAAAGGAAATTCCATTAAAAGTACCATATCATTGAAGAAAGAATTAATGAAATGATAGAAACATTTATATTACCTATTAATCAAAATAATACCACAAAATATAAACAAAATTAATTTTACAAATAACCATAGCAATGAAAAATCCAGGAAGTAGAAGGTTAATTAAATGAATGGAAAGTGGGTTACGAATTCCCTTACCACAGGTATGTCTTACTTTAAATGTGTCCATAACTTTTGTATAATGGTTAAAATTGTGTTATTAATAAATTAAAGAACTATATTCAAATTTATATTACATTATATGATCTTTTATAACATATTTTCTCATATTTGTTAGTAATATTTTTGTTTCTTTCAATTGTTTCAGATCTGTTCATTATATGGTTTCCATGGTCAGTTCGTTCGGGATATTCATGTCAAATGGATGAGAAAATCTTGAATTGGAATAAAATGGTATTAAAATGTTTCCAGAACTTTATATTATACCACATATTATTTTTTCAGATATGAGGGCAATTCATTAGATAAAACATTAATGGTATTCGTTAGGATTATTTTGGCCATTCTTTGATCATCACATAAAAGTTTCTTTATATACTTCAATATTAAGAAAATATGTTAATTACAGAACATAGAAGAGATTATATCATAAATTTTAAAAACTTTTCCAACCATTAAAATGGTTTTATGACCATCCATTAAGGGAAGTAAAGGAAATTTAAAACACATCATCCACAATGTCGGTAAATCGACACATCATAGCTGATGTTTTTATTTCTTTGATAAAAGGTAGAAGAGAAGATGTATGATGATGATGTTTTCTATGATAATGAAAAAATACAATATATATATACAAATATATATATTATACTATCGTTTTTATTCCTCTTGGATATGTGGAGGTTAAGAGAGTATAATAAAAGAATAACAATTGAAAATAAAATAAATGAAAAATGATAGGGGGTTTTGACCTCTTGAATTCTCTTACTTGAGAACCTATTTAAAGCCCTTGGTTTTGGAATTTTGGTGAGAACAAGAGGTATTGTACATGGGGAAGAGGATTGGTATAAATATTGGGTAGATATTGGAAAGGGATCAAATCATGAGAGGTGCGAGGAGAAGAGGGGTGAGGGATTTTTTTTATAATGGAGGAGGGGTGGATTTTCCATCATTTTAATCGTTATTCTATTAATTTGATGAAGATAAAATATAGTGATCATAATTATGACAAAAATAGTAATTAGTGATTGTGAGTTCGAACCAAGGGTGATTACCTCAGCATATCATCATCCACGACTCACTAATTCATGTATTTATCTTATTTCATAAATTATTGTAGTTCACTATTCACCAAAAATTAATGTATTTCATAAAAATGTTACAAAATCATCCTAACCATTTTTTGAATTTTATTATTCATAAATTAACTCCAATTTTTGAAAATAATTTTCTAAATATGAGAAATTTTAATTAAAATAATAATATTTTTAAAAATACCAGTTTTAAAACTATAACAGATTTTACAACACTTAAAAAAATTAATTGAAGTCTCATTAAGATGTTGTATAATCATAATACTATAAAATATTAATTCATGAATCTATTTTATGAAAATATTTTTTCTTTTAAATCATTATATTAATTATAAAATTATAAATAAATATTTATGTATTATAGATAAACTTAATCTATCATTTTCAAAACAATTATTTACTACTTCCAAGATATAAATATATCAAATTTTCACATATAAGAGACATAAATTGTATTGATACATTTAGGGATGTCTTTGCTATTCTATTATCCAATTTAATATTCATAAGGGTCGAATTACTATTTCAAATGTCAAGTTACTATTTCATCATGAAATATTCCTTAAAATACCACTTATTTAATTATATATTTATAATTATTTTCAATATTTAATTTAAAAAGGAAGACAATTTATTTTTTATGTACCTGGGTTGTTACAATAATGATGGTTTTCTAAATTCGAGGTACATAAATTCTAATGGTGGGGAGATTTTAGAACCCCCAATTTCATGTAAGTAACCCTTATTTTTCTATTTTAATTATGTAAAGTATTATAGTTAATTTTGGTCTAGTTTAGAATAATTTTGTAATATTTTGGAGCTATTATAAGGGTGAAAAATTCTTAGAAAATGTAAAACTTCCCCATAAAATCATGCACAATGGGAGAGAGGACTCTAGGTAGGCGCATTGATAAAGAGCACGGTTTGGCCAAAATATTTGGCCACCTCGTAGAAATTGTGAAAACTTGGACAATGGTATTGACATGGTTTTCACATATTTTTGAAACTATTTGATCCAACTATGTGAGGTTACTGATTGGGAAAAAAACTGGTACACTATTAGTGCACTATTTTCTTAATCGTGCACAGTTTAAAAACTAATTCCAGAAAACGTGGATCAAGTTCAATATTATGTTTTTCCACTCATGTTTTCCCTAAACTAACCGCAAATCTATAATTCTCCCTTTCTGAGGCTAAGGATGCTTCTATGATAGATCCAGAGGCAATACAAAGCATTCTCTTTAGAGTGTTGAATTCATATTCTCATAATAAATCATCATTATTTGTATTTTTTCCATGTTTTCATTTAGATCTACCTCTCAATATCAAAAGAAATTGAGGCATATTTAATGACTATATTACACACACACACACAAAGATATATATATATATTCATATAAACACCATATCCCCATTGTCAAACTCTATGACTTGTTGATAATTGTTAACATAGAACTTATTTTCAATATAAGTAGTCTTACAATGTTTCTAAATGGTTTTTAAATTTTCTATGATTTCCTCAACCATTGAAAGTCCCCACAACATGAATTCACAAAATTGATATAAAAAATAATTAAAAAGATCTTCTTATACTAGGGCTTATAAAGAGCCATTTGGATGCTTGAGTGAAATCTATTATTGTAAGATAACTCAATCAATATAAGATAATGATCTCATCCACTTTTTTAATTACACCAAGCATTATATCAACATATCTTCCAGTGTCTAAATAGCACTCGATGATTTTCAATCATTTGGGGGGGGGGGGTAAAAACATTGAATTTCAACTCAGTATTTATGTAATATTGGATACTCTTTATGAATATGGTGGTAAATATTGGATCTCAGTCAGATACAATCGACAGTGGTCTTCCATGTAGCCTCACCACCTTTATGTTGTAAATACATGGATATTGATCGAGTGAGAAGTCCTCTCAAATTAAAATAAAGTGACAAGTTCTTTCAATATGATCCACTATATCCCATATGGAATTATTTTCTATTTTTGTAATTGTATGACCAATTAAAATGTCTATTGTGATGTTTTTTCATTTCAATGTTGGTATGTGTAATGATCTTATCACCCCTATAAAAGTTTTCCATCTATCCTTCAGTTGATAAAAAACAAACAATTTGATGTATATTCTGTGATCTACATCTTCATATATTCTAACTAATAGTGCTCTGGAAGATTAAGATATATATTCATGCTCCCTAGGTGGACAGAGAAGGTTGAGCTATATTTATCATTCCACAACAATTTCATTACCACAGGATATTATTGTACACAATGTCATGACCCATATCATACAACTCCTTCTTTAAAAATTTTGAACATTGAGGATTTACATTTTCTTATAGATTCCACCTTCTTCTAAATTTCAACATCATCATATTTGGAAATATTATTATTCTCTATAAGGGATAGTTGATAAATCATTTGAGAATATAATGATGATAATCCTTCCTTTATGATTTCCATGTCTATAATTTTTTATCTTAGAATATTGGATCCTTAAAAATTATTATCATTAATAATGATTTTAGATCCTTTCTACTGAGATAATTTAATAATTTGTTTTATTTCAGAATATGGCAATTTACTGAGTATTTAGAGTCTTTGATAACCTCTTACCATCTTCGCTAGTTCATATTAATCACATTCTATGTTAATATGTTTTTAAGGGTCATATGATATATATATATATATATATATATTTCACAATTCTCTACGTAGAGATAATGTTGCCAAATATTCAATGTAATTATCATTGCAGTAAACTCCTTATATTTTATTTTATAGTTCTTCTCATAAAATTTAAACTGCCCTCAGTAGTAGGGTATCAAATTGAAAATTTTGATTAGTACAAAACCCGAACATTTCTTCGATGCATCACACTATACCAAAAAAAATCCCAACATAATGGCAGTGTGATGATTGGTGCGATGATATGTCTCCTTCTTTAATTGCTTATATCCCTCTTCACATTCACTGGTCCATTAAAACATTACCCATTCGAAGTAATCTTGGTTGTCAGATTTAAAATTCGGAGAAGATTCTTAAAAAACAATGGTAATATCGAAATAGTCTAAGGGAACTATGGATATCTATTATAGATATTTTACTTGGTGACTCCTCAATTTAATTTAGCATATAAGGGTTCAAATATATCTCGATTTTGTGAAACAATTCCATAATAATGATACTTACTTCACCCAAAACCCAAATTCACTATACATTTCATATATCTTATCATCTTAGAACAGCTTTAGAAAAATATGAAAATACCTATCATCCTCCTACATACTTTTGGAGTATATCATAATATCAATTGTAAAGAATAATACAAATTTATTTATATGATTTATATAGACCCTATTCATTAAATCAACAATGATAGAAGGATAATTAGTGATTTCGAAGGTAATCACTATGAACTCAAAGAATCCAAATTTTTTTTGAAATAACGATTCTTTTGGATATTCCATCATAAATATTAATTGGTGATATCCCATAGAAATATATACCTTAGGGAAATACTAGGCCAAAGATAGTTAATATGACAAGTCTTATATATGTGGCAGTGGGTACTTGTTCTTTATAATGATTTTGTTGAGAGTTTCAAGCACATTGACCCATCCATATTCATGATGAATAGGATTTGTGAACCGCATAAATAAGAAAACAATAATATAAAACTCTTTACTATATTCTCTTATAAGTTCATTTTAATATATTATAACTGCACATTGATAATTTTTAAGGGTTTTATGATATGGTAAGAGATATAGCTATAAATCATATGGAGAACATAAACACTTCGTTGGGAGGAATACTAGGAAACTCTTTTGGGGAATAAATCTATATAATCCCCCACAATTGGAATGCATTCAAGAATGATTATATGAATTGTCTCAATAGTTTGGGCTAGATATTTGTGATCATAATTAAATAATATCCATGATTTAGTTTGATATTCTAGATGATATTTATCCTCCTCCACGAGCTTTTACAAAATCAAAAGATGAATTAAGATGTGAAGAGTGACCTCCACCAAACATCAGTTGATATTGTATTTATATAAGGTCAAAAAATAAATTCCCAATATATAATTAAACTTCACTATTGAAATTAAGATGATATTTTTTGGATGATTCAGATTAGAAACATTGACATGGTAAGAGTTATAAAATTGGGATGCAATAATTTCTCTGTTTTCTATTTTTATTGATAACTCAACCCCCATGAATTTAGGTTTCGTTATAATAATTATACTTATCATTAAAGATGTGGGAGAATACATTAAAATAAATAAAAAATTACATTCACTTCTCTTGAATTAATAACCAACATACATATCACCACATAATTTTATGTATGCACCTCAATAGTAGTGACAACATATGCCCTTTTGTTATCTCTAGGACATGGCGGTTTTTGTTATTGATTTTCTCCAAAAACCCTTTCCCTAGGGCACTAAATTAATTACATCCCATGATACTTGAAGTAGAAATATTTTACCATTGGTTGAGTGTTGATCAGAACTATCTTTTCCACTATCATATTGGTGGGATTATTTATATACATTCAACATTGATTTTCTAGATTCCAATATTATCAATATTTCAAGAATATTCATAACCCTTTATATAGATTCATGGGAAATTCATTTCAAAACTTTGGTACATGGTATGTTGGGTTTTGAATATTACACAATATTTATCTATTAATCCTCATAATGAAAACATCACTTTACACCTTGGGTCTCCAGTAACATTAGATATATGTGAGTCACTAATCACTATCTCAAATTTTAGTGAACAACATAAAATATCTCAATCACAAACAACATCCTAAATCCCTAAATATTTTTAGAGTTAGCTATGACCAATAATTAAATGATACCCCATACATTTGGGGTTGATGAAAAATCTAGAGGCGTATTGTGCATGCCTTGGGAAATTTGTCTCATATGCCTCATAGACTCATCTTCCTTTTTTTTACATCCATGGAACTCTATATATATATAAATATAAAAAGTTTAGGGAACATGTTTTTTGAAACATGTTTTCTTGAATTCATCCCATTCCATTGAATGAATGTCCTCTAAGGACTTCAGGTGCTTGATCAACATCCACTAGAGATCAGTTTCCCCCTAAATCTGGTAAATGAAAAATATAAAATTTTCATGTTCTATTAATATAATGAAATATAATATCTTATTAATAACTTTAATATATTATTTCATGATTAGGGGATTGAAAGAACAAATAAAGTTTAGAGGCCTTTTTAACATAAAGGACTCGAATGAAACATTCTCTCTCCAAGGAGAAGGGGGTATTTCACAAAATTCATGTTTTTATTAAAAAATTAATCTAGGTTATCATGTACATCCATGAAGTTATCATATACCACTATTATATTGTTAGTAATATCAATAGGGAAATAATCACATTTCAAATCACATGGGTTGTTTGCTAGTTTCTCATATTTCCCAAAATATTCTAAAAAAATTAAATATAAGAATACATGAACTATTAAATATAAAAAATGGACAATTATTAACCTAATAGGAATAAAATATAAATAAAAAGAATATCTTAACTTATGAGTCTGTAGTTTTAATTTCAGGTTATCCATGGTATTGTTTTCTATTATGTTTGATAGCATAAAAATATGTTCAAATCCTTCATAATAGTTCGTAATGTGTATTTTAGTATCCAATGCATATACCATGGGAGTTTCCAACAAGGAGTGAATCATGTACTATTTTTAATTAACTATTTGGTGGTCTATTAAATTCACAATAATCAATTTTAATTGTTATTACCTATAAGTAAAACTGTTTTAGAGCCACATCCACCTATAGTATCCAGATAGGGATGTAATTTCTTATAATCTTCTCAATATATATTTAGACATAGCAGTAGGGTTGTCACTAACTTTTTATAATCATAATTAACAAAAATAACTAGAAAATTCTGTGATACAAACTATAGAGACCCATTCACTTTTAAATATATTATTACATGATTTTAAAAAAAAATATGCATTAACAAAATAAAAGAAAAAAAATTCATATTTTCATTGGTAAAATAGGTATATAAAATATCAACATGAAAATAAATAAAAAATATTCTAATATATATAATCAACTCCTAAATCCCAGTGATATCATAAAACTTCATGGAGTAAAAATTGGAATACATAGAATAAAGGGGTGAGATAAAAAGACCAGTAAGAAAATAAACATGATAAAGAAACATAACATGTATGGAAAAGGTATAACACGATATCATAGAAGATAAGGAACATGAGTAATCATATTAAGATAATTACATAAAAAAGATTGTATAACAAGATCATGGATATATATTAAATGTTTCAGAAACATAAAACATGACCTAAATACAAGTCTAGGGTAACTACCAAGACAACACCACATGGTTGACACAATCCCATGGTGAACTAGGTTTACTCACAAATCAATTTCATAATATATCAAGAGAAAAATAATTTACTAATGAATTAGAGTTACATATCAATGAACCCATAAAAACATGTTCATGATTACCTTTTCCACTAAATATAATTCAACCATAATGATAAATATATGAAATTCCCATGAAAAGAATTCAGAGTTCTCAATATAACCTCATATCACAATAAAAATAGGTTTATTAGAGGCATCTCGGAAATGATCATAATGCATGTACTAACTCATAAAAGGAAAGGATAAATTTTTTTATATATGTGAGACAAAAATATAATGAATTTTTAATCATTTATAATATTAATGCGAAATATCTTGTGATTTATAAAATGAATGGTCAAATACTAAAAATTGGTTGTTCCAAGAGATCTAATACCTGAAGCCCGAATCTTCACATGTATTAATTATATTCTAGAATAATAATATCCTATTAATTATTTACATAATTATGAAAAGTTTTCATTTTTATTATTCTCTTCATAATATTTTTTACGATGAAATATTAAATTACTTAATTAATTAGTTTCATATTAGTATTTTTGAGAATATTCGTCTCATATATACAAAATGATTTCAATAGATTGACTTCGTCAAAGTGGTAATTATTCCCCCATCTCAAAAATAACAATCATGAAGCTATTTACAATTTTATTATCAACTTAAATTTTAAAACTAATCATGAATGATGGTTATGAAAAATGAACTACATTACAATCATAGAGATTGTAGGCTATATATACACATTAGTAGCATTTCCAATTTTCAATGATCATAATGGAAATAAGGATAAGATTATTTTATATTTATAGATTGATAATTTAATTAAAAATATCATATTATTTAGTTAAATAAAATTATCAATACTGTCACATCCCGACCTTTTAAATTAGTTTATTTTATTATTTCATGGCCTCGGTTAGTCTTGTCAAGGAGCGAGTTGAGGGTATGTTTAAAAATTTTGACATTTGATGTTTTTGGTAGGTTTTGGATCCGTGGACGGGCACCGCACGATTGGCGGTAGCCGTGTGGTTGGCCCAAATACCCCTGCAGTTACCCATTACTTAAAATAATAAAACTTTAAGATAATAAAATAAAGTAAATATTTAAGACATAATAATAATAACATTGTGGGGTACATAAAATTGTTTTTTTATTAAAAAAATTGTTAATGATCTTACAATCATTAAAATGGTTATAAATATAATTATTATTCAGTCATTATTATGTTTGTTATTATTTATAAAAAATGAATAAAATTATTATTACTATTATCATTAATACAATTAATGGCATTTTTATGATTATATAATTTTTTTTAAAATTATTATAAATATTATCATTAAAATTTTGATTATTTTTGTTATTCAAATTATTGTAATTATTATCATTATTATTATTATTACCATTGTTATCATTATTATTATTAACATATATCTTATTTATTTATTCTTGTTGTGGTTAATTTTATATTATTTGAAAGGGTTTTAAACCATTTTATTTATCCACCACACCTCAACCCTCCCATATAATTTTCCCCCATTTTTCTTTCCCTCTCTCTACTCCCCTTCTCTCACGCCTCTCCTCCTTTTCTTTATCTTATGCACTCCCTCTTTCCACTCATTCCTCATTCCACCATTAATTCATTATGTTTTTATTCCCTCTCGCCAATCTCCCTATCTTATTTTATTTATCGTTTTTCTTCTCAACATTATCACCCTCTCTCCACACCTCCCCCTCTCTCCCATTTAATATCTTCCTTTTTGTATTCCTCTCTCCAATAACCCTTCTCTCCATGCCTCCCCCCATAATTTCTTTATTTTTTTTATCTCCCACTTTATTTTTCACCCCTCTCTCTAATAAAACACCCCCTTCCCTCTTTTGTCCTCCATGCCTCTTTCCTCCCTTTTATCCATCACGCCTCCCCCTCCCTCTCCCTTATTATTACTATTTTTTTATTATTTTATTCCCTCACACCACTCTCCACGCACCACCCTCTCCCCCCATTTATTCCCTCTTAATTTTTTACCAATTATGATCACCTCTATCCTTATACCTCACCACACTCAACTCTATTTTTCCCTCACACAACCCTTCTTCCTCTTACCCTGCTTCACACATGCCCTCCTCCCCTCTGGTGATTCTTCTTGCGACTGCTCCTCCCTCCGGCGGTTCCATCCAGTAAGTCTCCTCTCCATATTCTCCTCTCCTCACTTTATTTCGAGGGTTTTCATGTGGGGTTTCTTGTTGGACAAACCCTAAATGTTATGGGTAATGTGTATCTCATTTTTTCTTTGGTTTTACGGTGTGCGTTTTGTCCGTGGGGAGTCATTACCTTTCACGTTGAAGTTTCATTCCAATCGCATGAGCCTTCGGTAGGTGTTTCCAAGTTTTTCTTTCTTAAAGTCTTTCCTTTGATGCTTGTAATTTTTAATAAATTTATAAACAAGTTTTGAAACTCTATGAAACCCTTGTTTAAATTATTATAGCTATTTCGAATTTATTTGATTTGTTAAAAATTGGTTTTAAATGATTTTTAGTGTAAATTGATTAGTTTTATGATACCTAGAATGCTTGTTTGAACCGCTCATAATTATTTAAGAAGGAATTGGCCTTTTATGAAATACATCACCGTTATTATGTTGCAACGACATTGTTTATTAATGAACATGGGTAGGATGTGTTATGACTTAGTTATTGTGTTAAAACACATTTGTAAGGGTTTAATGGATTCAATGTTTTTATTTGGTGTTCCTTTAAAATGATGCGGGTAAGTGGTGATTTTTGGGGCAAGGCTTTAAAATGTTTTCTTGGTGTGTGTTTGATTTCAAAATAAGATTTTGGGTGTGTATGGTTTGATGTTGCTATATCATCCTAATCATGTTAAAATGTGTTTGAGAGGGTTTAATGTATTTTTTTTTAGCCTTTTATGTTCAATAAATAAAGTAGGTGTCCAGTTATAGTTTTAAGCTAAATGGTATTTTCTTGGAAGTTTAGTCTTCTAAATGGAATTTTTTTTCAAATAAATTTTTTCCCCTTGACTAGTTTCTAAAGAGTATTTTAAATGTGGTTTGGTAAAGTGTTTCTTTATGTATTTTGGGAATCATGGTTTATAATGTGTTCTTTAAGGTTTGACCTTTCAGTTTAAAACATGTTTTGGTGTGGGTCGAAAAAGGGTAAAAGCATGTTTGATAATTGTGAAGTGTTTGAATGTGTGTTTAGAACATTAGGTCTCATTTGGTTTTGTAATTGTAAGAGTGGTGATTGCAAGATTTTTTGAATAAATGTGTGTGATCGGTTTGAAACAGAAAATGTTTTCTGAAATGTTTTAAAGTTTATATGTTATAGCATCCCGGTTGTCACTTTGTTGAATGTGAAATAACTGAATATATATACGGGGCACTCCTATCTAGTGTAACCCTTTATGGGTGAATGTATAAGAAGCATCCGTGTTTGAGGGAGGCAAGTGATGTGAGATGAGTCATGCATGCGAAGGCCTCCTACTTACACAATATTACTTTAACAACCATGGGATCTTGGGTGTTTTATAGATTATCAAGTGACGGTTTCTCACCAGCCCCGATTAGTTGGGTTGGTGCCCCTTGGTAGATAAGGAGGCCAGGTGTGATTTTCTGTAGATTGTTTCGTGAGGGCGATCAGTGGGTTATAGACTATGGGGCTTCACCATATGCCGACAGGTGGTTCCGAACCGAGTGCGTCCATGGGTTGTCTAGGGATGTTGAGGATCGCCCATGGCTACAACTTGTATTGCTAATTTATTTTCTACTACATTGGTTTATATACATCATGTATTTCTAGTTTATTTTCTGAGACACTAGTCTATTTTTAGCTTGTATTGTTTACCTGTCTCCCTTTTTCACAGCTCTAATATTACATGATTGGTTTTGTTTATAAAATGGTAAACTGTTTTTGAAATAATATACGGCATGGGTTAGTTCTCATTATGGGAGAGATGTGTTATTTTGTTTAAATGGGAAACCCTATTTTTATAATTGTATTTCCAACCTTGTGTCATCGGACAACTTTGGGTTAGAAAACACTTGAATTTAGTTGTTTACTTTTGGCATCCCTACTGAGCATTTTGTGCTCACGCCTATCCTTTACCATTTCAGTTGCAGGTTCAGCTATTGTTCATGATTTTTCTTAGTGGCTGCTCATGTGGGAGCAGTTTTTGGATTTTGGTTGGAGGTGACCAAGGGGTCACATGAAGATCGTTGTAGCAGGGTCTTGTTTTAGGTTTTGTTCTTCTTAGTGGCACTTTGTATCTGGATCAGTTCTTTGTTTATTTAAGTTTAATTTTGAGTTTTTCTACATTCTTTGTTTTTTCTATTTATTTATAGGGTCCTTTATTTGGGCTTAAATCATTCCCTCATGTATACTTTTATGCCCGACACTAGTTGCCATCCCAGGGGGATCGGGAACACCCCTCGGGTATGTCGTGGACCAGCTCGGGTGACCGGTTTAGGGTCGACCCGGGTTGGTTCATGAAAAAATGGTATCAGAGGGGGTCCTTGTAATTTGGGGTGTCCGGTAGATGGAGATTAGGACTGTCAAAACTCAAGAGGTAGGTGCGGGAAGTGCGCCATGAACCCTTTCTTGTTCTGAACCTTGAGTTTCCAGGTGTAGTCCGGGATTTGAGTCATGTGTCTTTATTTTGGATTGAGGGATAACAACGGTGGAAAGCCGGAGTCACGTTCTGACCTCACATGGAGTAGTGACCCATATTGAGTCTAATTACACTGTTTAAGTTCCTCCTAATTTTTGACGCTTACATGGGGTGTGTCTCACTACCATGTCACTGGTTTAAGTGTAACTGCTAGTTCCTCATTCTGTCATTTGTTTTTGTTTTGGCACAAGCTGTGTTTCGATTTGATTTGATTCTAGTCAGTGCAAGTGGGTATTTGAAAACAAATGAAAAGGGTTTTTGAAATGAAGTAGTTTTCTTTTAAATGTAATACATTGGTAAAATGTGTTATAAAATTGAAGTTTTCTTGGTTTTATAATTTGTTAAATTCTTATATTTTCTTGGAAGTTTTTTAGACGCAACCTTGGGTACTCATTAGGAACATTGTCACATGTGAGGGAATATATGGAAAGTGTGTGTTGGTGCATATGGGTGGAAGAGGATAAAAACATGTGCAATGGTTCATGTGGTTACTTGGGTGTGTTTTGAAATTAAATACATGACCTTGTTGTTCTAAAGATATTTTTTTTAAAAAGGTGAAATGATTTTTTGAAAATTGAATTTGGTTAAAAAGTGGAGTTTGGTTTTTGGAAATTGGCCTTGAAGGAATGTAGTTTTAAAAAAAATTGAATAAAAAAATGGGGCTTTTGAAAGAAATGTTTTGGCCATGTTTATTTTTGATTGGTTATTTCTGGATGTAGTTTCATTTATTAATGTTTCTTTATCTTGATATTGTTTTTGGCTCCATGCATGTTGTGGTTTTCTGTTTCTTATGTTGTTCGAAGTATGCCACCTAGAAAGGTCCCTAGTGTTTTCGTTGAGTCATGCCCAGGGTTCGGTTATTTTAATTAACATCACCCTTTAAGGTGTTGGAGGTCTGTTAGAGGTGGTGGAATGACTTGAGGGAAGTGGAGTGTGTCTTTCGGAGGTTGGGAGCTCCCTAGGTTGTTAAGGTTCGTTTCGTTTCAGGTTTGTTTAAGGGTTCAGTTTGGGACTAGTGGAGGTTGGTTTTCTTATCGTCATTGGAGTTTGGGGAGTCATTGGTGATATTTTATATTTATTAACGTTCCCTATCTGGTGAGGAGTGTGTGCATGTGGTACCTTACCTAAGTGGTTATCTTCATTTATCATGTCACCTAGTTCATCATGATTCCTTCGGGCATGTCATCGGTATAGCTGCTTGGGTTTTCCAAGCCGTTAGGCCACATCCTTCCTAAGTCCTGTCATCGTTGTGGCCATTCGGGTCACCAAGTGAAGTTCTGTAGGTAGTGTCGTTTGAGGAAGAGTTATGATTGCGGGATTATTGTGTCTGACTGTGAGGCATAAGATGCTTCATCCATCATATCCCCAGCCTCAGGTCTTGGGGTGATGCTCGTGCACAGTCAGCGTGTCAGAGGCATTTAAGACCATTTCTTGGGTCATTTTATTTCATCTTTAAATACAAACATTCAGGCTTCCCTTTTTCTTATTTTCCCGCTATTTCAATTTCATCTTTTGTGGTTAAAGTATGATGAATTTATCCTTTCATGATCATGGTAGTTGTGTTCTCGTGAATGTGACCTCTAGAATCGTTAGTTTTTCTTAAAAGTGTTTTGTCCATTGTGTGGGTTGGTCCTTTTGGATATGTGAGGTTTTGGGAGTTTTAGATCAGCGTGGGGAATTCTTAGTTCTGGTGGTGTTGTTATAGGAAATTCCTTGTTTTGCTGCCCTAGTATGTTTGGTGGCCTTGTACTTGTTTTTTGTTTAAGTCTCAGTGGTCCTGTTCATCTCATGTGGAGAAATTGATAAGTTCGATTGGGAGGTTCCAAGTTCCCCCCTAGGGGTGGTGTGTTTGAGTTCAAACTCTTACATAATGGGGTTCTTGTGCTTGGGAGAACCCTCTCGTGTTCTACCATTGTTTTATGCAATGGTTTCTTTTTGAGTTGGTCGAGTGTAACTTAGAGAGGGAATAGTCAGCTCAAGAATCATTTTTTTCAAACGGTTTTGGTTGGGCATTGACCAGAGTTTTGGTTATCTTTTAGCAGGGTGACTTTCTGGGGGTAGAAAGTTTTGTGGTGGGGAGAATTGTCACATCCCGACCTTTTAAATTATTTTATTTTATTATTTCTTGGCCTCAGTTTGTCTTGTCAAGGTGCGAGTTGATGGTATGTTTAAATTTTTTGACATTTGATGTTTTTGGTAGGTTTCAGATCAGTGGACGTGCACCACACGATTGGCGGTAACCATGCGGTCAGCCCGAATACCCTTGCGGTTACCCATTTCATAAGATAATAAAACTTTATGATAATGAAATAATTTAAATATTTAAGACATAATAATAATAAAATTATGGTGTATGTAAAATTTTTTTATATTAAAAAAATTGTTAATGATCTTACGATCATTAAAATGGTTATAAATATAATTATTATTCAGTCGTTATTAACATTGTTAATATTTAAAATAAAATAAAATAAATTATTATTATTATTATCACTATGAAAATTAATGGCGTTGTTATGATTATATAATTTTTTTAAAATTATTATAAATATATTCATTAAAATTTTGATTGTTATTGTTATTTAAATTATTGTAATTATTATTATCATTATTATTATTATTACCATTGTTATCATTATTATTATTAACATATATCTTATTTATTTATTCTTGCTGTGGTTAATTTTATATTTTTTGAAAGGGTTTTAAACCCTTTTATTCATCCACCACGCCTCACCCCTCCCATTTAATTTCCCCCCATTTTTTTGTCCCTCTGTCTACTCCCCTTCTCTAATGCCACTCCTCCTTTTCTTTATCTCATGAACTCCCTATCTCTACTCATGCCGCATTCCACCATTAATTCATTATTTTCTTTATTCCCTCTCTCAAATATCTCTATCTTATTTTATTTGTTGTTTTTCTTCTCCCCATTATCACCCTCTCGCCACGCCTCCCCCTCTCTCCCATTTAATATCTTCCTTTTTGTATTCCTCTCTCTAATCTCCCTTCTCTCTACGCCTCCCCCCATAATTCCTTTATTTTTTTTCTACCACTTTTTATTTCACCCCTCTTTCCAATCAAACATTCCCATTCCCTATTTTATCCTCCATACCTCTTTCCTCCTTTTTATCCATCACTCCACCCCATCCCTCTCCCTTACTATTAATAATTCTTTTTATTTTTTTATTCCCTCACACCACTCTCCACACACCACCCTCTCCGCGCATTTATTCCCTCTTTATTTTTACCAATTATGATCACCCCTCTCCTTATACCTCATCACGCTCAACTCTTTTTTCCCTCACGTGGCCCTTCTTCCTCTTACCCTACTTCACACACGCCCTCCTTACCTTCGGCGATTCTTCCAGCGGCTTCTCCTCCTTCCGGCGGTTGCATCCGGTAAGTCTCCTTTCCATATTCTCCTCTCATCACTTAGTTTTGAGGGTTTTTATGTGGGGTTTCTTGTTGGCAAAACCCTAAATGTTAGGGTTAATGTGTTTCTCATGTTTTCTTTGGTTTTAGGGTGTGCATTTTTTCCATGGGGCGTCATTCTCCTTCTCATTGAAGCTTCATTCCAATCGCATGAGCCTTTGGTAGGTGTTTCCCAGTTTTTCTTTCTTAAAGTCTTTCCTTTGATGCTTGAAAATTTAAATAAATTTATAAACTATTTTTTCAACTCTATGAAACAATTTTTTAAATTATTATAGCAATTGGGAATTTATTTGATTTGTTAAAAATAGGTTTTAAATGAGTTTTAGTGTAAATTTTTTAGTTTAATGATACCTAGAAAGCTTGTTTGAACCGCTTATAATTATTTAATAAGGGATTGGTATCTTATGAAATACATCACCGTTATTATGTTGCAGCAACTTTGTTTATTAATGAAGTTGGTTTGATTGTGTTATGACTTAGTTATTGTGTTAAAACACGTTTGTAAGGGTTTATTGGATTCAATTTTTTTATTTACTGTTCCTTTAGAATGATGTGGGTAACTGGTGATTTTTGGGGCAAGGATTTAAAATTTTTTCTTGGTGTGCATTTTATTTCAAAATAGGATTTTGGGTGTGTATGGTTTGATGTTGGTATATCATCCTAAATGTGTTAAAATGTGTTCGAGACTGTTTAATGTATTTTTTGGATCCTTTTATGTTCTATAAATAAAGTAGGTGGCCAGTTATGGTTTTAAGGTAATTGGTGTTTTCTTAGAATTTTAGTCTTCTAAATGGATTTTTGTTTTCAAATAAATTTGGCCCCCTTGAGTGGTTTCTAAATAGTATTTTAAATGTGGTTTTGTAAAGTGTTTCTTTACATATTTTGGGAATCATGGTTTATGATGTGTTCTTTAAGGTTTAACCTTTCAGTTTAAAACATGTTTTGGTGTGGGTTGAAAGAGGTTAAAATCATGTTTGATAATTGTGAAGTGTTTGAATGTGTGTTTAGAACATAAGGGATCATTTGGTTTTGTAAATTTAAGAGTGGTGTTTGCAATATATTTTGAATAAATCTGTGTGATCGGTTTGAAATCGTAAATGTTTTTTGAAATGTTTTAAAGTTTATATTTATTATAGGAGCCCATTTGGAACTTTTTTGAATGTGAAATAACTGAATATGTATATGGGGCACTTTTATCTAGTGTAACCCTTTATGGGTGAATGTATAGGAAGCGTCCGTGTTTGGGGTAGGCAAGTGTGGTGAGATGAGTCACGCGTACAAGAGCCTCCTACTTACACAATATTATTATAACCACCATGGGTTCCTGGGTGTCTTATAAATTATCGAGTGAAGGTTGCTCACCAGCCCCTATTAGATGGGTTGGTTCCCCTGGTAGATAGAGAGGCCAGGTGGGATTTGTCACTGATTTTTTCACGAGGGTGATCAGCGGGTTACAGACTATGGTGCTTCACCATATACCGGCAGGTGGTTCCAAACTGAGTGCGTCCGGGGGTTGTCTAGGGATGTTCAGAATCGCCCATTGCTACAGCTTGTATTTCTTGTTTATTTTCTGCTACATTAGTTTATATACAGCTTGTTTTGATGGTTTATTTTCTAATACAGTAGTCTATTTCTATCTTGTATTGTTTACCAGTCTCCCGTTTTCATAGCTCTAATATTACTTGATTGGTTTTTTTTATAAAATGGAAAAAAAAATTGAAATAATATATGGCATGGGTTAGTTCTCATAGTGGGAGAGATGTGTTATTTTGTTTAAATGGGAAAACCTTATTTTTATAATTTTATTTCCAAACTTGTTTTATCAGACAACTTTGGGTTAGAAAACACTTGGATTCAGTGGTTTACTTTTGGCATCCCTACTGTGCATTTTTGTGCTCACACCTATCATTTACTATTTCATTTGTAGGTTCAAATATTGTTCAAGATTTTCCTTAGTGGCTGCTCATGTGGGAGTAATTTTGGGATTTTGGTTGGAGGTGACCAATGGGTCACATGGAGACCGTTGTAGCGGGGTCTTGTTTCTTGTTTTGTTGTTTTTAGTGGTACATTGTATCTGGATCAGTTCTTTGTTTATTTAAGTTTGAGTTGTCATTTTTCTACACGCTCTATTTGTTCTATTTTTTTATATGGTCCTGATATTTTTTCTGGGCTTAAATCATTCCCGCGTGTATACTTTAATGCCCGACATTGGTTGCCATGCCGGGGGGATCGGGAACGCCCCTCGGGATATGTCACGAACCGGCTCGGGTGACCGGTTTAGGGTTGGCCCGGGTTGGTTTGTGACAAATACCATCCATGTGATGGAGTAATGAAAAATCAATCATATCGCTTCGTGGAGGTGGTAATACACTCTTACGCAAGAACGACGTTACAAATTTGATATGAATGGAAAGGTAAGTAATTTATGATATATTACACATATATAAACATAAATATAACTTAAATATAATATATATAAATAAAATACATCATCAAAAATAGTTTTGAGAGACGATGATTGAAAATTAATTACATCTTTTCACGAGGCGGAAGTCAATGACAGAGACACACTGCGATTTTGTTTTCCAATTTATAGAAGTGGCGATGGATGTTGTTTTTTCCTTTGACAGAATAAATTATAGATATATGTGATATGATTATGTTATTCTAAAATC
This sequence comes from Viscum album, assembly GCA_963277665.1. NCBI lineage: Eukaryota > Viridiplantae > Streptophyta > Magnoliopsida > Santalales > Viscaceae > Viscum > Viscum album. The sequence continues at coordinate 670,740,000 of OY728129.1, forward strand.
ATGATTGTATAATATTTGTAGTGGGTGGATAATTATGTAAAATAGAAACACTAAGTTATGAATTATACCTCTTCGTAAGATAACCTCCTTAGGATAATAACTAATACCTTAATAGGAAGGATTTATAAAATGAAAATAGAATCTATGTCATGGTGAGATATATATGATAGGGATTTGGATTTTTTTTACTTATCCTATAGGATCCTTACCTTTGGAGAGGATTAGAGATGGGAGGTCCACTTATAATTGTTGGAGAAGATCCCCAATGAATATTTTAAAATAATAAAATATATAAATATCTAATTCACACTAAATGGATACAAAATCAACCAATTCCAAATATTAAATGTTATAGAGTCACAATATATCAATCCTATAGAATTTAGAAATTTTTAGGTCATTTTATCCCTTATCACTTTATTTTATCTACAATAAACAAGTTTTAACCATAACCATGGTAATAAATTTTAACTACTTTTACTATTTATAATGACCTAAAATTAGGTTTACCGTATTATAGAATATTAATTATAAAATTTCAGAATATGGAATCCATTTTATAAAATTCAATTAAATAATGTGGAAGAATCTCATTTAAAATTAAACACACAAAACATGGTGAAAATTGTTTTTTAGAAAAAAAGTGTTTGAAAACCCGGAATGTAAAGTTACCAAAATCTAACATGAAGTTTCGTAATATTTAATTAAATATATTATATAAATAAAAAAATAATTTTAAAACTAAAATAATATTTAAATCAAAATGGTACATTCAATTTACTTAATATAATTTAAAGTAATGATAGTTTTACAAAACAAGACAATTTCCACTATTCACTGACAAATAAATGTTTCAAAAAAATATCAATATTTCACACTATGATAATTTTGATAATCTGATTGAAAAAATGATATATATATTTATAAAATTATTTAACTAAAATTTACAATAATACATTATATTATTTTCTCTGAAAAATAAATAATAACCAATTTTGATTAAAATATATTTTAGAAGAATAAAATGTCTTCAATGAAAATTGAGTGATTATATACTAATAATTTACGTATATTTTTTATTATATTTTAATTATATAGATATATTTAATTATATATTTATTCATATTGTTACTTATAAATACGATGACTTAGTTATATTTAAAATATTTATATAATAATATTTCATAGTTCTTTTATGTTCAATGTCTCATGTCATATAGGCTATTGAACACTATTTTATTTTTTAAAATATTGGGGTTTAACATTAAAACCCTGAAAAAATATTGATTTTCAATCATATATGATGATTAATATTTAGTATTTGATAGTGTTTTTAATACTTTTAACAAAATTATTTGATTTGATAAATTACACTTTTTTAACATTTTATTAAATACCGAAGTTTATAAAATTCTCATTTGTGTTATTTAATTAATTTTTTAAGTGAATGTTCTAATAATATTTATGTACGTGTTTTTTATGAATGTTTATGTTAATGTTTTATATTGATACTTCGGTTTATTATATTTTTATTTACATAAGTTTAATATTATTAAGAAATAGTTTGGGACATACTTTTTAGCCACTAAGGCTGGCCGTCAACAAATTCAGGGACACATTAGGTCAACCACATTGGTAGGCCCACCACATAAATCCCACAAGGAGGCTGGAGTAACCGGTGTGAATATTGTATTCTCAATTCCTATGGGCCAATTTATAAGGCTCGCATAGCACGTCAATAGGTGCATGGGTTGGGCTAGGAAGCCTATTAGTCAATAAGATAGATTGTGTGTGAAGTTTAAACCAGTGCTGACCCTCAATAGCATTCTCAAACCAAGGATTAGAATATTATTTTTTTAAACATCTTTTTACCGAATCTCCTAACCGATGTGAGACAGTGTTCTAATATCACTATTTATATGAATTAAAAAAATGGAGACATTCTTGGATGTCCATTCACATTATTTCATGTACATATAAATTTTTTATTTATCCCAGGATTTTTGAACTCCCACAACTCTATTCCTTTAAAAATTATATCATCTTGTTCTTCATTTTTATCGATCATCCTATGTGAGATCGTGTATGACCAATCAGTTTGTGCCAATGAATTAGCTTTCAAATCAAACCTATTTTTTGTAGTTTGAATGATTTTATTCAATTTATAAGTTGTTCAAATATTGTGTGCGAGGTTCAGTTCATTGTCTTCATCATCAAGTTATTGTTCAACTATGCTTACCTTATTTAAGATTCCCACTTCATACCTATACTCTGGATGATTATCTAGTACAAAACCATCTCTTTTGATGGTTACCCGATAGTGACACCCTTAAATCTCAATGGTGATTCATGTTTCCCCATTGGATATCTCTAACGATGAGTCATAAGCAACCTTCATACACCAACAGTGAATCATGTTCCACATTTCTACAAAATACTCCTTTAATAGTGCTTGAATAAGGCTTTATTAGTGCGAGAAAAGCACTAACTTGCTCATCAAGGTTAAAATGAAAGGGGTTTTATTAGCACTAGAAAAGAATTGATAAAGGGTATCTTTATCAGTGCAAATAAATTCACTAATAAATAATACTATTATCATCTATATTATAAGTATTGATAAAAGACACCATTTATCAGCACTTTTATTTAGCTTGGATAAAGAGACCCTTTATCATTTCTTTTAAAAGCACAAATAAATATATTCAAATTTGTGCTTTAATATTCCTGAATAAAGGATTCCATTATCAGTGCTTTAGTATTTGATGATAAAGTAATCCCTTATCATCACATATAAAAGCATAGATAGAGGCTATCTTAATTAGTGCTTTTAGTAGGGCTGATAATGGTGTGAACTGTAGTGTGACTCCACAACACACTAAAACACCAGAAAATTGTGTAGTATACTGTAACAAAAAACATCATCAATAGAAATCGAAAAAAAATCACCAAAATAATATAAAAATTCTTAATTTAAATGAAATAAAATTTATAACAAAAATACAAAGAAGAAACACAATTATAGAGTATGTTAGTTGTTTTTAACTAAAAACAATGTATATTTCGAATAAAAAGTTGCCTTTAGAGTCATATCAGTCACACCATGAGTCAAATATAGGTGTGACTGATTAATTCACATCATCAAATGACTTATGGATCATTTTCTTAAAGTAAGAAAACAATCCGAATGCAATTGCTTGATTTTGAGTATGTGAGTTGTTTTTTTGATTGAAATCAATTTATGTTTTGAATAAAAATGAAAACATGGAGTCTTAATTGTCACAATAGTTCATCTAATTGAGGTGTGGATAATTACTAAACATCAAAAATGAATTATGTATTGTTTGACAAGTGTACAAAAACAATTTGAATGTGTTTTCATAGTTTTGAGTATTTCAGTTTTTTTTCACAAAAATTAATGTCAATTTAGAATAAAAAGATGCACTTGGAGTCATACCAGTCATACCGTGTGTTTGATTGAGGTGATGATGATTTTTTAAATTTCACAAATAACTCATTGATCATTTTCCTAAAGTATCAAAAAAATCATAATGTATTTCCTCTATTTCGAGTACACCAATTGTGTTTTTTTACAAAAATTTCAATTTAAACTATAGACACCCGCATTGAGCCATATTGGTGGTATAATGTGTGGGTTTGACAAGAGAATAATTTATACATGTTACTAATGAATTATGATCTGTTTTCCCAAATTATCAAGACAATATAAGTGTGTTTTCTTGGTTTTAAGTGAGTAACACATCTTTCTATTAAAATGCCAATTTTGAATTGATAACAAACACATGGAGTCAAACCGGTCACACCATTCATCGGAATGAGGTGTGGCTGATTCCTACATATCAAAAATATTTTATGGATCGTGTTTTTAAATTAAAAAAATAATCCAAATTCATTTTCTCTATTTTGAGTATGTTAATTGTTTCTTTAATAGAAATAATTTCAATTTTGAATAAACAGATGCACTTGGAGTCATAATGGTCACACCGTGCATCAGATTGAGGTGATTCTAATTTCTACATGTCCCTAATGTCTCATGGATTGTTGTAAAAAAGTATAAAAATATTCAGAATTTGTTTCCTCTTTTTTGAGTATGAAACATGTGATTTTTGACTAAAATTCCATTTTAAACTAGGAACACACACATTGATCCATATAGTAGGAATTGTGTGTTGTGTTGACATGAGACCAATTAATACATGTCAAAAAGGAATTATGAATCATTTTACTAGGTTTTCCATACAATATTAGTGAGTGTTCTTGGTTTTTAGTGAGTGACATGTTTTTGAATTAAAATGTCTAATTCAAATTGTTAACAGTCACTTGAAGCCATACAGGTCAAAAATTGTGTTTTATTGAAGTGAATCTTATTCCAACTTGTCAAATATTAATTATGCGTTATTTTACTAAAGTACTAAATCAATTTGAATGTGTTATCTCATTTTTGAGTATTTAATTTTTTTTCACTAAAATGAATGTCAGTTTGGAATAATAAAGACACATATAGAGTTATACTAGTCGTACCATGAATCAGATTGGGGTGAAACTGATTTAAACAAGTCCTGAATGACTCATGGGTAGTTTTCCTAATGTATCAAAACAATAAAAATGTTTTTATCCTGTTTTCAGTATGCCACTTGTGTTTTTTATGAAAATGTGATTTTAAACAAGAAACAAACACTTTGAACCATACAGGTGCAATCATGTTTGGGTTTTTTCATGTGACCAATTAAAATATGTTAAAAATTAATTATGAATAATTGTACCAAATTATCAAGACAATATGAGTGAGTTTTCTTGTTTTCCAGTGAGTGGAAGTTTTTTTATTATTAAAATGACAATTTTTCATTGATAACTGACACTTGGAGTCATACAAATCACAAAGTGAGTCGAATTGGGGTGTAACTAATTCCTACAAGTAACAAATGATATATGGATCATTTTCCTAAAGTATTAAAACAATTCAAATTTTTTTATTTCTTTGGAGTATTTCAGTTGTTTGTCAATAAATTAATGAAAATGTGGAATAAAAAGATTCACATGGAGTATAACCAGTCACACCGCGAATCAGATTGTGGTGCACTAGATTTTGAAACCTCCCAAATGACTCATGGATGAATTTCTTAAAGCATCAGAATAGTCAAATTATTTTTCTTCGGTTATGAGTATGCTGCTTGTGTTTTTCTAATACAATGACATTTTAAACTAGAAACATGCACTTTGGGCCACACAGGTGGAATCATGTGTGGGTTTTACATGAGACCAATTTATACACTTCACAAATGAATTATAAATTATTGTTCAAATTTATCAATACCTATGGTGAAAAAAAAATATTTCTATTAGTCCCCCAGAAAAATTTCACAATGGAACTATCTTAACTAAAAAGTTTTGTGTGTACTTTTAAACAATTGTTCTCAAACACAATCAGGGTATTATCCTTATTATACTTCATTTCCCAAAAAATTTAATATTTTCAAACCAACACTTCTTATACTCTTATAACTTAGTCTCCTCCTTGGTCTTTGACTCTTCCTACACCTTCACATTGGTCTTCGACTGCGAATTTTCATCTACCTTCACCTCTGCCTCTACCTCAACCTTCGCCTCCACCTCTTCCTCTACATCCGCCTTTGCCTCCTCCTTCACGATTTCCCAATAATTTTATTTTTTGTATGTCATCAAACAAATTTATTTCCTCTATTATACATCCCCTTTAGAAAAAGATAAAAAATATATAAGTAATATGACACTAAGGTTTCACACCCCAAATATATTTTTTAGATCATAACGTGTACTAAATCACAAACATAGTAGGTAGTCACCAAATTTTTTGTAGGCATAGACTATGAAAAAAAGTACACTTCCCACTCATCTCTAAAAAGTAGATTTCTTTTTTTGAGTAAATAGATTATCCAAAGTATTGATAGTAATAAGAAAATATAGAAAAAAATTATTATGAAATATATTTTCAGAAAATATAATTACCATCATAAATTAACAGTTGGGGAAAATAGTATTTTCATGTTTTATTATTTCATTCATAATATTTCAAACATAATATCCACAATTGGTTCCATTATCTTGTTTTAGACACTGCAGAAACATTGTCCAATATATGAAAATTGTTTTAGAATGATTTGATAGATAAATATATCTGTATATACCTTAATTTGTTTCTATTTTTAGTAATCCACAAGATTTTTTCATTGATACACCGACTTCAGGACATTATCTAGACAGTATTGAGAGACAACCCTATTACAAAAAAAATTATTTTCAAAACACAAACTGATCATATAAATCTAATTTTCACTTTAAAATGATTATGACTGTGTATTAAATATTCAAAACAAACATCATTTTTTTATTTGGTCACATATCCATGCATTCCATCCAAAAAATAATTTTTTGACGTGTCCTTGATGATTTATATTAGCATCTAATGCATTCTAAAAAAAACTAAACCAATTAAGTGTTGAAAAAAGTAAAAATATATTTAATTTGATTAGATTGTTGAGTTTTACCTTTTCATAGTAGGTATCAAAAATATTCTATCATATGCTGGTTTTTATTAAACTATCTAAGTAACTAAACTTTTTTCTATTTATTTGATTCCAATTTCAAAGCATGTTCTGGTGTAAAAACGATATAGGAATTAATGAATTCAAATCGTGGTTCACATGATCTTTCCTTTATATAGATGTGATATAAAAATATGTAAAAAAATTAAATTGTTATTAACTTTTATAAAAATATTAACTCACTATTTAGATGGACGTATTATGGAATTTTACCTTATATATGTATTCACAACGGATACACCCAACCATTCATGCTCAAGAATCTCATTTAGATTCTAAAGACCAATTATTTCTATCAAGAAATATCCATTTATTTCTTCTTCAAAATCATGTTAAGACACACTTTTATCTCTAAATTTAGTCTTAGTATGTAGTTGTAATGATTCTAAATGTTTCTCTGGAACTGGCGGGGAGAAGGTACTCTGATAAGGTCATTTTGTTTTCTAGTTTGATTCACTAGATTTTCATTAAATGGGATTCCCTTTCCCCACCACTTTATCCATCTATAATATCATAACTCACTTTATCCATTTTATAAAAAATAGTTACATGTTTTTCATATGAAATAATTTTTAATGTTGTACCAAATTTATCTTTATAAGATTTTACTACAATGCTATGAATGCTCTAATAGAAGCTTCGACTATTATAATATCCAGACCATAAAGTGGAATAGGAAATTTAGTATTCGCCTCATCAGGCACCTCAATCCCCACTCTCATGTGATATTTCTATAGGTATTGATCATGTGGCTTGTCTTCCATGATATTATGTACTGTACGCATCACAACATGGTGGTAAACGGGTCTTAACATATACAAATAATATACAATTGTACCCTATATAATTTATGTAATACCATGTTATTAGAAGTTGTTTGATTAACATTTTGGAGAAAGATTAATGAAAAAATTGATTACCCTGGGTAAGGTATATGGTTTGGGGGAATGACTAGCCTCGATGATAGTTAGATGATTTGGTTCATGTGTGGATCTTTGCTCCACTACAGGTTCTCATTGATCTTTTCTTATACCTTGGTCTACTAAACAATACCTCAATAAAAGATATTATAATGAGTCTATTTCTATCATCAGTAGTATCATCATATTATTTGTCTCTTCAAGGGGTTTTATCTTCTCGAAATCTGTTTACCGATAGACTCCAACACCAAATCCCCTAACATGACTATATTGTAAAGGCCACATCAAAGCTTCTGAAAGTAGCTTTTATCCTTGTATGATTGTTTCCGATTAGGTTTATAAACTATATAAAAAAAATATGAACAAATAATAGATATTTTTATTTAATATTTTTAACAATCATAACTATTTACAATCATGTCATACTTACACATGCATCCCTTACTATTTTTGTGTTTTCATCACATAATTTACCATCTTTATTTAGACCATCCTCCTTCTATATCGCATGGAATGGGTTTTAATTGGATTTATAATTTTATTCATTAATATTAATATAAAAAGTTGAATATATGTTGTTTCATATTTGATAATTAATGTTTTATTATAGATTTAAAATAAATACCAATTTTCTCTCTAATGAATCCTAACCCATTATTTATCTATGATAGGGGTATTTTGGTCTTTATGCATGTTATTTTTTTTTCAGAACCATTTTTTCTATTTCATAAATTAACAATTTTTTATCATGTTGGATAAAATAAATAATTTCATATAATACATTATCAACTGCAATGCACCTGAAATGATTTCTCATTATGATGATGGATGAAGAAACCCATGTTTCATGCATTATAATGTGTTTATAACTATGTGGTGGATGGGGAATTATTTTCCCCTTAGCATCCATATGATTTAACTTTGTAAGAAGTGTCTAGAAGAGTCTATGGGATTTTCCAGTGGTGATTAAGACAAATTTCTTATGAAAATATTCTTAAAAAATGATGTATTCAAGGAATAATGAAAATTAAATCAACATTTCATTATATATTTTTTTAGTAAAATTGAGAATGCATATTTTAACATTACCATTATATATTTTAAAAGTATTTCCTTTTCTGTAGGTTAGATGTAGCTCCATGAATCAATATCAATCAAAACATTCATCCTCGCTCTGACCCCAAAATATCCAATGAGCATTGACTTATTGGGTTCAATAAGTTGTCTGCGTTGATTCCAACCAACCTCAAATTCAATACCTAGAACTATTTCCATGATAATTATATTCAGTATTGTGATATTGTGTTGTCATTATGTTTTACAAAACATGTTGTTGATATATTAATAATTCTATAGTTTAAACACCAATAGTATTTGATTCTTTGATATTTGTAAAATCATCGTGTGTAGAGACATTATAATAATGAGTAGTCAAGCATATAATTTTTCTTTAATAAAAATAGTACAATAAAATCCATGCATTGAAGATCAAAATTTCATGCATCTTGCATGAAAATTTTTATTATCATAAATAGATACATAATACTTAAATACTATAGTAAAATTATCCTTCAATTCCTTTATTTAACCCATCCTTAGACATTGATTGTCTTACAAATCTTGATGATGTATTGGATTCCCTATATCAAACTAGCCTAATTCCTATCATTGGGGTTCCAATATTCCTTGATGACACACCTCCTGAATTGTTATTTCTAAATTTTTTTATTTATATTTATCTATAATTTTCTACGGACGCCCTTTTATGTTTCATGAAATAATATTACCAAAATTCATTGCATGATAATTTTAGAAGACTAATGATCAGAGTAGTTAAAGAAACATTGAAGAGATGCGAGATGATTCTCAAGTAATAGGATGCAATAATAACTGTTCAAGAGATGAAATTTGAGTTTTACAAGAGTTTAAAAAATAACTTTAATTAAATATTAATTATGGATTCCAACATATCAAATTACAAAAATTAAGGAATGAACATCCAATTCCACACGACTTTCACTCACAGTCATTTACTTCCACTCACAAAAATTTATTGTTTGTCTCTTTTTCTAAAGTGTTTCTTAATTTGGTAGGGTTTAGAAGACACACAAACTCATTGTGGTATTGATTTGTGTTGGATGAGAGATAGGGAAAACTGGTCATTTTTCTATGCTTTCGAGATAAAGTATCCAAAATTTGAAGCCGAATATAGGGTTAGACATCTCAGGTCATTGTGGGAGAAATACCTTTGAGATTCAGAATAGATGACTCATCATAGTAGTACTCTCTTCCAAGTATTATTAACAAAAACATTCAAATAAGATCCAATGTGACACACTTGAAATAAAAGTAAATTTTTTATGAAGTGTTGTAAAAAGGAACTCAGTGATTCATACAACAAAATACAAATCAACTAACCTATCAAATTCCATCCTTATGTTTGGATTAATTTTTTCGGCATCATTTTTTATCTTCATAGAATGTAGTAAATGAAAAGGATGAATGAATGAAAGAGTTGAATAATGAGTTGGGAGATGTGGTATTGATATCCCTGGCAGTGAATTTGATAAATATTAACTAATAAAATACAATATGGTGGTATTTCATTAAGGAACTTTTGAACAGAAATGATGGGAGGAAGGATATTTTAAAAGAGGGAGTTCAATCCACCATCAATGGAAGGAAATAAATCCTCTCAAGATGGATTAAATAAAGGTAGGGGAGGTTATTTGCACTACAGTATTGAATTATCATGTATATATTTACAATAGAAACAATTTTCTTGCAAGATTCAAGAAATTGTGGAATTTTATGCATATAGTGTAGAGTGTTGTATATCTATCTTACCAAAATGAATACTTATTTATAAAAACATATTTTTGAATCCTTTATTAAATTTTTATGAAAATTTATTTATGTTTCTCTACTATATTTTGTGTTGTAGGCTTCTTTCACAATAGTGGATGGAGATATAGTTCCCAGTGGTCTTGTATGAACCTTTAATGAGTTTACAAAGTAGGGGTGGCGTTTTTTAGGTATAGGTAAGGGAGAGAGAGAGGGATATGATACTCATAAATAAAATAGGCACTGATTATTATTTTTCTATATGTTTTCATATATAAAATATTGATATTAATAACATTATGAATAATGTCTAATCTCAATCCCATATGAAATATATGATACTCATAAATAAAGAATATGAATCTTCTATGTCCTAAGACCATCAAAAAGAGTATAATATACTAGTATAGTACATATCACTATAGAATACCCCTGTATAGAATCATCTATAGACTACTCATCCAAAAATAATCTACCAAACATATTTAATGACCCTACATAGAAGGAATATCTCAAAAGGACCATTTGAGGTTCCCCAACTAACCACACCGATAGAAATTTTTCACATCAAAGAGGAAAAAAGGATTGAAGTGTCCTAGGATCCTACACTTAAGGAATCACATATAAATTCTCCTCAATTGAATATGAATTAGAATACCTCAACTCTAATCATCTCTATGAAATTAATCTCACCACACCTATATTTTACATCACTTTTATGTACTCAAGGATTCATCACCTTCCAAATTTGTATATTTTTTATCTACCATAAGATCCCTCCAATAATATACATCACCTTAAAGGGTGATTTTTTCAACTTATGATCAATATAGATCAAGAAAGTTTTTACACTTTTAAAAGAAATGAATATATTCAAGGAAATCCTAAATTTATTATTATGATATATTACCATAAAATCTTTGGGGAACCATAAATACAATATGTTCCCATCATAGAAAATTTTACCATATAGCTTGAAGTAGACCTATAATTACCTCTAGGTCATGAGGATCAATATATGTTATATAATATAGAGTATGTTCGTTGGCTCTATATGATAGAGATTTAGGTGTTAGAGTAGTTATATTTCCTATATTAATGTAGAGAATCACATAATTCTCCCCTTTCAAAAAAAATATTCTTTCCGAATTAGGCACAAAATAATCTATATTAAATGTGAAACCTCTGCCCCTCTCTCCCTCATTCATTTCATTCTTAATAAGTCTTTTAGTATATTAAATATAGTTTAAAATATTTTAGAAGATTTCTTTTAAATATAAGTACGAAATGACATTCTAATAGTATCAATAATGGGGGTTACTAAATAAAATTAATCAATTAATAAGTTATAAAAACCTTATAATCACTAATAAGTAAATAATAATATGTTATTTATTTATAATTCATGTATGTATTCCTTTCAATTTATAATTGATTCTAGAAAAAAATAATTAAACACACAAACATAAGAATATGAAATTTCATATATTCTTACCGATTCATATGCCTATAAACTTCTTAATAAGATGAATGAGACTCGAGAAGATAGTTCAAGGAAAAAATTAAGAAAAAACAAATGAGAAATCATATGGTAACTCAAGAATACAACATAATTATGCAATAAAAACATATTTATGGATTAATTCATATACTTGGAAGGTTTTTTCTTTTGGATATAATCAATATTAGTATCCCTAGTTCCACTCTCATTCAATTTTGTAACATTTTTGACCCAGTATACCCAAATAGTTCCCAATTCAGTTCAGAACATTAACTCAGAAACACTTCCCAATCACTAATGTCCGGTGTCAATGCTAAGTGATATAGATAAAATTACCTTTGTTATAGCATGTTGTTCAAAATCTATTTTATTTATCTATACAGGCCTATACACATATTTAGACTGACCATACCATATGAGACCATCTTTCCCTTTCTTCGAAAACATTTTTGATGGAGAAAAATGATGAAATAGAACCACATTTTTATATTAAATTGAAGAGGAGATGAAATGTAGGGTTCTTCATTATTAAGAACAATACAAAAACAAAAATGGTATAACCCAAAAAATCAATCAATGATTGAGGAAAATTAGAAAATAACATACATCGAATTCTATCCATCATTCATCCAAGGGAAGGTACTGATGTCCCATCGGGAACAGATAATTTCGGTAAGTGAATGAGAACCACAAGTGACTAAGTTATAGATAGGGTTCTTTTAAATATATCAGAAACACTTTTAACAGCTCTTTCATAGAATCATTAATAAATATCCCTTTTATTAGTACAAAAAAGATAAGTGTTGATAAAAATGATTTTTACCAGCCCTTTTTAGCACTGATAAATTTCTAGTGTAATGCCCTGACCCTAGAATCCTAGAGTCAGTGCATTATTACATAACATTGGCATGATCACAAGGAATCATATCCTAAAAGACTGAATCATTTAATATCCATGGAATTACTAGATACATACATAAGATTTACGTTACATTATAAAATGAAAAACAACAACAACATTGTCTCCTTTGAACACATTCATATATCTTAGAATATCCCTGAGGTCAGTCATAATATATTTCGTCGCATCTTGGGAAAAATAAAACATAGAAAGGTTTGATATTAGATACTCGGTAAGTATAAAAATATAGTGTAAACTCTCATAAATAAGAATAAACATTTAAGGCAATGTATAAGACTAAAACACGCACATTTTAAACTTAAACATAAACATAATATGGAAAAGGTAAATCAAATAATTACATTTACTTCTTTATCTGAATATTCTACTAGTTGAATAATCACTTGTAATATCAATATCCAATTTCATAATGATATAATACATAATGCCAACATCATAAAAACATAATCAAGGCCTCGTGCCAAGACTACAAATAATATTTTGTTAAGGCCTTATTACAAGACACTAGTTTGTATCATGAGACCTACTGATGCATCGAGAAGCTATAACAGGCTCCACGCATCACTTACAATGTCCAATGCATTCCTTATATGAAAATGTTTAAACAAAACATAAACATTCATATTAAAACTACTATACGAAATGTAAATACATTATCCATAAAACATGAATGGTATAAAAATAACACATCCATATTAAAACATATAACAACACCTTCAATACAATATAGAAGATTTTTATCATAATAAATAAACTTCAAACAAGTTTAAAATCCATCAAAGGATATTGACATAGATGAAATGAAAACAATTTGAAAGAAATACCTCATTCTATTTGAAAACCAATTAAAAGTCACATAATTAAAAAACAAGACATTTATTTTGAAAATATTCTTATAATCTTGTAAGCGAAGATTCAGAGATGTTATAATGGTGTAAAATAGCCTCACTCGACGTATAAATTTAAGAAACATGTTTTCCTTAATTTTTTCAAAAATGTCGTAAAGGACCTTGCCTGGAAAACGATGGAAGGAATCCTTTATAAAAATTCTATAAAAAATTAAACAAGGGTGAAAATGTATTTAGCACATTTTCTAGGAAATATTTAAAATGTTTTGAAATACATTTTTAAGAAACACATATGTGGATGATAATGAGGTCCTAGTAGATACTCACATATAAACAACCTCGGATAATGAAGAGATTGTAGAATTAACCCTCACCTGGTACTTTTCCTTCATTGAGGGTATGTTAACCTCATGTATAATTGTTAAATAATTTTTATTAAATTATACAAGAACCACTTACATAAATATTATATCATATATGATCTTCTAATATTTCTTTGTTAATAATATTTTTGTAGTATCATTATTTCTGGTTAAACTGATTATGTTTCCTTTATATGATTGGTTACATAAGCCTTGTTTGTTATGGATATGATGTATTTGATTCACATCCAGAATAATATTGAGTTCTTAAACATTATTTTTAATCACAATATGAAAATTATTCTTTAATGATTACGATCAAGAATGAATATTATCGCGTTTGTGGAGCCGATAATTTTTGCGTACACACGAGCGACAATATCATTATATTGCTAGTGAAATCGTATGTAATTGGATGTTATATCATATATACAGAGTCATTAAACTGTTACATTTATAATTTACATCAGTTATACTCATTATTATTAAAATACAAATAATGAAGTGTTTGATAAACAAACCACACCACATCGTGGAGACAGTAAGTTGTACGTACGCACGTATGATGACATGTAATTCAAAGGATGGATAAAATAATTAATATGGTTGTAAAATATTTATAATAACATCACATTACATATATTTTATTGGAGTTATTATTTTGGAATGGAAGAAACAATGAAAGAGGATGTGGTTGAAAAAAGATCATTGAAAAAAAGGTGGTGAAATTATTACCTCTTCTTCCGGTGTTTCCTTTGGAGTTGATCGAAGGAGCTCCATAGGTTGGAATAATGATCAATGTAAGGAAACTAGGTTGAAGTGAGGGTAGTTAGGAGGATAATTGGGTAGGTTTTCTCTAAGCCAAATGTCTTTGGGGGATTTATTTTAAGAGAAGGGGGAGTACACTTTTATAGGAGAGGTGAGGGCCACTTTAGGAAAAGCAAGAAATATTTTGTTATTATACGATCATATTCGGTTTATAATGGATAAAAAGTGATTTATTTAAAGGATAATGTGGGGACGGGTCGAAAAACTCTCAAAAATAGGTTTAGATAGGTTTAGTTCACCATATTAACCTTATCTTTTAGATTTAACTCTTAGATAAATAATTCAACTTTAACCATGTATTTTTGTATCATTATAATAAATGGTTAATAAAAATTCCATAAAAATCCAAGAGAACCCCAAGTGGTTAATTATCAATTTATATAACCTTATCTAAGTCTTTTTTCCAATCCTTATATTTATAGAAATATTATATTAATTAATAATATAGAATTTATTTAAAAAACACATTTTTGTCAATTTTGACACTATTTGGTATTTTGTTTTTGTGAAAGTCATATCAGGATTATAACTTCAAAAAACATTAATTGAATCAACCCTAACACGTATTATTAATTTATGAATTTTTTTTAATTGATCAGAAGACTCAATTTACATTTATTTGGACATTTATAATATCAATTATTTTAATATTTCATTAATAAGGTAATAATTGCAGCATCATTGTGTCATAAATTAATTAAATTATTTCATGTCTTAAAATTATAAATAAAATACCATTATGTAGGAAATTTAGTATCATTCTAATGAATATTTATAGTTGAATTTATCTTATGTATAACCATATATGAAATATGGTTTAGTTGTTAAGCTTTGAATTTAACACTTTAACTCTTCTTTAAATAAATTAATTATAAATGTCCAAATCTAATCCTAGTGGGTCAAAGAATATAATATTTTATTCCTAAGGTTGATTTTTGTCAATATACATTTATCCAATAGAATTAGGAAATGTGTTAGGGTACTTATAATATCATTTTTACACTTATTTACCCTATTTACTTTTTACCGTGGTAAATAAAAGTCAAAAGTTAGTATTCACCAAAAAAATATTATCACCTTATTAAAGAAAATTTTACTTACTGTTGTCTACCATGCCTCTCAGATATTTGATATTCAATTCACAGAAGTTGTAAAATTACTTTTTATGCAATTTTTCAAATGCTCTTAGAAGGTGGGTAAAAGACTGTAAAAAGTTCAATAAAATTTTATATATCGAATATTATTTTAAAATGACTCCAATTAATTTCATTGATCATATATAGGTATTATGTATCTATTTTTACCTAATATAAATTTAAATACAATAACTAATTATTTAAATAAAAAGTCGGTTTTAAATAATAATGTTGTGTTTCTTCCCACGTCACATCTTCCATCTTATAGTTTCTATATAGAACTTTTACGAGACGAGTCATCCAGTTTCTCAACACTGGTTAGCTGGTATCAAAATTCCTGATAGGCTCTTCACAATAAGACATATCATGTTCCAGTTCTATTTCATCATAGGTGAGTACCTGTTTTGGGCCAGGCATGTATTTTCTCAACAGTGACACATGGAAAACATCATGACCTTTAGTGACACTAGGCGACATTTCCAAACGATAATCTACAACTCAAATTCATTCAAGAATTTTGAAAGGTCTGATGTACTTGGGACTAAATTTACCCTTCTTATCGAAATTTATAACACCCTTCCATGGAGATACGTTCATGAAAATATGATCTCTTACTTGAAATGCCTAATATTTCCTTTAGTTATTGGCATAGATCTTTTTCATACTTTGAGCTTCTTTGATGTGGGTTTAGATAACCTTCACCTTTTTCCATTGTTTCCTCAACAAGATCTGGGTGTATGAGTTTTCTTTCACTGGAATCATCCCAAAATGTTGGTGTGCCACATCTCTTTCCATATAATGCTTCATATGGTTCCATCTAAATACATGAATGGAATCTATTGTTAGAGGAAGATTCTACAAGAGGTAAATATTGATCCTACATACCTTGAAAGTAATGTGAGAAAGATCTCAACATGTCTTCTAACTTTTGAATAGTCTGTTCTGATTGTCCATCAGTTTAAGGGTGGTAGGGATTTCTCAAATGAATTTCATTATCCCAGGACTTCTAAAGACTTTTCCATAATCTTGATGTAAAATAGGGATCATGATTAGAAAAACTCTATAGAGGTACTCCATGAAGTCCTACATCTTCATTAATATATAGTCTTGCTAGAAGTTCAAGTGGTAAATCTTCTCTTATAGTAGGAAAATGTGCTGAATTGGTAAGACAATAAACAATGACCCATATTGCATCATTACTTATAGGATTCTTTGGTAGCCCCATTAAAAATTCCATTATAATATGATCCCATTTCCACTCAGGTATGGGAAGAGGATGCATGACTCCTCTAGGATGTTTTCTTCCAACTTTCACATGTCAAAAAACCCTACATCTTGACACGTAATTAGAAATATCTCTCTTCATTTGGTCCCACCAAAAATGTTCCTTCAAATCTCTATACATCATAGTGCTTCCAGGGTGTATATAGAAATTAGAGCTATGAGCATCATCCAGTAATTACTTTTTTAGATCAGGTATATCAGGAACACAACACATCTTCCGAAATTTCAAAATCCAATTTTTATATATGAAGTCGATAAATCTCCCATCATTCACATCATTAATTTTCTTTTCAATCTCCTCATCATAAATCTAAGAACTTTATATCATTTATAGTAAATATGGTTTGGCAACCATTAGAAAATTTACTGATGTTTCACCTTCCATGGTTATTACCATATCCATCTTTACTACATCCATGAAAATATGATCCATTTCAACTCTCATCTTGTCCAAAACTCCATGATCCTTTCTTCTCAAATCATCTTCCACCTTGCTTTGCTTCCCCGGGTGGTAGTGTATAGTGAAATCATAATAATTGAGTGTTTAGAGCCATCCCCTTTTCCTTATGTTGAGTTCTTTTTGTGAGAAAATATACTTAAAACTCTAGTGATCATTATATATCTCACATTTTTCACCATAGAGATAGTGTCTCAATATCATCAAAGCTATGATTATAGATTCTAACTCAAGATAATGAGTTGGATAGTTTTGTTCATGATTTTTTAGATGTCGTGATGTATAGGCAATAAAACTATCATTCTGTATAAAGACACAACCAAGTTCTTTCTTTGAAGAAACATTATAAATAACAAACCCATCGTTCCCAAATAGTAGAGTCAAGATAGGAACATTGACTAATATTCTTTTCAGTTCTACAAAACATTATTTACACTTTTTTGTCCAAAAAAAATTAACCCCTTTGCTTTTTTGAATTGTTAATGGGTTTTCCAATCCGGAAAAAATCTGGACGAAACACCAATAATAACCTGAAAAACCGATAAAACTGTGTACCTCAGTTATACTCATTAGTGAAGTCCATTCTTTTATTACTCTTGTATTAGAAGTATCAATATAAATTCCATCCTTATAGACAATATTTCTAATAAAACAAATTTCCGGAAACCAGATTTCTCACTTGCTAAACTTCCCATATAATTCTTTTCTTCTGAGAGTTTTAAAAATAGTTCAATTTTTATTTTCACGATCTTCATATTTTTTGAGTAATCCAATAAATCATCAATAAATACCATTAAAAATTCACCAATATATTCCTTTAAAACTATATTCATTAGATCCATGAAAATGGATGGTGCATTAGTCTGTCAAAAAGTCATTATTGTAAACTCGTAATGCACCTACCTGGTTCAAAATGTTGTTTTTGGAATGTATTTCATCTTCACACACAACTGATGATATCCAGATTGAAGGTAAATATTTGAAAAATATTGAGCTGTGAGAATTTGGACAAATAAATCATCAATGTGAGGTAGGGGATACTTGTTCTTTATTGTTATAGAATTGATCTCCCTGTAGTCAATGCACAACCTCATAGATCCATCATTCTTCTTAACAAAAAGAACAGAGGCTCTGTATAGAGAAACACTACGGCGAAAAAATCCTTTGTTACTCAATTCCACTAGTTGTTTCTTTAGACCCACTAATTATACATTGTCCATTATATAAGGGGTATTCAATATGGGCCTTGAACCTGGAATTAAATCAATGGAAAACTAAATTTCTTTTTTTTAGGATGTCTAGATAAATCTTCCAGAAACAAATAAATATATTATTTCACAACAGGTATGTCATATATATGAACATTACTTTCCTCATCCATAGTTATTTCATTCTTTTCCACCCCAATAATTGAATTTAGTAGAGCTAGATATGAATCATGTGGCGACGTTTCTTCTCTAGTGATAAATGACTCCCTATCTTCATCAAAAAATTTACCCTCTTTCTTATTATAATAAATTTTTTTATCATGGTATGAAAGCCAATACATTATGAGGACATATCAAATTAAATCATGGGTATGATGATGAGATCGACAGATAAAGAACATTCATATGTCATAATGGGAACTAATTCACAAAACATTATTGCAATGATACTTACCTTATAAGTTTTGACCAAAAAATCCCTTTTTAAATAAAATTAGAAATATAAAATCTTTATTACAAACTAGGAATATATGAAACGATACAATGATTCTGAATCAAATGAAGAATTTTATTAACTTGAGGAAACCATTAAATTACATACCACCATGTCTTTTGGAGCATCAACCATAGTAGTAGAGATTACACAAGAATTTCCTTTCTCCATTTTCCTTTTCTGAAGTATGTGTTCTTGGTTCTTAAGATATTCATTTTCATATTTCCCCTTTTCCCAAAAATTATAGCAATCAACATTGACATCCTATTTCTTTCCCTTGTAATAACAAGCATAGTGGCATTTTTTATCACACTTGTAACGGACTCTCATTCCCTTCAGGCATGTACCGAGGTGTTTTTTCCACATTTAACGCATGACAGATATTCAAAATTTCCCTTCTTCCCCTTATTTCCATTTCTAGAGTGTTTAACAGATCTCTTCTTCTCTTTCTTTTCTTTAATGTCGTAAGACATAGAGAATTCATTTTCTATCTTGATAGCACATGAGACAATATATCCGTATGATTTGAAGGATTTTAAGAAAAATGATCAGTGGAGAAATGTTATTATCCAATCAAAGAATCGATCTATCTTACTCATTGGGTTACATATTAAATATGATGCATGCCTTTCTATCCTTGTCATGTTAGCCTCATAATTTGCAACATTATCATCCTCATTTTTCCTCAGACTCAGAAACTATATTTCCATATCCACTCGATGGTCATGAGGAATTTATTTTTCTATTAAAATCTATTTAAACTACCTCAATTCTATATTTGATACTTATTCATCTTCCGTTGTGTTTTTCATTAATGATCACCATTAATCTTCACTTCCAATGAGGCGATAAACTGCCAGGACAACTTTTTCCCTTTCGCTACTCCCCAAAAAATGAAATATTTTATCTAATGAACTTATCCACTGCTCAGCTACTAATGGATTTGTAGTCCCATTGAATGTTGGTGGTTGTTTCTATAGGTTCCGGACGTAGCAGAAGCTCATTGGTGTGTTTTCCCAACATTAATTTTAGCGTCAAATAGCGTTCAATCCGAGATCCATGACGATATAAAATCCCTGATCTTCAGAATGGAATGAAGAACACATAAGAAAAGAAGAGTCCCAGAACCATTGAGATAGTATCATCATATGTTGGTTAGAATTAATTTAATTAATTCACAAGAATTACCTCAGTGTAATTCTTTCTTAATTGATGTCTCTAGTCATGATCATGTGATCCATTGTTGCGTCGTAGAATCCAAGTATAGGATTCTTATAGCGGTGATCCACACATGGTCCATGTATATCTGGATGTCACCAAAGGGATCTCCAGGTGATATCACGGAAGAACCTTCGCTTCCGTTGTCCACCTTCGACCGCCATGATCGGGTGAAGGATCTTACTCTCATAGCTTGAGGGCGTTGTTGGTGGAAAGGGAATTATCTCTTGGCTTGAGAGTATTTCCAAATCCATTGTACACAATAATGGCTCTCCAAAAGTGTTGGGGTTGTGAGGATATTTATAATCGGGTTTCAGGTTAATAGAGTTATGACAATAAATAAACGTGTTACATGTTTTATTTATTTCATTAACTCTTATTGAAACCCCATGTTGAATTATTAATTCCATGACATGCGCCCACGCTAATTATAATTAATATCATTTAGTAAAACAATATTATATCCTCAAAATCCCGACTAGAAAACTAAATGGTGTGTAATGATTAATACACGATGTGTACTTGTTTTCCATAAAAAAGCATGGCGTGTATATTTAATATGCACGTTGTGTACTTTTATTTTCAATTTCACCCCACATTTATTAGACCATGAGTAATGGCTATTTATTTCTTAAATAAATGTAACTACATTACTCACTAATAAATATATTATTTCGCCCACAATATATTCTCTCGAATAACTAGTGTCGAAATAACTGTGAGCAGGCATCCTTAAATAATTATTAAACCAATGTCAGGAATAATATTTATTTAACTTTTTAAATTAATATTTAACTAAAATACATAGACACACATAGTGTGTGACCCTCTAGGCCTCATTCTTAGTGGAATTAGGTGGAGCCTACCTAAAGTCCAAGTTAGAGTCTAGCAACACGACAAGGCACCCATAGAGAAAGAAGATAACACCACAATCATGTGTCACCTCCTACAAACTCTAACCGTGTAATATAATCCCTTTGTATCGATATCTCTAATCAAGAAGGTTGCATGCTAGTGCCATCAACCCATGTGCTCAATTATTCTTTCTTTGACTTCGTAGAATTGAACTCACCCATACCTTACCATGGACATGGATTTATTTAGGCTATATAAATTCCATCAAAGGGCCTGAGATATCTAATTCTGTTATGGAACAGAAGGGTCAAATCCTTTCTCACATTATCTATTACTGTAGTATTACTCATGACGCACCCAACGTATCCTATCACGCTGCGAATAGTGTGTCGTCACAGTTTTTGTCAATAAATATAAGTGTGCGAGTTGTAATACCCATTAATAAAAATCTTAAATCTTAAGGAACAATACACATGTCTGCATATAGGGACATCCAATGACACTATGAAATATGGATTTTCTACTGGCGGGTCTCATTCTCATAATATCATCCTGGATATTACCAAGGGTGCACACCAAGAGAAGGTGCCTCAATGTTTTATGATTTCTCAACGCTAATGACCTATATTATTTGTGTCCCTTAAATAATATCATCCAGCCATGGAACATATATTCTAGAACGGTGTTATGGCACTTATGGGTTCTCATCATAGTAGGGATCCTCTAAGACCCTTTAATGAAACTGCTGTCCTTAAGACATTATCAAATGCATTGTCATGGAGAAGAAAATTCAAGTTCTGATAAGTCTTTTACTAATGAATAAAGTACAATATAGTTGGTTCTAGACCACCAACTACAAAATTTTCCTCATCAATCTGTCTAACGTAGAGCCTCCAAGTTGTGGATCAGGGTGCTCTATATGGGTAAGGTTATTATTCTTAACATGAGTGAGTTGTCCGGGTATAGGGATAAGATGATCACAACCAGTAGCATTACCAACTCCACAATAATTATATTGACTAGGAGGGAAATCCCTACTTGGATGACATGCATTGATACATTTTCTATTCCTTCCACTAGGCTCCATTTCTAAACAATGGTGTACATTAGATTAGTTTATGAATCACAATACATGTTTTCAAACTTGTAAAACCCTTAACATAAATTGAAAAGTTTATGGATATATTCCATAATCCTAAAAAAATTCTTTGAGGTGGTATATTCTCATAAATCCTTCATAATGGTTTGTAAATGAAATGTTAATTTTCTAATGCATATCCCATGGGAGTGTTGTAACTATGATGGAAACAAGGCATGTTATCATGTAATAGGATACCCCGGTCAAGACTAAAACTCCTTGTCATAGTTTTCACTCCTAGGTATATATGTTCTAGATCTGCCCCTACCAGCTCAAATCCAGACATGGATGTATTTCTTGGAAAATCACAAAATATCTACATTACCAAAATTTGAGGAAGTTTTTATATACTAATCCTCAAAATATATGTTAGGGTAATGATCTCTAATCATAGTTTTTCTAAATCTTTCTTCCAAAGTTTGTACAAAACATCCTATGATACCAAATGTAACTCCCATACCCCAGAAGTCCATAGTTGGT
Organism: Viscum album; assembly: GCA_963277665.1. Classification (NCBI taxonomy): domain Eukaryota; kingdom Viridiplantae; phylum Streptophyta; class Magnoliopsida; order Santalales; family Viscaceae; genus Viscum; species Viscum album. Next base: position 670,763,093 of record OY728129.1, read on the forward strand.
GCATTATTACATAACATTGTCATGATCACAAGGGATCAAATACCGAAAGACTGTTCAGTTTAGTATACTTTGAAGTACTAGATACATACGTAAGTTTTACATTACATTATAAAAGGAAAAACAAAAACAGCATTGTCTCCTTTGAACACATTAATATTCCTTATAAAATCCCTATAGGTCATTTATAATATACTTCTTTGAATCCTGTGAAAAATAAAACATAGAAAGGATTGAGCTCAGATGCTTAGTAATGATAAAAATACAACAAAAACTATCATAAATAAGCATAAACTTTTAAGGAAATGTATAAGACTGAAACACAAGATTCTTAAACCTAATCTTCAGAAAAATATAGAAAATATAAATTAAATAATTCCTTTTTCATATTCACATGGATATTTTACTAGTCAAATAATCACATGTAATATCAATATCCAATTTCATAATGATGGAATGATTAATGTCAGGCTTCGTAACCACATAGTCAAGGCCTCGTGCCAAGACTAAAAATAAGGTTTTTTCAAGACCTTATGCCAAGACACTAGCTTATATAATGAGACATGCTGAAGCATCAAGGAGCTATATCATGTTCCACTCTTCACTTACAATGTCCAATCCATTCCTCATATGAAAAGGTTTAAACATAACATAAACATTCATATTAAAACAGGCATTCTAAATGTCAATACTTTATTCATAAACCATGAATGGAATAAAAATAACATATCCATATATAGTAAAACATATTACAAAACCATCAATAAAATCTAGAATATTTTTATCATAATAAATTAACTTCAATCAAGTTTAAAATCCATAAAAGGATGTTGACATAGATGAAACTAAAACTATTTGAAAGCAATACCTCTTTCTATTTTGAAACCATTTAAAATTCACTTAATTTTAATAGAAAACATTTAATTTAAAATTATTCTTATAAAATTTTAAGGTAATATTAAAATATGTTATAACGATTGAAAATTGACACACTTGAAGTATAAGTTAAAAAACATGCTTTCCATAATTTTGTAAATAATGTCGTAAAACACCTTTTTTGAAAACAACAGAAAGATTCCATTATAAACATTCTATAAAAAATATAAAAAGGGTAAAAATGTATTTATCCCATAGTATAGGAAATAGTAAAAAAAATTGAATTTTTTTTAAGAATCATAGATGTTGATGATAATGAGGTCCCTGTAGATACTCAAGTATAAACAACCTCAGATAATGAATGGATTGAAGAATTAACCCTTACCATGTACTTTTACTTGTTTGTGGGTATGTGAACCACCTTTACAATAGTTAAATAATTGTTATTAAATTTTAAAACAACCACATACAAAAATTTGATATAATATATGATCTTCTAATATTTCTTTGTCAATAATATTTCAGTAGTATCATCGTTTCAGGTGTTCACTGATTCAATAACTTTATATGATTGGTTATATAAGCCAGGTTTGTTATGAATATGATTTATTTGATTAATATCCATAATGATATTAATTTCTTAACATTATTTCAATCATAAAATGAAAATTATTCTTGAATGATTATGATGGGGAATGAATCTCATCACATTTGTGGAGGCGGTAATCCGTACGTACGCACGAACAATAAAATCGTTATATTTATGGTGCAATCGTATGTAATTTGATGGAATATCATATATATAGAAAAGTTAACATGTTATATTTGTTATTAATATCAGTTATTATCATTATTATACCCATCTAAAAAATGAAGTGTTTGAATAACAAACTACACCACGACGTGGAGACGGTAAGCCCTACAAACACACGTATGGTGACATGTCATTCATAGGATGGATAGAATAATGAATATGGTTCTACCATATTTATAATATAATTACAATATGTATAAGGTATTGGATTTATTAATTTGTTATGGAAACAATAAAAAGAAATAGGAAGTGGTAGAAGAAAAAAACATTGATAAAAGGTGGTGAAATTATTTCCTCTTCTCCAGGTGTTTCCTTTTGAGTTGATCAAAAGGGATCCTTAGAATGGATTTATGATCAATGTAAGTCCACTAGATGAAAGTTAATGTAGTTGGGAGGATATTTTTCCAGGGTTTGGATAACCCAAATGGCTTTGGAAGTGTGTTTTTTAGAGAAGGGAAAGTACCCTTTTATAATAAAGGTGAGGGTCACTTTAGGAAAAGCTTGAAATGTTATTTTATTACAGAATCATATACCATTTATAACGGCTCCAAAATGATTTATTTATGGATATGATGGAGATGGGTCGAAAAACTCTCAAACAATAAGTTTTAGACATGCTTAGGTCATCATATTGTCCATATCTTTTAGATTCAACACATAGTCAAATAGTTTAACTTTTTCAATGTATTCTTGTTTTACTATAATAAATGGTTAATGAACTTACTATAAAAATCCATGAAAACCCCAAGTGGTTAATTATTTATATATATATATATATCCTTATATAAATTCTTTATCCTATACACAGATTTTTAGGAATATTATATTAATTAATAATATAGTATTTGTTTTAAAAACTTATTTATGTCAATTTTGACACTATTTAGTATTTTGTTTTTGTGAAAGTCATAACATCATGATTACATCTGAAACAATTCATTGATTCAACCCTAACACGGTTTATTAATCAAGAAAATTTGTTTAATTCATCAAAACATTCAATTTGTATTTATGAGATATTTATAATATCGATTATTTTAATATTTTATTAATTTGGTAATTTCTGCATCATCATTGTGTCATAATTAAATATAATTATTTAATGTCTAAAAATTATAAAAAAAAACCATTATGTAGGAAATATTTTTAAATTTATAATGAATATTTACTATCAAATTTATCTTATATATAACCCAATATATCAAATGGTTTATTTATTAATCTTTGAATTTAAAACTTTTAACTCTTCTTTAAATAAAATAATAATAAATGTCATAATATAATCAAAGTGGTTCAAATAAGATCATATTTTATTAATAATTTTGATTTTGGTAGAAATAAAATTATCCAATAGAATTATTAGATGTGTTAAGATAATTATAACATAATTTTTACCATTAATTACCCTATTTGCTTTTAATCATGGTAAATAAAAGTCAAAAGTTACTTTTCACCCAATGTTATTTTCAACTTATTGAACCACATCTTACTTACTGATTTCAGCCATGTCTCTTGAATTTTTGAAATTAAATTCACATAAGTGGTAAAATTATGTTATATGCAAATTTTCAAATACACCTAGAAGGTGGGTAAAAGACGGTAAAAAGTTCCATAAACTTTTATATATCTATTATTGTTATTATAAAAAGACAGAAATGAATTACATTGAACATATATAGGTATTATGTATCTATTTTTACCTAATATAAATTGCAATAAAATAACTTATTATTTAAATAAAAGGTTTGTTTTAAATAATAACATCGTGTTTTTTCACTATTCATCATAAATTGAAAGTTTTAGAAAAATTACAAAAATACACACAAAGCTAATTTTGAAATTCTAAATCCAAAAATGAACTCCATTTTGAAAAATAAAATTTATAAAATATTAAAAAATGTTTATTTCAATTCATAACATCCAGTTTGATTAGTCGTGGGGTGTTAAAATTTCAAGTTGCATACCACGCAAGCTATTGCATTATTCAATGGTAAATGTTCTGTGGAAGCTTGGGGTGTTACATCGAGCATTATCAACTCTAAAAAAGCGCTAATAAAAGGCATCTTTATCAGTGCTAACATTTTAGTGCTAATAAATATTGATATATATATTAGTGCTAAAAAACTCTGATAATTATTCCTTTTATCATCATTAAAATTTTAGCGTTGATAAAGGATTTGTAATTATAATTATTTAAATAAAATTATTGTGATTTCATAATTATTTAAATACATATAATTTGTTATTTATAATTATATAAATACAAATTAAAAAAATAATTATTTATTTATAATCATTATAAATTTAAAAATTTATAAATTTATATAGAAAATATACATTTATAAATATATTTAATAACAAATATATTTTTAACATTATTAATTGATATATAATCTAAAATACATGCATTTTAAAAATTAGTGAAATGGAAAAATTTAAAATTAATACCCATTAAAAATGTGGGAAAATGGATAAGTTGTATTAATTATATATATATTATCAAAAAAATGGATATATATATTGGAAATACTAAAACAAAGTTAATAAATAAATATATAAAAATAACTAAATGAAAATTATCGAATTCAAAAATAACATAAAAATAAAAAAATATTAAAAATGAATCCCCTAATTATAATAGAATGAAAAATAAATAGATACAATTGTATGATTTAGTACATAATATATATTATTTATTAATATATATAATATATATATATATATATATATTAACTTATTAATTTTTATTATTAATTTTTTCATTAAATTTTTTAAAATAATTTATAAATTTATTCATTTTTAATTTTTTTTGTTAATTAATACAATCTATTAATTTTATATATCTATATTTAATATTTAATATTTATTAATATTTTTAATATATATATATACATATTAAATTTATTCATTTTTCTCAATAATTATTTAATTAATAAAATGTCTAATATTTTTCTTAATTTAATCATTGTAAAATTTTATTTGTTTAATCATTTTATTTTATTCATTTTACACATCTATATATTTAAAATATAATATTTATTAATTTTTATAATTTATATATATGTATATTCAATTTATTGATTTTTCCCAATAATTATTTAAATAATGAGTTTTTTAATTTTTTTATTTGTTTATTTATTTCATTTTATTGTGGTTCTTTATCAATGCATTATTAGTGGTCACACTGGTTCCATTTTATAAGTTATAAAAAGAAACTCTAATAAAGGTTAAATTTAATCACTCCTCATTTTAGTGCTGATAACGATGGAAATTATCAGCAAATATTTCTTCCACATGTTACTGACAGTGCAGTTAAATGTGTGTTTTTTATTAATGTCAGTGTCAGACACCAATATTGATTCATGACCCACCATCAAACTCCAATGGTGAGTCATGAGCCACCTTTAAACCCCAATAGTGAGTTGTGAGCCACCATGGGAATCTAACAGTGATTCAAGAGCCATTGTAAAAAACTAAAAGTTAGTCATGATCCACCGTCGGATCAAAACAGTGGTCTATAACTCACTTTTAGACAACAATGGTGAGTCATTGTTTACCCACCAATTGTTCTTAATTTGGTAGAAGGTTTTTTAAGATCCAATAAAATATCTTATCCATCCTTTCTTAGGTGCAGTTGGATTCTTGTTGTTTTATTTTATTTTAAATTTTTATCAGAAATATATTTTATATTTTTTAATCTTTTTGGTTGGAAATGTTTCAGTGAGTCCCTATTGGACACCTGTAATGATAGTTCAAGAGTCATCTCTCCCTGCTTTCAGTGGTAGAAACCCCCCCCCCCCCACTCTTTTATTAGGGGTAGAATAAATAATCCACCCTCAATGTATTCATGGTTAGTCAATGATCCCCAGATAGTTAAAAATTATTTCTAAAATTTCTATTTTCTCTTTTAAATTAATGATGTTAAAATAAACTCTTTGATAAATGTATTCTTATTATTTTGTGTTGAAATAAAACTATATTGTTTTTAAAAATAACTGTAATATTATTTTATGTACATTTATTCATACATATTAAAATTTATTCTATGTTATGTTTTATAATATTTTTACCTTTGAATAATCAAAGATGTTATATTTTTATTTTTATTGTTTTAAAATTGTTAATTGTTTACCATTTTTATATAGAAAATATTAATTATTTTATAATAGTAGTTTATGAATAAATATAAATCACATTTTTTCTATGTTATTAAGTGAATGTTTAAAAAACAAAGGTAATATTTATATTATTTCAGTTTCATTCTCTAACACGTGCCATGTAGATATTGGACGTTGATAATATCCTTGAACAAAATTATGTTAATTATCCGGGAGAAAATCTTTAAGGAATAGAAAAATACACCAGTGTAGATCATTCGATAGATCACTTGTGATATATTTTCAGAACATTCTTGAATCTATCAATTGATTACAAAATTCTATGACTTCTATACTCCAGCTGTGAACACAAAAGGATTTCCACTATGGCAGTTAATCTTTCCAATTCATCAAAGATCATCAAACATCTTCATCTTTGACATTTTTTATCTTATGGTAAATTTAATGAATTATTTTGTACTCATGTAATATTCATCCTTTTATTTGTATATATTTGTGTTTGGATTATTTTTTCCCATAAAAAGAAGGCATTTCATTCTATGGTTATTTCACCACCTAAATGGATGTCAAGGATGTGAATCCCAATCAATGTCTATTTAAAACACTATGTTACTCTCATGTATCAGACTAGGTTGTGACTCTTGGTTTCTGTAAAAATAAGGGTTTGTTACATGGTTTTCGAACATTTAAATGTTTGTTTATTAGTGGGTACAAATATCATTGATGAGTATAGGATGATTATGAATTTACTAGGGTCATATTGATCCAAACAACTATACATCCTTGAGTTATTTGTTTTAATTTCCTTTGAAACTCGTTCCAAGAAAACTAAACTCACGAAACATATTCATTTTATAATGCTTGATTTTTTGTCTTTAAATTTTAAAATGACTATTCACCCCCTCTAGTCATATTATCCACCATTAACGATCAAAAATTTGGTGTCACATCAAGGTTCATATAATTGTAATTTCGATATCAATCAATTAGTATCAAAACATGGTCTTTAATAGGTTAGTATTTCTCATTTTATTTTTATCTTCATACTAACATTGTATCCCAGACTTAAAAGTCTAAGTAATAAATAAAATGATCTATTTTTATGATGTTATTTACAAATGATAATGATGGATGAATTCAAAATAATACCACATTATTTGATGGAAAATTTTATGTCTATTGGATAGACAGAATCAAAGACTACTAGAAACAACTATGTGTGGATCACTGGACCATCATGGATTACCTATATGTGCTACCCAATATTGATCTAGAGACTCTAGTAGGTAATCACATGCTAAAACCTGTTTTCAATTACAAATATAGAAATATTTGATACTCTTCTGTCAGTATAAATGTCTATATCCATCTCTTAGATTGTAAGAAATCCCACATCAGATAGAGGATATGACAAGTGACTCATTATTCCACAGTAAATCTGAAGATAACCAAAATGTGAAATAAAGAATCTATAAACCATATGTTCCATTATTTCACAAGTATTGGCAATTTAATGAGTGCACTTGAAAATGTATTAGATAGAATATCACAAGTAAAATGTTTACAGAGACATCTTCCAAAAATATGGTATGAAAATAAGGTGTCCATCAATGAGAGTAATAATTTTAAGGATTATACATTAGATTAATTAATAGTCTCTATGTTATTTTATGAGTTAGAGCTAAAACATATTTTTGATGAGTGGTCTACTAAAATAAATTGTATTGTATTTATAACCAATGTTTTTGATACCAATAATGCCTATGAATTTGAGTTTCATTAAATTCACTTGGAGATAGAAAACATTATTAATAAAGTTATCATGTTCATTAAAAAGGTGGGATGATGTAGTTCCAGAGGAGTTTCACAAAAGACTATAAAAAATGTAATACTATTAACAATAATAATGTTTCATAATTAAAATGTTTTTAGTTCTAGAAGAAAGTTCACACAAGTACTGATCCCTAATATAAAATATCCAAATAATGACAAAGGTAAAATAAAGAAAGGAAAAAACATTTTTTTAGTATAGGGATACTAAGACAGTTTTAACTCAAGTCGTGATTCCAGAAGTGAACACAAGATAAAGAATATTTCTCTGATGGATATTAAATTTTAGGTAAAATATTTTATATTTAAACAGTTAACAACTCATGGAAATTTGGATTATAATACTTTATTTGTAAATGAAACTAATTTTTTTCCTAATTCGTGTTCTAATTCTGATTCTGATAATTCCAATGTTGACAGACCACTTGAAGAAAATGACAAATTGAAGAATGATAAAGCTAGAATAATTAAAAAGTAAACTCGCTTAAAAATTAATAATAATAAGTTGATAAAAAACATATAAAATTAAAATGTATTGTGATAATATAAATATCTGTATTTATTATAATGATATTTCTAAAGAGGATTATAATTCTGATCTTCTAAAACTAAAAGAGGAAAATCAATGGATTAAAAACATTTAGGATATAAAGGATAATGATCAAGTGAGAAGATTTATTTTATTTATATATGATCTTACTAAATTTTAAAATTAATGTAATAAAGTAAATCTATAAAATTATTAATCATGAATCACATGTTCTGGATCTAAGGAAAATGTATTTAATGATTTAGAAAATTTTCACAAAGGAGATTATGAATTTAAAAAATGAAGATGTTAATTATAAAAATGATCTATATACCTTGGTTAATGAAAAAGGAAAAATTATATGATGATGTATTTAATGAGAATAAAAAATAATAAGAATGGATTAGGATACACCAATATAAATCCATGTTTAAATAAGAATAACACTGTTAAAATCTCAAAAGGAAGAATTTCCAGTGTTTCCTATTTTATATGCATAGTGGAAGAGAATTGTTTTAATGTGTGTTAACTAATATTTACACTATCTATTGAAAATATTAGAAAATTATTTGATAATTATTTACATTCTAATCAAAACACTAATATATTATTTTAATTAATTGTGGTTCTTATTTTTTCATCTATTAATCTAGTTGGACCCAAGTTGGAAAGAGTTCCAAAATAGACTATCTAACTATTTAATTTCTAGAAATATTCTTAATAAGTCTCATTGTCTCATGGTAATTATATAGTGGATTCTCCAAGAACATGAATCATGATATATCAAGTTTTATATCATTTAATTCATTTAATGGGGGTCTTGTCACTTTTTTAGGCAACTTGAAAGGCTTTATTTAGGCTATCAGTGAGGTTGATTTTTCTAAAAACGTTATTATTTCAAAAGTATTATGTGTACATGGTTTAAAATATAATCTTAAAATTATATCATAGTTTTTTGATGATAGAATAAGTTTTATTTTTGAGAAATATAAATGTACTATTTTGAAAAATAAATTAGTTATGTTTTCTGAAAATTGAAATGAAAATGTATATACTATTGGAATTTGTAATCTAACCAAACAAATGGTTGTGTGACGGAATTCTGTAGAGGTAGATGAAATTATGTTAAATATAAGTATTCAGAATAAAAATTGTATATTATATCAAAAATTTTAAATAAATTAACTTGTTATGAAACTTCCCATGTTACATGCAAGTAAGTACTTCATGTGTGATTACTATTTAAAGGGTAAAAAACTAAAATAATGAATTAAATCTACAAATAATATTATTAGTACTAGATATTCAGAAGGATTGAATGTTGAGTTGTTTGGAACTGTTAAATTTAGCGACCATATCATTTGGCTCCTATTGTTACATGATTTTAAGAATAAATATTATTTAAATACAAAACAAGGATCGACATTTCTAGTGTACATAGAAGACATTGTACATAATTTTAAAACATGAAACCAGAATATAAAATCTTTCCATTAATAAAAACTTAAGTATGTTCCATCTCTTACAACTACATTGGATAACATGGGAAATACTTAGATAAAAAGGATGAGAAAAAAATTCTAGTAAGGGAATAAACAGATGAATAAAGAATATAACATGACATTTCAAGAAAATAAAAATTACCTAATTAATTGGATATATATCTGGGAACACCCATTATAAAATTTCCATCAATATTTTTTCCATATTAAAAATAAAACATATGGAAAAAACATAAGGGGTTCCCATGGAAATAAATGGTTTTAATAATCATGTCACAAGGCATAACCCAAAGGTATCGCATAAAGGTATCCAAAAAAGAACATATTATAATCATAATTGAACATTAATAATAGAAAATTATCTTATATCATGATAATTGATGTCCAAATTAATTGAAAATGTGTAAAAAGAGTGGTTAGATAACTTTGTAAATGTACATTTTAACATGGTTTGAGTGAAAAGAATAATGAATATTTAGAGAGGTTAAAGGAATAACTATTTTCCAAAAACTAAAATTGAACTAAAATTATTGTTCAATATAAAATGAGTCATTTTAGAAAAATATTGGTCCCTTAAAATATTTTCTGGAGTGTACATGAAAATGGGTATGAAACAGTGAAGGTCTCTTTAATCGGGGTTTCTTACCGGAATGTATTGAGAAGGGATGCTTTTAAAACATATATTTCCCAATCATAGAAGGTTAAATTGAAGAATATAAATATTTGTTTAACATATATATAGAATTTATAAAAATTAAATATGATTAACAATGAAATACAATGGGGTAGAAATTTAAAAAGCATAACAGAATGAAAATTGGAGGTTTGGAGAGATCCCTAACCTCACATCCAAATGCATCCTACACATGAACATAATGTCCAAGATAATCAAATTAGGTTCATTAATTACTTAATAAATAACATATTATACATTTTTTCTGTATTATTTTAATTTTATTATGTTCATTTATATTAAATTTTATGATTTATAATGTTTAATTTCGTCATATTGGAAGCATTTTATCATGATTTCATGGTCTTTTTTCTTGTGTAAAAATTTGGAATTTCTTGTAAAAAGGGAATAATTATCAAGATTTTAAATTATATGGTATTATTGATCTTAAAGAAGATTAATTTTTTTCATATATAATTTTTCTATCGTATGAGGATGATCAACTTGATAAACATTTAAAGATAAATGTTTAGTTAATTCTGGCAGTTTTCGATCATTATGAAGTCACATCATTTTATTTAATATTATGTCTAGATATTAGTATAATATCATGTAAAAACTTATAATATTTATATTACAGTCTATTTTTAACTATAATAATGGTTTAATTACCACATTTAAGGTGATGATGTAATTTTGTTTTGTAATCCACGAAGTTAGTCAACCGACATATCAAAAATTATTTTTTTACATTAAAAAAATGATAAAGTAAGATATATTTTATGGATATAATACTAAAATATATATTAAAATATATATATGATACTAGATATATCATATCACTTTGGATATCGTAGGTTTTGGAGGGATAAAAAAATAAAATAAATTAATATATAATGATTGAGGATATTACCTCTTGAATATAGTCTCCTTTAGAACAACCATATGAAACATGGTTTTGGTATTTTTTGAGACCAACACCTCTTGAAAGTGGGTTAGAGGATTGGGTAAGAAATTGGGTAGAATACTGACTATCTAAAATTCTTAGAGGTTGTGAGGATATAGGGTATTTTTAATTATTACATTTATTAGTTTATTATATTGGCTCAAAACTATCAATAGTTTTTATTTATATTAATAAATATTGTAAATAAACTATGAGATATTGAACCAATGGGTTCTTAAGTCATTATTAAACCATCTATGAAATAAATGTTTTTATAATGTTATATACAAAAAATACTTTATTTCACCATTTACTAAAAATTCAACTCTTATAGAAAGATACAAAACATTCACCCTAAGCATTTTTAGATTTGAATATTGTAAAAAATGGAATCTATTTTATGAAAATAATTTTTCAAACTTGATACATTTAGTTATTTAATAAAATACTAATTTAATTGAGAAAAGCCAATTTTAATATCATAAATGAATTTATAACCCTTTGAAAAATTAATTAAGATTTAATAAAATTATCTTATAATTATAATAGAACATATTATTAATTTATAAATATATTTCTTGTGAGTGAATTTTATTTATAATCATTATATTAATTGTAAATTCTAAAAAAACATTTATATTTTATAAAAATATTAAGACTTACTTTATCATTTTGAAAACATTTGTTTATATATAAGATGATTCAATTATATGATATATTAATTTATAAGATTCCTCAATTTTATTTATACATTCTTAGGTGAGGTTACTATTCTAATTTCTATATTACTATTCTTAATAGTCAGTTCACTATTCCTATAATCGTGTTACTATTCAAAGGGTATGGGTTCTTTAGTTTCGCTAAATACTTTATATTTTATTCAATCTTATTTCAATTCTAATTTATCTTATTGTTATATTTTTTCATATTCAAATGTAATATTATATTATTAACAATATTTTTTATTTCTATAGTTTTTTTCAGTTGTACAGTGATTCTAGTGGATCGTACAGATACAAATTTTTCCATTATTATTATTAACATTCTATTTTTAATTTATTATCCATCGGTAATATATGACAGTTTTGTTTTTTTATTTTATAACTAATGAATCATTGCTCATTTTGGCGAATAATGCCTTTATTATGTTCTCAATGTGATATATGTGTTTTATGACATAATAATAGAAATTCCATTTACAAAATTTATGGTCATTACAATCTTCCACCCTTATGAATTTTTTTCCTTGAAATTTTGATTTACATAATAATATGAAAATAGGTGAGGTTATTTATTCTTTACCACTTCTCCTGTTCACGTGTCACCTCTTCGTAATTATGGTTTCTCTATATTACCTTGACTTGGTGTGTGGTTTTTTATTTAGAACCTTGTCTCTACTATCAAAAATCTTCATCTTGTACTCCATATAAGAGATATTATTTTCAAAATATACTACCTATCAGTTCAGTACATGTGATGGATCTATTATGTAATTCTTAAATAGGGATACATGGAATTATTCATGTACTTGAGACATGGTTGGTGGATGTGATGGTCCATAGGCGATGAATCCCACCTGATAAAGAATCTCGAATGGTATAATGTTCCAAGGAGTTAACTTTCCTTTATTTCTAAAATTCTTGACTCTCTTCCATGGAGATTTGTAGAGGAATAACACTTCACCAATATTAAACTCTATGACCCATAAATTATTATCATATTAGATATTCTATTGACTCTGGGAATCCTAAATATTCTATTGGAATGTCTTTAGATTTTCATCCATTTCTTCCACTATTTTTGGTCCCAACAACTTATAGTCACCAACTTCATCCTAGCATGTACTGTTTCTATATCTTTTCACATCTATGGCTTCATATGGAAACATTTGGATGGTTTATTGGAAAATATTATTGTAAGTGAACTCAAATAGTGGAAGATGGTAAACCCATCCTCCATTGAAGTCCATTGAGCATGATATAAACATGTCTTATAATGTCTGAATAGTCTGCTCTAAATAGTTTGCTTTGTTTTTTCACCAATATGGGTGGTGATGAAAAGTATTGAATTTCATATTAGTATTAATCCCTTACCAGAGACACTTATAGAACATTTATGTAAATATCCAATCATGATCATATATAACTTATAATGCAACCATGTTCAACCTCAACACTTATTTGGTGTAAGTCCTTCTTAGTTAGTTGAGTGATATGTCCTCTTGAATCACAATAAATTGATAAGTCTTTGTAACATGATTCAAAATGACCCATATATCATTATTTCATCAAGATATCTCCAGAAGCTCAGAGAAAATTTCATAGTGATGTTATCCAATTTTCATGTAGGTATGGGTAATAGTTGCATCACCACCTTAGAAATTTCCCTTTCATCGTTCACTTGGTGACATACCAGAAAATTTAATGTATATTCAGCAATTTCCTTTCTTATATTTTACAGCAAATACTATTCATTGGGAACACAATATATCTTTTTCATCCATGGATGGATGGATATTGTTGAGATATGTGAATAATTTAAAAGATATTTTTGTATATCAGGATTCAATGGTTCACATAGTCATGACTCAAATCATATTACTCATTCCTCATCAATTTTTAATTCTATGGTTTTCCCGTTTTTGGTATCTTACACCTTTTTCTGAATTTCCACATCTTCTATTTGAGTATCCTTTATCATCTCAATATGGCATGGGTGAGAAATCATTTGAGTGAGGAATTATTATGTTTATTCATTTTTAATTCCCATGTAGGTCCATTTAATTTCTAATAGGATTGTATTATTCTCAATTCACATCAATGATAATGTTATAGGTTCACTTTTTCTTAGAGCATCTAGAGTTTTATTTTATTTACTTTGATGGTAGTGGATTGAAAATTTATAATCCTTGGTGAGTTATAACCATCTTAACTGGTGAATATTAATATCCTTCTATTTGAATACATTTAATAGGATCTTATTATCAGTATATATCTCACACTTCTCCCCATAAATATTATGCCGCCTGATTTTCAATGTGAAGATAACAACTGCCAACTCATGATCATGTGTGAGATAGTTTTATTCATAAACATTATGCTTCCTTGAGGTTTAGGATATCACTTTATCATTCTACATCAGTACACAACCTATGAAAATATTTTATCCATCCTTGTATAACACAAATTGGTGCCCACTTGTCGGAAGTGTATGTAATGGTGTAGTGATAAGAAAAATTTTCAATTATTTAAATCAATCTTTATATTCAGTAGTTTAGATAGACATTACTCTATTATGATCTAAAAAGTAATCGGTAATACCCATATATACTGAAGAAACTATGGATCTCCATTACATATATTTCTCTAGGACACTTCTAAATTACCATTATTCTAATAGGGTTTACATATATCCATTTGATGGTAATAACATTCCCCAAGAATGATACTTCCCACATACAAAAATCAAATTTACTATACATTTCATATCTTTTCTCCCTTTTCAATGTCTTTAGAACATTATTCTAATTAGCATCACGTTTATACATACTCTTGAAGTATATCAAAATATCATTTATAAAGACTACAATAAATTTTCATAGGTTATATCTAAATACTATATTAATGATGTCCATTAAAATTTTAGAAGAATCAGAGAGTCTGATTTCAATTAATATGAACTCATAATGTCCATAACTCATTATAATGTTTGTGTTTGGGATATCTTTCTTACTCACCATTAATTGGTGATATCCTACCCAGAGATCCACCTTAGGGAAATTATTTTCCCCACCTAGCTGATTGAACAAGTCATCTCTATATGGTAGGGGTTGATTTTTCTATATAATTATTTTTTGGATCTCATAATAATCAATATAGAGGTGAATTTATCTATCCTTTATCTTGAAAAATAGGATTAGCACACCCCACAATGAAGAACTCATGTGTATAAAACCCTAGTCCAAATTCTGTTTTAAATGCCACTTTTTTTATTCTATCTCATTGCTGGCTATCTTGTAATAATTCATTGATATGGGTAGAGATCTAGGTGTACAATAAAATGAATAACTAACCACTTGATTAGGGGTAAGAGCATGAAATTATCCAAGGAACACATCAATGTAGTCCCCCAAAATAGAGAAGGACTTCAAGTATTATTCTATCCTTTGTCTTGATCATTTGATCTAAATATCTATTATCATAAAGAAATAATATCCACAATTAAGATGCTGATTTTGAAGTAGATTAGTCCTCCTCCCTGAACATATAAGAAATTGGGATATTCCTTGGGGTGTGAAGAGTGATATCCCTCCCTAAAAAATTGATGCTATCTTTGGATAAAGATATCAAATAGATTCCCAATATAGCATCAAGCTTCATGAAATGAAGAAAGATGATATTTCCTATGAGTTTTGGTCAAAAACATTAACTGAAGAGGAGTTATATGCTTTAGATTCATTAATTTCACCATTAATTGTTATCATATAGGACTCATCCTTCATATTTTTTAGTGGTACTTCAATAATTCTACTAAAAATGCACAATATGATAGAATTCATATAAAAAAAATTAAACATTTATGTTCAATATTAATGAATGGATAACTAGCATACCTATCACTACATAATTTTTGGGCTCCACTATAGCAGTATTGATAAAATATTCCATTCCTTGCTTCCTTTTATGATAATGTTTTTTTTGATTGCCTCCAACAATCTTTATCATTAGGAATTGGCTCAAAGAATTCCCATGTTCCTTATAGTTGAAACACTAGAATATTGGATGAGTGTTTATCTAATCCTTACATTCTTATTCCACATTAGTGGGATTTATCAAATCCCTTTTACAATAATTATCTTAATTCCACTCTCTTCCAAATATGAAGCATCTCATATTTCCGTTTAGACAGTTTCTGTGATGCTTTTTCCCACTCATTTGACACATGGGATGATGGGTTTTGTTTACATAATGGGATTTATATTTTAATTCTCCAATAAAAAACACCATTTACATTATTTATTTATGATTCCATGACACCCCTAAGAGTCTCTAATCTTTATCTCAACCTTAAGGTAATATCATACAATCGTCTCATAGCTGTCAAACTCTGAATTTTACAAGGCTTTTCATCAACATATATTCTATAAAATAATTTAGAGATCCAAATTAATTTCGTTGTTGATAAAAATTTCATAGGAGTATAATGAAAGGCATGTAATGTTTTCCATGTAAATATTTATGAATTAAATATCCATTTTATTCAGTATAAGAAACTACCCCACCATTATAATATAAAGAAATTAGGGAAAAGTTTATTGAAAAATATTTTCATGAATCCTTCCCACTCCATTGAAAACATATACTCATTAGAAGTTTTGTTTTTGATAATTTTCCAGTAATGATCATCTTCCCCATAAAAATTATTTACTTCCAATATGAATTTATATTCTTCTGAGCATTGATGGATTGATAATATCTTCTCAATAAAGTTAATAAATTATTCTGTTTTGAGGGGATTGAATGATACACTAAAGATATGCAACATTTTCACATAATTTATTTCACCATGACAATATCTATATTAGATTAAGGAGGATGTTACACACAATTCATGTTATTATTCATAACATGATCCAATTGAGCTAGTACTATCAAGATATTCTTGGCTCTATTTCCAATCATGTTTGGAATCTCATTAGGAAAATAATCCCATTTCCTATATCATTTATTATTTTAAATAGGCTCACTTATTTCACTCAATTAAATAAGAAAAATAAATAAAATAATATTTGGGCTATTGAATACCTATATAACAAAAATAAAGTATAAAACTCTTAACATTAGAGGATAAACATAGAAATGGAATATATATCTAAACTTTTGATTCCCTATGTTTCAATCTAGGATTTCTAAGGAGATAGAATTATACCTTGGGTTCTTAAAACAAATTTGTAGTCCTAATATCCAAAAATTACTAGAATAGCTCTAATACCGACTATAGAAACCCTTTCCCATTACACGTATTATTACATGAGTTTTAGCTTTAATATCATTTAAATACAAACCAAGGATCGAAATTTCTAGTATCATTGAAATGCTAGGTAGATAATTAGAAAACACGAAACCAGAATAAAAAATTTGATAATGGTATCCTTTGTCTATTTGATATCCTAAAACTATATTGAATATCCTGGGGAATTCATAGAAAAATATTTGAGATAAAAAGTCCAATTAGGTAATAAGCACGAGAATAAAACATATAACATGAGATAGAAGGCATAACATGATTATATTAAAAGTAAACATATATGAATAATCATAGGGAAGAATAACATATAGAAAATGAGAACATGTGATCCTAAAAAAATTGTAATATGAAATAAATATAAAACATGACTTAAATAAGAGTTGAGGATAACATCCAAGACTATATCACAAAGTTGAAAAATTCAAAAATATAGATTAGGTTTAATCTATAATCATACACATAATTTCTCAAGAAAATAATAAGTACCCAATTAATTGGAGAACTATCTCAGACCACCCATTAAACATGTTCTTGTATATGTGTCCCACATAAATAATAAGACATTTGGAATAAACATAAGGGATACCCTTGGAAAAAATATGACTCATTAATCAGGCTTTCTTATTGCATGGTATTGAGATGGAAACCTTTTAGAAAATGTATATACCAATTGATACATGATAAATTGATCTGTATAAATAATTTTTTAAAATATATATATAATTATGAGGAATTACATAAGAAGAATGAAAAAATACACTAATATAAAGAGAGAGAAAGCATAACCTGAAGGAAAATGGATGTTCAAAGAGATCCCCTACCTTATGTCCAAATGTGTCTTGCATATGAACATAATTTCCTAGATAATAAATCTAAATATATTCATTACATAATTTTCAACTTAATATAGGTTTATTTGATTTATTATAATCTTATTATGTTCATTTATGATAATTTCAATGATATATAATGATCAATTTCATCATTTTAGAATTGTTTTTGTCATGGTTTCATGGTCAAATCCCTTGTGTAAAATAATTTATGTTATTGTAAAAAGATAATAATTCTATAAAAGTAAAATTATAAGGTATCAATGAACATAAACCCTTTAAAATGGTCCTATATATCATTTATATCTTGTATGAGGATGAATCATTTGATAAAACTTTCATAATAAATGTTTAGTTTATTTTAGAGGTTTATCGATCATCATGAACTTGTTTATTTTTATTTTATTTTTTTTCTAAATTTTAGTGCAATAATATGAAAAATGTTATAATATTCATATTAAAAAAAATTCCCCAAAATAATGATTTTATGACAAGCCTTGGCCATAGAAATGTAAAATGAAAATTCATCACACATGAAGGCGGTCAACCAACATATCAGAAATGATGGTTTTATTTTTAAAATAAAATAATAAGAGATGATATTTGATTATGAATACTACATTAAAAAAATAAAACTAAGGAATATAAATTATACTATAGTTATCATGCTAGTTCAGAAAGAGTAGGTGAGGGGAGGATAAGAAAAGTAATGAAATTAAAGGTGAAGGAATGCTAATTTAAACTCTAGAATTTCTTCTCCTTGAGAACCCACCTAAGTCACTTGTGTTTGGTAAGTTTTTTTTGATAATGATATATATTATTCTTGGTGGATAAGATTTGGAAGAGAATTGGGGAAAACATATACGAGATACAATGAATATTTATTATGAGAAGAAGAGTTTTTCTTTGTTATTATATTCATTAGTTTATTATTTTGGACTCAATACTATCAATAGTTTTCATTATTATGATTAAATATAGTTTATTGTTCAATAGATTTGGAACCAATGGGTGCTTATATCATGATTACATCACCCATGACTCAAAAATTCTTAATATTTTTAATATAAAATATTATTGTTTTTCACTACTCGCTTAAAATTTAACAATTTCAGACAAATCACAAAAAATCACCTTATCCATTTTTCTACATGAGTATTCTCAAAAATGGATTATATTTTATGAAAATAATTTTGTAAATATGATAAATTTATTTATTAAAAAAATTACTAATTTCTTAAAAAAATACTAATTTTAATATTATAATAAATTTTATAACATTTGAAAAATTAATTAAAATCTCCTAAAATTATTACATAATTATAATTCAATATATTATTAATTTATGAATCTAATTTATGAAAATAAATTTTATCTTAAATCACTATATTAATTATAATTTATTAAATTAACATTTATATTTTACAAAAATACTAACACTTAATATGTAATTATTAAAAAATTTATTTACTTACAGTGTGATAGAGTTATATAATATTTTTTTATTATCAGATACCAAAAATTAATTTATACTTTAATAGGTGATGTCACTATTTAAATGACCAGATTACTATACCTAATGGTCATATAACTTATCTAATGGTTAGGTTACTATTCCAATGGTGCAATTTCCTTAATTTCTATTAATACCTCTTATTTAATTCATTATTCATTCGCATATACTATCTCAAAAATTTATATATTTTACTCACCCATTTGAATGTTTTATTATTAAAATTATTTTTTATTTCTAAATCCTTTTTCGTGAATGTGGTCAGTCTATCAGATCAAGCAGATCCAAATTTTTGCAGTATTATTTTCTTATTTTCTATTTATTGTCTAGAAGTAAAATTTGGGATTATTATTGGATTATTTTAAGAATACTATAAAATTCTTGATTTTTAAGAATAATTTTTTATTGGGTTCTCTCTATAATATATATTTTTTATGACAAAAGAAGGGAACTTATTTAGATATAATTCATCTACGTTGCATACAACCATCTTGTTATAGTGGTAAAAATTAAGTATTTTTAATTGAATATGATTGTATTAGATTCATATAGATTTATTTCATATCCTATAAAAATGAAACATTATCCAAATGTTGTGAATTTTGTATGTTTATTCAAAATTCCAAAAATATTTGAATCATAGCTATAAAAAATGAAATAGGTGGTGAATTTTTGAATTAAAAGTTTGATAATTTTTTGGAATCTAATGGACACCAAAATTAATTATTATCCCCAATAAATCCAAAACAGATTGAGGTGGTAGAAAGAAAGAATAAGTAAATTCATTAAATGTCCAAGTCTATACAAATAGAATTTAGTATTACTAAATTATTTTGGGAAGAAGCTGTAAAAATATCCTATGATATTTTAAATAGTTTTTTAATTATGGATTTTTTAAATAAGACTTTATATATCCTTTTTAATGGTTATAATCCTAAATTTGGTTATTTCCGGGTCATTGGTTGTTAGGTTATTATGTTAAATACAAAAGACAGTTTAGATAAATTTGAATGTAAATTAAATGAAGGGATATTTTTAGTATATTAAAATTCTAGAAAATATTATTGAGTTTTCAATAAGAAAACATTATTAGTTCAATAATCTGTGCTAGTTGATATTAATAAAAATGTTTCTGATAATAAGGATTCTAAATCTTGAAATGAAAATGGAGATTTTAGGGAATATAATTTTAGTGTAGATTATGACCAAGATAATGATAATGTATTAGATGAGGGGGAGAATATCCCTTCTCAAACAGATCCAAATTAATGGGAAAATATTAAATATCATCATATTGAAAGAGTAATTGGTATTTTAGAATCAAAAATTCAAAAAATAAATCTAATTTTATTTAATTTTCCCATTATTATATTATTTCTGAATTTGTTCCTATCAAGGATTAAAATGATTTAATTGATTCAAATTTGATTAATTTTTTCTATGATGAATTTTATAAATTCTAATGGAATATAGTGTGGGATTTAGTTTATTTTTGAAATTATGATTATATTATGGGAACTAAATGTAATTTCTATAGTAAACAAGATGAATCTAGAAATATTGTTAAAAAGAATATTTTTTTAGCCAAATGTTATTCGAAACAAGAGGGAATTTGATTTGAAGTTTCTTTTTCACTTATTTCTAGGATGGAAGAATATTATAATATTAATAGTTTCTTCTTGTTTTAAAAACATATAGTTATTTCTAATTTATATAAAAGTTTTGTTTAAATGGAATTATTTTAGAGGAATCTTCGATAGAAAAACCCAAAAATTGGAAAATTATATTTTTCCAAACCATGATTTTAAGCTTAATAATGACTTATATGGTCTTAAAAATTATCTAAGTGATTTTTATGAATGAATGTAACATTTTTTATTAAAAAAATATTTTGTCAAAGATATTTTTATCTAAAATTGTTTATAAAAAGTGTCTCAAGAGATACATTAGTTATAAATATATATTATGATGATATAATATTTGGATCAAAAAATGATTTTCAATGTAATTATTTTTATAATATTATGACAGGTGAATATGAAATTATCTAAATGGGAGAACTAAAATTTTTCCTTGGTTTAAAAAGTAATCAAATAAAGGATGGTATTTTCTTAATTTAAGCTAATTATGGCAAATAACGTGTAAATAGGGTTAAACTAGTTTCAATTAAATCTATGAAAACACTAATGAGTACAAATTCCAAATTTTATATAGTTGAATATGGTATGTTAGTTTATATTAAATTGTACAGAGGCTTGATTTTCAGCCTATTATATATCAATATAATTAGACCATACATCATTTTCCCAGTTTTCTTATGATCCAGGTTTTAGTTAAACCTAAAAGAAGGACCCCTTAATGTTGTTAAAAGAATAATTACGTATACCTTATATTAGAATATTCTATTCTAATGAGAACTAATTTTGATTTAATATCTTACTTTAATTTTTGGATTTGGAGGCTACAAACATGAACAATAATGCACTATATGTAACCCCCCAAGAATTTATGAGATGAATTATTTTTAATACTTTGTTGTCTTGAGTTGTACGCTACACCATGATTATCTTCATCTATATGCATCACCGTATTTTCTAGCTTTATACACAACACTATTATTGGTTTTTATTGCACACAATTTCAAGTTCTTTTGATAGAATCCCTTTCATGCAACAATGAATATATATTTTGCTCAATGTATAAAAGAAATATGTTTTTATTATGTCATATGCAACACCAAAGGAGGATTTCACTATATAAAATACTGAATTGGCTTGCATTACACTCAAGAGAGTCCTTCCCCAAAAGTTTGCATTGCATGCAATACTGAGTTTCACTGAACAAGGATATATTATTATAATATAATATAACTATCCATTAATAACATTATGAACCAAAATTTGAATTTTGTATAACATTAGCATTCTTCTTAAACATTTTCTAGAACATGATATGAGAACTAAATCAATTTTTCTAATAAAAGATGTTTTTTTTCAAAAAAATATAGTTTTAACTCCATGTCATGAAAACTCATTATAAATCTAGTTTTTGAAAATTTTATAAGTTAAATTTTGAAAATAAACTTCTTCTTTGGAAGAATAAAATAAAAATTTACTTTTGTGGAATTTTTGAAATTTTTCTAATAAAATTAAAATTTTAATGAATAGTGGAGAATACGGCATTTTAATTCAAATCTGCCTTTTTATCTAATTTATTTATATAGTTAGATAATATTTTTAATTGTATTTAAATTGTTATTGGTTAATATTTTTCTAATTTAATCAAATTGTGGTAATTTTATGTAATTTTACTTTTAAATATAATAAGAACACTTGTCAATCTTTTGATAGTTATTATTTCATAAAAACCTGCTTTTTTGTTTTGAAAACATGAATTAATTTTAAATTATCAACTAAAACTACCGTGTTCCAAATTTGGAAAAAATGATTAAATATTTGGAATCTGAAGGTTCAAATTTTTTAAATATGAACCTTTTATTTTTTTGAAATTATCAATAGTTACTTCAGTAAATATTTTATCTACCATGCTTAAAGGGGAAATCTAGTAAATAAGGGTAATAAAAGAATATTATAATAATATTAAACTACCCTAAAACATGTCCTAATACTATTGAATGAGATATTTATGACAATGTTCATCCGTGGGTCGATTTTGGGACCCCATGGATTCATTTGGACGTAAAAATGACATTTTATACTAATTGATTTAAAGTAATGATAAGTATAACCTAAACATATATATTTTACAAAATATATTTTAATATAGGTTTATATAATTGATATCTTTGTAAATAAATATTCATTGTAAATATAATATGATTTAATACATCATGGTATTTTATTTATAATTTTTGGACATTAGATAAATGAAATTATTTATGACGCAATTATGATATATTAATTACCTCATTAATGAAATATTCAAATAAATGAATTTATAAATATTAAAATAAAATTAATATGAACATTTTGATGTCATAAAATAATTTTATGGATTAAATTTTTATATTAGGGATAATTTAATTCATTTGGGTCAAATGAATAAAGTTGTTATTAATTTTTAAAAAATTCATGTATGAATAGTTTGAGAAATTGACATAATTCATAACTTAAAACATTAAATAGTTTGTTAAATGATATTAAATTTATGAAAATATACTACTAAGTAAAATTTTTAATATAAGTTTAACTATTTTATAAATATATTTTTGGGTCATTTTACATGAAATGGAAATTAAATTAACCCACAGTGTGTAAATAACATGATATCACGGTAAGATTAAAAAGTGTAAAATAAGGGTTAAACAAAAATGATAAGGTTACAAAAAATAAATAAAACTTGTATAAATATTATTGGATGATGGTTATTAGAACATAAATCATCTTATCTTAGAACTAAATATTTTTTGGACTATTTTAAATAGAAATTGAATTTATAATAAATTAATATTTTAGGACTTTCCTAAATTGCCCCTATCCTCTCTTATTAAAGGGCACATCCTACCTTGCCTCTTAACTCCTTTTTGAGATTCCAATCTCATCCAAACACTGAAATTGTATCTTATAAACTTTTCTAGTTACGTTCTTGAGGTTCTTTTCTTCTCAAAAGACAATCTCTGTTTCCCTAAGAGGAAATTTAAGGAGGAACGTTGAGGAAGAGGTAATCTCTTCTAATGATTCTTTCAAATTTAATTCTTCTTGTACTTCCTCTTCATTAGTTATATAATTATAATGTAATAAAATCATTGTCAATAATATACTCATATGTTATTATAATTATTAAACAACAGTATTTCACCTTCTATCTATCCTATGAAAAATAAAACCACCACGTCTGTGTACGTACGACTTACGGTCTCCACGTCGTAGTGTAATCTGTTTTTTACCACCACGTTACATGGATGGGTATAATGGTTGAAATAAAAAATATATATATGTTTATTATAACATGATACAAATTATTATATATTATAAACCATTAAATTCAATACCATTCAACAATTATGAGAATGATATTTTCGTTCGTGTGTACTTACAGATTACCGTCACAACGACGTGATGAGATTCCTTCTCCACGTTAACAATTCAAAAATGATTATAAAGTATATATAATAAATTATCATGAAATATAAGAAATAATAATACAAATGGATTTTTTTATATATATTAATTTCATTTACTTAATTCCATTCAATTCAACAAGGAAACGAAAATAGTGTTCATGCGTACGTACGGCCTACCCACTCCACGAACGGTGTATTCTATTTCTTTTATCTATATATTATATATATATTTATATAATGAAAATATATAATATATAAATTATTTTTTAAATTCTATAAGTAATTAAATAATGATATAAGTAATAATATCAAGAATAAAAATTCAAAACACGTACAATAGATAAAACTGTTATTGCCTATAACGCTGCCTTAACATGGAATTAACAGATGAATGGGTAATATAAAGTCATAATTGAATCATATATGATATCATAAGTATTATTATGGTTCAGTTACAAGTTAATAATATGTTTATACCCACTATAAAGGAGTTTCAGACACGTACATAAGACATCATACCTATGGTAAGGGATAACTTTTCCAATCTCGTTTTATCCAAGATTAT
Organism: Viscum album; assembly: GCA_963277665.1. Lineage (NCBI taxonomy): Eukaryota > Viridiplantae > Streptophyta > Magnoliopsida > Santalales > Viscaceae > Viscum > Viscum album. The sequence continues at coordinate 670,788,396 of OY728129.1, forward strand.
TTATTCATAGGTATCTACTGGGGAAATATTTATTATTTAGATCTATTTTCCTAAAACATTTATCATACAATGTTTAATATTCTTTTATGTATGTTAATGTAAATTTTACCTATTTTTTACTTTTACTACATGGTTTGGGAGGAATCTATATTTTTTTTACCATGCGAGGTATTTTTTGAATTTTCTGGGAAAAGTACAAGAAGAATTTTTTTAACTCATATGGAATGAATGTGTTTTTACATATTCATGATTCCTTATTTACGCGATGCTTCCTCTACAGAATTTAAAGTTTATTTTCTACTAAATGATTTTATTTTAAAAATGAAAGGCATTTTGAAAAAAGAAAATGTTTTTGAAGAAGAAAGAATGTTTTCTTCATGAACTAAGTTCACGTGGTTTATAAAACTTATTTTCCATATATGATGACACTCTTTAAATAGTGGTATGTTTCAATACCTATTATTACTCTGATTTTATTGTTTTAATAATTAAATGTTATATTAAATGGATTAAGTTATTATGGAATGATGTTTAACGAACCCATTTTATTTCATGGGTTATTCTATGATGATTGATTTATGTTTTTGTGGAATATGTAGGAATGATTTAATTTTGAGATGGGTGAGACCTATATCTCCCTCAAATTAATTGGGTAAAGATTTATATCTCATGAGATAGACATGAGTATAATGACAATTAAATCTGGTTCAGTAATACATGCCTAGAACAGCAGGTAAACCTAGTTCAGTAATGGACTTCGTCCACTATAATGGTCTTGGCACCAATGCCTTGGATACTATAGAAGTCATATTTTTACTTATTATTTTGGCATAATTACATCTTTTATGAAAATTATATTCCATCATGGTCAATGTTCCTTTATTATCCATGCCTTACCTAATACAAAGATTTATTTCATGAGTCATGATTTTTATGTTTAAACATTATGTCTATGATTTTACATACAAATGTTTATGGTTTTTTTATGGTTTGTTTTATGTTTCTCATGTTTACCCTTATAGAGAATTTTATCTCACCCTTTTTATATTTTCTTTTCCCCAAGATCTAATGAATTTTTATAGCTAGGGAAAAAAATTGGGATATCTTTTTGGGAGATGTTGAAGATCATTCACCATGATTAGAAGATTAAGATCCATGTTTCAAAAGAAACTAAACTAATACAGTATTTGGGAGTCTATTTTTTCCGTGTATTAATTATGATGAAAATGAAATGTAATGTCCACGTCCATCATGATTGGGTCTCTACAATATAGGAATATTTCACTTTTTATGGAAAAATATTAATTTCAAGTAGCTCTACGAAACAACTTTTCGTAGCATTATCAATAGATGAGGATGAATATGTAATTGCGTCTATTTTCTTTTAACAGTGTATTTATATAAACCAATATTTTTAGGATTTCAATATTAGTTTTAATAAAATTCTTATTTAGAGTGAATAATCATGTGGTATTTCAATTTATAAAAACCATATTCTACATTCTAGAACTGGAAACATATATTTAAGAATTTATTTTCTTATAGATCATGTAAAAAATGATCATATATTTTGATAATTTGTTCCTTCTTAGAAATAATTTTCTGAAAATTTAAAAAAACTATTGATTTTATTAAATTTCAGAAGGAGAAATATTAATTGGGTAATTTAGAAGATTAAAATATATGTTAGTATAATCATTGCCCATAATTTTTAAAAAAATTATTCTCTAATTGAATCTATTTTTATATTATAATTTTATGTAAAGTAGATAGTAATTTTTAAAAATTAATTGTTAAATTATTAATCTGTATTAAAAAATTAATTCATTTAATATTATAATTAAATAATTATCTCCTGAAAATAAACTACATTGTTAATTTTAAAGTAGTTTATTTTGTTTAAAAGGGTGTCTCTTATATATATTAACTTAAATTTAATTTTTGATAAATTTCAAAATGTTGGAGATATTTTTTTAAATTTTATAAAGATTATGTTTTATTATTTCAACAAATTTCGAGCTTTTTAATATTTTTAAGTGGTTTAAATATTTTAAAAAATATTATTTGTGTTGATAAATTACTCTATTTTAACATTTTATTAAATTCCTATGTTTATTAACGTCTGAAGTGTGTTATTTAATAGATAATTTTTTTATTACATGTTTTTATATTATATATATATATATATGTATTAGTGAATCATTATGTAAATGTGTTAAATTGATACTTTATTTTATTATATTTTTATATAATTAAATTTATTTTTTTAAACAAAATTGATCCATCCTTGTGATCCACTAAGGCTTATCGTCAACCACTTTGGGGACCCATTGGGTCAACCCTGTAGGAAGGCCTTCCACAGGCGGCCCATAAAGAGGCTGTATAAATAGGTGTCAATAGAAAATTCTCAATGCATGCAGACCATGTATAAGGCCCCTAGAGTATTCACACAAGCTTATGTGTTGGGATAGGTCACATGCTGGTCATTAGGCATGTGTGTGTGTGAAGTGTAAACCGGTGCTAATCGCTAGTACCCAACCTGAACTGAGGATCATCACAGGTTGTATGATATAAAAAAATTTCACCATATATCGAAACCAATGAAGTATTGTGTTCAAATTTCACTATACAGTAGTGTTAAAAACATAGATGCTTTCTTGTCCATCAGACCACATTATTTCTTAGACATCAGAGCTTTTTGTTTATCCGGTGCTTGTTTTTAAACTACCATGCCTCTATTCCTTTTAAAATTATATCACCTTATTCATCCATTTTTATCGATGTTCAACTACATGATAATGTACAACAAAAAAATTTGGGAAAATGACTCCAAAATAAAATCATGCATATTTATAGTAGTTTAAAAAACAATTCTACCTATAAGTAGTTTGAATAGTTTGGAAAATATTCAGTTTTCCATATTCTTCTTCATGGTGATGTTTGACTCTGCATAACTTATCAAGGATTTCCAATTCTAACCTCTACTAAGGATTCTTCTCTGATTTGATGCCATATCCTTTGATGGTTTCTCGATGACGATAGAGTTATATTTCAACGATGAGTCACGAGTCACCATGGGACATCTCCAATGGCGAGTTATTAGACAAAATCAGAAACCAATAGTTAATCATGAGCCACCATTGGACATAAATAGTTAGTCATTATCTACCATTAGACACTAATGGTGAGGCATGGTAAATCTTCATACACCAATGGTCAATCATGATCCACCGCTAGACATCAACGGTGAGTCATGACCCATAACCTAACACCAATAGTGAGTCATGAACCACCATGAGACACCAAAGGTGAGTCATGAGTAACTGTTAGACATGAATAGTGATTTATTTTATACCCTCTATATGTTATTTTTTTGGTAAGAGGATTCTTTGAGATCCAACTAGTGCTCTTCTCATTCTTCAGTTAGGTGAATTCAGATACTTGTTGTATTAATTTGTTTTCTCATTTTTATCAGATGTTAATTTTATCTATTGTTTCATCATTTTTTTTATAAATCTTTTCTATGAGTCACCATTGGACATTTCCAAATATAATTTATGAGTCACCACTCCCTGTTTTCCTTGGTAGAAATAATATTCCATCAATCTCTATTTAAATGTTATATTAATGATCCACAATTATTTAGATAATGTTTCTAAAAGTGTAAAATTATTATTTAAATTATATTATTTGAAAATTAAACTCTTTTTTAAATATATTATTTTTATTTAATGTGGAAATAAAATTTTAGAGGGTGTAAAAATAATTAAAACTCTATTTTATATAAAGTTATTCATTCAGATTGAAGTTCATTCAATGTTTTGTTTTACTAAATTTTTGTGTCTGTATAATCCACATGAATATATTTTTATATCATATATTTTATAATTGTGAATTTTTTATAATATTAATACTTAACATATTAAATTTTTTTGTATTAATTTTTCATGAATAATTATAAGTTGGTTTTTTTATGTGTTTTTCATCTTGGATTTAACTAACAATGGTAAAGATCATATTATTTCATTATTATTCTATAACAAGTATCGTGCAGATATTAGAGACAAAAACACTCCTAGAAGACCTATATTTTAATGACCTAGGGGATATATTCATTGAAAGAAAACATATACCAGTTTGGATCATTCAATAGATAAATCGTGATACTTATTCTACAGATTATATCTTTTATTAATTGTTCACAAACATTCATGACTTTTGTGCTCTAGTTATGATAATATAAGAACTTAAACATCGACATTTTTTCATTCCAACTGATCAAAAATCATCACTATTCTATATCATCAAAATTTCTAATATTCTTCTAATTTAAATTCATTTTTTTATTCGGTAATATTCATCCTCATGTTTTTATTTCATTATGTATGGTTTATTATTTCCACATTAAAATAAATTATTTCCTTTTATGGTTATTCCATCACCAAAAATGAAGTAATATTTGTGACTCCAAATCAAAATTCAGGTAAATAGAATTGTTTGGTCTCCTGCATCTAAATAGGCTATGCCTTCAAGTGTCTATAAACGTCTTTTTCAATAAAAGGGTTCTCACTCCTTTAAAAGTCAGTTTCATAGTGAGTAAAAATATCCTTGACGAGTAGAGGAGGTTTAAAAGTTGACTTGGATAATTGTGATCTAAACTACTATACATCATTATGATCCTTATTTTTATTTCTACTGTTACTCATTCTAAGAACACTACACTCACTACACATATTTATTTTATAAACTCTAATATTTTTTTCAAATTTTAAAACCACTATACGCCCCTCTAGTTATATATTCCACCAAAAATGATCCAACATGAATCTATGTCAAAATTGGTATAATATTATAATGGATATATGGTTACTGTAGATCAATTTTATATAGACTTATATGTTGAATCAAAAAATTAATGTAGTAATGGATTTTATCTAAAGGGAAACCTATAAAAATAAATTGATGTTAAATTTTATGGAATTATAGTTGAAGAAAGTAAGTTAAGTTGCTTAAGAAATAAATAAAAAATAATTTTTAAATTTCATTTCATATATATTGATTACGAAATGCAAATTCATCAAAAAAACAATTTTTTTTACATCAAATATAAATATATTATTCAAAAATAATAATTTATTCATTCATGCCCTGAACATCACGTTTATTATGAAAATTATAGTGCTATTTTAAGAGACTTATATTTCATATAGAGTGTAACAAAAATAAATTATCATAATAATCACCTTATGTAAAATTAATTTTTTTTTATATAATTTAAATTTATTTAAAATTTTCAAAAAACATTGTCAAATAAATATTTTACTCAAAGAGGTACAATTATCAGTAATGGGACACCCACAGTTAAATATGATGGTGTTAATAATTTGGATAATGTGTGCAATGAATTTGAAATAATGTGAGATGATTAAATTTAGGCTCATATGAATATTGATGATGATTAGGAAGAATATGAGGAAATTTACAATAATTAACTTAAAGATGGTGACGAATAAAGATGTATTACAGTCTATTTATATTCATAATCAATGTATACTAATATTTTGAAAACATATTTATTATTTTTAATACTTGTTATATATAATATCAATAATTATTAATTAAAATGATTTTTGTTCTTTATGGGAATTTAGAGGATTTGAATGAGTTTTATTGAACTCTCAACAATATTGTTTTACCCGGTTATAAGCCCCATGATCGTTTATCCAATTCACATGATTTTTTATTTCAAATTTTCTATGAGGGTTGGTGGCCTTGCTAGATAAATGATTCCAGACTCTATTCTCATCAAACATCTATCTTGTGATTTAAATCTCTGCTTGAGGAATTATGTTAGATTTTTCATTTTCTTTATTTTTCATTAAAAAACTATATATAAATTTTTGAATTATTTGTTTTTCCTTAAATTTAATTTCATATTTATTATTTATTTAGGTATTTGAGAGTATTTTGAATTATTTTTTGGGGCTATGAGTGTTGATATGTTAGGTTCTTATCGATGTTAGGCATTTCTTGTTCAACCAATGGATTGTATATAAATAAATACTATATATATTTGAATGATATTTCATTATTAACTTATTATTATTAATTATTTACAGCATTTATAGACTCATGCTTATTATAACTAGATATTCCCTTTCATGGTGGCATGAGAGATTTGTATTTGTGATAATTTTATTAAATTTTTTACATAAATATAAAGAGTAAACCATATAGATATTTTTTATAATGTTTTTCTGAAAAGGAATTAATGTTTTAAAGATGTAACTATATCCACACTGAGGAATATGAGGGAGTGTTCTTATACTAGATATATAGTACCTTCAAGATGATATCATAATCTAGTTGACAGAATCTTGGAAGGTAGGAAGTCTTTCACTAAGTTGGGTGACATAAAATTGGTACACATTAACACCATATGGAAAGTAATATTGAATATTAATTTAAATATCAATTTAATAAATATTTTCTATATTCTATGTAACAACCTAGGAATTGTTATAATAAATCATTATTTAGTTATATAGTATACAGTTATATTCGTTATAAAAATAATATATGCTTTTGAGTATAAAAGAAAAATATGTATTTCTAATATAATTAGATTTCAAATAATTATATAGATTTATTTAAAATATTCATTTCGAAATAATATGATTTTAATTAAATAAAATGAATTGATTTTTTATTTTCAAAATTTCATAAATTATCTTTGGATTTTTTTTTGGATTTTTTTTCAAAATATTACCTTATAAATTAATATTAATGTTACATATCTTTTTTGAAAATGGTATTTTTTCAAGAATTTGAAAATTCAAACTCCATTTATAATTACTTTTACAATTTAATTTTCTTTTATATTAAAAAAAATTATGTTATTTTTAATGAATTTTAATCATGATTTCAGTATAAAAACATTTTTAAATATAAAAGGCATTCGTATAAAAAACTACTTTTCATCGCATTTTTTATTTTTAGTGTTAAAATAAACTAGTTTACTTTTATGTTTTGAATAATCAATAATGTTTTCCACATTTTGAATTATTATGTCAAAATTTTCTAAATAGTAACCTATAATATTTTAGACAACGTTATTAATAAAATTAATAATATTTTTACCATGGTAAAGGGTTAACCTAGAAATTAATGTTAAAAATAAAATTATATGTAAAATAAATTGACCCTAATAGTTTCCTTAAATTTTTTATATTAGCAGATTTTGTTCATAGGAATACAAATTTATTTTATATGGTGATTATTTATTGGTATGGGATTATAAACATTATAATATTCTATTTATGAAATGTCAAAAATGGCACACTAATTTGTTTAATAACTATAATATTGTTAATATATGGATAAACACAACATATGCTCAATAATAAATATAATTATGAAATTTAAATGATGTTTCATTATCATTGTAATTTATTATTATTATTTTTGAGTAAATAATTACATTTAAATCTTTCACAATTCTGAAACAATAATTATTCAATTAGTGGATAACTAAAATAAATGAATTTAATAATATTATACGTATTAAAAATTGAAATAATTAAAGTGAGCCACGAATTTTTTAGATAAAAACAATATTATAGGTATGTATTAAATTAATTTATTTCAATTTTATTTTTTATCCTGGTGTTAAAAATTTCAATGTAAATTAATACTTCTTAAGTTGACATTATTTATATTTTATACAAATACAATTTTATTAGATGATATAAATTTTTTTAATATAATTTCTTCATTGAAGTGATTAATATATGGTTTAAAATATCAACCATGATCCATTAATGGGATTGTTTTATATTTATAGTAACTATATTTAACCTCAAAGTGTAAAAAACCTTGATATCATTGTACATATGAAAAGGGTTTGCAGGGGGATAAAACATATAAGAGTATAAATGTGATGTAAAATTATAAAAGAAAAATTATATCAGGGGATTTCAACTCATCACCATGTTATAATTGAATATTTTCATTTATGAAAACTAATCATTTAACACCTTGAGAATTTGTAATTTATTTACCTTTAAAAAAATTCAATCTCATAAATATTGTGTGATGCATACAACACATAGTTTAAACAAAACACGATACTCTATTAAAATACAATTAAAAAAGTCCATTCTAATCGAGCTGTCAAATTAGAGGGTATAAATGGAACTAAATAAATTATAAAAATGTATTTATTACAAATATAAATTAGTTTTATATTTATTAAAAAAATTCATTCGATAGTAAATGAATGGTTTTCTAAAAATAATTATTTTTTTCAATAAAAAGGTTTCATTTTTTCATCCACCATTATTATAGAATTACTTTTTCATCATGGTTGAAATTTTATATTAATAAGTTAAATTACATTATTAAATCATCATATCAAAAATATATTAGGTTTACCTTTTGGCATTTTTTTAAAATAAATCATTTTTCAATGAATAGTGAAAAATAATAGGTTTTTATTTAAAACTGCCTTTTCATTTAAAATATTTACAAAGGTAAATTTAATTTCATATAATTTGTAATGTAAAATTAGAATTTTTTTTTTAATTTTAAATAATTTATTTCATTTGGATAAAAATTATTTATATTTTACATATAAAAACATTGCATACTTATGAGAACTTTCTCTTTGGAGAACCGAATTTTCATCAAATATGTAGGTATAAAATAAAATTAGACTCTACAACTTATATGAAATTAATATGGAAAAATAGATTACATATTTTTATTTGGAATAATTTTTATTATATAATAAGGTAAACTTATATTTTAACCATTATGAATTGTAAAAGTATTAAAATTTCATTACCAGGGTCAGAGTAAAAACTGTAATACCGAGGTAGTAAAACTAAGAATATAAGGGATAAAATGACCTACCAACCTATAAAACACAAATTTATGCACATATATGGACATTATCACATAAAATATTAGATAAATGCCAATTTTTAGGATTTTGGTATGATAAACACATGTGTTTAATTTGATTCTTTTCAAAAATTCAATGTGTGTCATATCCGCCACATTTAATAGGCCACCCAATAACTTCATTTCCTAACACTACAAAATAAATGTTGTTTATATAATCCCTATGAAAACATTTTCTTCAATTCCCTACCCTGATACTAGTATCATTTTTTATTTTAATGAAATCCCTACATGGATTTTGGCATAAACACAAAGAGGTCGTCCGAAAAAAGGCAACATTCAAAAATAAGCATTTTAATTTTTTTCCACCACATTGAAATATTATTAAATAATAGATTTATAATATAATTTTTATATAAAATATTTTGATATGTTATTCTGTTAATTCAATTACCTATACCTGTCTCCTATTCAATTAAATGGGAAATGAAACAGTTCATCATGGGTATTATGGACTACCGCCTCGCGAATCGATTTAATTTTTTTTCCATCCACCCAATTCAAGGATGGATATAATGATAGATTAAGATACATTATATGATATTTATTATATTATTATAAATATTTATTTATTGTATCACAATTGACTTTACATGTTCCATTCCATTTAAAATATGATAATGCCACTCATGTGTACGACATACTACCTCCTCGCGAAGCGATGAGATTATTTTTTTTCGTACATGTTACACAAAATGAAATATTGATAAAATTAATTAATATACATGATATATATGAGATGATATTCATTATTTCAAATTAATATATCCCTAACTTACTAACCCTTTCACTCATTGAGGAATGATACAGTCAGTCATGTATACGTACATCCAACCATCTCCATGGAGAGATGCGATTCATTTTCTATGTCCATCTCACATAAATGTTTGTATAAAAATTTATAATATGTAAATAACATAATTTTAACATTTATAAAATTCTGGAAATAATTTAAATATATAATATTCAAAAGAATTGTAAATTTCAGGACCTAATGCGCACGAGAAAACAACGCAATTGACACCGGAAACAATAAAAGCAATGATATATTATTAACAAATGGGTCACAAAATATAATAAGAAAATAATATATGATATTATATATAGGAGTTTTATTCTTTTATAAATTAATAACATTCTTAAAAATATGATACACAAGTTAAATTATGTTCAACTGAGGGAAACCTTAAGGTTTGGATGTTCATCTCAAATTCCCTTCTTTGACGTGTATTATATTATTATTCACCTAATTTACTTTTTATAATGTAAATAATACCCCTTCAAGATGAAATATCATGAATAATTAATAATTTATGGTATTTTATGTTCCAATTTTAATTATTTCATCCTATTTTATTTTATGAGAAACACACTAAGTGGTAAAGAATTTCATAACCCAATTTTGGTTCATTGGGTTATATTACATCTTTATTCACCTTTGATATTCTATGATTATGTGTATAATTAATTTTGATTATATATTTCCTTATTTCAACTTTTTATATGTTTATTTACATTTTATAAACATATCGTATTCATTTATTAATACTTACATCAATTTTATGACCATTATAATAGATTTTGTCAGATTTTCTATTTCATTTAGACTAATTTCATAAAATGAACCTATTCACTTTCATGTATTGTGGACAATACCCTTTTATATACAAAACATAATTAAATATTTATTCATTATGTATAATTTTTCATTTAAAGGTTACCCATATTTTTTTTATCATGGATTTAAATATTTCCTGAAGCACATACTAGTCTTACATACAACGTTTATATTGAAAGTGACATGATTAATGGGGAAATAATGATAAATACATGTTTTTTAAATGAGTATATTTATTGAAAATGCATATTATTCATAAAGTAAATTTATTTTTCGATATATGGGGAATGATTTGGACATGAATTTATTGGTGGGGAGAAGAATTATATATCCTCTCAATGCATCGACTGGTATCATGAGGAAAATAAAATGGCCAAATAAAATGGGTTTAAACATATAGTTTTAAATAATATTGTGAAATTTGTTCAGGATAAGTGTATCATTATTATTGAGTTAATTAAATCTAATAATTATTCATTTATTCCGTTGATAATTAAATTATTTTTATCAACCATGTCAAATTCATAGTGATATTATCACTGGTCGAATTTCATTCATAGATTACTAATTTGAATAGAATGCATATTTAGTTATTTACTTTTCCATAACTATTATTCATTATCTATTTATTGTAGTAAAAAAAATTAAATAGTATTTTTGTTTAGTTATTATCTTTTGAATATTTATTATTATGTATCTAATTATGAAATCCAAATCATTTATTAAATTACATGTGTGTTAAGTTATTTACTTTTTCATATTGATTATTATTTATTGATTCATGATATATTCCACTTTACATAACCATTAATGAGATTTGAAATCACCCTTATTTTTTTTAATTTCCCATATATATGATGAAGACGCCATTTAATGAGTTATAAGTATGAAGTTCATTTTGTTTTTTATGTATTATATCTTATTTTATATTCCCATTGTAAGATTGGTGTCATGTATATATCTGGTTCTCCAAAACTACTTAACTAATCAAAAATTTGGGATTTAACCCCTTGTATCTATATCAATGAAATAATGTAGGAAAAGACTCTCATTTACTAGAGTCATCAGTTTTACAATTAGTATTAATGGAAGTTTAGTTAAACCATTATAACTATATTTGGGAAAATAAAGATTATAGAACATAACCCTATGGTAGAATTTGAAGATAAGTACAGTAAAAAATCATAATGTTTTGATAAGGAAGATATTATGAGGTTGTTTCTAGCAGTAAATCACTGTATAGATACTATTAGTGGACATGGTTAAGGAACAAATGTACATTGGGGTAATAGCTCTGTAAAGGGCACATTGGGTTTGGCTCTATCATCACCTGATGAACAAAAAAGGTCTTTATTATACACCTGTATTGACACACTTGGGAGATATTCATTAGATAATTAACATTTTATTTATAACCCACTATGAAAGATTTTAAAATAATGATATCCCCAAAAAAACCAATTTTATTATTATGAGATTAACAATGTATAAATATTTAATTATTGTTAAGTGCTACACCATATTTTGAAATATATGTTATGATTTAAATTTAATAATTTTATGAGATAATCTAGTATATTCCAATTTTTATAAATGGAACATAAAATAAATAAGTGTGTAAATACTCAAGGATATTGTTGACATTTCTCTACTGAGGAAGCCAATACACATACTACTGAAACTAAGACATTTATAGATATATTAGGCATTCATAATCAAGTAAATAAAAGTAACCATTCCAAGACGGATGAACCTATTCCCCAGCATGATTCTCCTGTGTTGGGTCTCTTTATGGAAATTAAGACCACATAATTTGGTATGAATACTCATCCTATGGAAGTAAACTAATGGATTATATATATGGAGATGTTATTTATGACCATCGCATGCGATGAAAAGGAAAAGGTTATACTTGCAGTGTATTTTATCAAAGGAGATGCTGATTAGTGGTATAAATTGATCCATAATACTACAGAGGAAGAAGAAATATAAATCATACAATGAAGATATTTTAAAGAGAAATTGTTTAAAAAATATTTCCTTCATTAGAAACAAAACAGAATAAAGATAAAGTTTCTTATCTTAAAGAAAAAGGAAGAAGAAATAATTTCTGAATATGAGGCTACCATTAATAGGTTAGCTTAGTATGATATAGATTAAATAAGAAACATAGAGTGAAATATTGGACATTTAATTAAAGAACTTAATATAATTATCCAAATGGAACTTCTCTCTCAATATTTTTCATCATATGACTATATAGTTTAATGCGCTATCAAAATAGAGAATAAATTATCTTGATCATAAAAATTCAAGGGAAATAAATAGAAGAAGAGGTCATCCATGAAGTATGAAAAATGGAATTCATCACAGAAGATGAATAGAATGAAGTAATTTTCACCTTCTAAAAATTGTGGGAGGAATCATCATAGAAAATTCTTGAAGGGAATGTGAGTTTGTAATAAGTTTAGAGATAAGGTTAATATAGCTCATAAAAGAAAGGATAAGAAAAAAAATTAATGATTTTTAGTGATTTAGTGGTAAAGAAATAGGGAATTATAGACAGCAATGTCTCATTAATTAAGGTAATTTACCATAAAATAGGCCATGGGTAGAAGGATAAGATTACTTGATCACTACAGCTAAGGTGGAAGTTTCTAATGATGTTGTTGTAGATATATTAATCATATATTTAAATTTATAGTTTTTTTTGATTCTATATCCCCATATTATTTTATTTCTAAATAGTTTACTAATAAAATAATATTTTCCTATTTTATTTTAAGAAGGAAGTTTTCCATTAAAAATCACAAGGGAAGTATCTCTATAATATGGATGTTCCAATAAGTCCCCATTATGAAAGAAAATCACTTTCTATTTGTGGAAATTATTATTATATCAATGGTTGACTATGATATTATATTTAGTATAAGACGTATTTAAAAATATGAAACCAAAATATATTTCATTTGAAGGAAATTATGGTTCATGTTGATGATTTGTAACTTTTTATCTTAAAAGAAGAGCATTCATCATCCGAGACATGTGTAGATCCACACCCATTTTCTATTTTGAAGGGGATTCATGCCGAATAATAGGAAAAAAATCTTCATATGGGGAATGTAATCATAAAATTTAAGATGTATCTAGTAAATATGAATACATTTATTTTTTTAAGGATTTACATAGAAATTCACTAGATAATGAATTCATGTTTTTTAGTCTTTTTAGTCTCCAATACAAGACCCAAATCAATGAAACCATATAGAATGGACCCTCTAATGTTATTAAAAATAAATACACAACATGGGTAATTATGGGATAGGTGATATATAGGCTATAGTTTTCCACCTTTGGTAACCCATGTTCACTTCATAAATAAGAAAGATAAATCCATGAGGATATAAAGAAATTATAGGGAAATAAATTCCATAATGATAAAGAACAATTATTCTCTTATTCATATTGATGAATTATCCAATCAACTTCATGGGCGTTAATATTTTTCAATGATTGAATATTGATTGATGTATAATTAATGTGAGTAAATAAGGAAGACATTCTAATGATATATTTTCAAACTAGGTATGGAAATTATGAGTTTATCATAATTCCCTTTTTGTTGACTAATGTACCCAATGTTATTATAGATCTAAAGAACATATAATTTAAGGAATTTGTTGATGATTTTTTTATATATTGAGAATATCCTGGTGAATTATAAAATATATGAGGACCATGAGAATAAATTGTGAATCATTCTTAAGACTATTATTGGAAAATAGTTATATGGAAAAAAAATTAGTGTGATTTATGGATTTATTATTTTTCTTTTCATTATAATATTGTCTCCATCAATGGAATCCCATTTGATCTGATGAGGAAAAAGGTAGTTAGATGATGGCTTACAACAATGAACATAACTTGGGTACATAGTTTAATTGGTTTTTCTAGTTACTATCGGCAATTAATTTAGAATTGTTCTAATTGGATAACCTTTTATCAAAGATTACACAAAAATGGTTTATGTTTATTTTGAAAATGGAATATGAAATATGTTTTGATAAATTTCATAATTGATTGGTCAATACTCCAATTTTGACTTCACTACTATGAAATTTCAGGTTTTTTGGTATTGTGATGCAATAGATAAATTATTGGGTTTTTTCTTTATAGAAAATGATAAAGTTATTTCATATGAATAAATGAAATTGAAGAATATTAAACAAAACAATCGAGCTCGTGATTTTGAGGTAGAATGTATTATGTTTCTTTGGAGATATGCATATATTATCTCTATGGTGAAATATTCAAGATATACACAGACCATAAAATCTTAAAATACATCTTTTCAAAGAATGTTCTCAATAGTTAGAAAAGGTAATGGATTGATCTACTTGAGTATTATGATTTTTAATACATTACCATTGATCGAAATATAATATAGAAGAGGATACATTGGGAAGGAATGATCTTGAATTTTTGACCCAAATAAGGTTTGAGAGGGATCCTATGTTCATGTATATTGGGGAATTATTAAGGATGTGGGAAAATAACTTATTTTTAAAATGATTTCCAGACCATATTTATTGAATATGATAAAAATTTCTCAATCTGATGAAAAGTCTTTTTTGAAGAAATATAGAGCATTAAATGAGGGGAATTTTCAAAATTTTCTTGTGATGATGGGATCCTAAAATTTGGAAATAGAATATGTATTCAATATATACATGATCTAAAGAGGAAATTTTTGGATTATTCTCAAATATTTATTTATCTATACACCCTAGTAGCACCATGAGTTTTAGGTATTTGATAGGGAATTTTTGTTGGGATAACACAAAGGGGGAAATTGTGGACTATGTATTAAGATGATTGATTTGTTAAAATGTCAAGGTTAATATATATAAACCTAGAGGACCCCTGAAACCTCTTATTATTTGTATGTGAAAATGGTACAACATTATTATGGAAATTTTTATGAGGCTACCATCGAATCCAAAAAATAATGATGCAATATGGGTTGTGGTTGATCACTTGACCAATTATCACATTTCCTTTTTATAAGTTAATATTTACCTCATAAGAACCACATATGGTTCTCTATTAATGATGTTATATGAAATAATCTATCATTTCTTCTAATTGTGTTTGATTAAGATCCTAATTTTACATAAAAACTAGAAGGGGCATTAGAAGGCTCTTGATACTTTAGATTCATTTGAGTAGCACCTATACTCCTCAAACGGATAGATAGTCTAAAAAGACTATTCAATCAATGAAAAAAACTGAGGATTTTTTCAATTAATTTTCATAATATGGGGGATTAGTATTTATCATAGATAGAATTTTAATATATAAATAGTTTATATTGTGGTATCCAAATGGTTTCATATAAATAATTATATGGAAAGATATCTTATTTTCCAACTTGTTGGGATACATTTGTTGAATAGAGAAATATAAGACTAGAAATTTTTGAGAAGAAAAAAGGTAAAGGATATTCAATATCAAAATAACATTAATTAATTTAGGAAAAATGGTTATGTTGAAAATAATATTAAGTATTAATAATTAAAATTAGAGAACATGATTCCATAAAAAAATTTCCATCCAAGGGTGTTGTAACATCCTTCCAATCACCCATGGTATTGGAAAGAGGTGGTGGTGTCACTAGACCTTTTGTTACATCTGAAACACTCTGAAGGAATCTAAAAAATACCAAGGGACTCAAAAACATTTAGAGGATGATTTTAAATTTAATGACAAAATATCTGGACTAAATCATAAAGAACAACTAAACTTCCCTATAATGAATGAGTATAGAATGAAACTCAATATAAGAAAACAATAACAATATTAGATTACAAGCCAAAACTAAATGACATAGTCAAAGGAAGAAAAATAATAATAGTAAATATAAAAGAAACCAAAGTGAAATCAACCTAGTAACTCCCAAAATGATCTAAACTACACCTCAATAACCCACTCCCACAATATCAAGAAGTATAACTACTTAACTAAGACACCCTTCCTTTACACTTGTCTCGATAAATGAAATTTGAAAATGCATAGCCGTGACCAAGTAGGGGGTGATTCTAAACTTATTATGATTTACCTAATGACTTTACAACTCACACCACTAGGAAAACACTTATTATACCATTTACATAAAGTATTTTAAATAAATTTAAATATAGTTTATATCAAATCCCAAACCAGTTTCCATGGAAATAAATAATACAAACAATTTAAACCATGTTTCCATTTATTTTTTCACACCCATATCTGCATCTCAACAAACACACCATTCATGCCCAACTGAAATTTATATTCTCATGAGTTGTCTCTCTTTAATTAAACAAGTCTTTAGAAGGTTACCTATACTAGGCTCTATAATGGCACACATCCCTTCCATTGGGTCATGATTGATCACAATAAACCCACACCAACCATGTATACCAAATTACAAGAAAAACCATTCCACAAAAAAATATTTAATTATTTAAAAAATTTAAAGATACATTTTCCATGAATAAAAAAATCAGAAATTTCAAAATCATAATTGGAAAATTACCATTCATGTACATTTTCAAAAAATCATCCAATTTCAAAAATTTCCCAAACCAAAATCAAAATGATACATTACAATAAATAATATAATGATGTACACAACCATTTAAAGTAAATAAAAAATTTAAGATAAATACATCATGTTATAAACTGAGTGTAGTCGTGAGTGAAGCCACCTACATCACAATAGAAGGTGAAATAAAATAAGGACACTTAACACAAATAGATCTAATATAAAACAACATTCCCTTCATTATATAGAATAATAATTCATCATAAAATAATATAAATAACATAGATATATCCATAATTTGATATATTATTTGTTTAGAGATTGATAAGAACCTTGGATCTACAAAGAATGAAGAATAATAAAGAACAATGACTTACCAATGACTCTGGGCCTCAAATGCACATTGATTTGCCTACAGGTTTAACTTGAACTGAAGTGGACTATCTCTCATGCATTGGGAGAAAATTTAACTCATTTTATGAGAGGATTAGAGTAAAAACATTTCTTAATGGTATAATTTAGATTATATACACTTTTTCAGAAGGGACACCAATAAAAACTTTTTAAAAACGTGCACCAACCGTGTGATCCTAATATCTTAATACAACCCCTCACATAGTTTTATCTCATGGTTAGACAAACCATGTACCAAATGTTCTTTTCCACTATATATAGAAATATACTACTCTTCATTGACAGCTGTATGGTTTTTCCAAAGCATGTGCCAACTATACAGAATAACTATCCCTCTTACCACAAGCCACATGGTTTTCTGGTTGGGGTGGACGGTTTTTACTAATAATTCTCACTATATAGAGCTCTTGAAAAGCATATAAATGAATTAAAAACATGTTGAAAACTACTGAAATAAAACTCAAACATTATTTAGACTTTTAAGACAAGAATAAATTGTTATGTACATAAAATAGTGGATATTAAAGGTGTCATAAGATTTTAAAAGAAGGGAAAGATGATCCATGGGTATAGTGGACCCTTAAAAATTATGGAATTAAATGGATATATGTATTTTCAATTTTAAATTCAACCAATTCTTTTAAAAGTACATAATGTGTTTCATATTTAACAATTGTGGAAGTACATGCCAGACACAACACCTGTTCTAACCTTTAAAATAGAATTAGAACTAGATAAATCTTATTGGGAATAACCCATTTATATTCTTGATACTAGAGAGCTATATTTGATAATTGGATGACCTGACTAGTAAAGGTAATTTGTAGAAATCAAAAAATGGTGGAAGAGACATGAAAACCTGATTTTTTTTATGAAGAAAAACAACACTCATTTGTTTAAAAGGTAATATACATGAATTTTTGAGGATGAATTTTTTTTAGGAGGAAAGAATGTAACACACAGAGTTGTTGTGATTAATTTCCTTTTAAATTAAACAAATATCTTCAATATCATGCGATGCATGAAAAAATGTGTTTGAATGAAACAAAATACCCTATTAAAATATTATTTTAACATTACCATTATAATCGAGTTGTTAAATTGGACTATAAAAAATATAATAAATAAATTATTAAAAAATATAGTTTACAAACATTTTTTGGTTATACAATTATTTTAAATAAAATTAGAATAATTTGAATATAAATTGAATGTTTTCTTAAAGAAATATATTTTTTAAAAGGAAACTGTTTCAACACTTCTTGAGCACATATAATAGAATTATTATTTTATACTATTCAAAAATTTATCTAATAATATAAAAAAATTTAAATATTCATATCAGAATTATCTTATGGTGATTTTTTGGAATTTTCTAGAAAAGGATTATTTCTTTGATGAACAGTGAAAAGTAATAACTTTTTTAATGATAAATTATTTTTTTAAAATTATTTGTAGACATAAATTATATATTGTGAGGTTTTAAATAAATATTATACAAATTTTATTAATATATATATAATTTACATAATTGGTATCAATTTTATGTTCAATTTCAATATAAAAACATTTAATACTTATGAAAGTTTTCTCTTTAGAAACCCATTTTTCATCACATCTACAAGTAAAATTTTCAATTAAATTCTTAAAATTTTGTGAATTTAATTTTTAAAAATGGAATATATAATATAAATAATAAAAATTTATATAATTTAATAATTTTCACTTAATTTTACAATTTTAACAATAGTAAAAATAAATAAAATTATTATTAATGTGGTTAGTGTAAAAAATTGATTTACAATGGGGTAAAACTAAGATGATATTGGTTAAAATGACCTACCAACTAGCCCAAAACACCCTTTTATGTCCATATTATTACAATTTCATCTATAAGGGATAATAATTACCATTTTTGGAGTATTTTGATATAATTAAAACATGGAATTAATTGTTTCTTTTTAAAAATTTCATATGTGTCATCTCTACCACTTATAAAAGGCCACCACATTTACTCTATTATTTACAATCCAAGATCCATTTGGTTTGGGAAATACCGAACCATATACATTATATAATCCAATACCCTCATATTGAAAGTATTATATTGATTTAAAATCAATCCTAGGATGGTTTATGGAGTAAACCTTATGAGGTCATTGGAAGAAGAAGTAACATTCCAAAATGAACGTTTTTATTATATTTATTCTTTCACCTTATTCAAATATTATTAAATAATTATAGTATAATAACACTAATACCTACCATATAATGACATATTATTATGTTAATTGAATCAACTATACCCATTTAATCTTCTATCAAATGGGAAATGAAACATCCGATCATGAGTACAACAAACTAAAGCCTCACGTACACGTTTTAATTAATTTACAATCACCACCATTCAAGGAAGGATATGATTCTATATTTAAACATTTATATTTAATTTATTATATATTTATAATTATCTTATTTTAATATCAGATATACATTTTTACATAGAATTCTATTTAAAATATGATTACATCGCTTCTGTGTATAGTGGATTGCCTCCTCATGAAATGATATGATTCATTTTCCACAAGAACATTAAATGAAATGTAATAAGATTGAAATTAACAAATAGATTTTGTATTTATTATATAATATTTTTTAATTAAAATTAATAAAACACCACTTCTTTACCCAATCACTCAATAAGGGAATGATATTATTTCTCATGCATATGTACGACATACCATCTCCAGGAGTCAATGTGATTCATCTTCCATGGAAAAATTAGACAAATGTTTTTTAAAAGGTATCTAATGAATAAATATGATTTTTATTACATTAATATAATTTTGGATATGATTTATTTATATCCTATGCATGAGAAAAGGAACATTCTTGAAAAAACATGTATGAAAAAAGGCAATTGACACCAAAAGAAAATAAAATAATGAAATATTATAAAAACGGCTAGTAAACTATAATAAATTATTATATATGATATTATATGTATGAAAATTATTATAGAATAAATAAAAAAAAATATTAAAACAATATAAAAAATCATAAATGGGATTCAACTAAATGAAACCATGATGTAATGGATTTCTCCTCAGTTTACTTTAATAGGGCGTATTTTGTTATTATAAAACTAATTTATTTTTTTGGTGTACATAATTCCAATTTTATAATTAATATCATGAATCATTCATAATTTATCTTATTTTATATATCAATTTAAATTATTTCATCCAAGGGTATTTCAAATAAAATTTACCAGTCAGTAAAAACAATTAACCCTCAATTTATTTTAATTGGGTTATATTTCTTATTCATTTTCCTTTGATATTATAAAATTGTTTATAACAAATTTTTATTTTATTATATTTTTATTTCCACTTAATCTAGGTGTATTTTCATTTGATATGCATAATCTATTCATTGATTAATCATTACTTCAACATTACGATCATTTTAATCAATTTTGTCTTAATTTCTATTTCATTGAGACATATTTGTTTATATGAACCTATTCATAGTAATGTTCTCTATATAGTAAAATGTGAGGTTTTTAATATAATACATGTTTATTCATTATTTATAACATTTCAATTCATGTTTTTCCAGATTATTTTTATTATTGATATGAATATTTATTAAATCATATATCATTATTACATGGAGTGTTTACATTGAAATTTATTTCATTAATTGGATGAATATTGATGAATCTATGTTCATTACTAAATGTTGATTTTTTTATATGACAGGTTATTAAGGAATTTATTTGACAATTTTACATTGGAGTAATTCATTGGAAATGTAGTTATGAGTGGGGACAAGTATTATATATCCCCCTTGATGCATTGATAAGTGTTCTGATAAAAATTAGTTATCTAAATTAAATGGGATTCTACATGAAGTTTTAAAATGTCTTGTGAAAGGTCTTCACTAGAGAGGTATCATGATGACTAATATCATGAAATCTAATAATTAAGAATTTCTATCATTGATAATTCAGTTATTTTTATTATCCATGATTTTTTCACAATGGAAATATATCTTGATTCATCCCATTCTCATATTACTGATTAAAGTAAATGTTTTCTTAAATATGTACTTTTCCATATTGATTATGACTTATCTATTTATTTATTCAAGATATTTAAATGTTATGCATGTTCAGTTATTTAACATTACATTTTTATTATGCCTTATATCATTAGAATAGATAATTTATTGATTAAATGGAATGTGTATTCAGATATTTTCCTTTACATATAGATTATTCTTTATTGATTCGTGATATCTTCTTCTATATATAATCCTTATTGAGTATTTGATCTCACCACTATTTTGTTTCATTTTCCCAGGATACGATGAATAAATATTTGATTTCATTTTCAAATATGTAGTTTTTTGTTATGTATTATTTATTATTTTATATCTCGAATATAAAATAAGAATCATGTATTTATATATTTCCAAAAAGTTGTTATATTAATCATTCCTTGTTGATTTTACCCCTTCTATCAATGTCGATGTAATATATTAAGCATCATCCCAGGGAAACTAGAGTCAATATTGATACATAAAAACCCTTCTTTAGATAATATACTTCCAATAAACATCCTAACATATATACACATGTTTTATAGGCCCTAGTTTTGACAGAATACAATTCTTGGTGGTATTAAGGTGTTTTGAAAATGAGATTTTCTAAATAATATATATAGTTTTGATCCGAGAATGTTAGTTTTATTTCTACTTACACCCCCTTCAATAATATAAAAAATTAGTTAATTAATAAATAAAATATCCTCTATATACTGATATGTAATTATTTTAATGAAAAAACCTATATCTATATTCTATTCCCTCAAGTGGGAAGAAAAATAATCATTCATGTGTATGGAGGACTACCACCTCACGAACCAATGTAATTCATTTTCCATCACTATCTATCATGGATAGATTATAATGATCAAATTAATTTTTATATGTGGTATTCATGAAATATATATCATTATTGAAATATAATATATCATTTACCTTCTTCACCATTCCATTCCCAAAAAATTTCTAACATCGTTTGTGCATATGTGTGGACTACCACCTCTAAAAAGCAATGTGATTTGTTATTAATCACAAAATAATAATAATTATATATATAAGTATACTTAAAAAATTATTATTTTATTTTTGATATTATTATAGTTATGTAAAGATAAAATTATATTTACATTATTTTCTTAATGATCTATGAAAATAGAAGCATTACTCATTCATACGCATGACCTACCATCGCCATTGCTATACCATACTTCATAATTAACAACAATATTTTTATGTTGTATTTAAAAGTATAATCTATATATAAAAATTATAATTATTATGTGATTATTATTCTAGATATGATGGAATAATGATAACATTGACTATAGTCAACCCATCAAAGTCAATTTTGACTTATGAACCAAATATAGAAAAAACATCTAATTGAGATTAAATTATTATGTAATTGTTATAAAAATTTAATAAGTTAAATAAATGTGATAACAAAATATTACAATGTTCTCATGAAATTATCTCATTGACATGTATTTATTATTGAAGAAGATTAATAAATCACGTGATGAGTTAGACTCAGTGTCAAGGAAATACTTTTAAAAAATTTCTTTTACTGTATACATTAATACTATTATTAATCCATTTGAATATTTTTTTAAATTATTTTTATAGTTGGTTTTATACTACAATAAAATAATTATAAAATACATTTTATTCCTCTTTTGTATTCATTATAAATATTTTTCGGCAAAATAGTTTTTCGAAATATTTTTACTTTCTTTACAAAAAGACCAAAGGAATGTTCTTTTTTAATATATACATTGAAAAAAAAAACATTACCACCATCATCAAAATTATTATTTTTTTAGATTATATTTTAATATTTCCATTTTTATGGATATAAAACCCACGTTAACTATATTCCAGTAATGTTCAAAAATGGTTTCAGAATGGAGAAAATATTTAAATTTCAAGAAACAATTCTCTATAGATGAAAAAAAAATATTTTATTGAGTGTAACATTGGAAATTTAAATATTTTATGTGATTTAATTATGTTATGGTTCTTGGGTATTATTTTAGTTATGTTTTGTTCCATTATAAACTATGGATATTTTTTATGTTATTAACCAATTATGGGTGGCTCTATGATATACCAAGGATGGGTGGGTCCGTGATAGACCTCAAATGCATTACATATGGAAGGAAAATTTAGGTTTATTTAATTTTTAATCATGATTGTAATAGTGATAAGTAAGTGATGTCAAAATAAACCAGCATGTTTTATCTATTTTTTCTTTTTGTTTTTATGAGAATATCTTTATTTCTTAAGGTAATATAATGATCTTATTCTTTTAATGTATAACTTAGTAAAAATGTTATTATTACTTTTTCATGATTTAAAAGAAACATTTTTTATTTTAATCATTCATTTATGATTTCTCATGAAATATCTCAAGAAACTATTTCAGTATAGAAGGATATTTAGTTCGTAAGTAAATGATTATTTTGGGCCCAAGATTATTTTTAAGAATGAAAAGTTTTATAAGTATTCATGGAGAAGCTGTGTATTTATTTTTTACGTCCTCTTCAGAGTTTTTTCTCATCCCAAATTTAAAAATATTCTTTGTGGGGTTGAAGGATAAGTAATGGAAATAAAAATTTCAAGTGGAAACTAATTAATATTTTACAGAAAAATAAAATCTGTTACATTTTAAATGTTCTATATTATAGAAAAAGTGGAGAATAATTTAAAGTGTTCACATTGTATATATATGGGTTTATAATGAATGTTTTATGAACTAGATCTATAAAAATATAAACATAAAATATATTTGAGAATGTATCAAATTGGATTCTACATTAAAGTCACTAGAATATTTAATGTATAAGGCTGATTCATTATAGTAGGTAATAGTGTAAGGTTTATATAACATTAGAGGTTTCGTTTGTGATAATAGAATACACTTAAATGTTTTTACATTATGGTTAGGTATAAATAGTGTAGAATTTTATGATTACCATGTCGATTCATATAAAATATATCTTTTTAGAATGGTTCTTTATAGAGGAAAAATGGAAACTAAAGTAGGAAGGTACCATGTGGTTGATAATATCTAGAACCACTAACTATGAATGGAATGAATTCGAATAAAGAAGTTTTTTATAGTAACAGATCAATTTAAATAGGTTATAAATGGTAACAGTATCCATGTGAGAGATAATATAAATCTATTAAAGAGGAACATTGTGATATTATAAAATTTTATGAGAAAAATCCTCTAGTATTAAAAATATCTTTATAGCCTATGAAAAATACACAATGGATTAAATTTTTAGAGAAGATATTCAATGTCATGAGCTGTTAAGTCATAAAATGGAACGTATTTCTAGTTACCATTTTGGAGGTGACATCGATCAATGGAACACAATAGTTAGGAATACTGAATAAAGTGGTGAGATTGATATCTTGTAATGAGATGACTTTATGAATATTTTCTATAGGATTATTTTGTGAAAGATATTTAATTTAGGATGGGAAATACAATATTATATTTGAAAAAAGTAGTGAAAGATTTAGTGTCTATATATCAAGAAAACTTCACCTGTTTGACAAGGTACATGGTGAATTTTATCGAGGATCGGGATATAAAAATTAATTGTTTTTACATAGGATTGAATCCCATATATTGAATAGAATTGAATTCATATTAGTTTAAATTTTAGGACAACCTTTTAAGATATGAAGAGATGGTAGAAATATAATTCTTTAAGGATAATTTATTCTATGTTAACAAGAAGAAGATATATTTTAAAAGAAAGGACATGGGAAAAAAGTCATTAAATAATGTTATATGTAAAAAAATAATGATACCATCCTGTGATAAATGTGGTAAAATGAACCCTGGGGAATATATTGTAAAATATTTGAAATGATTTTAATGTTAAAATTTTGCGATTATGGATCATTACTATATAAAAATTGATCAGAAAAATAATTAAATTACAATGAGTTAGTAAATTATGATATTTTGATCCCAAAGTTAGTAACTCTCGTTAAAAAACATAAGTATTAAAAGTAAATGTTTGTAGAATAATCTTAATTATAGTGCCACAACTGATGTTGGAAAGTCAAAGGAAGTGGTGAAATCTATGTTACTAATTTATTAAAATTATTTTAATACCCTATTAGACACTAAATCTTCATATTCATCCATTTTTGTTAAAATATAAAGTAAATTAGAAATATTACCACCTCGAGGTATGATATAAATCTTGGTGAAAACACTGGGTGGAAATAATAAAGAAACCAAGATTTATAATAATATTGAAATGGTTATAAGTCTAATTGCCTTTTTGGAAAATCATATTGAACTTCTCATGATAGAGAAAGACATTATTTTAATTGTTTATTGGCAATCAATTTATCATACTAAAATACATTGAAAAACAAAAAAAAATTATTTATCGATTCCACACCTTTTATACCATATCAGGAAGCTATGAAATTCAATAGAAATGGAAGTAAAGGTTATTTAGATCATGTTGTTAAACTAAATGAAAATGTTCATATTAGTATTTTTATAGTATAGATTGGGTGTTATTCTTGATCAATTGGTTGAGTTTATTTTTGAATTCGTACATAATTCTAATACTATTTCAAAACCCCTCAAATAGACCTTGTAGAAAATTTATAACCCCAAAATAAATTGAAATCATTTCTAGATAAAGGTTTCATTTATCTTGAAACATCACAGTTAGATGATTCATTCTTATTTATTTAAAATAATCTTAGTTCAATAAGAATTTTCATTTATCATAGATCATTAAACAATTTTACTATTAAGAAAACACACCCATTGAATCATATCGTTAATGTGTTTTATCTTCTCCAGGGATCACAATACATTTCTTTGATTAAACTCGTATTTAGGTACCATATGTTGAAGGTGAAGTGGGTGTATATTCTGAAGAATGAATTTAAGACACATTATCAGCACTATGAGTTTGTAGTCATGCCCATTGGGTTGTATAATGAACTATATATATTAATGGATCCAATGAATAGAGTTATCTATAAGCTATTAGATTATTTTATGGTTCTATTTAATGATTATATATAGGAATATTCTAAAATTCCAGAGGATCGTGAAATACATGTAAGGATTTTTTTCAATCCTCGCAGTTTTGTAGGTTACTACTATAGGTTAGATGAAATATTTTCTCATTTTTCTCAACCTTTGATTAATTTAACTATAAATAGAGTAAATTTAATTTGGAATAAAGAATGTTCTTGTTTTTTCAATAAGTAAAATGACTGGTGAATGATCTAGTTTTAGATTTTCCCTATTGGAATGGGGAATTTGTCATCTAGAGTGATGCTTCTTTGAATGGTCTTGGTTGTGTCTTGATGTAGAATGATTAGGTAATTGATTAATCTTTACAACAACTGAAACCTCATTTATTAAATTATAATAATCATGATTTGGATTTAACTTATACATTTTTTTCATTAAAAGTTTATATCTATAATTTATATTGATTAATGTTTCTATTATATATGGATAAAAATGATTAAAGTATATATTCACTTATAAAGATTTGAACATGAGTCAAGTAGATTGATGTAACTAATTAATTATTGTTATTTCATGATTCATTACCACCATGAAAGGGGAAAAAATAATATTACACTTTGATTTGGGAAAATAATTCATTATTATCTATTCCACCTTTAGAAAATGATCCTTCAGTTAATGAATTTATGAATTTTTTTTCTAGAATTTGTGGATTCAGAAACATCCTCTATGTCATTTAATGTGTCATTACAATTATCACAATAAGAAGGAATTAATAAATAACATTAGAGATTTCATGGTTTTTAGTAAATGGTATATTTGGTTTAGAAGGATAATTTTTTTAATTTTAATGTTGTAAATATGGTTTTATTAGATTTTGAAAGAGATTATGTGTTCCTTATGTTTCATATTTAAAGATAAAATTATTAAGTAAAGATAAATGTTCCTATTTTTCCATTCATCCTATATATTTTTAAGATGTACAAAGAAGTTAGGGAGTATTTCCTGTGGGAATGAATGACAATAGATATTTCTGTTTTAACCACGAAATGGTTGAATCGTGAATATGTTAATGAAAAACTACTATTATAAAAGGGGATCCTATAGCCTATTCTAGTACCAAAGTAGAAATGAGAACATATATCTGGGTATTTATTGGTTGGATAACCAAAGAATTATATGGGTAAAAAAGTCATACAAGTTATCATTTATCAATTAATAAAGTCTATGAATTTCCATCCCAATCAAGATACAATATATTTTGATAAGATTTCATGACTGTATGGAAAGAATATAGTCAGTTTTCATTTAATTTCAATATCTGTTTCAACTAACTGTGATCCTAGGTTTACATAACTTTTTTTTGGAAAGGAATTCAAAATTATATTGGACTTAAATTAAATTTTTTTATATCCTTTCATCCTCAGTGTTATATACATCCCAAAAAAATAAATTATACCTTGGAAAACCTTAATGATGTTCATTACAAAGCACCCCAATTTATGTTATGCAATCCTTAGTAAATTCTTTTCATAAGTTTAAGTTCATGTGTGATGTTTGAGGAGACATTGGAGTTCTTTTGGAGGGGTTTGGGAAAAAAATGTATGCATGGTTAGCACATGGTTTGGACAAACCATGTGGCCAAACCGTGCATGGACAAAACTAATTCCCTATCTTTGTGGATCTTATTCAGTTTTGGCCATATGTTTATCTATTCTAAAACAAATAATCCATAATATTAATTCTCTCCCCCCATAGCCGGAGGAGGTTCTACCATTAATCAGGAAGCGATTCGAACATGTTCCTTAGAGAATCAAAGAGAGATTCTTTTTGTAAGTCCCTATTCATCTTCGTTTTCTTCATGGTTACTTAGATATACTCCTCCATTCATCACTTTCTCTTAGATATACACACGCTATGAGTATATATAAGAGTTTTATATCCAAATAAGGTTATATATGGTGCTTCTCATCATAGGGTAGGTGATATTGGTGTGTTTCTTGTAACGGTGACTTGGATTCTTGAGTGTTCTTCATCCGTTGTCAGTTTTCATCGAAACGAGTGAGGTAGTTGGCTTCACTCTCAGCTCCCCTAGCTGAAACTGATTTTCATGAATTAAAATTCAGTTTTGATGAAAATTATTATGTGTATTTGATGTGGTAAATTTTTTAAACCCTCTTTAGTGATGGGTGGTGGAAAAAAGGAAAAATTGGGGTTTTTGTGAAAAAACATTAGTTTTTTTAAATGGGGATTTTAAGTTATGAATCTCCGGGAATTTTATAAAATTTATTTATTTATAATGTTTAAAATATATATATATATATATATATATATATTAAATTCTTTAATGTTTTAAAATTGGATGGTTTTAATGTTTTCAATACATAGACATTTTTATTAAAATAGGTGAAATTGTTTGAAATTGGATTTCATTTTTAGAAAACATGGTGTGTGTATCATATTGAATTACTTATAGTGGTTGAAAAATAATCATATTCCAAGTTAAAAAGTTTATATGGGACATGGGGAATAAATATTTTTTGATGAATTGGTAGATCGATGAGAAACCGCTCAACATTATGGAACTCTCATAAAAATGCATGCATTTGTGGTAGTTTTTGTTGTGTGGAGTTTATTGATTTTCCAAAACATAGTTTTCAGAAAGTATTTTAAAGATTTATTTAAATTTATACAATTATTATAGATTGATGTAATACTGGTTCACATGATTTTTGTTTATTTTTTGTTTTCAACTATTTTGAGAAGTGTTTATATTTAGTTATAAACTATTTCCAAAAATTGTTTTATATAAACTATTTTATATAAATACAGTTAACTCTTCTATCCTAGGGGCATGAGTAAGGAAGTAATTGGGGAGAGACTAATTAGTTTTATACCCACACATGATTTTTCACTTTGGTGCTTTTTCATATGACATCTTCCAAGGTGTGGGTAAAGGTAGGGTGCAATTAGTATTTAGAACTACTTATTCAGTTGTTGAGCTGTCTGGCAGTGAAAGAGCATGGATCTGGTGGAGCCTGGAGTGTTTTTTTATTTTGGTGTCTTGTTGATTTATATTCCCCTTTTATGTTTATTTCTAGTTTTCCTCCACTATATAAATAGTTTTGGCTCACTTCGGTATTAAATATTTTACTGAATTGTCAAAATTTTGTTCATGAATCCTATAACATATATGGATTATGGTTGGTTGTATTATAGTTTTTTCATAAAAGGGTAAATCACCTGCAAATGTTCATTGAAACCCTTCAGAATTTATATCCATCTTTTGGCTTCTTGGGGATGTCGCAAAGGCCAAGTAATTACTCATTGCGTTCTCAAGCCAATGAGAATTAGTGGATCATTAAAAATGGTATCATCTTAGTCACTTCCCTATGGAAGAAGTAGTATTGCGTTTTCATGGTCTTGGAGTAGAAATCATTCTTTTATATTCCGTGGGTAGTCTTCTTACAAAAGAGTAGGATTGTTGTGACTTGAAATGTAGAGCATAAAAAGGAATAGATAACCTTTTTATGCTGAACTTCAAGTAACAATGGATATGGGTACAAAAGTGTTTTCGAAACACTAGTAGGATAGTCTAGTCTCATTATCATGGGTTTTTCCAATGGTACCAACATCACATGTGTAAGGACATGACCCCAGTTGCCTAGAGCTGGTTCCTTATTAGATTACATTGGAATACAGACAAGGAATATGAGTCTCGAAGGACAATGAAGTTTAGTAGCTTTTGGAAACAAGATACATAAATAAGTTTAATATTACATCATTAAGGGAAATACAACATTAATTTATTCCACTAAGGACATCATGTCTTCTAGATTATGCCTGCAAGTCATTCATAATTTAATTCATCATGTCTTGTGAAAAATGAAGCCTAATAAAGGGGTGAGCTCAAATACTCAGTAAGAGTAAGCAATACCGTGGAAGATATCATAAACATAATACATGCTGCATAATTTAAATCCTATTCCTTTAATAATAAATTTGCACACATTATGGAAGGAATACAAGCTGATTAAATAATGCCATAATGAAACATAATAATGGGTATTCTATTAGTCTAATAAACACATTATATTTAAATTACTAGCTTCATAATGAGGGAAGTGCATATTTCAGGAATTATGAAACATTTTTTCAAGGCCTCAACCAAGACGTCTAATGATTATGACATCGGCCAAAATCCACATAACACATTGGGAAAGGCCTCGGCCAATTCCACATCTATTTGTCTCATGAGACCTACCAATCCATAGAGGGGATATATTGAGCCCCACCTATCACATAATAAGTCCAATTCA
Organism: Viscum album; assembly: GCA_963277665.1. Taxonomy (NCBI): domain Eukaryota; kingdom Viridiplantae; phylum Streptophyta; class Magnoliopsida; order Santalales; family Viscaceae; genus Viscum; species Viscum album. Next base: position 670,819,439 of record OY728129.1, read on the forward strand.
TTCCTCATATGACCAGGGATAAACCTCAACAACATATACATTCATATTTAAACTATCATATGAAATGTAATTATCTTTCCCCAACCATTAATAGTAAAACACTAAACATTCTCAGAAATGTGGTGAACGGTTTTAGGATAGATCATCCACAATAGAGTAAGTCATAAACCATTAAATCAAATATGGTACATGACCTCACAAATTATTAAACCCAATAATACATAAGAAACAACAAGAGTGTTGAATCAAATGAAAATACTCTTATAAAATCATTAAGAAATCCTGAGATAAATACTCTTCTATTTTGAAAAGAAGAGTTCTTTGGGAAAATATTTGTATAAAAACAGAAGTGAAGTATGATAATATTTTCATAATAAAATGATTGTTTTGAAAATGATAATGGTTTAAAAAACAGATTATATAGTGTCCATGAAAATGGATATGAATTTGAGAAATTCCCTTAAATCAGGCTTGTATTTTTGAAAGAGTTTGAATGATCCTTTTAAAACACGTAAATAACCATAAAATAAAGAAGGATTTGGGTCTGTGTACTTATATAGAACACTCACACTGAATTTATGAGTAGTATATAATAATAAATAAGAATTTCATTGAGGTAATTTAGAGAATGAAAATTACCCGAATGGAAATGGAATTTCGGATGGAAAACCCCTTACCTTAACTCCAAACATGTTCCTCCCTAAAACTTAAGCTCCTGGAATATGAAATTATACTATTTAATAACATATTTAAGAACCTATTATACATGTAATTAGATTATCATAGTTTTGGTTAGTTCATTTATGTTCTTATTGATAAGTGATTGTATTGAATTTTGTCTCTTCAGAGTGTTCATTTTCTTAATTTTCATCTTCGGTTAACTTGTTTTTTTGATTTTGGAATGGCTGTAAATCTCCAGAATTATATATTTTTTATGAACATAAGAAGGTGTTATTGGTAATTTATATAACTTGGTTACATGTAAAGAGGATGAATTATTATGTAGAACGTTAATGATAATTGCTTCGGTTAATTAGTGGGTTTTCATTATAGAGAACTCAGTTTTCATTATAACATAATACCATTTGTATAAAGGGATTACAGAATCTTAAATAGGTTATATTATATAAAATAATATGGTTCAACCACAATAATAATGGTTTCATGACCAGAATTGATAATGATAATAGAAATCAAAATTCCTTTGTTCTTGAATGTGGAAAATCAGCACATCTCGGATGGTGTTCTTGCTACTGGTATAAAAGAATGTAAAACTATCAAGACAAAATTCCAGTACATATAAGGTAATGGAGTCATAACAAAATTTTTATAATGATATGTAATAGAAAAAGTAAACAAATGAACTTGAAAGGAAAGACAAATAATTGAAAAGAGGATTTTACCTCTTGAACCAAACTTCCTTGAGAACCACTTTAAGGAGAGGTTTTCGTCTTTTTATGAGACCAAGGCTTGATGGAAGTGGGGGAGGATTTTGGGAAGGTATTTGGATAGAATTTGGAGAAGGCACAAGGCTTGAGAGGAGTGAATGGATGGGGGAGTGAGAGGGGGTTTTATAGTGGAGGAGATAGGGGGTTTCTTAATATAAAATTCATTAATATATTATATCTCTTCAAGACATGTAATAGTGAGTATTCCATGATCAATAATAGTTATTTTATCATGCGAGTTCTAACCAAGTGGGCTTACATCACCTGTGATATCATGAATAGTGTATTTAACTGATAATTAGCATATACAGTATTTTACCGAATTTCACTATTCATAAAAAATTCATGTATTTCAGAAAAATACATAAAATCTACCCCAACCATTTTTTGAAGCTTGGAATCTAAAAAAAAGCCCATTTTTCAAAAAAAAATATAATTCTTATTAATTTAATATTTAATTAAAATCAATATTTATTCTTCAAACAAGACTTTTAAAACATTTTTCTACATATTTTAAAGCATAGATATATCGTATATACACTTGAATATTATTTATATACTATCATAAGTAAGGTTAATATTCATTACTATATATCACTATTCATAAGGGTATGTTACTATTCATAAGGATAGGTTACTATTTACCAAAAATTCAGTTCTTCTTATTGGACTCTAAATAACTTACTGATCGCATTTGTGTATGTCGGATTTTTGAAATTCACATCACAGAAGTGCAAACTTATGTTTTAAGGGTCACATAGCACTTAGTAGTTAATTATGTTGTGATTTCATGTGATTATGAAATATTTATTAGAAAGGAATTTCCTTTAATAAAATATATTGGGTCGTGACATTCTCCACTCCTTACAAACAATTTTCCCAAGAAATTTTATTTCACAATCTAGGACAAGAATAGTTGGTGGTACTTTTCATTCATTGATTCCTCTAGTTACCAAGATTCCTCTTCGTAGTTATGGTTTTTCTATAGTACCTTGACAAGATGAGTTGTCTTGTTGTGTAAAACTTTGTCTCTACGATCCATGATTTTCACTGGATGGACCTCATAGGAAAGATCATCCACCAATTTTACCACTTCAAAAGAGAGTACATGTGAAGGGTCTGGTATATACTTCTTTAAGAGGGATACATGAAAGATATCATGTACTTTAGGAAAGGTAGGTGGAAGTACCAATCGATAGGCCACAGCTCCAACTTGAACAAGGATCTAAAAGGGGCTAATATACTTGGGACTTAGCTTTCCTTTCTTCCCAAACCACAAGACCTTCATCCAAGGAGATACGTGTAGAAATACCAGGTCTCCAACTATGAACTCAAGGTATCATCGACGTTTATCCGCATAACTCATCTGTCAGCTTTGTGCTTCCTTGATATGTTGCTGAATGGTTTTCACCTTTTCCGCCATTTCTTCAACAAATTCAGGTCCAAGAAGCTTTCTCTCACTGACTTCATCCCAACACGCTTGTGTTCTACACCTTTTCCCATAAAGGGATTCATATGGTGCCATTCGAATGCTCGAGTGGAAACTTTTTTTGTGGGACAATTCAAATAGTGGAAGATGTTGGTCACATCCTCTTTTGAATTACACAGAACGTGCTCTCAACATGTCTTCCAATGTCTGAATATTCAGCTCAAATTGAAAATTAGTTTGACGATGATAGGTCATACTAAAGTTCAGTTCAGTGCTTAAAGTTTATTGGAGACTTTCCAGAACTTCATGATGATTCTAGGATCCCTACCAGATACAATAGAGAGTGGTACTCCATGTAGCATTTCCCCTTCTTTGATGTAAATCCATGCAAGTTGATCCAATGAGAAGTCCTCTTGAATCGCTATAAAGTGATATATATTTTTAAGATGATCCATAATGTCCCATATAGCATTGTTTCCTCTATATGTCCTTAGATGTCCAGGGAAAAAGTCTATGGTAATGTTCTCCCACTTCCATGATTGTATGGGTAGTGGTTGCATCATCTTTTTAGACTTTTGCCTCTCCGCCTTCACTTATTGACATTCCATGAACATTTATGTATATTCAGCAATCTCCCTTTTCATATTGTCCCACTAAAAGATTTCTTGAAGATCTTGATACATATTTATACTACTAGGATGTATAGGAAAATTAGAGCTATGAGCATCATCCAACAGTTCTCTCTTTATCTCAGGAATAGCGGGAACACAAAGCCTCATCACAAATTTCAAGATTCCACCTTCATATGTAAATTCAGTCAACATCCCGTCATTTTTAGCTTTAATTTTCTTTTGAAACTCTTCATCATCAACATGAAAACTTTTTATCCTCTCCAGTAAAGAAGGTTTGGAAACCATTTGAAAAAGAAGTGATGTGCTCCCTTCCTTGATAATTCCCATATCCAACTTTACTAGAACCATGAACATATGATCCCTTTCAACTCTCATCTTGTTCAGAATTTCATGGTCCTTTCTACTCAAAGAATCTGCTGCCTTATTTTTATTCCCTAGGTGGTAGTTTATTGTGAAATCATAATCTTGGAGTAGCTCAATCCACCTCCTTGGTCTCATGTTGAGTTTTTTCTGTGGGAATATATACTTAAAACTCTTATGATCTGTATATATATCACATTTTTCTCCACATAGTTAATGTCTCCAAATCTTCAGAAAAAATATTACCACTACTAACTAAAGATCATGAGTTGGATATTTTTGTTCATGAATTTTTAGGTGCCTAAATGAATAGTCAATCACTCGATTATTCTGCATAAGGACACAAAAAAGTCCTTTCTTTGATGCATCGCTATAGATCACAGACCCATCATTTTCCGATGGTAGGGTTAGGATGGGAGCATTCACTAAACTCCTCTTCAATTATTTAAATCAATATTCACATTCCTTTGTCCATAAAAACATAACTCTTTTTTCATACGATCTTGGTCATTGGGTTAGCTAAAAGGGCGATGTTCTTAACGAAACACCGATAATAACCTTCTAAACCAATGAAACTACATACCTCGGTTTTGTTCGTTGGAGTAGTCCATTCATGCACAGCCTTTGTCTTCGTAGGATCTACAGATATTCCATATTTAGAGATAATGTGGCCCATAAAGGAAGCTGATTAGAGCCAGAAATCAGACTTGCTAAACTTTCCATATAGTCTATTCCTTCTAAGGGTCTTCAGAATAGTTCACAAATGATTTTCATGATCTTCATGGATTTTAGAGTATACCATGATATCATCAATAAATACCACTACAATGTCATAACGATATTCCTTGAATACTCTATTCACAAGATACATGAAAACATATGGTTCTTTAGTTAGTCCAAAAGTCATTAATGTGAACTCATAATGTTTGTACCTGGTTCAAAATTTTGTTTTCGGAATGTCTCCTTTCCTCACAAGCAACTGATGATATCTAAATCGTAGATCAATCTTTGAAAAATAATGGGATCCATGAATTTTAGAAAATAAATAATCAATTAATGGCAGAGGATATTTATTATTTATTGTAATATAATTTATTTCCCTATAATCATCACACAGCCTCATGGATCCATCTTTCATCTTGACAAAGAGGATAGGGGCTCCTCACCGAGAAACACTAGGTCGAATAAATCCATTATCATGAAATTACTCTAGTTGATTATTTAGTTCCACTAACAACACAATGGTCATTATATAAGGGGTATTTTATATGGGCCTTGAACTGGGTATTAAGTCAATGGAAAACTCAATTTCCATCTCTGGAGGATATCCAGGTAAATCCTATGGAAAGATATCAATATATTCTGGCACAACAGGTACATCTTCTATTTGAACATTCTTTTCCTCACCCATAGTTATTTCATTATATTCTACCCCAATAATATAATTTAGTTGACCTACTGGGGGTGGATCTAGATGAGAATAAATTGTAGAGGTTTCTACTATAATGATAAGGGATTTAACACCATTCCCAATGATTGTAACTTCCTTACTCTTGATATAGATCTTCAAATCATAAATTGATAACTGATCCATACCGAGAATTATATCATAGTAAAACATTGGTATGATGATAAGGTTATAAACGAAAGCATGTTTATGTGTCACAAGGGGGACAAATCGACATTTCTTTGATGCAATGATACATACACTAGGAGTTTTGACTCATAACTCCTTTATTAAATTAAATTGGATAGATATAAGTTTCTTGGAAAACTGGAAAGATATAAATGAATGTGATGATCCAGAATCTAATAAAGTATCTTCTAAATTTGAGGAAATGATTAAATTACATGCCACCACATCAATAGGAACTTCAATATCAGTATTTGTGATCGCATAAGCTTGTCCATGCTCCCTTGGCCTTGTCTTTGTCATGTTTCCTTGACACTATGGAAAATCATTAGCATAGTGTCCCATATCCCGATATATATAGAATTAAACATCATTAGCCTCCATATTTCCATTACAATCACCAGACATATGGCCTTTCTATCCACATTTGAAGCATACATTGTTTCCCTTTAAGAAGGCACCAAGGTGTTTCTTTCCACAATTATCACTGGGCGGAAATTCTACTCTTCCCTTCTTCCCTGTTTCCTTGTTTCCTTTAACAGAGCTTTCAGTAGCCCTATTCTTATCTTTCTTTCCCTTAAAGCCATAAGACTTAGAGAATTATTTTCTTGTCATGATATCACATGAAACTATATCCTCATGTGATGAAAAACATTGGGATACCAGTGCCCGCTGGAGGAATGGATTTATGCCATCAAATAAATGAACAATTTTTCTCCATGGATTTAATATATAGTCTAAAACATGTATTAATAACCTTTTGAAGTTGGATTCATACTTGGAAACATTTTCATACTCCTTATGCATTAGATTCAAGAATTTTCTCTCCATATCTTCTCGTTACTCACGAGGGAAATATTGTTCTAAGAAGATTTCCTTAAAATCCCTCTATTTCATCTCTTCTATCTCTTCCTCCTCCTTTGTGTTTTGGATTAATGACAACCACTGATCTAAATCACCTGATAGATGATATACTACCATGAAAACCTTATCTCTTTAATTACATCCCAAAGCGATAAATATCTTCTCAAGGGAACAGATCCACTACTCTGCTACAAATAAGTTTGTAGTCCCATTGAATGATGGAGGTTGTTGTTGCATAAAGCGATCTAGCATGGCTCCTCCACGTGGTTGATCTGGATTCTCTATATGAGTAAGGTTATTATTCATATCCTGAGTAAGTTCTCCATGTATAGTTATGAGTTTCTCAGCACCAGTCACAGCACCATATCCAACATCATTATCTTGCATCGGAGGAAAATTCCTATAGGGGACACATGCATTCGTGTGGTTTCTATCCCTTCCACTAGGAACCATTTCTAAATAATGGAACACATTAGATTATGGATTGAATCATAATTTATAATATCAATGTAAAAACAATACTAATCATAAATTGAAATTCTATGCATAGCTAACCTCTTAATCATAAACATGGTATCTTTGAAGAAAAATTTACATTTAAATCCTTCATAATGGCTTGCTAAGAAAATGTGAATTATCCTAAGAACATCCCCTAGGAGTGTCAGAACCAATAGTTCAGTGAGGCCCATTGTCATATACTAGGATACCCTAAGTCAAGCTCTAACACCCCATGCTTCCACGGTACACTTCTCTTTGAATATTACAGTAGCATGTGTTGTTACGCAACTTCGAGTTCTAACACACACCACAACCAATCAAACTATCTGTTATGAATTGTAATACCCACTTTTTGAAATTTTATAAATTTTATATTTCAAAATTGAATTCAATTTTGGATTCGGAATATCGAAATTATCCTTGGGTGAATTTTGGGTATTTTGTAGAAAACATTCAATTTTGATGAATAGTGAAAATTACTAAATTTTAATTAAAAACTACTTTTTTAATCGAAATAATTAATCGTGATAAATTGTGAATTTGAGTGGTTTTAAAGTATAATTAGATTATATTTTTACAATTTAATCAAATTTTGGTCATTGTACATAATTTCACATTTAAACTGGACATAAGCAAGTGTCAATCTTTTGATAGTTATGGTTTCTTAAAAACACGCTTTTTATTTTGACAATAGGAATTAATTTTAAATTAATTTCTGCCACTTATGTGTCTGGAATTTAGAAAAATGGATTCAATATTTAGAATCAGGAGGTCCAAATTCTGTAAATAGGTAAATTTTATTTTTAGACATTTTGAATAATTTCTTCGATAAATATTTTTTTACCGTGATTAATGGGTTAATCTAGTAAATAAGGGTAAAAACATAATATTATAATAATATAAAATTACCCTAAAATGGTTTATAACCATATTTTATGATACATTTTCGACCATGAGCATATTTGGGTCGATTTTGGGACCCCATGGAGCCACTTGTAAGTGATAATGACACTTTATATTAATTAAGTTAAAGTAAAGACAAAAATGACACAAGCATATATCTTTTAGTAAAACAATTTTTACATAGTGTTATGTATGTTATCTATTCAAATATAAATATTCATTAGAAATATAAAATGATTTCCTACATCATGGTATGTTTTTATAATTTTTATACATAAATGAAACTAAATTATTTATGACACAATAATGATGTATTGTTTACCTCGTTAATAAATGATTTAAATAAATAAGATTATAAAGCCTATAATAATATCAAAAACCTGTCCAATTATTGTTGGAGGATTTCAATTCAATAATGAGTCATCTTATCTTCAACATTAATGAGTTTTTTACCTTTAGAAACCGAATATAATTATATAATAAAATAAAATTTTCAAACATTCCTAAAGAGCCCCTCCTCTCCCTTATAAACAATACTCAACTATAAAAAATTCCATACACCAATAAAGTCCCTTTTGCTCGTCAAAAATCTACCCAATTAATCTCCATGAATCCCTATCCTCCTTATAGAAGACTTACCTTAGGTAGAATGCACATCAAGAGGTCCTTTTGGTTCAAACCAAAGAGAGTTACCCAATATAAAGGTAACATCTTCTCTTAAGTTTTTTTCTTTTATTTTGTTTCTCCAACCCCCAAAAATCTCTTTTTTCATTTATTTTATAACAACACCAATATCCTCAATATACTAGGTTTTTTATGTTATTTATTCGTACTACACTTACACGAACCTCCATATAATGGGTATAGAACATAATATTTCTGTGGATGGCAAACTACTGCCTCACGAAACGATGATTGTTCAAATCTTCTACTACCACCACTTATAGTGGCCATTATGATGGAACTATAATTAAATATGATATTTATGATATTTATTTTATATATAAGATTCTTTAATTCCATTTTATATCATACCATTATTCATTTCATGTTGTATATATATATGATAATTGCATTTGAGGAAATGTGGACTACCGCCCCCTCAAAGTAATATGACTCTTTCATACCATACATGGAACGTATAAAGGATGGTGTCAATGAACTTAAGTAAACTGTATAAGTTATTATAATAGAATAATAATATACCTATGTATCATTTTGTTTTGATTCCATTTAAAATTAAAAATGAAATGGTAGTAGAGTTCGTGGGTACGTATGGATTGACGTCTCCACAAACACGATGAGATTCATTCTCCATCGTAACCATTCAATAATATTTTCATTTTATTATTAAAAATAATTATTAGTAACATAATATAATTTTGGATATTAATCAAATACAACAAATCCATAACAAACACATCTTATGTAACAAAACATATAAAGGGAAACGAATCAGTTAACACCGAAATAACGATAATATTAAAAGGAAATTTTAGAAGATCATATATGATATCATATTTATGTATATGGTTCTTTTATAATTTAATAACTATGATTTAACTATTATATAGTAGTTTAACATACCCTCAACCAAGGAAAAGTACAAGGCAAGGGTTTATTTTACAATCTCTTCATTATCTGAGGTTGTTTATACGTAATTATCTACTGGGACCTCTTTATCATCCAAATCCATGTTTCTTAAAAAATTATTTCAAAACATTCATAATATTTCATAGACCATGGGTTAATGTCATTTATACCATTTTTGGTCTTTTTATAAGATGTTTACAAAATAATCTTTCCATCATTTTCCAAACAATATCCTTTTTAACCTTTTCGACAAGATTAAGGTAAGAATGTATTTTTTTAACTTATACGGTGGGTGCGACTATTTTGCACCGTTATAAAATCATTGAAGCTTCCCTTACATGATTATAAGAATATATTAAAAGTAAATGTTTTATTTTATAATTATGTGACTTTTAAATTATTTAGAAAAAGAGTTATTTATCTCAAATAATTTTGATTTCATCTATGTCAACATCCTGTGATGGATTTTAAGTTTATTTAAAGTTGATTTATTATGATAAAAAAATTCCATATAGTATTTAATGGTTTGTGATATGTTTGACTGTGGATGTGTTATTTTTATACCATTCATGGTTTATGAATAATGTATTGAAATTTCTATCCTAGTTTTAATACGAATGTTTATGTTATGTTTAAACCTGTTCATATGAAGAATGCATTAGACTTAGTAAGTGACGGGTGGAGCCCGCTATAGCTCCTAGATTCATCGGTAGGTCTCGTGTGACAAACTAGTGTCTTGGCACAAGGCCTTCACAAAATCTTATTTTTAGTCTTGGTAAAATTCCTTGACTATGTGGTTATGATAGTCTGGCATTATGCATTCCATCATTATGAAAGTGGTTATTGATATTGGATGTGATTATACGATTTGTAGAATATCCATGATAATAAGTAAATGGAATTACATCATTTAATTTCTGCCATATTATTCTGAATTTCAAGTTTAAAAGGATTTTGTTTTAGTTATACACTGCCTTAAATGTTTATGCTTATTTATGAAGGTTTCTGCTATATTGTTATCCTTACAGGGCATCTGAGCTCACCCCTTTATATGTTTTATTTTTCCCAGGATGTGAAGAAGTATTTTATGAATGACCTATAGGGATAGTATGAAGGGATATGTGTGTGGTCTATGGAGACAAAATGTTGTTGTAGCTTTTCACTTTATGATGTAATGTAAACTTTATGAATGTATCTAGTGATTCCAAGGCTACTAAACTTATCGGTATTTCAAGACCTGATCTTTTATGATCATGCTAATGTTTTGTAATAATAAACAGACTCTGGGTAACTGGGGTCGGGGTGTTATAGTTGGTATTAGAGAAATTTTAGTACAAACCTTGGAAGAGAGATTTAAAAAAACTCTAATCAGATCACATATCCCTAAGATAGACATTGAGGATTAGTATAGAAGAACTTCCTAGAATTTTGGTATTGTAGAGATTTTTTGAGTTTTCTGAGAAATACATCCCTGTCTGGATACGAGAAGGTAGAGGTGGATCAGGCACATATGTACCTAGGGGTAAAACCCAAAAACACCGCTTTGATCTAGACTCGAATGGGAACTTGTGCACGACAACAGGCCTTGATTCACTCTTGGTCACGACACTCCCAGGGGATATTCTTAGGATAATTCTAATTTTATCTTCAAATCATTATGAGGGGTTTATGATTATATACTTTCTCAAAGAAAACATTTTTTTTATGATTATTTATTATATCCATAAATTATTCAATTTATGTTAAGTGTTTTAAAAGTTTGGATTTATGTATTGTGATTCATAAACTAATCGAGTTTATGACATTATTTAGAAAAGGTGCCTAGTAGAAGAAATGGAAACCATATCAATGCATACACTCCATGTAGCTATTCCCATCCTGCTCAAGATAATTATAGTAGAGCTGGTGATGCAACTGGTGTTGATCAACTAATCACCATACTATGACAACTCACTCGGGTTATGAATTATAAACTTACCCATATGGAGAACCCAGATCCACAGTGTGGAGGATCAATGTTAGATCATTTCATGAGGCAACAACCATCAGCATTAAATGGGGGTATAAATCCATTAGTAACTGGGTAATGGATAAATTCCTTACAGAAAATATTCTATGCCTTGGGGAGTAGTGAAAGGGAAAACGTTATCATGGAAGTTTACAGCCTCACTGGAGATACTAACCAATGGGGGTCATTGATTCAAAACACAAAGGAGGATGATGAAGTATCAAATATGGAATTTAGGGAGTTCAAAGAACATTTCTTAGAAAAATAATTTCCTCATGTCCATCGATCAGATATGGAAAAACAATTTCTGAGTCTGAGACAAAAGAAGGATGAGAATGTCGCAAAATATGAGGCTAACTTTACAAGTTTAGCGAGGCATACAACAGATTATATACGTAACCCATGAAGTAAGATTTGTCGTTTATTTGATGGGTTAAAATCATTTCTCCCTCAAGCATTAGTCTCACAATCAATCTCGTCGTACGAAGATATTGTCTCATGTGTTATCAAGATAGAAAAAGAATTTTCTAAGCCTTGAGACTCTAAAGGAAAGCAAGAGAAGAAGAGATCTACTGATCACTCTGGAAATGGAAATAAGGGGAAGTAGGGAATGTTGAATATCCATCCTGCAGTAAATGTAGGAAGAAACACACAGGTACTTTCTTTAATGGAATGAGAGCATGTTACAACTGTGGTGAAAAAGGCCATAAAGCACATGATTTCATGGGGAATAAAGATGCTACCGATGTTCAATGATATAATTGTAGGGAGATGGGACATTAAGAAAATGAATGTCTTAATAGTTAGGGGAGCTTACCTTAGAAAAGTCCAAGGGATCAAGGCCAAGAGTATTCTATCACTACTGCTGAGTTAGAAGCTCCAAATGACATGGTGGCAGGTAATTTAATGGTTTCCTCAAGTTTATTAAATGCTTTATTTGATTCTGGATCATCACATTGTTTCATATCTTCCCAGTTTTCTAAGAAAATTAGATATTTCCAATTTGATTTAACAAGGAAGTTGTCAGTTAAAACTCCTAAGGGAAATATCATTGAAACAAAGTTTTGTGAATCAGTCCCCATTAGAGCACATAAATGTTCTTTATCTGCTGATCTCATCATCATACCCATGATTGAATTTGTTATAATACTCAGTATGGACTGGATTTCAAACCATGATGCAATTATTTATTGTATGAAGAAGGAGGTTACTATTTTTTATGATGATGATAAAGAACACCTTATCTTTAGAGAAGAATCGTCACCACTTGAATCTTATCTAGATCTACCCCCAGAATCTAAACTAAATTAAATTAATGTGGAGGAATAGAATTAAATAACTATGGGTGAGGAAAGGAATGTTCAAATAGAGGATATACCTATTGTTAAAGAATATGTAGATGTGTTTCCGGAATATTTACCTAGACATCCTCCAGAATGAGAAATTGAGTTTTCCATTGATTTAATTCCTAGTTCAAGGCCTATATCGAAGACCCCTTATAGAATGACCACTATGAAATTTTTTGAACTAAAGAAACAACTATAGGAATTGAGTGATAAGGTATTTATTCACCCTAGTGTTTCTCTATGGGGATCCCCTGTCCTTTTTGTTAAGAAGAACGATGGATCTATGAGGTTATGTATCGACTATTGGGAAATCAATGCTATAACAATAAAGAACATGTATCTCCTACCTCACATTGATGATTTATTTGACCAACTGCATGTAGGTAAATATATTTCAATGATTGACCTTGGATCTGGTACCATAAGCTGTGTGTGATGAAGGAAGACATTCTGAACACAACATTTCAAACCAGGTACGGGCATTACGAGTTTACAAAAATTCCTTTAGGGATAACTAATGCACCCTCTGTTTTCTTGGATCTAATGAACAGAGTTTTCAAGGAATATCTTGATGAATTTCTAGTGGTATTTATTGATGATATCTTGGTATACTCCAAAATCTAGGAAGATCATGAAAATCACTTGCGTATCATCTTGAAGACTCTGAGATTAAATAAATTATATGGGAAGTTTAGAATGTGTGAATTCGGGCTTCAGGAGATTTCTTTTCTTGGCCATATTGTCTTTAATGATGGAATCTCTATGGATCCTACAAAGACCAAGGCAATCCAATAATGGCCAACACCAACGAGTATAACTGAGGTACACAGTTTTATTGGTTTAATATGTTATTATCGATGTTTCATCCTGAATTTTGCCTGATTGGATAACCCATTAACGAAGCTCACACATAACGGGGTTAAATTTGTTTTGACAAAATAGTGTGAATAATGTTTCGAATACATGAAGATAAGATTAGTCAATGATCATATATTGAATCTTCCATCAGGGAATTATGGGTTTGTTATTTATAGTGATGCTTCAAATAAGGGACTTGGTTGTGTCCTTATGAAGAATGATAGGGTTGTTGCCTATACATCACGCCAGCTGAAAATTCATGAGAAAAACAATCCTACCCATGATCTTGAGTTAGCTGTTGTAATCTTTTATTTGAAGATATGGAGACATTACCTTTGTGGTGCAAAACGTGATATATATACCGATCACAAGAGTTTGAAGTATATTTTATCATAGAAAGACCTCAACACGAGGTAGAAGAGATGGCTTGAACTACTCAAGGATTATGATTTCATGATACACTACCATCCAGGGAAGGAAAATAAGGTGGCAGATTCTTTGAGCAGAAAGGATCATGGAGTTTTGAAAAAAAATGATAGTTTAAAGGGATCCAATTTTCATGGATCTAGAAAATTTGGATATGGGAATAACCATGGAAGGTGAAACATCAATACTTTTTCAAATGGTTGCCAAACCATCATTACTAGAAAGGGTTAAGAGTACTCAGACCGATGATGAAGAATTTCAAAAGAAGATTAAAGCTTTTAATGATTGGAGATTGAGTGACTTTGTGTATGAAGAAAGAATTTTGAAATTTGGGAAGAGACTTTGTGTTCCCGATATACCTGCTCTAAAAAGGGAATTGTTGGATGATTCTCATATTTCAATTTAACTATACACACTGGGAGCACCAAAATATTTAGAGATTTGAAGGAACATTTTTGGTGGGACAACATGAAGAGGAAGATTGCTGATTTTGTGTCAATATGTATGGTTTTCAAGAAGTGAAAGTTGGAGGAAACAGCCTGGAAAGGTCCTACAACCTCTTCCCATACATGAGTGGAAATGGGATAATATTGTGATGGACTTTGTCATGGTACTACCAAAGACTACTAGAAGGAATGATGCAATATGGGTCATTGTTGATCATCTTACCAAGTCAGCACATTTTCTTGCTATAAGAGAATATTTAACACTTGAATGATTGTCAAGATTTTATATTAATGAAGTAGTAAAACATCATGGAGTACCACTATCGATTGTTTCTGATCATGATCCCCGTTTTACATCACAATTCTTGAAAAGTCTTCAGAAGGCCTAGGATACTGAACTTCATTTGAGCACTGCCTACCACACTCAAACTGATGGACAATCGGAATAGACTATTCAAACCTTAGAAGACATGTTTAGATCATGTTCACTAGACTTTTAAGGTATGTGGGGTCAATATTTACCTTTGGTAGAATTTTCCTATAACAATATCTTCCATTCAAGTATTCAGATGGCACCATATGAAGAATTATATGGAAAGAGATGTCGCACACCAACTTATTGGGATGATGTTGGTGAAACAAAACTCGTAGGCCCATAACTTGTAGAGAAAATGATGGAAAAGGTCAAGGTAATCCAAACCCACATCAAAGCAGCTCAAAGTAGGCAGGAGAGCTATTCTGACAACTGAAGGAAGGATTTGGAATTTTAGGTAGGAGATCATGTTTGCATGCAGGTATCTCCATGTACGGGAGTTATAAATTTTGGTAAGAAAGGTAAATTGAGTCCCAGGTACATAGGAGCTTTCTAAATTCTAGAATGAAATCGGGTTGTAGCTTACCGTTTGGCAATACCACCGAATCTCTCCAAATTTCACGATGTGTTCCACGTATCACTATTGAGAAAATATATGCTTGATCCAAAACATGTACTCACATATGTGGAATTATATTTGGAACCCAATCTATCTTATTTCAAAGAGGTCATCAGGATTCCTGATACCAAAGAACAAGTGCTATGAAACCGGACGACTCGTCTAGTAAAATTTCCATTGAGAAACCATTAGATGGAAGAGGCAACATGGAAACCCGAGGAACATAGGATGAAGAACTACTCAAGTCTTTTTATGCAGTAATATCCTATAAATTTGGAGGAAAAAATTTATTTGAAGGATGAGAGAATGTAACACCCCAAGTTTCCACATTATGCTTCTCTTTAAATATTACAGTAGCGTGTGTTGTACACAACTTCGAGTTCTAACACACACCACAACCAATCAAACTAGCCGCTATGATTTGTAATACCCATTTTTTAAAATTTTATAAATTATATCTTTCAAAATTGACTTTATTTTTGGATTCTGAATATCGAAATTAACCTATGGTGAATTTTTGGTATTTTTTAGAAAACATTCAATGTTGATGAATAGTGAAAATTACTAAATTTTAATTAAAAACAACTTTTTTAATCAAAATAACTAATAGTAATAAATTGTGAATTTTAGTGGTTTGAAATTAAAATTAGATTATATTTTTACCATTTAATCCAATGTTTGTCATTAGAAATAATTTCACATTTAAACTTGACATAAGCAAGTGTCAATCTTTTGATAGTTATTATTTCTTAAAAACATGCTTTTTGTTTTGATAACAGGGATTAATTTCAAATTAATTTCTACCACTTAAATATTTGAAATTTAGAAAAATGGATTCCATATTTAAAATTAAGAGGTCCAAATTGTGTAAATAGGTAAATTTTATTTTTTTACATTTTAAATAATTACTTAAGTAAATATTTTATTTACCTTGGTTAAAGGGTAAATCCTGTAAATAAGGGAAAACAATAATATTATAATAATATTAAATTACCCTAAAACATTTCCTAACACTATTTTATGATACATTTCCGAAAATGGGCATCTTTGTGTTGATTTTGGGACCTCATGGAGCAACTTGTAAATGCTAATGACACTTTATATTAATTAAGTTAAAGTAAAGACAAAAATGTCATAAGCATATATCTTTTAGTAAAAAAAAATTTACATAGGGTTATATATGTTATCTATTTGACTATAAATATTCATTATAAATATAAAAAGATTTCCTACATCATGGTATTTCTTTTTATAATTTTTAGACATCTAATAAACTAAATTATTTATGACACAATAATGATGTAGTGTTTACCTAATTAATAAATAATTTAAATAAATAAGATTATAAAGACTAAAATAATATCAAAAACCTGTCCAATTATTATTGGATGAATTAATTTCAATCATTAGTCATCTTATCTTAAACATTAATGAGTTTAGGACCTTAAGAAACTGGATATCATTATATAATAAAATAATATTTTCAATCTTTACCTAAAGATCCATTCCTCCCCATTATAAAAATCCCTCACCTATAACCAATTTCACACACCTCTCAAGCCCCTTGGCTCACCCAAAACTTACATGATTAAGCTCCCTACATCCCTATCCTCATCCTAGAATCCTTACCTTAGGCAAAAGGAACTTCAATAGGTCCTTTTGGTACAAACCAAAGGGAGTTACTCGATTTAAAGGTAACATCTTCTCTTAAGTTCTTTTCTTTCATTTTGTTTCTACAACCCCCTAAAATAACTTTTTTCATTTATTTTATAACAAAAACAGTATCCTAAATATACGAGGTTGTTATTATGTTATGGATTCGAACTAAAATTACACACACCTCCATCTAATGGGTATAGAACATAATATTTCTGTGCATGATGAACTACTGCCTCATGAAATTATGATTGTTCAAATATTATACTACCACCTCTTATGGTGGCCATTATGATGGCACTGCAATTAAATATGATATTTATGATATTTATTTTATATATAAACTTCTGTAATTCCATTTTATATCATACCATTATTCATTTCATGTTGTATATATATACGATAGTTTCATTTGAGGAAGTGCGGACTATCGCCCCCTCAAAGTGATATGACTTGTTCATACCATACATGGAACGTATAAAGGATGGTGTTAATGAACTTAAGTAAAATATATAAAAAATTATACTGGAATAATAATATACCTATGTATCATTTGGTTTTTATTCCTTTTAAAATTAAAAATTAAATGGAAGCAGCGTTCATGCGTACGTAAGGATTACAGTCTCCATGAACGCGATGAGATTCATTCCCCATTGTAACCATTCAAGAATATTTTTCATTTTATTATTAAAAATAAATATTAAGAAAATAATATAATTATGGATATTAATCAAATACATCCTATCCATATCAAACATGGCTTATGTAACAAAACATATAAAGGGAAACAAATCTGTTAACACTAAAATGACGATAATACTAAAGGGAAGTTTTAGAAGATCATATATGATATCATATTGATGTATATGTTTATTGTATAATTTAATTACAATGATTTAACAACTATAATGGAGGTTAATGTACCCTCAACCAAGTAAAAGTACAAGGTAAGTGTTTTTTTACAATCTCTTCATTATCTGAGGTTGTTTATACGTAATTATCTATTGGGACCTCTTTATCATCCACATCCATGTTTCTTAAAAATGTATTTCAAAACATTATTACTATTTTATAGACCATGGTTTAAAGTCATCTATACCCTTTTTTGTGTTTTTATAAGATTTTTATAAAGGAATATTTCCATCAATTTCAAAACAAGGTCCTTTTAACATTTTCGACAAAATTAAGGTAAGAATGTATCTTTTTAACTTATACGGTGGGTGTGACTATTTCCCACAATTATAAAATTGACGAAGCATCCCTTACAAGCTTATAAGAAAATTTTCAACTTAAATGTTTTATTTTATAATTAGGTGACTTTTAAATTATTTCAACAAAAAGTGTTATTTCTCTCAAATAGTTTTGATTTCATCTATGTCAACATCCTTTGATGGATTTTAAGCTTATTTGAAGTTGATTTATTATGATACAAAAATTCCATATAGTGTTGAAGGTTTTGTGATATGTTTGACTGTGGATGTGTTATTTTTATACCATTCATGGTTTATGGATAAAGTATTGACATTTCATATTCTAGTTTTAATATGAATGTTTATGGTATGTTTAAGCCTGTTCATATGAGGAATGTATTGGACTTAGTAAGTTATGGGTGGAGCCCTCTATAGCTCCTCGATGCAGCGGTAGGTCTCTTGAGATAAACCAGTGTCTTGTCACAAGGCCTTGTCAAAATCATATTTGTAGTCTTGGCACAAATCCTTGACTATATGGTTATGATAGTTTGGCATTATGAATTCCATCATTATGAAAGTGTTTATTGATATTGCATGTGATTATTCGATTAGTATAATATCCATGTGAATAAGTAAATGGAATTATTTCATTTTATTTCTGCCATATTATGCTGAAGTTCAAGTTTAAAAGGCTATTGTTTTAGTTATACTTTGCCTTAAATATTTATGCTTATTTATGAAAGTTTCTACTATATTGTTATCATTACTGGGAATATGAGCTCAACCCTTTCTTTGTTTTATTTTTCCGAGGATGTGATGAATTATTTTATTAAAGACCTACAGGGATAGTATGAGGTGATATGAGTGTGGTCTATGGAGCCAAGATGTTGTTGTAGTTTTTCACTTTATGATGTAATGTAAACTTTATGAATGTATCTAGTGATTCCAAGGATACTAAACTAATTGGTATTTTGAGACTTGATATTTTGTGATCATTCTAATGTAATGTAATAATGCACCGACTCTGGGTAACTAGGGTCGGGGCATTACAGAAGCCCGAAAATCCTTATCAGAGCTTTCACTCCTAGGTATATCTGTGCCAGAGCCACCTCTACCTTGTCGTATCTAGACTAGGATTTATTACTTGAATGATCCACATAATCTATTCCTTACCAAAATAATAGGACTTTCTTGTATGTTTATCCTCAAAGACTAACGTAGTGACTCTTCCTAATTTATGTTTTCTAAATCTAGTTTCCATGTTTTCTACTAAACATCCTCTGAAAACAACTGTAAGGACCCAACCACAGTTACCGTAGCTGGTTACTTATTTGATTACATTGGAATACATACAAGGAATACGAATCCTGAATGACCAAGTAGTTTAGTAGCTTTTGGAAAACAGATACATAATTAAGGTTATCATTATATGATAAAGGGGAATAAAATGCTAATTTATTCTACTAGCAACATCATGTATCCTAGAATATGCTTGCAAGTCATTCATAATTTACTTCTTGATGTCCTGTGAAAAATGAAACATAAGAAAAGGGAGAGCTTAATCACTCAATAAGAGTAAGAAATTTAGCAGAAGATAGCATAAACAAAAGACATAATGCATAATTTAAAACACATGCCTTTAATAATAAAATTGCACACATTATGGCAGGAATAAGAGCTGATTAAATAATCCCATAATGAAACATAATCATGAGTATTATACTAGTCAAATAACCACATGAACTATAAATTACTAGCTTTATAATGAGGGATGTGCATATATCGGACATTCTGAAACATTTTTTCGGGGCCTCAACCAAGACATGTGATGTTTAAGGCCTCGAAAAAAATACACATAACACATTGGGAAAGGATTCAACCAATTCCACATCTATTTGTCTCATGAGACCTACCGATGCATCGAAGAGCTATAGTTGGCCCAACCTGTCACATAATTTTTCCAATGAATTACTCATATGTGAAGGTATAAAAATAAACAACATATACATTCATATTGAAACTATTATATGAAATGTAAATATATTTCCCCAACCATTAAACATAATACACTAACCATTTTGTGTAATATGGTGACTGGTTTAATGATAGATCATCCACAATAGAGTTATCAATAAACCATTAAACCAAATATGGTATATGACTTCACAAATTATTAAAGACAATAATACATAATAAACAACAAGATTGTTGAATCAAACAAAAATACTCTTATAAAATCATTAAGCAATCTTGGGATAAATACTCTTCTATTTTGAAAAGAAGAGTTCTTTTGGAAAATATTTGTATAAAACCTGAAGTCAATTAATATAGTTTTTCATTATAAAATGAATGTTTTTAGAAAGATAATAATTTCCAAAAACAGATTATATAGTGCCCTTGAAAATAGATATAAATTTGAGAAATTACCTTAAATCGGGATAGTATTTTGGAAAAAGTTCGAAAGATCCTTTTAAAATTTGTAACTAACTATAAAATAAATAAGGATTCTGGTTTTTTTACATATATATAAAACTCACGCAGAATTTATGATGAGTATATAATAATACATAATAATTTCATTAAGGTAATTTAGACAATGAAAATAACCTGAATGGAAATGGATGTTCAGGTGGAAAACCCTTACCTTAACTCCGAACGTGTTCCTCTCTCAAACTTAAGCTCCTGGAATATGAAATTATACTTATTAATAACTTATTTAAGAGCCTATTATAAATGTATTTATTTTATCATAATTTGTTTTAGTTCATTTGTGTTTTTATTGATAAGTTATTGTATTGAATTCTGTTTCTTCAGAGTGTTCATTTTCATTATTTTCATCTTCAGTTCACTTGTTTTTAAGTATGTTTAATGGATGTAAATATCTATAACTATATATTATTTATGATAAAATATGTTTTATTGTTCATTTATATAACTTGGTTACATGTAAAGAGGATAAATTATTATGTATAACATTAATGATAATTGTTTCTGTTGATTTATGGGTTTTGATTACAACAAACTCATTTTCCTTTATAACTTAATACCATTTTTAAAAAGAGATTACATATTATTAAATAGGTTATATTATATATAACAATCTGGTTCGACCAAAAAAAGAATGGTTTCATCACCAGAATTGAGATTGATAATTGAAATCGAAATTCCATCGTCCTTGAATGTGGAAAATTGACACATCTCGGATGGTGTTCTTTCTACTAGTATAAAAGAAGGTTAAAAGGGGAAGATGATGATAACTTATTCCACTATCATGAAAACATTATAGTACATATAAGGTACTGGATTCAGCACAAAATTTGGATAATAATAGGTAATATAAAAAGAAAACAAATGAACTTGAAATAAAAGGCAATGAATTGAAAGGAGGATTTTACCTCTTGAACCAAAATTCCTTGAGAACCTCCTTAATTAGAGGTTTTGATATTTTTTGTGAGACCAAGGATTTTTGGATGTGGGGAGGAGGTTGGGAATGTATTTTTATAGAATTTGGATAGTGCAAAAGTCTTGAGAGGAGTTAATGAAAGGGGGAGTGATAGGGGGTTTTTATAGTGGAGGATAGAGGGGGTTTCTTAATATAAAATTCATTAATTTGTTATATCTTCTCAAGACAAGGAATAATGAGTATTCCAGGACCAATAATTGTACATTTATCATGTGAGTTTGAACCAATTGGTCTTACATCAGTTGTGATGTAATGAATACTATATTAAACTAATAATTAGCATATACGGTATGTTACCGTATATCACTATTCATCAAATATTTCTTGTTTTTCAGAAAAATTCAACAATTTTCCCCAACCATTTTTTGACATTTAGAATCCAAAAATTGAGTCCTTTTTTCAAAAATAATTTTCTAAATATTATTAGTTTAATATTTAATTAAAATCACAATTTATTCCAAAAACAAGAGTTTTAAAACATTTGTTTATTTATTTTAAAGCATAGATATATCATAATTACACTTGAATATTATTTATATACTATCATAAGTAGGGTTACTATTCATTAGGGTATATCACTATTCATAAGGGTATTTAACTATTCATAAGGGTAGGTTATTATTCACCAAAATTACGTTCTTTTTATTAGACTCTAAATTACCTACTGATCGCAACTATGTATGTTGGATTTTTGAAATTTCCATAATAGAAGTGACAAACTTATGTTTTAAGGGTAACATAGCACTTATTAGTTAATTATGTTGTGATTTTTTTAGATTATGAAATATTTATAAGAAAGTTATTTCCTTTAAAAAATATGGGGTCGTTATAACATGAATTTTAGATGAATGAATTCCAACTAAAATTT
Source organism: Viscum album (assembly GCA_963277665.1). Taxonomy (NCBI): domain Eukaryota; kingdom Viridiplantae; phylum Streptophyta; class Magnoliopsida; order Santalales; family Viscaceae; genus Viscum; species Viscum album. The sequence goes on from OY728129.1 coordinate 670,841,992, forward strand.
CATATATCATTTTTAGTAATGACATATGATTCAGATCATGGTTTCAGTTTTAGGAAAAAAATGATAAAAATTATTTTCAAATTAAAAACATTGAAAAGAAAATAGTTGATGTATTTGGAAAAAGTTTTGATTTTCAAAAGAAGGAGAGTGCTTTTTAGAGAATGGATAGATTTTGAAATAATTGTTGTGATATTGATGTTATATAATTTTACATGTCAAGCCAATAAATTTCAAGATGAATGGGACTTATATAATGTGTTCTTTGTTTAGAAATAAAACCTGGTAGAAGTCATTGAAACCAACCGTAGAAAACTACTAAAAATGTGGTGGCACCATAGCCACATGTGAACAAAGAGATAGTGGAATGTATAGTACAATAATTCCAATCTATGTACATGGGGAAACAAAGGGAGGATACAAATAAGGTGGACCACTCCATCTAGTTTCATAATCATAATACACCCGTATACTGTGGTGATTCGAAACCAAAGAGGGCATAGGGTTAGATGAACAGGATTATTTGAATCATCGAGTTCATTAGTACACCAACATACTTGTAGGTGAAACTGGAAATTTATATGCTAGAGTTTTTTTCATGCTAATGGAGGGATTTTGTGGTGAAAGATATATTGTATTAGGGATTGATTTGGGAGGATTTTAAAGAATTTTTGAACAAAATATTCTATCCTCCAACATTCAGAATCTAGAGAAAAAATAGATTTTTTCAGCCTAAAGAAAGAGATAATCCCTATTAATAAATATTTATATAAATTCATGAATTTAGGTCACTTTTCATGAGAAGTTGTAGCAATTAAGATCTTAATGGAAGTCATCTTCGTGTCCGGACACAAGAAAAAGATTCAGTTAAAGATTACAATATGTTGTATCACAAATTATATGGAGATAGTAAATAAAGAATTAGTGGATAAGTGGTGTATCTCTAGAGATATGGGAGGAGAAATCATGATCATACTCACTGTAAATGGTGGGAACTCAACTACTAGGAGAAAAAGGAAGATGGACACCTATTTCCTGGGTGGCATTGGTAATTAGAGTCAAACAATTGGATCCGTAAATCTTCCTCTTAAACTAAAGGGCCAGCCAAAATGTTATCATCATGGTTTATTAGGCCACATTAAGTGAGAGTGTATGGAAAAATCTCAAAAATTCCACAACTACATAAAAATGGGACATCTTCAGCTATATTTTCATAGTGCTCGATGGTCGGGTGATTGATACATTTCTCAGGTGTCAGATGCATCATAAGCATCGACAGGGTGGGGCCAGGAAAATCAGTGCCTCAAACAGAAAATAGTTATCCATGGTGATTCATGGAAAATCATGAATCCTTAATAAGGGAAATATTACAAGGGAAACAGAGGGAAGATTTCCATAATGAAGCGGTTTTATGAGTTGGTTCTGGGTGCAGCAGAAGCACGTTGGTGGGTGTACCCAACTTTAATTTTTTTCCCATTAACGACATTTAATCCGAGATCTATCATGATGATAAAACGCCAGATCATTAGAATAGAATGAAGAATGAAAGAAAATAATGGATTCCTAGAATCATATAGAGGATCATCATATATTGGTAATAATTAATTTAATTTTATAAAATAATTACCTTGAAGGAATTCTCTCTCCATTGATGTTTCTGGTCACGATCTGATTTGATCCGTTATTGTTTCATAGAATCTGTAACGATCCAACCATTTTAATTATATTTTTTTCTAATTTAGTGTGTTGTTTTATTTTATACTCATAAAAACTATATCCTTTAATTAATAAATTGGGTATAATTAAAATGAGATAGTTGGGTTTCGACTGTTATATGGTCATTGGTCAATATGATCATTGTAGACTATAATCTTAACGTTTTGTTTTTATAAATTTGGTTGTCTTGGAAAATTAATATAGATAGAATATTGAATGGCGTCATCCAGTATACTCGATCCATATAAATCCCATCTGTCGTAGCTTGGGAAAGAGGTAGCATCACTGGGCTTTGCTCTAGACCAAGCACAAGACGAACTTCAAAGTATGAAGCTTGAATGGAATTTCCTATGGGAGAAGTTCAAGCTGATAGAAATCACTACTCAGGCAATGGTGTCTAAGCCACCCCAAGAGTCTATCACCATAGCATACCTTACACTTAGGTGCTATACTGGTGTAATAAGGCGCTATTTAATGAGACCTTAGCGACTTTGTGTATTCCTTTTATATAAAAATTTTTTTTATTTATTCTTATGGAAATGTTTGTGAATTTAAAATATCCGGATAATTATAGGATGTGTATTATTGATGAATTTATGAAAAATGGTATTTTAAAATATTTTTGTGTTCATTAATAATGTGAAATTATTTTCAAAAAATGGTCTACTATAATTGTGATCTGTTCGAAATTTAATGTCCGATAAGATCAACATTGTTTTTAGTGAATACAAAAGTAAGAATAGTAACATACCCATATGAATAGAAACGAATAGTAATTTGACCAAAAAATAGAAACTTCACCCATGAATGTATAAATACATTTTAGTCATCCTAAAAGTGAAAAAATAATCATAGTTTATGTTTTGGTATTTTTGTATGCTATAAATATTTTATTTACAATTTTATCATTAATTTAATAATTTAAAATGGAAATTTATTTTCATAAATTTAGTCATAAATTTTTACTTTATTGTCTTCTGGGTATATGATATTTTTATGGGACCTTGATTACTTTTTTATGGTGTTACACAATGAGTAATAGTTTTAAAGTTGTATTTCTGGAATAAATATTGATTTTATTTAAAATTTAAATTAAAAATATTTAGAAAATTATTTTCATAAAATGGAATTTATTTTTGAATTTAGAGAATCGATATTAGGTTAGGGTGAATTTTTGAGATTTTTCTGAAATAATTGATTTTTTGGTGAATAGTAAAAATGCAGTTTTGAGTTTCGGCTGTTTAATGACATCATTAATGAAGTAACAATGATGTAGGTTTCCTGGTTGACTAATGAATAGTGATATATGCTATTAGGTGTCTCAATTGGCCAATACCATGGGGAAATACCATGGGAAATAATATGGTTTTGCAAATACCAGTGATGAGGTGTCCATTGGAAATTAATAATTTATTCACTCACTTTTCCTATAAATACCAAGCCATTTCCCTCATTCATTTCATTCCAAAGTCATCCTAAACGAAGTTATGGTCTCCTTACCTTCCAAGGAGCCCTCCTAAGGTTTCCTCAAGCCTCCCAAGGTCCTGAACTTCATGTTTTCAAAGATACTCTTCAAGGTAAGGGATCCATTCACCCTCCTCTATGAAGTCCTGACTTCATTTATATTGTGTCTTATATTTTTAATCTCTTTATGTTTATGGTATGTTATTATATGTTCTTATTACATTCCATTTCATGTCCAAATGATTAGAGTCCCTTTCTTCTCTCTCAATTGGTTTTCTGAATTTTTATGAGACGCTGTTAGGCTGCCGAATTTCTCACAAAAGAAATATGATCTTCTCTTTCCTTTCAAGTTTCATTTTCTTATGGTATGTCATTAAAATATCCATACCATGTTATTATCTCCATGTTATTCTGTATTTATATTTTAATATGAGTTATTTATTAGTGGGTTACCCTTGTACCCTCTCTTTTTCTTATTTTCTAAACCCATGTTATATAGTCGTTATGCTGTAGAAATTTCGTCTCAAAATTTTTATCTCTTTCTCTCAAGAAATTCCCTTTTTGGATTATGTGAATAACCAGAACTATTTATTTTCTATAATTGTTAATAAATATATAAATATGATATATTTTATTCTTTAATTTACATACATATAACCCTCACTCCCTTTCCATTGGTTATAAATGATATAATGATCTTATTTTTTGAGAGCTTTTAAAACATCACGATTTTGAAATGAAACACATTTCTTTTATTCTCAATGGGTTATTTATGAAATGTTTGATTATGATCTATGTGGATCACATGAAAATAAATACATATTAAGGGTGAACCCTGATATCGCTTCAATGCATTTAGTAAGAATTAATCTCTAGAGATGACAAGTTTCATGATACCTTGGTGAATAACCCTGGTAATTTTTATGACACCTCAGGGATAAACCTTGGTTATATTTTCATGAATGTCTAAATGGAATGTTGTAGCCACATATTCATTTTTTTCATTCAAATTATTTTTATTATGACATGCCTATAATTCTATTTCTCATGTCCTTATGTTTTTATTCATGTTCTTATTGATGTCATAAGTAAACGGATTCCCTTGTTTACCTTACTGGGCCTTCTACTCACCCTTTCCTTTGAATTTATGTCTCCAGGATATGAGATGCATTAATTATACAAATTATGAACCTATGATGAAGCCTTAATAGTGGTTTAGAAGAATTTTTTATGTTGTTTTCATGTATTATGTTCCTGATTTCCAAGAGACTAGACTTTAAAGATCCTCTATTTGTAAAATGTAATGAAAATTTATGTACTAAAAGGCAGGATTACATAGTTGGTATCAAAGGATAGTTTAGTTATTCATGGAAATTAGGCTATTAAATATTTAGGAAGAACCTTATAGAAAAATTTAAATATATGAAAACTTCCTGGTATTTTTGTGAATATTGAGTAAGTGGTTTATCGAACAAATACATCCATGTCTTGATACGAACAGGTAGAGGTGTCTCTGGCACAGATGTACGTAGGGATAAAACCCGAAAACACGACATTGAGCTAGAATCGAACGGGAACTGGTGCATGAAAATGGGCCTTGCTGCACTCGTGGTTACAACACTCCCATGGGATAAGTTTGGTTATTCATAAGTTTTTTATGAATCACTATGAAGGATTTATAGAGAAATGTAATTGTTTGAAAAAAGTTTTAAGATATAAATAATTTATAGTTAAAAGATACATAAATTAAATAAGTTTATCATTAAGGTTTTATTCTTTCAGAAATGGCGGGAAATAGGAGGAACTGTGCAAATGGTTACCGCAATGGACCATGTGCTGACGACCCTCTGATGGAAGCCAAAATGGAAATATTCATGAGAATGATGAACCAACTGATTCAAGTTATGGGAAATAACTTGAATCAAACTGAGATAATGATCTCACCACGAAGGGAACAACATTCTGTTGAGTCCTTTATGCATCAATGACCAGCAAAATTTAGTGGATCGACATACCCATTGATTGCTGAGTAGTGGATCAGCTCTATCGAGAAGATCTTTTCGGTGATCTACTGTTCAGAGAAAGAGAAGGTCGCCCTGGTTGTCTACAACATAGGAAGAGAATCTAATCTGTGATGGGAGCTGATTAAAAACACACGGCAAAGAGTGGAGGTTGAAGTTATAGATTGGGAAGAGTTTAGAAGGATTTTCTTTAGTAAGTATTTCCCTCATTCCATGAGAACAAGAATGGATATAGAGTTTCACGAGTTAAAGCAGAGGGAGAATGAATCTGTCGAAATCTATAAGATGAACTTCACCAAACATTCACGATATACCTATAGCTTTGTCATGGATCCAAATGGTAAGGCTGATTGATTTTTCAGTGGACTGAGACCTCATCTGGGAAAGAATCTATCCAACCGAGACTATGGCAGCTAGGAGGAGTTCATGTGAAGTGCGATGGAAGTCGAACTGGAGTTTGGTGAGATGTAGTGGTCTCATAAATAAAACGATAAAAATAGATCGATAGAGCCCAGATTAAGGAGTAGCTTTGATCAAGGAAGAGGAGTCATGAAAGTGCAATGTCCCACATGTAATAAATGTGGCAAGAAGCATTCGGGGAACTGTCTGCTCAAGAGCGGGAAATGCTACAAGTGTAAGAGAGATGTCAATATTGCGAGGGATTTTCATAGTGAGGAGAAACCTCAACTTCCAAACACTAACGACAAGGGGAAGATCGCGCCGACCCTACCTGATGTCCAGTGCTTTTTGTGTGGACAACTTCGAAACCTTGAAAATCACTGTCCAAATTTGAGGGCAGTGGAGGGGAACCACCATCAGCCTCATAAAATGCCAAGGGAGCAAGGTTTGGATTTTTCTATCACGACAACTGAAGTTGATGCTCCAAATTATGTGGTAGAAGGTACTATTTTTGGTCTCTCAAAGCTAGAATGTACTTTGTTTGATTCTGGTTCTATGCATTCCTTTATTTCCTCCACGTTTACAAAGAATTTAGAATCAACCCTCGACTTTCTAAAAGTTGATTTGTCATTCAATACTCTTGGAGGGATTACCCAAGATTCATCTATGTTTAGAAACAATAATATTTTCATTGGTGAGAACAATCTTATCGTAAATCTAGTTGTAATTCCCATGCTGGAATTTGATATTATACTATGGATGGACAGGCTCTCAAAGTAGAATGCTAGGATCAAATACAGAAGTAAGGAAATATCACTAGTCTTGAACGGAAAACCTACAGCTATCTTCCAAGGAGAGATATCTCAACCGGATCTTGGTCTAGAAGAACCTCTTATATCCTTCTTTATGGAGATGATTGGTGAAGAAGAAGAAGGATATTGGAGTTTGAGGATAGAAAATTTACCCATCTTCTAGGAATACATTGAAGAATTTCCTAAGGAGTTCCCTGGACATCCCCTAGGAATAGAGGTAGAGTTCTCCATTGAACTCATACCTGGATCTCATCCACTATCAATGACCTGTATAGGATTGAAAATATGGAGCTAGAGGAATTAAAGAAACAAATCCATGATCTTTTAGAGATGGGGTTTATCCGACTGAGTGTATCTCCTTGGGGAGCACCTATTCTCTTTGTGAAGATGAAGGATGGATCGATGCGGATATGCATTGATTATAAATAATTGAACAGAATCACAGTAAAGAAAAAATTCCCTCTTCCAATAATTTATGACTTATTTGACCAACTTCATGGAGATCAATTCTTCTCTAAGATTGATCTTCGATATGGTTATCATTAATTGAGGGAGAAGAAAGAAGATCTTCCAAAAACTTCCTTCCGTTCAATATATGGGCATTATGAGTTTTTTGTTGTTCCTTTTGGACTGACTAATGCACCTGCAATTTTTATGGATTTGACAAATAGTGTGTTTAATGATTACTTTTATAACATTGTGGTAGTTTTTATTGATGATCTTCTGATATATTCCAAAATTCATGAGGAGCATGAGGATCATCTAAGGGTTATTTTGCAAACTCTATAGAAGGAGAGGATTTTTGGAAAGTTCAGTAAATGTGAATTATGTTTACAAAAAGTTTCTTTCTTAGGTCACATTGTTACTAATGAAGGAATCATAGTTGAACCTGAAAAGAAAAATGTTGTAGAGGAGTGGCCTTAGACTACAACAATAAATGAGATTCGTATTTTCCATGGATTAGTGGGATATTATAGGAGGTTTTTGAAAAAAAATTCATGAATTTCTAATCCATTAACCTAGTTAACTCAAAAAGTGGTCAAGTTCATCTAGACAAAGGAGTGTGAGGAATGTTTCCAAGAGTTGAAGAAGAGATTGGTTACTACACCTGTGTTAACTATTCCCTCAAGTGGAGAAGGATTCATTATTTTTAGTGATGAATCTCTAAAAGGTCTTGGGTGCATCATCATGAAAAATCAAAATGTCATTGCTTATTCCTCTTGATATTTGAAGACTCATGAGCAGAACTATCTGATGCATGATCTGGAGCTGGCAGCAGTCATTTTTGCTCTGAATATATGGAGGCACTATCTTTATGGGGACAAATGTGATATATAAACAGACTATCAATGTTTGAAGTATAGTTTCACACAAAAGGAATTGAACATGAGACAAAGGATATGGTTGGATATCCTTAAAGACTATGATTGTTCAATTCATTATCATCCTAGAAGAGAAAACAATGTCGCTGATGCATTAAGTAGGAAAGACCCAGTTGTTTTGTCCATTATGAGGATTCAAAGAGATCCTTTGATCAATGACTTAGTAAAACTGGACATAGTAATTATAAAGGAAGGGACATAATCAAGCCTAACCCAAATGATTTCTCAACTATCACTACTAGAGAAGATCAAGAAAGCTCAGAAAGAAGATCCACTGTTACAAAAGAAGTTTGAGGCTATGAAGGAATGGAAGTTTCCTGAGTTCAATAATGATCAGGAAGGTGTAATGAAATTTCATACAAGACTATTTGTTCCATCTATTTTGGAAATATTGAAGGAGCTGATGGGTGAAGCTCATAACATTAATTTATCTATACCTCCTGGTATCACAAAAATGTATAGGGACCTTCATGGTCATTATTTGTGGGATAATATGAAAAGGTAGATTCATAACTACACTTCACGGTGTCTGGTATGTTAACAATTGAAGGCAGAGCGACAACTTCCTAAAGGGGTATTTCAACCACTACCCATACCAGCATTAATGTGGGACAATATTTAAATGGGCTTTGGCACTGGTCTCCTGATAACTTCCAATGGCAATAATGCGATATGGGTTATGGTGGACTGTCTCACTGAGACTGCCCATTTTATCTCCATTCGGGAAGATTTATCTCTCGATCAACTTTCCAGGACTTACGTGAAGGAAGTGGTAAGGCTTCATGGAGTTCCACTTTCTATCGTATCTGATTGGGATCCATGGTTCACATAAAAATTCTAGATAAGTCTACAATAATCTATGGGCACTGAATTGAATTTTAGTACGGCCTATCACCCCCAAACTGATGGCCAATCTGAAAGGACTATCCAAAAACTCGAGGACATGCTGAGAACTTGCTCAATAGAATTTAAAGGTGTAAGGGATCAACATATCTCTTTAGTTGAGTTCTCTTACAACAACAACTTCCACTTGAGCATTCAAATGGAACCCTATGAAGCTCTATATGGGAAGCGATGTAGAACTCCTACTGTTTGTGATGAATCTGGTGAGAGAAAGCTTCTTGGGCCTGATCTTATGCAAGAGATGGTAGAAAAGGTTCATGAAATCCAACAACACATTAAGGATGCTCAGAGTTGGGAAAAGAGCTATGATGAAAACCATCAAAGGGACTTGGAGTTTAATGTTGGTGACAAATTCTTTCTTCGGATTTCACCATAGAATAGAGTAATGAGGATTGGGACGAAAGAGAAGCATAGCCCTAGGTACATTGGCCCCTATGAAATCTTTGATATGTGAGAGCAGTTTCTTATCGGCTTGCACTTCCTCCAAATCTAGCCCAAGTTCATGATGTCTTCCACGTATCCCTCTTGAATAATTACATACCTGACCCTTCACATGTAATAAATCTAGAGGTGGTACAACTAGAACATGAACTCTCTTATGAGGAGCAGTCGGTGGAGATCTTGGATCTTAGAGACACGGTTCTACGTAACAAGACTACCCACCTTGTTAAGGTGTTGTGGAGGAACCACAAATATGAATAAGCCACCTGAGAACCAGAGGAGTCTATGAGTTATAAGTACCCACATATTTTCCCATCAGAGGGTATGAGATAAAGTTTTGGGGAAAAATTTCTTAAGGGGGGAAGAATGTAATGACATGAACTTTTTAATTATATTTGTTTCCTAATTTAGTGTGTTATTTTATTTTATGCTAAAAAAACTATATCCTTTACTGAAAGAAGTGGGTATAATTAAAATGATACTATTGGGTTTTGACTATCATATGATTGTTGGTCAATATGACCAATGGAAACTATAATCATAACATTGTGTTTTTATAAATACAATTATCTTGGTCAATTAATACAAAAAGAATGTTTAATGGCCTCATCCAAAAAACTTGATCCATATGGAGACCATCTGTCAGAGCTTAGGAAGGAGGTAGCATCACTGGGCTTTTCTCTGGACCAAGCCCAAGACAAACTTCAATGTATGAAGCTTAAATGGAATCATTTAAGGGAGAAGGTCAAGCTGATAGAAATCACTACTCTAGAAATTTTGTCTGAGCCACCCCAAGATTCTATCAACATAGCACACCTTAAAATTGGGTCCTATGTTGGGGTTATATGGGGCTATGTAATGAGACCTAAGCGGCTTCAGGTAATCCTTTTATATAAATAAAATTTTTATTTCTTCTTACTGAAATGTTTATAAATTTCAAATATCCGAATAATTATAGGATGTGAATTTTTGATGAATTTATGAAAAAGTAAATTTTAAAATATATTTGTATTAATTAATAATGTGAAATTATTTTCAAAAAATGGTCTTCTACCATTACAATCAATGAGAAATTTATAGTCTAATAAGATCAACTTGGTTTTTAGTGAATAGAAAAGTAGGAATAGTAACATACCCAAATGAATAGTAACGAATAGTAGATTGACAAAAAAAATAGAAACTTCACCCATGAATGTAAAAATACATTTTAGACATCTTAAAAGTGAAAAAATGATCGTAGTTTAAGTTTTGGTATTTTTGTACACCATAAATATTTTATTTACAATTTTATCTTTAATTTATTGATTTAAAATGGGAACTTATTTTCATAAAATTTAAACATAAATTTTTACTTTATCGTCTTATGGGTATACGATATTTTTATGGGACCTTGATTACTTTTTTAAGGTGTTACAAAATGAGTTATATTTTTAAAGTTATATTTTTGGAATAAATAATAATTTTATATAAAAATGAAATTTGATTTTTTTTGAAATTCTTTTCATAAAAAGGACTTTATTTTTGAAATCATAGAATCTAATTTAGGTTAGGGTGATTTTTTGATATTTTTCTGAAAATTTTGAATTTTCGGTGATTAGTAAAAATGCAGTTTTGAGTTTCGGGTGTTTAATGACATCATTAATGATGTAACAATGATGTAATATGTATGGTCAAATTTTGAATAGTTATATATGATATTATGTGTCCCATGTGACCAATACCTTGGTAAAATACCATGGGAAAGCCCATGGTTTTTCAAATACCACCGATGAGGTGTCCCTTAGAAATTAATAATTTATTCAGAAAGTTTTCCTATTAATTCCAAGCCATTTCCCTCCTTCATTTCATTCCAAAATCATACTCAACAAATTTATGGTCTCCTTACCTCCAAAGGAGTCCTCCCAAGGTTCCCTCAAGCCTCCCAAGGTCTCGATGATCTAGTTTTCGAACATAATCTTCAAGGTAAGGGATCTTTTCACCCTCCTCTTTTAAGTCCTGGCTTCCTTTATGTTGTGTCTTATATTTTACATATCTTTATGTTGAGGGTATGTTCTTATCTGTTCTTATTACTTTCCATTTCATTTCAAAATTATGAGAGACCCTTTATTCTCTCATAAATTTTGTTTTCTGAATTTTTGAGAGATGATGTTAGGTTGCCGAATTTCTCGTAAAAGAAATCACATCTTCTCTTTCATTTCAAGTTTCATTTTCTTATGGTATGTTATTAAAATATCCATAACATGTTATTATATCCATGTTATTATATATTTATATTTTAATATGAGTTATTTATGAGTGTTTTACCCTTGTAATCTCTCTTTTTATTATTTTTTAAAACCATGTTATATAGTCGTTATGCTGCAGAAATTTAATCTCAAAATTTCTATCTCTTTCTCTCAATAAATTCCCTTGTTTGTTTATGTGAATACCCAGACCTATTTCGTTTCTATGGTTGTTCATAAATATATAAAGATGATATATTTAATTCTGGAATTGACATACATATAACCCTCACTCCCTTTACATGGGTTATAAATGATATAATGATCTTAGTGTTTTAGAGCTTTTAAAATGTCACAATTTTGAAATGAAACACATTTCTTTTATTCTGAATGGTTTATTTATGAAATGTTTGGTTATGATCTATGTGGATCACATGAAATTAAATACATATTAATGGTGAGCCCTGATAGCGCTCCAATGCGTTGGGTAAAGAATTAATCTCTAGAGATGACATGTTTCACGATACCTTGGTGAATAACCTTGGTATGTTTAATGAAACCTTAGGGATAAACATTAGTGATATGTTCATGAATGTCTAAATTAATTGTTGTAGCCACATATTCAAGTTATTATTCAGGTTCATTTTATTATTATATGCCTATAATTCCATTTCTCATGTGCTTATGTTTTTATTCATGTTCTTATTGATGTCACAAGTAAACTGATTCCCTTGTTTACCTTACAGGGCCTTCTGATCACCCTTTCCTTTGAATGTATGTCTCCAGGTTATGAGATACATTAATTGTACAAATTATGAACCTATGATGAAGACTTATGAGTGGTTTAGAAGAATTTTTTATGTTGTTTTCATGTATTATGTTCCTGATTTCCTAGACACTAGACTTTAAAGATCATCTGTTTGTAAAATGTTTTTAAAACTTATGTACTAAAAGACGTGATACCATAGTTGGTATCAAAGGATAGTTTAGTTATTCATAGGCTATGAAATCTTTATGAATAACCCTATTGAAAATTTTAAATATCGGAAAACTTCATAGTATTTTGGTGAATATTGGGTAAGTGGTTTATCAAACAAATACATCCCTATCTGGATACAAACAGGTAGAGGTGGCTTTGGCACAGATGTAAGTAGGGGTAAAACCTAAAAACACCGCTTTGAGCTAGACTCGAACAAGAACTGGTTCCTGAAAACAGGCCTTGCTGCACTCTTGGTTACGACACTCCCATGGGATATGTTTGGTTAATCATAAGCTTTTTATGAATCATTATGAATGATTTATAGAGAAATATAATTTTTTAGAAAAAGATTGAAGACATAAATCATTTATAGTTAAAATATTAGTAAATGAAATAAGTTTCTCATTATGTTTTTATTCTTTTAGAAGTGGTATGAAATAGGAGGAACCGTGCAAATGGTGACCACAATGGATCATGCACTAACGGCCCTCCGATGGAAGCCAGAATGTGAACATTCATGTGAATGATGAACCAATTGACTCAAGTTATGGGAAATAACTTGAATCAAGTTGAGAAGCTGATCTCACCGCGAAGGGAACAACATTCTGTTGATTCCTTTATGCATCCACAACCACCAACCTTCAGTTGATCGACCGACCCATTGATTGATGAACAATGGATCAGGTCTATCGAGAATATCTTTTCTGTGATCCACTGTGCAGAGCAACAGAAGGTCACCCTGGATGTCTACCGCTTAGAAGGAGAAGTTGATCAGTGGTGGGAGATGATTAAAAACACGTGGAAAAGAGTGGAGGATGAAGCTATGGATTGGGATGATTTCAGTGGGATTTTCTTCAGTAAGTATTTCCCTCGTTCCCTGGGAACAAGAATGGAGAAGGAGTATCTTGAGATGAAGCAAAAGGAGAATGAATATGTTGGAAGCTATGAGATGAACTTCACCCGAATTTCATGATATACCTCTAGCTTTGACATAGATCCAAATGGTAAGGTTGATAGATTCATCGATGGACTGAGACATCATCTACGGAAGAATCTAGCCAACTGAGACTTTGACATCTATGAGGAGATCGTGCGAAGTGCGATGAATGTTGAACTGGAGTTTGGTGAGATGTAGTGGTCTCATAAATCTAATTATAAAAAAGATCATTAGAGCCCAACTTAGGGAGGATCTTTGATCAATGAAGAGGAGGAAAGCAAGTGAAACGTCCCACATGTAATAAATGTGGGAAGAAGCATTTGGGGAACTGCCAGCTCGAGAGCAGGAAATGCTACAAATGTAGAAGAGATGGCCATAATTTGAGGAATTGTCGTAGTGTGGTGAAACCTAAACTTCCAGACACTATCGATAAGGGGAAGATGGTGTGGGCCATACCTAATGTCTAGTGCTTTATGTGTGGACAACATGGGAACATTTCCAACCACTGTCCTAATATGAGGGTAGTAGAGGGGATCCACCATCAGCCTCAGCAAAGGCCAAGGGTTAAAGGTCATTCTTTTTCTATCACAACAACTGAATTTGACACTCCAAATGATGTGGTAGCAGGTACTCTTGTTGTTCTCTCAAATCTATCAAGTAAATTGTTTGATTCTGTTCAATGCATTCCTTTATTTCCTCCAAGTTTGAAAATAATTTAGAATCAACCCCCACCTTGAGAAAAGTATATTTATCAATAAAGACTCTTGGAGGGATTACCCAAGAATAATCAGTGATTAGAAACTATAGTATTTACTTTGGTGAGCGCAATAGTATCGCAAATCTAGTAGTCATTCACATGTTGGGATTCTACATTATTCTTGGGATGGACTTGATCTCAAAGTAGAATGATAATATCAAATACAGAAGTAATGAAATCTCTATATTCATGAATGGAAAACCTATAGTTATCTTCCAAGGAGAGATATCTCAACCAGATATTGGTCTAAAATAACCTCATATATCCTTCTTTATGGAGCTGATTGGTGAAGAAGAAGAAGAAGGAGATGAGAGATTAAGGATAGAAAATTTACCCAGCATCCAGGAATACATTGATGTATTTTCATGAGGAGTTTTATGGTCCTCCCCAAAAAAGAGTGGTAGAGTTCTCCATTGAAATCGTACCTTGATCTCATCTAATATCAAAACCCCGTATAGGATGGAAAATATGGAGCTAGAGGAATTAAAAAACAACTCCGATATCTTTTGGATAATGGGTTTATCCGACTGAGTGTGTCTCCTTGGGGAGAACCTACTCCCTTGGTGAAGAGGAAGGATGGATTGATGTGGTTATGCATTGATTATAGAGAACTTAACGAAATCATAGAAAAGAACACATACCCTCTTCCATGAATTGATGACTTATTTGACCAACTTCGTGGGGCTCAATTATTCTCTAAGATTGTTCTTTGATATGGTTATCATCAATTGAGAGTGATGAAAGAAGACCTTCAAAAACTTCCATCCGATCAAGATATGGGCACTATGAGTTTTTTGTTCTGCCTTTTTGACTGACTAATGCACCTACTATTTTTATGGATTTGATGTATAGAGTCTTTAAAGACTACCTTGATAATGTTTTGGTAGTTTTTATTGATGATATTTTGATATATTTTATAATTAATGAGGATCATGAGGATCATCTAAGGGTTATTTTTCAAACTCTACGGAAGGAGAGGATTTTTGTAAAGTTTAGTGAATATGAATTCTGGTTGCAACAAGTTGCTTTCTGGGCGCACATTGTTACCAATAAAGGAATCACAGTTGACCCTACAAATATAAAGGTTGTAGAGGAGTGGCCTAATCCTACAACAATAACATAGATTCATTGTTTCCTTGAATTAGTGGGATATTATAGTAGGTTTCTGAAAAACATTCCATGACTTTATAATCCATTAACCAAGTTAACTCGAAAAGGCGTCAATTTCATCTAGGCAAATAAGTGTGAGGAAAGTTTCCAAGAGTTGAAGAAGAGATTGGTTACTGCACCTGTGTCAGCTCTACCCTCAAGTGGAGAAGGATTCGTTATTTTTAGTTATGCATCTCTAAAAGGGCTTGGGTGAGTCCTCATGAAAAATGACAAGTTCATTGCTTATGAATCTTGAATGTTAGAGACTCATGAGCGGAACTATCATAGGCATGATCTAGAGCTGGGGGCGATCGTTTTTTATCTGAATATATGGAGTCACTATCTTTATGGGGAGAAATGTGATATATAAATAGACCATCAAAGATTTAAGTACATTTTCACACAAATGGAATTGTAAATGAGACAAAGGTGATGGTTGGAACTCCTTAAAGACTATGATTGTTCAATTCATTATCATCCCGGAAGGGAAAACAAAGTTGTTGATGCATTAAGCCTGAAAGACCAAGTTGTTCTATCCATTATGAGGATTCAAAGAGATATTTTGATCAATCACTTAGTAAAACTGGATATGGGAATTATTAAGTAAGGGACATAATCAATCCTAACCCAAAATATTTCTTAAACGTCACTACAATAGAAGATCAAGAAAGCTTAGAAAGAAGATCCTTTGTTATCGATGAAGTTTGAGGCTGTGAATGATGGGAAGTTTCCTAAGTTCAATACTGATCAAAAAGGTGTAATAAAATTTCGTACAAGACTATGTGTTCCATATATTCTGGAAATAAAGAAGGATCTGATGGATGAAGCTCACAGCTCTACTTTCTCTACACATCCTGGTTGATCAAAAATGTATAGGGACCTTCATGATTATTATTGGTGGGATAATTTAAAAAGGGATATTTCTAACTACACTTCATGGTACCTAGTATGTCAGTAAGTGAAGGCAGAGTGACAACTTCCTAAAGGGGTATTGCAACCACTACCCATACCCGCATTGAAGTGGGACAATATCACTATGGAATTTGTCATTGGTCTCCCGAGAACTTCCAAAGGAAATAATACGATAAGGGTTATTGTGGAACTTCTCACCAAGACTTCCCATTTTTTCTCTATTTGGGAAGATTTATCTCTTAATCAACTTTCTAGGATTTACATGAAGAAAGTGTTAAGGCTGCACGGAGTTCCACTCTCAATTGTATCTGATCATGATCCAAGGTTCACATCAAAATTCTAGAGAAGTCTTCAACAATCTCTGAGCACTGAATTTTATTTTAGTACGACCTATCACCCTCAAACTGATAGCCAATCTGAAAGGACTATTCAAACAGTCGATGATATGATGAGAACATTGCCAATGGAATTTAATGGTGGATGGGATCAACATCTCTCTTTAGTTGAGCTCTCTTATAACCACATCTTTCAGTCGAGTATTCAAATGGAACCTTTATGAAGATCTATATGGTAAGCGATGTAGAACCCCTACTTGTTGGGATGAAGCTGGTGAGAGAAATCTTCTTGGGCCTGATCTTGTGCAAGAGCTGACAGAAAAGGTCCATGTCATCCAACAACACATTAAGGCTGCTCAGAGTTGCCAAAATAGCTATGCTGACAACCGTCGAAGGGACTTGGAGTTGGATGTTGGTGACAAAGTCTATCTCCATATTTCACCTTGGAAGAGAGCCATGAGTTTGGGAAGAAGGAGAATCTCATCCCTAGTTAAATTGGCCCCTATGAAATCCTTGATCGTGTGGGAGTAGTGGCCTATCAGCTTGCACCTTCTCCAAATATAGCCCAAGTTCATTATGTCTTCCATGTATCCCTCTTGAAGATGTACATACTTGACCCTTCACATGTACTAAATCCAGAGTCAGTACAACTGTAACATGAACTCTCTTATGAGGAGCAGCTGGTGGAGATCTTGGGTTGTAGAGACAAGGTTCTATGCAACAAGACTACCCACCTTGTTAAGGTGTTGTGGAGGAAACAAAAATATGAATATTCCTCGTGGGAACTGGAGGATTCTATGAGATAGAAGTACCCACACCTTTTCCCATCAGAGGTTACGAGATAAAATTTTAGGGATGAAATTTCTTAAGGGGTGAAGAATGTAACGACCAAATCTTTTTAATTATATTTTTTTACTAATTTAGTGTGTTATTTTAATTTATACTCAACATAACTATATACTTTAATTAATGAAGTGGGTATAATTAAAATAAGACCATTGGGTTTCAAACTTTTATATGACTGTTGGTCAATATGACCGTTGGAAAATATAATCTTAATGTTGTTTTTTATAAATGCGGTTATCTTGGTCAATTAATACAGAAAGAAGATTGAATGGACTCATCCAGTATACTCGAGCCATATAAAGCCCATCTGTCAGATCTTGGGAATTAGGTAGCGTCACTGGGCATTACTCTGGACCAATCCCAAGACGATCTTCAATATATGAAGCTTGAACGAAATCGCCATAGGGAGAAGATCAAGATGATATAAATCACTACTCGGTCAATGTTGTCTGAACCACCCTAAGATTCTATCACCATAGCATTCCTTAAACTTAGGTCTTATGCTGGTGTTATAAGGGGATATGTAATGATACCTTAGATGATTCTTGTAATCATTATATATAAATAAAATTGTAATTTATTATTATGGAAAAGTTTGTGAATTTTAAATATCTGGATAATTATAGGATGTGTATTATTGAAGAATGTAGGAAAAAGGCTATTTTAAAATATTTTTTTATTCATTAATAATGTGAAATGATTTTCCAAAAATGGTCTTCTACTGTTGTGATTAGTGAGAAATTTAGAGTCTAATAAGATCAACTTGGTTTTTAGTTAATAGTAAAGTAGGAATAGTAACATACCCATATGAATAGTAATGACGAGTAATTTCACCATAAAAATTGAAACTTCACCCATGAATGTATAAATACATTTTAGACATCTTTGAAGTGAAAAAATGATCATAGTTTAAGTTTTAGTATTTTTGTATGCCATAAATATTTTATTTACAATTTTATCATAAATTTAATAATTTAAAATGGAAATTTTTTTTCATAAAATTTAATCATAAATTGTTACTTTATTGTCTTATGGGTATACGATATTTTTATAGGACTTTGATTACTTTTTTAAGGTGTTACAAAATGAGTTATAGTTTTAAAGTTGTATTTTTGGAATAAATAATGATTTTATTTAAAAATTAAATTAAAACTATTTAGAAAATTATTTCCATAAAATGGGCTTCATTTTTGAATTCAGAGCATCGATATTAGGTTAGGGTGAATTTTTGAGATTTTTCTGAAACAGTTGAGTTTTCGATGAATAGTAAACATTCAGTTTTGAGTTTCGGGTGTTTAATGACATCATTAATGATGTAACAATGATGTAAGATTTCTAGTTGACTTATTAATAGTGAGATATTCTATGAGGTGTCCGAATTGGCCAATACCATGGGCTAGCCCATGGTTTCTCAAATACCACTGATGAGGGGTCCCTTGGAAATTAATAATTTATTCACTCACTTTTCCTATAAATACTAATCCATTTGCCTCATTAAATTCACTCCAAAATCATCCTAAACATATTTCTTGTCTCCTTACCTCCCCAAGAGTCCTCCCAAGGTTCCCTCAAGCCTCCCAAGTTCCTAAACATTAGGTTTTTGATGTTACTCTTCAAGGTAAGGGATCCTTTCACCCTCGTATTTGAAGTCAAGACTTCCTTTATGTTCTGTCTTATATTTTCCATCTCTTTATATTGTGGGTATGTTATCATATGTTCTTGTTACGGTCCATTTCATGTCCAAATTATGATATAACCTTTCTTATCTCATCAATTTGTTTTGTGAATTTTTAAGAGACGCCGTTAGGCTGCCGAATTTCTCGTAAAAGAAATCACATCTTCTCTTTCCTTTCAAGGTTCCTTTTCTTGTGGTATTTCATTAGAATATCCATACCATGTTCTTATCTCCATTTTATTATCTATTTATATTTTAATATTAGTTATTTATGAGTGGGTTACCCTTTTACCCTCTCTTTTAATTATTTTCTAAAATCATGTTATATAGTCGTTTTGCTATAGAAATTTCGTCTCAAAATTTCTATCTCTTTCTCTCATGAAATTATCTTGTTTGTTTATGTGAATATCCTAACCTATTTCGGTTATATGGGTGTTGATAAATATATAACTATTTTATATTTTATTTTGTAATTGGCATACATATAACCCTCAATCCCATTCCATGGGTTATAAATGATAAAATGATCTTATTTTTTTAGAGCTTTTAAAAAGTCATTATTTTGAAATGAAACACATTCATTTTATTCTCAATGGGTTATTTATGAAATGTTTAATTATGATCTATGTGGATATCATGAAAATAAAGACATGTTAAGGGTTCCCCCTGATAGCTCTGTAATGAATTGGGTAAATAAACAATCTTTAGATATGAAAAGTTTCATGATACCTTGGTGAATAACCTTTGTAATTGTTATGACACCTCGGGGATAATCCTTGGTGATATGTTCATGAATGTCTAAATTAAATGTTTTAGCCACATATTAAAGTTATTATTCAATTCATTTTTATTATAATATTCCTATAATTCCATTTTTCATGTCCTTATGTTTTTATTCATGTTTTTATTGATGTAACAAGTAAACTGATTCCCTTGTTTACCTAACTAGGCCATGAGCCCACCCTTTCCATTGAATATATGTCCCCAAGTTAGGATATGTGGTAATTTTATATAGTATGAACCTATTATGATTCCTTAAGTGTGGTTTAGAAGAATATTTTTTGGTTTTTTCATGTATTATGTTCCTCATTTCCAAGACACTAGACTTTAAAGATCCTCTATTTGTAAAATGTAATGAAAAGTTATGTAATAAAAGGTGGGAATCCATAGAATCCCAGTGTAGGATTCCTCTAGTGTTGATCCACATGTGCTCCATGTATCTCTGGATTTCACCAAATGGATATCTGGGTGCTAGCGTGGAAGAACCTTCGCTTGCGATTTTTGCCTTCGATCACCTTGATCCAGTAGAGAAGGATCTCTTTCTCTCGTAGCTTGGGAGAATTCTTGGAAGAAAATAAATATCTCTTGGCTTGAGATATTTCTCTTGATCTGTTGTGCACAACCCCCGAAAATTTTTAGGCTAATGAGATTTATGTTATTTGGATTTTAATTACTTAGTATAATTAAAAGACTTAATTACCCAAAAGCATTTATTCATTACATTTAATTCTTAGCAATACCCTATGTCTAATAATAACAGTTAACTATTATTATTTCCAAACATGTGCCTGTAGAATTACACATAATATTATTTAATTAAATAAATAATATTATCTTAGATAAATTCACTGAATCTCATGGAAATTTATTTCTAAAATAAATATTACTGCATTACTCGCCAATAAATATATAATTTCGCCAAAAATATATTCTCTAGAATAACTAGTGTTTAATTAAATGTGACTAGGCATCCTTAAATAATTATTTAATCAAAATCTGTAATAATCTTTATTCAACTTTTAAAATTAATATTTAACTGAGATACATGGACACATCTAATGTGTGGCCCTCTAGGCTTCTTTCTTAGTGGAATTAGGTGGATCCTGCCTAAAGTCCATGTTTAGCATCTTGGAAAATGCTAAGGCACCCATAGAGAAAGATGTTAATGTCACAATGATGTGTCACCTCCAATGAATTCTTACTGTGTAATGTAATCCCTTGGTTTCGATATCTCAAATCATGCGGGTTGTATGCTAGTTCCATCAACCCATGTACTGAATTATTCTTTCTATGACTTTCCAGAATTGAACACAATGATTCCTTAACATGGCCATGGATTTATTTAGGCTACATCAATTCCATCAAAGGGCCTAAGATATATATTTCTGTTATGGTACTAAAGGGACAAATCCATTCATGCATTATCTATTAATGTAGTATTTCTCATGACACACCCAACATATCCTACCTCGCTGTGAATAGTATGTCATCACAGTTTTCACCAGTACATCTATGTGTGAGATTTGTAATTCCCATTAATAATAATCTTAAAGTCTAAGGACCAATACACACTTCCGTAGATAGGAACATCCAATGAAACTACGAAATTTGGATTTCCTACTAGTGGGTCTCATTCTCATAATATCCTCCTAGATAATACCAAGGGTGCACACTATGAGAAGGTGTCACAAAATTTTTTGATTACTCACCCCTAATGGCCTGTATTACTAGTGTCCCTCAATTAACATCATTCGGTCATAGAACATATATTCAAGAATATTGTTATGGAAATATCATGTTCTCATCATTGCAGGGATCCACTATGACACTTTAATCCAATAGAGATCCTCAGATCATTATCATAGACATTGTCACACAGCATAAAGATAAATATGTGATAAGATATTTGTTAATGAATAAAGTAAAAAGTAGTTGGTTCTAGACCACCAACACCAGAAGACTCCCACTTGGAAAAGATCCAATTTCTAACAACCTTTAACCCGATATATATCACATGTTATTCATGCTTTTTCTATGATAGGGCTTTATACATTGGGTCAGCCTCATTCTCTTCTGTGGACACACTCCTCACTACAACATCACCTCTTTTATAGAAATCCCGCAAGAGGTGATACTTTCAAAGTATGTGCTTTGTCTGTTGATGTGAGAATGGTTATTTTGAAAGAGCCACTACTAAAATATTATGACAATATAATGTCATAATATATTTACTTATAGGCACTACATCAAGCTCCTGGATTAACATACAAATCTAGACAGCTTCCTTGGCTACATCCGAAGACACTATATATTATGACTCCACTGTAGAATCGGAAACAAATGGTTCCTTTGAACTCTTCCGACTCACCGTTCCTCCATTGGGATAGAAAACATATCCAGATTGCCTCTTCAGATAATTCTAATCGATCTGAAATCCACCATTAGAAAACCCTCTGATGGAAAGCTTCTCATCTCCTCCACACACCATGAACATATCCTTAGTTCTTCTCAGATACTTAAGGATTTTCTTAACAGTGGTCCAATGCTGTTATCTTGGATTTTCTTGATATTTTCCTACCATGCTCAGTGCATAGGCAACATCAAGCCTATTACATAACGTGGAATACATGATGGATCTTATAGCTGAAGCGTATGGGATCTTTCTCATTCTATATTTCTCCTGTTGTGTCTGATGACACATTTTCATAGAAAGATGTAGGCCATGTGACACTAGAACCAATCCACTTTGGTATTGTTCTATAATAAATCTATTTTCTATCTATTTAATGTATATACCCTGACATAGTCCATGAAGCGTCTTGGATCTATCATTGATGATCTTCATCCCTAGAATGTGGGCTTCTTCACCCAAGTCCTTCATGGATAAACACTTGTTAAACCAATCCTTAACTGACTGTAATACTAGTACATCATTTCAAATAAATAATATGTCATCAACATATACTACAAGGATAACGACTACATTCCCATTAAACCACTTATAAACACATGGCCCTTATGAATTCATAATGAAACCAAATTCCATTATGAATTAATCAAATCAAATGTTACATGACTTGGAGGCTTGCTTTAATACATAAATGTATTTTTGCAACTTGGAAACCCGTTTGGATTCACCTGGTGTCACAAACCCTTCTAGTTGTGTTATATATACGTCTTCCTGAAGGTTCTCATTAAGGAATGTTGTTTAGACATCCATTTTCCTAATCTCGTAGTCATGGTAAGCTTCTATGGCATGTATGATTCTTATGGATTTAAATATGGAAACTAGAGAGAAGATTTCATCACAGTCAATTCCTTGATGTTGTATGAATCCTTTAGCCACTACCCTTACTTTATAGGTGCTAACATGACCTTCCATGTCCAGTTTCCTCTTGAATATCCATTTTAATCCAACAAGATTTACATCAACTCTCTAATCAACCAGATCTAATGCATGGTTTTGATACATGGAATCCATCTCAAAATTTATAGCTTATATCCATCTTGTAGCTTTTCAGCATTACACCACTTCCTTGTAGTATTGAGGTTCATCATTGTCCAACAATAATGATTCACTATCCTCAGTTCCTAGGAGACCAAATCTCTCTGATTACCTTACCTCTCTTGAGATCCTATGTTGTATATGTGTTTCTGGAACCTCTTCCATGGGGACCTGTGGAACTTGTTCCTATACCAACTCCTGTGTATCTTGAGCATTGACTTCGTCAAAGTAAATATTTCTCCTACTATCCTTTTTGAGTATGGACTCCATCTGAAGAATAACGTCTTGTATGTAAATAGTCACTTTCTTGTCTCAAGGGTTATATAGGTAATATCCTTTCGGTTCCTTATGATATCATATAATGATACACCTTGTACCCTGGGGTGCTAGTTTTTTTCCTGAGAAAGCCTTAAGAAACACCTCACATCCCCATAAACATGTGTGCGACAAAAATGGGTTTCTTTCCATTCCATAACTCAGAGGGAATTCCATTTTTTGCCTTAGTTGGTACTCAGTTTAATGTGTATTCTATAGTTTATAATGCATATCCACAAAAGGATAATGGAAGATCTGCATAACTCTTCATCGACATCACCATGTCTAAAAGGTGCATTTTTTCCTTTCACAGACACCAATCCACTGTGCTATATAAGGAGGGGTGAGATGAGATTTAATCCTAGACTCCCATAGAACATCGACGGACACTTTGTAAAGGTATTATTTTCCTTGATCTGATCAATGTTTCTTTATCCTCTTACCAAGATGATTCTCTACTTAATTCTTGTATTCCTTAAATTTCTCTATGGACTCTTACTTATTCCTCATTAAGTTGACATATCTATATCTACTCAAATCATCAGTAAAAGTAATGAAGTAAGAATATTCACCTCTAGCTTCTATTGCAAATGGCCCCCATACATCCATGTGTACCAATCCTAGAAACTCTGTGGCCCTTTCACCCTATCCACCAAATGACAGCTTGGTCATTTTACCTTGTAAAAAAGTGTGAAATCTATCATGTGGTTTTAGCTCAGTAGAGTCTAAATGTCCATCTTGATAATGCATTGTCAAGAACTTCTCATTTAAAAGACCGAGATGGTAATGCCTCAACTGGGTGATTTAAGAGTCATGTGAGTTTTCTTCGTTATCGATTTACGACACCGGGTTTTTGTAATTTAATATATACAAACAAATATGTAAATGATCCATAACATAACATGTGTTGTTCTTATAAAAGAATCAACCCTTATTTCTAGACATTAAAATAATTCCTTCCCTATCCATACATGATACAGAAACTATGTTTTTGGTAACACTAGGCACATAATAACAGTTATATAAAACCAAAATGATCCAAGTTGTCAATGAGAGATGTTTATCGCTAATGGATAATGTAGCCAGCCACACACCAATCGCCACTCTATGTTCGACCTCTCCTCTAGCAATATTTTTAAAACTACTTGGTTCCTTCATGTCATTATAGATATGATCCCCATAAATTTTATCTAATACCCAATGTATTGAAATGGAAATATTACACTTGATAAAAAACATACCTTTATCATCCCCACGCTTCTGGGTGCAGTTACTCTTCCAGTGGCCTTTCTTTCCACATAAAAAACATACTACCTCTAATTCCTTTATCTGCTTTTGGATCTTCCCCTTCTTTGATGGACGGAGCTCCGGGACTTTAGACTATTGATGATTCCTTGGACCCTTTTCCCTGTCCTTCCTTTTCTTATTCACCATAAAGACATTGGGTTTTTCTTTCCCCATGTCCTTATCTTCTTGGAGAGTTTAGGTCAGAAGTTATGATAGACACTTCTCATTGTTTCTCATGTTTTAATTGGCAAATAAGATTGAGAGGGTCTTGGGAAGTGATTATAGGATGAGATTGATACACAACTCATCCAGGAACTTAATCTCTAAGATGTCCAGGCGTTCAATATAGACAATATGCTTGACTACATGAGGCCCTACTGGCACGAACTCTCCAAGCATAGTTGTTAACAAAGCATTGGAGATCTCATATCTCTAATATCTTGCCTTCTTTTGATAGAGATCAATAAGGTGAGAAATCAAGCTATATGCGTACATGTTTTTGTGTTACATCAAGAGATCATTAGACATGAATGATAGAATGAAACATTGAACATATGTGGCATCATTAATGTGTTTTATATAGAGAGATAGTACCTCATCACTGGACTAATTTACAGGAATAATTGGAATAGGCTCCTCCAGTACGTACAATTTCTTCATGTGGTGAAGGATTGCATGTATACTCCTCTACCATTCCAGTAAATTAGTGCTGGTGAGAAGGTTTTACTTCTCGATTATGTTTCAGAATGATATATTTTAAGTCATTTTTCTTTTCATTTATACACTTTAAGATGAGAAAAGGTTTCGTACTTTATCATGATAAAACTGAGACAAATAAATAAATTAATACTTTTAAGTCTCCCACTATTTTATCGAAATCCAATAGCCCTCACCATTGACATCGAAATATTCTATTTCCTGAACATATTAGTGGAAAGGATCCATATTGACCTTTTCATTACCACAAATAGGGTTAGTGAAAAAACACTAACGGTTTTAGGTAGACATTCCAAATTCCAACTACACTAACTCATAGCTCCTTGATCCATTGAGTAGACTCCCCAATCCTGAAATAATTTTATTTTGGATTTCCTAAACCTTTTCCTCTTGGTCAAACCATGTCCTGCAATGGCTGTCAACCCTTGATGTATACCAATTAAATTAATCCCAAAACCTTGAAGTATAATACCTCGATAATTTAAATCACCCCAACTAGTGTTGGTAAAGCTTTTGGAACTATGGATCGATTCTAACCATGATTATGGAAGCCTATACCGACATAATACTGTCTTTATGGGATTTTATCCTTATACATAAATTTCCATTTTTTATCTTGGATGGTTATTGATGTACTCCACAAGTTATAACATGAACCCCTTTTATGAAAAAGAAATTTTATTCACCATAAATGCACCTGTGAAGGACTGCATTGAGGACTCACTTAAAAAGGACATTTTTTTTCATTGCGCCATGCTACATAGGGATATTGGTTTCGCATCTCCAGATCTGTTTCCTTCCTACCCTATCAAGTGGGAGCTCTCCCCAATGAAGTCAATCATCAATGGGAATCATCTAGTTGGTGGTATGACCATAGGTCTTAGAAATATTGTTGATCTTGTTTATTTCGTCCATGTTGTCCAAAATAAATGCTAATAACGTCCTTCAGTGGGAAATACTGATGACAGTTTCATTCGAATTTTAGTTGGCTAGAGCTAGGGCTCCATTTTCTAATGTATCAGTTTTCGCATTCTATAATAGGGGGATATAAGTCAATGTTTTATCTAACGGTAATTCTACCATAATTTCTTGACCATGTTCCATAAAATGGATTAACTATTTTCATGATAGCATAG
The DNA here is from genome assembly GCA_963277665.1 of Viscum album. Taxonomy (NCBI): domain Eukaryota; kingdom Viridiplantae; phylum Streptophyta; class Magnoliopsida; order Santalales; family Viscaceae; genus Viscum; species Viscum album. The sequence continues at coordinate 670,868,679 of OY728129.1, forward strand.
TCACCATTTAATTTCTTAATGACTATTTCAGAATCACCTTTTATTTTTAGGTGTTCATATTTCAAATAGAGTGCCAACTCTAGGTCTATAATGAGGGTCTGCTACTTTGCTTCATTTTTTGTGCATACTTCAGATAGTTGGAAAGATTAATGCATGAATACCTTTTCAAGATATATTACTATGACTCCCAGACCTGCTTTGTTGAGCCTACTGTCTTCCATTTCTTTTCTAATAGATTTTTTGGAGGCACCATCAATTTTAATTTCCCACATCTATGAATTATCTTGAATATAGAATACCACATCATTGGGTAGTTCATCATCATAGAAAGTCATATATACCAAGGGTTGATCTTCAATAAAGTGTATTAATTCCTAGACTTTGATAACTTTATATGTTATGAACCATGTATATAACTACTACAGAATGACTGTCCATCATGATAGATAACCATTTAACATTAGATGGCTGAGAATATACTCGAGCATGTTACTGCATTAGACCAGATGGACTTCGTGGTGCTGTAGGTAATGACTCCACTTCTGTACTGAAAATATTAATTCATAGCAGCTCTTCTTGATATTCAAATAATAATTTTCATCATCGATCATGATTTGGATAAGGTAATAGAGACTATTCTCTATGTTGACATCGTTCTTCTGTGTGAGGAATGCACCATGATATTTATTCATGGAGGTTACATATAGAATTATTGGTCTTCCCTTGACAGGTGTCATTAGAACTGATGGGATCAAGATTTATTTCTTAAGGTTGTTGAATGCGGCCAAAAAATCATGCATCAATTGATATTTGATCCCTGTTTCATCAACCAAGTTATGGTAATGTATTTTCCTGTGAGTTTACCTATGAAGTGATGAATGTTGGAAATATGCGCTTGAATCCCTCTCAACATAGTGAGGTTTAGATAAGGTGAAATTAAAAGGATGTAATTTTCCTTCTTAGGGATGACTTCGATGCCATGGTGTCATACAACGAAGCGAGAAATTTTCCCAAGGTAACACCGAATGCACAATTTAAGGTGTTAATTTTTAGACTATTCTACAGTAGTTTATTGAAAACTGTTTTTTGATTTGATAGGTGGTAAGATCATTGTCTCAACTTAATCAAAAGAACGCCCCCAAAATATTTGATCAACTTTCGAAGAATGTGTCTGGGGATGTGGTGCATGACATGCAGATATGTGTAACTAGAAGTTTTCAAACCAAAGGGATTTACGTTGTAGAAAAAAAATTCTTAGGGAGCCCGGATGGCAGTGTCCCCTTAATTTTCTTGGACCATCTAGATTTGATTTTAACCTTAATAACCATCAAGGAAAGAGAGAGCCTCATATCAAGCCATTTCATTTATTAGCAATTCTTTCATCAAGACTATGAAATCATCTTTCATTAAATACCGATTTAGATCCCTAAAATCAATAAAAAAATATGATCTTCCCATTTTTATTTTTGACAGGGACACTATTTTCAAGCCCGATCGGGTATTGGACTTCTGGAATGATATTTTCCCTAATTAGTTTTTCGACTTCATCCTCTATTTTGGATTTTTGTGTCTTGTGCATCCTATTGGATGCTTGCTTTAAACCAAAGTTGTCTTCTATATGTCTTAGGTGGTGAGTGGACACCTCATAATTGAGGCCTATATTTCTATATAATTCCATGTTAAAACATCTATGTTCTCATTTAGGAAGGATTTATATACCACTTTCTCTTGGGAAGGAAATACCGCACTAATCAGAGTGGGTCACAGGTCTTCTATCATACCCATATTGATTTCCTTGAGTTCATAAATGGTGGTAGAGACACCTTTCCCAAATGTTGGAGGGGAATATCTTAGATCTTCTTCTTCATACCCTATATCATCACCATATTCCTATTCATCTTCTTATGGAGAAACAATTAATGAGATGATTGTTCCATAATTGAGGGGCAAGTTTCAATTTCGGTTTATGGGATGTGAATCCACCTCTTTTGCCTCAACCATCAGTGGGGGCTTCTCTAGAGAAGATATAGTGATGTATAAATGAGTTTCCTCATCTTAGTTGAGGGAAGAGAAACATAATCTTGCCTCAGTGGGAGTGTTAGGGATTATTTGGACTTTTAATTATGGTTCAAGGGAATTTTTATCCAAATCCACTCCATTATATTGGAATTTAGTGAGCCTTTCAACATTATCAGGCTCATTGTCTGTGACCTAAATCATGGGGACTGCTTAATATGCATCAGAATTTTTACTTTTTCACTCAATATGATTGATGGGAAATATGTATTCTTCCAATATCTTCTCGAGGGGATCGGTGGGAGACATTTCTAAACCATTTGGTACAGCAATCCAATAATCACCATCGACTAGATTTCACTTCTCGGTTAGCTTTTAGGAACCTACATCAATATTGTATGATTCGAAAAGGTTGAATGGGGCCTTATCATCATGAAGTGTCCCACTCTATCCATTAATGCCACATTTGAGGCACAAATGGTAAAAGGGTGGGATTGATGCATGTTAATGTCGATAGGTATTTCTTAGTAGGGAATTGAAGGCCGTATTATTTCATACCACCAAAAATTCTAAGTGAGCAATGAGGTCACCAAATTAGGTTTCGAGATTAATTGGGCAAATGGATTATTCTTGATTTTTTTGTAGCCCAAAAGAGTTGTGATGTAGGGCACCAGATCATCCTCACTACATCCTAGTCGACAAAGTTTCCGTAGTGGCAGGAGATTAACTTTAGAGCCATTTTTTATGAAGGATTTTTGGATATTGAAAACATTTATCATGTTAGACACATATTTGGGTTTGATGTGTCCTTTCATGATGATGTCTTCATCTTGATCCATAAGGAAGATAACTTTCTCTCATTTTTCTATAGGATTGGTCTCTTTGCGGTAGAAATTAGTGGCTACTACCTCATCTTCAAACTTTTAAGGACATAATAATGCTTTGATGAGTGCTTCCCTGAGATCTTTGAATAGATTCACTGCATCTAATATTGATAACGTGGTTGGTACCGAAGATAAATATTTTAGAAGATAATAATTATCATCGAAAGATTGGCTCTTCTGAGATTGAGTATGCACTTTCACATGAGATTTAAGGGATTGAGCATTTGATGATGATGGTTAGTCCAATGGGATGGGATCTGGGGGAGCTTATATTAGTTGTGGATTGGGTTGGGATGGTCTGCTCACCTACTAAGGGAAATTAGACTTGTGTTCTTCCATTGATGAAAATTCTATAATGATTGGGCCGAGGTGACTTCTTATGGAGGATGGATAGTTTTCTTATCCCTGTTAGATCCTTTGGAGGGTCCTTCCATGGGTTTCTATAACAAGGATAGTTGAAGCAGGGTTTTGGGCATAACCTTTATTTCTACCATGGAAGCGTCTCACTTGATATCCCCAACATCTTTGGATTCTTACTTCGGTCCCCCAATTGGGCGTAGGGAATATTTTTTTATAACCATATTAATAATTGGAGAAGGGATCCATTAAGAATATGACATTTAATGATCAAAAATTAATCTCCTCTTTTGATGATGAATCTACCTCATCATCTGCCTCTGATGGTGTTGTTTGGTGGGATTGTGCTCATTGTGGAATTTGGCGGGGCAGTGCCCATTTCTTCATATCGGTTGGCATGAAATATGAGACTCTTAAAGCCAACATTATATTCTGTTAAATTTCATCTTCATTCACTCAATCTTCTTAACCCTTTTAACTGGGCTGCTTTTGGAGAGGTTGACCTTTGGAGGATTTTGGGGAAAAGGATGACAGATGTGTTTTATCAAGAGTTATTAGAGGCATAAATGGTTGCATCAATCATTCCTAGAGTATTCAATGATCTTTTTTGATCATTATAAAATTCATCCAATTATATTACATTTTCACCTTTTTGTTAAAAACTTTTTTCTACTACAGTCCTTCATCTGGGTCGGTGGTGGAATCTTATACCACTTGTGCTAGTAGTGGTTTCAGCTTGGCTTGTCTGGACTCTATCATATTTTACAAGAGGTCCTTGTATATGGAGAACGCATGGATGTTATGAACTAATATCTGGTGGAAGGGCCAATAATCTGGAAGGTCACCAAGACCCACATCATCATCCCTATTTATCTACATATAATGAACGAAGTTTCGTTTCATAGCAGCTACGAAGTAGCTATAGACTTGGTCAACCTAAAATGATTGAAATTTATTCTTTAACACCTCTAATTGATTTATTCTAGATCCTATTCATTCATATTGATGAGGTGGGGTGTATGTTGACATTTTGGGGTCCCGCACGGTTTGGTTCGTGGGGGGGGGGCTTTAGTGTGATAGAAGACACTTAATATCTTCCAACTCTTTTTAAAGGGGACAATGAAGCTTCATAGGTCTTGAGAATAGTCTATTCATATAAATCTTTTATACATTGTGTGATAGATGAGAATTCACAGAACCCACTTGTATACTTCACCGGTATGAGTGGTGTTCAAGGCCTGGCAAGGAGATTATTGATGAACATGGAAATCATCTCATATTTAGGGAGTGTCTGGTTTAAAGATTAATTCATACCCTTCCATCAGGAAATGATGTTTGAAACTCTATCATTCCCCTATTGTTTTCATTTCATGAGGCCCCTTACTATTTTTTTGGAAATGTTGAGATGAACTAGAATATGAACTGGCAGAGGAGGTCCTACCATACCTTTGATGAGTTAGCTGGTGAACTAGTGTACCACCAAAAGGTTGAAGCTTTCTGATTTCACACATAGTATTTGATATTCAAAGCATCATGTTTCTTTGGGGTTCCCATCATGCGATCATATTAAGATGCATAGTGAATCAAGTGTTTCTTCGGTTCACCTAAGGAATTAAACACTGGGAAAATAGGTTTCTAGAAATTTTGGCAGTGGCAGAATGTTACATACCTAGTCCGGGAAAGGATTCTTTTCTGGCTATATCGAATAACTCTTCCATTACATTACATCCAATAGAGTATTTAATGACTCAATGGTGTTCATGAGTCGTTGATGTGCATCTTGCAGAATCTAAGCATGGGTTGGTGCATCGAGGGGAAATTTGGTTGTGTTGGTGCTGTTGGTACTTGATGTGGATACCTGGACAACGTTATCCTCTCGAAATTAACCTAGATTTTCTCAGATTTTTTCCTCAATGGATTAAAATATTGGTATCCTTTCATGGAATGATTCAAATAGATTGGTTGTATTATTGTCGTATTGAATAAGTATTTGATCCTTTCTTCATCTTCTAGGTGAATTCCTCTTGGTAGAGTCACCTCTATTGGAACTGTTTGTTGATACTCTACCTAAGTAAAATATCTATTATGGATTCTTCCTTAGAGTACCTCAACACTGATTTTCCTTATCTGTTTCATTTCATCCTCATGTTGTGTGAATCTATCCTCATGTGTGATGGGCACATTAACATTGGGTGGAGGAGGTGAGTTGTATGTAACCTTATTCGTGTTATTATTCTTATCGAGAATTATAAAAGGTGGAAATGATGGATTAGCTAAGGGAGTGGTATGATTTAAGGTGTCCCCTTATTTCCAAGTACACTGACCTTGATGCTTAGTGTGGAATGCTTTTGGAAGGGAACCATATTATCTATCATCCTCCTCATTTATATTATCTTCAGTAAGGTATGTGGTATTGAAATCCATGATGTTCACCGAATCATATAACATTGGTGTTGGTGTATATGGTGTTGAATGGTAGGAGTGTCATTTGTGTCCCTTTTTGGATATTATACATCCATTATGGGACCCTCTATGAGTTTCTTAGGGAAGAGTGACTTGAAGGGATCCTTGACATGACCTGGTAGAATGCCTCTTCTCTGGGGTACATTAGCCCCGATATGAGATAGATTAAGTAACCTATCTATTTGTTTGCCTCCCCAAGAAGGAAATGATTGACTTCCACTGGGTGGGTGGTTGAGGTAAAAACTCTCCCTCCACTATGGGATGGGGATACTCCCATTCTCCCATGGATGTTTCTGAACCTTGATTTTTTATGGGGTAACATTTTATTAAAAATTCCCCCGGCCCAGGGGGCTATGGTTTCTCCCATTATATGGAAATTGGTACATCTATTTCATTTTTCTTGATCTCATGCATCCTGATGCAGGAATGATCAAGATATAGTGACAGATCTACACAAGAATCATTTTCTTCTGAGGAATTGATCAGTTCTCTTTGATTAGATTCCGTTAGGAAAGATTCCAATTGAATATTCTTAGTGGCTTGGTTTAAGAGATTTCTGATTTCTTGGTCTCTTCGGGTTTGGTGCTTTTGAGACTTACTCATGTCTGGTCCTTTCTTAGCATGTCATAATTCATGAATAGGTAATTTTTTTGGCTACCATATTGTGATGAAAGAACTGTAGGAGTCTATTTCTAGTGGGTTCTATTGGATGGGACATGAGGTGAAGTGTAGTGATCCATGTTCTCCCCACCCTTAGAGCTTAACACCAGATGTGATGTCATCGATGAGGAAACCCAATTTTTGTAGTGCGTGAAGGATATCCAACTAAAGGTTTATCTTTTTTCTATTATAATAACAGATATCATGAAGACAGAAGGGCTTCTAGGTAAATTTTCCAATGAAGCTCCCCAAATATACTAACTTGGTCTGTATACCCATCATAGGGTAGAAATTTTATTTTTAATTGGTAGAGAGTTTTCTAGACCTTAAGGTGAATGTTGTGAATATATTCTCCTGAAAAATATTTTGGAATGTCGAACTGAGAAGTGGGTGTGGGCCAGAACATAACCGGTATGTCGTCTCTAGTAAGTTTCCTTCTCATAAGAAATATATTTTTTTGTTCTTTTTCTTGGGATTCATAAACTTGTTGTTCCTAACATGAATGTTTTGTGATGATCTCATCATGAGTAATGGGGATAGTTGGGATTTCATTGATGTAGGAAAAAAATGAGGGTGGATAATAGGATGAGTGTGGCCCATGGACGTCTCTTGGATGAGAAATCATGTCACATATCATTGATGTACTTTCTATCATATCCAACCCTATACTTCCATGGACCTCAGAATATGAGGGCTTTCTCTTATTTTATCTAGTGGGGGAGGACCTTATTACTATTGTGAATTCTAACTGCAGGGAGGGCCTTCACAATTGGTGTCTTGATGTCGAGGACTACCATCAAAGATTAGTTTCTGACCATAGAGAGAGTTACTATTGTGTATACCCTAGAGTGTACCTTCTGGGTGGACCACAGTAGGGGGAGTACCTTCTTGATTGTTAGTGTCATTGTAGGGAGGACCATCACAGTGAATTCTATCATGGAGATGTCTACCATCATAGATTGATATCTAGATTCAAGGAGAATATATATATTGTTCTTCTTGGGGTGGACCATTAGAATGTACTTTAGTGAGGGGAGGACCTTCTCGTTTCTTGGTTTCATTGCAGTTTGGACCTTTTCAACAACTTACATCATGGTGAGGAATACCATGATAGATTGATGTTTTACTATAGGGAAAATAATATCTACATCGTATACCCTAGAGAGGATCACTAGGGTGGTTAGCAGAAATAGGATGAACTTCTTAATATTTGATCATCTTGTCAAGGGGAGGGATTCCATGACACTCATCAGGAGATAGGATATCATGATTGATCATTTTTGGACCATGGAGTAAGCCCCAATATGTGATCCTAGGGGGACCTTCGAAGCTACTGGTTACAACATTGTAGGGAGGACCTTCCCGACTACTACTGCTGATTCCATAATTTGGTAATGTATCAATAGGATACTGATCCAATATTGATAGTTTTTTATGGAGTCAAGAACTCTAACTTATACTACAATAGAATCATTAATGTTCTCCTTATTTTCTAGTGACCTTTGGAACCATTTGTTTTTGGGTTCTCTCTTACAGGACAAGAGGGAAATGTACTATTGGCAACAACCTTCATATACAGGACCCTATTTGGTTGTCTCATGAATTGATTCCAAGATATGCTAATGAGTATCTTGAGTTCTAGTAGGGATATATTCTTTCCCTGGAGTAGCCACCATGATGGACCGGTGTCCCCCATTTAGAAATAGTGTTTGTTATTAATCCAGTTGTCCTTGTATCATGAAATATAGTCGTTGACCCTCCTGTACTGAAATAGGGATGAATGTTTTCTCAAGAGTAACCACTTTATTTTTTGGAAGAATAACTCCATCTAGGGAGATGAGATCATTAGCTCAACTTCTCACTTTTTCCATAGATGTGATAACATCTTGAAAAGTTTGGAGGATATGGTATGGAATCAACTTTTGATTCTCCATCATTTCCAATATGTGGTGAGATACATCATTGGATATGATGGGTATAAATTACCTTTCTTATGTCGGAGCAGGAGTTTGTGAATTCTCCAGTCATACATGAGTTTCTATTGGGGAGTGACAGTTCTCTTGTGCCAGGGAAGAGGAACCAGTATCCCTGTAATTATAGCTAGGATACATAGGCTATATTATCTTGTTTCCACCGTATATGACTGGTGGGATTTATATTTTAAACCAAGAATTTTCATCTTCTCATTTTTCGTTGTATTTTTTCAAAAGTCTTGACGTGCATCTATAATAATGTGACTCTTCATACATTAACATGCCACTATATTAAACTGATGGGATTCATATTGGTATGCATAAATATTTATGTGCCTCTTGATTATAACCATATTTTACTGTTGGGATTCATATTAATTGGAAGTGTTTTATGACTATCCATAGTTTTCTTCCTTATTTAGATAGTATGATTTTTGTTCATCTGTAATAATTTTTGTATTATTTCACCTAGTTCCTATCATATTTGGATGGTGGGCTTCCAACACATTGGAGGGGATTTTCATATGCCTATAATTTTCTACCCAATGTACGTAGTGGGATCGGTGAGAATTGACTGGAATTTGCACCATCATGTATTGTGCCACTGTATATCTGGGGTGGGTTTTACAAGTGGGAGTCGTGATATGTGTTCTCTCATAGGTTGCTGCCTTATCTCCGTGCTGGGATTTATATGAAGAGGAAGAGTTGTATGTATTAAATGGGTACGCCGCCATGTTTTTTATGGAAGATATCCATTTCATAATCCAAGGTAATGAACAACACCTAACATTGTATTCTCTGAACTCAGAAGGTAACCCAAAGGGCCCATGTCCATTGGACTTCAGCTGGTTCCCTCGGCATGAGATCCTCTTCAGAGTGGGGATATTGGGTTTTAGAATGCTAGCAGTGACGTTCTCCAACAAGATCCTTCATGAAAGGTTCATGTACAGTTGGGATGAAGTTATTTGCATCCAAATCATCTTCCTCTCTAAGGTTAGGGAGTTACTTGTCATCATGCTGTAGGGACAGGCTCAGGAAGTGATTTGAGATGGCCAGTGGTTCTTTGTGGTGCCAGATTTCTGTCCATGTATGAAGATGTAGCTAGAAAGACTTAATCAATTTGAGGTCCTACATTTGATCCTCCACCATGGGGAGGGTACCATTTTGGTGGTACTCTTTGATCAGCATGTGTGAACCCCAACGTTGAAGATGATGGGTTTGAGAGGGAGTCCTATTTTTATCAAGTACCCAGCCGCATGTATGGCCGCTTACACCTATGTATGAGAAAACTATTATGATGCCATAGTATTGAAGGTAGATCTGTGAAATGCATGAAATATATATGTCATAAGTAGACAAAACCCCCGGTAGAAGTATAATTTCATGATTACACGAGTAATTAATGGTCTTTCATTTTCCTTTTCCTTTTGAATGTGAAAAGGTGTTTTTGTGGGGTGATCATACACCTTGGTTTATGATTAATATCAGGTTCACAATTATTATTCTTACACAATTCACACTGTATCTTACTTACATAGATGTGGTGTGAGATGATGGTCCCATGTGGACTGGGCAGTGTATCCTTTTTATGTTGTGAAGGAGGTTCCACAGTTGAATGGTCCCATATGGTGATTCAAACGGGTTAAGTGTCTATGAAATTGTCCCATGGTAGATACGATTTCCTTATATGGTTTCAAGTGGGATAGTTTCAGAGCTTAAAACACCCAAATATGATTTTATCCACGATTCATGGACATTATTTCCAAATACAGGTGCCCATTGGATGATTTGGCCAATGACACTTAATGAACCATTTGTTGAAAGGATGGGAGGTTGGGATCATCAAAAGCATTTGTTGGTAATTTTTTTTATTCTAGGACTCTTTTATATATTTAAGAAATGTTCATATGTTCTTGAATCCTTGGTTATTTCCTAAGAATGTGTCCAATGATTACACCTGGGTTTCAAAATAAATCATGTATATACACGGATCATAAATTATTTAGATAATACTAGTTTAAGATATGTGATGAGTCCCTCTAGTGTTTATCATCATCTGGGGGGAGGATGTTATTTCACTATCAGGATATAACCCATAATATGGGATTCCTATGTATCCTAATTAAGGAATGTGTAACCCACACAATTTGGTTTGAGTTGGGACTTGCACCATTGAGGCGGCCCAATTGTGGGGGCGTGATTGGGGATAACCTTAAAAAAGGATTCCCTTCTATCTTAGGCCTTGGATAGGCCTCCTACATATCCTTATTTGGTAGGAATTAGAGTTCTTGTAGTTCATTTAATTTGGGACTTATACCTATGTAGAGGCCCATTTTTTTGGTGTGATTGGGGATAAACATTGAAATGGATCCGTTTTTATCTTAGGCCTCAGACAGGAGTCTTACATATCCTACATGGGGTAGGAATCCGAGTTATTATAGTTCATTTTCCTTTTGGACTTATACTTATGAGTGGGACCCTTTTTGGGAATTATATGGATGTCATGATCACCACCAACCTGTAATCCCATGTGAGTTATGATCAGTGTGAGACAAAATGGGAGGGAGTGGATCAAAATATAGCATGCCCCACATCATATAATGATCAATGGTACTAGATCCTAAAGGGTGAGAGAGAGGAGTCCTGAATGTGTCTATTTCTTCCCTTGAATTTTCATATCCCAGATAGTTAGTTTAACCTATCTAGGTATGCCCTAGGCAAAGGTAAAGAGTAGCAATGATGAAACCTCATGCATGAAAATCCAGTGGATTACCTCAGTAGGAGTTCCCTAAAATTGGTTCTGGGAAAGTGGAGGAATGTTTCTTCACATTAAATGGAAATTAAAGTGTGATTTTCCTAAGGTATCACTAACCCTCATCGGAGGGAATGGATAGTGACTACCCTTGACCCTGAGAATGGGGAGGTTCATGTTAGTATCCCAAAATTGGACCCAAGGTTTTCATGGGAATATAAACTTATGGACATTCCATGGGTCTTCACCATAAATGGGATTATATATGTGACTCTGCATACAATAGGTGGGTAAACTCAAATGGTCAATCTGATGCACTTGGTGGTTTTATCATATGGGTCAGGTGGATTTGGAAGAGGCTTAGGCAGGATTCCGTTAGACTGGTTCATGAAGGGGCTGTGGATGAGGTGATGAAAATGAAAGGAGATTATCTAAGTTGGATAGGGGAACATCTGAGGGTACCACACTCCATGTACGGTTTCTTCATGTGGGATGGGGAGCATCCCTATGTAATATGTTGTTGCATGGGTGGAGGGACCAACCACATACCATGATCGTATGTGGAACTAGATATGGCCCACATTTCACTTTGCTATATAGGGATAGGTTCCTAGAGCATAGAATATGGCTACACGGCTCCATGTTTTGTCTGTGTAGCTCAATGTCACGTGACACAAGGTCTCATCCATGCAGCCTTGCACTACATGGGGTGTCATAGTGAAGAAGGGGAACTAGTTTCAATGATTTTCAAGAATTTTATCCATGATGTGATCATGGTTCACAGTATGCCAATAAGGTTCATGATCTACCCATTATTATGTTTCCTTAATTATTTTTCCACTATGCAACATGTTTTATACCAAAGAGAATTCATTTGAATAGGTCTGTGCCCCTTCAAACAATCTCTTCATAAACCTTCTCAAAATTTTGTCCAATCCTTTGAAATATAGTCCTCTATCCTTTGTCCTCTCTCATTTTCTGTTTATAGAGTATTAGAAAACTATAACTATGGAGCTTTCAATACCTTTTATGGAATCCCATGGAGAGATCATCCAGCCTGCGGATGACTCGGTCAATAGAGTCCTGTATGGATATGGTTCATAGTCATGAAAATTATTGCCTCAATCCGACTAATGACTTTGTATTGTTCATGGGGCGCTTCTAGTTTATATTCTTTAGGGATCTATCATGTTTTTGGGGATGGTACATTGGGGAATTTTTCTCTGCCTCAATTCAAAAAACGAAAAAATTCATGACCACTGTATGCGGGGGTGGAATTATCCACCTCCATTTCACCAATAACGTAGTTTGCATTGATAATGGGCGTTGTTTTCATCATTTCACATACTTCTTAGTTTACTATAGATTCCTTCCAAAAAACTTTCCCAAAATTCAGTATGTGGACCACTTTGGGTCCTTTTACAAATTTTGATTCTTAAAAAAAATTCAATATATCCTTCATTAAGTTTGTTTTCTTTCATTTTCCAAAGTCATGGGAGTATTTAAATTCCCTTTTTATAGTTTTATGGATCCTAAAATGACACAAATAGTTTTTGGGAGGAATTGTATGCTTTGATGGGATGAGTGCGGGTTAATAAATATTATCAGTAGAACTGAGAAACACATTATGATTCAAAGAATACCATGACCCCTTAACCATTTCAATTTAAATAGGGTAACAAAGAGAATGGTGATGTGAGTAAGAATCTATGTGGATCTGAGAAACTGACCATAGATGATCAATCTTGACCATCATGGAAGAGTGGTCTGGTTAATTTGAATTCATCCATTATGAAACCATTGTTTGATAATTCTTCATCCCCTTAATTACTTCTTATCATAATATTGATCTTATGGGTTCTCATGTTGAGATGATTCTTTTTGTTTTAGGACTCCAAACACATCTAGTCCAATGAGAACGTCGATCCTTTATATTAATATAATTTTCTATAACAATTGATGTGAGTGGATTGATTTGAGACATCTCGGTGATTGAGTGATATTTATGTGAATTAATACATGATATGGATTGGTTGAAAATGTTTAAAAATCCCACATCAACTGTTACACACAAAGGGATAATTTTAAATATGATTATAGAATCAAGCATATGTTTAGTGGAGATTAAAATGTAATTGAATGTGGTGAAGGATTTTTGGAATTAGTAATGGGAACTATCTCATACTAGTTGGTATATTTAATTGTATAATCAATGGATGGGATCAAGGATTTTTTTCCATAAAATTATTATTACTTTCCTGATGGATTTCCTATAAATTTCTCAAGGTTTCTACCTAAAAGGGATGTTGAGTTAATTATTGATCTTTTAATAGGGAAAATTATTATCTAACTTCAATAATATTGGAGTGAACTAATAAAATTAACAGGATAGAAATTCATGTTGGAAGTGTTTTAAAGAAAGGGTTAATTAGAAAATGTATGTCACCTTGGGAAACCCTGGATCTTTTTTTGAAAAAGGTAAATGTAACTCTTAGTCTCTGGGTAGATTATCATAATATTAAACATGTTATGATAAATACATTGTATTTATTTCCACACATTGAGGATTTTTTTGATCAATTGAGGGGAGCCTAGTGATTCTCTAAAATGGTCTTAGGTTTATGATTTCCCCAGTTGTGGGTTTAGATGGAGGATATTCTAAAGATAACATTGAGGAGTAGATATAGCCATTAAAAATATGTGTTCATTCCTTTTTTTACTTACTAATTCACCATCTATCATTATGGAATTAATGAATTGGTTATTTCAAATGTATTTGGATTCTTTTTTGGTGGTGTTTGTGGATGTTATACTCAATTATTATAAGACAAAGTATCAACATCAAAAAAAATGATGACTGTTTTGTGTATCTTGTGGGATCATCGTCTAGAATCCAAAATTTCATAGTTTGGTTCTGTGATACAATTGTGAGATCCCTTTTCACAATTTATATTTGAAAAATTTGATTCATTAGGTCCATAAAAGTTATAGTATTTGATATCTTGGAAAAATAAAAACAATGTCTCTAAGATTCATAGTCTCTTTGGCCTGGCTAGTTATAACTGATGTTTGGTCCATGAATTTTCATTACATGATTCAAGAGTGAATTATTTGAAGAAAAATAGTGATCCATTCCAAAGTATATATGAACATCATATGTATTTTTTAAATATTAATATTCTAATTACATTAACACCGATCTTCATATTGTCTGATTAAGACATTGTTACATAGTGTATTATGATTCTTAGGATATGTGGTGGGTGAGTGTTCTCTTGTAGAGAGATCGTGTTTTTGTTTATCTCTCATGGAAGTTATAGTTTCATGCGAATAAATACCTAAAAAATATTTGGAATTATCTAATGTGGTCTATGATATCATGATCTTTCATCATTACCTCTTTAGTGACAAATTCATAGTGTTTACACATCATAACATCTTGATTAACATATTCTCACAATGATATTTTAATTTAAATAAAATTAGATGGATGAAGTATATTAGAATTTTATACATTTAATTTATGTATAAAACCAGGTAAGGGTAACATAATTGAAAATTACATTTTAAGAATTTCATATGTTCAGTTGGAATAAGAGGCTTGAGATCAATGGTAGGTGATGTTGGTGATAAATGACTTGCATTATGATTTTGATGACTAAGGCCATATTGCAGTTTTATTTTTGGTTTATTTTTTTCTTAGTTTTGTGGAGATGGTTAAATAGGAACAAGAATTTTATTCTAAATGGATTTTTATGGGGCATAAACTCAATGGTGGAGAGAATATTGAGGGATGGAAGCTGTACATAAGATTATAATTATCATTCTGAGATAAGATGGTTCCACCTTTGTATTTCCTAGAATCACATATTCTTGCATACCACCATTCAAGATGATTTTTTCATCATATAATTCAAAATATTCATAAGTCTCTAAAAATAAATTTTTTGTGGTATGGCATGAAAACAAATGTTGGTGAGTTTTTCTTGAGATTCCTCATATGTCAGTAGGATACAAAATAGAACGAGTAAACATTGGGTATTTTAGATTCCTTACTGATTCCCATGAGGAAATGAGATAAAATATCTATATATATATTTTAACAAGTCTTATAATGGTATTTTTGGAACACAATTCTATATGTTTGATAGTGGATCAGATCACAATTTCAACAAATTTAATCTATATTCATGAATCCAATACAGTGGAAGACATGTCAATAATATATATCTGAGAATTAGTAAAAAGTAATGAAATACCTATTTTCAATAGTATCATACTAAGTTTCGAGGATTACAACTATTTTTTATCATTATAGCAAGGCCTTGGGATTCAGTTTACTATGAGCATGACATATTATCCTTATATGAATGGGAAACTTGAAAGGACAATACATATATATGAATACATGCATATGGATTATGTATTGTATTTTGGTTACTCATGAGAGGAGGAAAAAACAATAATGGATTTATCATACAACAATAGTTATCACGTCTTGATACATATGGGTCCTTTTGAACCATTGTATGGGTGTCCTTTTTTGTTCTCCTCTTTCATGGGTGGTTATTGGAGAAACATCATTGGTTGGACAAATCCTTGTGAAAGATACATCAATGATGATTAAATTGATATTAAAGAGGATGTAGACAACATAGACTCATAAAAAATAATATGCAGATCATTGAAAATGGACATAGAAATTTTAGGTGAGTTATCATGTGTTATTCAGAATATCTCTAGGATTTGGACATCCTTGTTTTGGGAAGCATGTAAACTTATCCCCGCAATATAAAATCTCAATTGATATCAGTGAATGGGATTTTCAGGACTAATATCAGTTGTAATTTACACAAAGGAACATGTTAATGAATAATTTGTTTCTTGTATCTTTATTAAGGAAGTATCAACCTAATCCCGGCAATGTGATTCGATGAAATCGTGTCAAACTAGATTTGAATTCTAGGTTGATTAATGTGTTGGTATGGATTCTGGATAGATAAGATAAAGTTTTTCAAGGGAAAAAATAATTATATCACAGGTTTTAGGTAATCATGGTTTGATTCAAGAAAAAAATTGAATTTTAAAAGGAAATGTTGGATAAATAAATGCAACTCTTTTAGTAAAATGTTGGTTTTGACCTTTTTTGGTACAGAAATACCAAAGTTGGGGAGAATGAAGAACCCATTGTTTCTGGTATTTTACCATTTATTTATGTATTTTAAGTATATAAAATATTTTGGGTTGAATTTTAATAGTTTTAATATGAGAGTTAAAGTATTTTTATGCTTTTATGGAGGTATATAGTTTTGGAATAGTTAGTAGAAAATGTGAAACACCAAGAAATTATGTAACCAAAAATAGTGGGAACTGGTTTGGAATAAGGTTAGAAACAAGATTTGGTCAAACTATTCTTTGTCCTAGGAGAAACCGTGATATGATAAATAGAGGAGAATACAAATACGAGTGCCTTATTTATCAAACCATTCAAGCAAATAGAGTTTTATGAGGTAGTTACTTGTGTATGGTTAGCACATCAGTTTTCTAACCATGTACCCTAATTGGAAACCGTGAAAATTTATATTTGAAATGCATAGATCTAATTAGATTTACCTCTTAAAACAATAATTTCCCCCAAAACAATTTATAAAACTAATTACTCTTTCGCATAGGGATGGAGAGGAAATTACCTTCGATCTTGGATCAATTACTAGGTAAATATAAGTTTGTTGGAGGTCCAGATTCATTGGTAAGTCCTCATTGATCATCATATTCATTATATTTCTTTCTATTCCCCCTATTGAAATCATAGATCTAATCTATTAGGGGATATATTTATGTTTCTTGGTGTAAATAATAATTATCTCTAATATATTTTATTAAAGGTAACAAGATCAATTGATGCATCTAAGGGTTTGAAGTATGGATTTTGTAATTATTGTTCCATTCCTTATATTCACCAATGTTTGGGAGGTCAGTGGATTCATTATCATATTATCTTTTTTTAGAAATGATGTATTATATTCAAAATTATTGAAATGTATGAAAATATTGTGAATCCTTTTTAATATTTTATGGTACACTATTTAGTTATGTTTTCTTGGAGATTTAGGGAAGTTGTTGGTTTTGTGGAAATCACTTTTGGTTCATGATTTTAAAATGATGCTTTCAAAATTATG
The DNA here is from genome assembly GCA_963277665.1 of Viscum album. NCBI lineage: Eukaryota > Viridiplantae > Streptophyta > Magnoliopsida > Santalales > Viscaceae > Viscum > Viscum album. The sequence goes on from OY728129.1 coordinate 670,885,963, forward strand.
ATATGGTGTGGATGAATTTAAAACTTTTCCCAAATAGTTTATAGAAAGGAATTTTACAGAATAAATTAGATTGGAATGGGTTTTCATACATGGTGGCTTGAATTCATGTTTCATTTTTTGAGGCCTAGTTAGAATATGAAGTAGTTCATGATTCCAATGGTGTAACAACACATGATAATGGGTACCTTGTAATGAGTTGGTAGATTGATGAGAGATCACTGATGAGTGTGGAAAAATCACCTAATAAGGAATGTGTGGGTGTGTGTAATTATGGAATGGTTATTACAAATGTATTCGATAATACGTTTTTATGGTTTTGAAATGTGTTTCTATGGAACTTCTTTTCTTTTGATTTAAATTATTAAAATTCATTAAAACTATTTTTCTCTAAATTTTTTTATCTAATTTTTTATAAAAATGTTCTAAACTAGTGGAATAATTTGGGATTTCATTGGTTAAATACAACTTATTTTCATACTCACCCCCTTCTTGGTCACGTTGGTATGTTTGTAAATATTGTAAATTGATACATGGGTAAAGGAATGGTATCCCAATTCTTTAGTGATTCTTCTTGATTCCTTGGGGTGGGCATGGGGACTTGGATACTAGTGTATATTTGGAATTACTAGTTAGTGTATTGGGTGTCTTTTATATTTTTGTTTTTGTTTTTCACTTGTACTCTGATATTGATTTTGGTTTGGTTTATAGTGAGTTGTATTTTCTTGTACTCATATATCATCTAGTGGTATGTTTGATTATTTCACATAGGCAGGATGCATATAAATAATGATAAAGCAGTCCTGAATTGTTTATGAATCTCTTTGATATTATTTCCAATATTTGGTGTATTTGGGATGTCACCAAAGGCATAGTTTTACCTTTCCCTCCTCCCAAGACAATGGTTGAAGGGTAGGATGTTACATGTAGGGTTTATTTTTTTTACTTCGCAACATCAATGATATCCCCACTAGTTGCTATAATTATACTTCCTTGAATTGATGGTATTTTGTTTAGAATCCATTTAAAGAATAAGTAATTCAATGGGAAATTTAAAATTTTTTACGTTGACTAAAAGTATATATACCCTGTTATAATGAAATGTTATTGACCTATCAACTACTTATAGAGAGAAATATATTAGTTTCAGTCCATTAAGTCCCAATTTTGAAATAAGAAGTAATAAATAAGATTGATTCTTCCCAAAAGCCACAAAATAAACTGATCACCTCACATTATCCCTTTATAACATAAATTAAAAATATTTAATTGTCTTTAAATTTAGGTGGTAACTTATTTTGAAGGAAACCACTATAGGAATCAGTAATTATAACGGTGTAAAATTATCACCATTTTCTTTTTTAGCCATGAATATTTTATGAAAATTTATATAGAAAGTAAAAAAATTTAATTCTATTTTAAATGACATATAGAATTTAAATTTACTATCTTCTAGAGTAATTTCATGTAGTTAATATCCTCAATGTTTTAACTCTATATTGAAAGGGAATGAAATATCTGATATTCTTCAAAAGAGGTTGATTTTTAATATTCTCATCATGACTAAAAATATTATAACATTATTTTATAATTTTTATTTTCATATTTCATTATTCTTCAAAATTTTTGTCACAACCCGTCCTCAGGACCCGTGTCGTGACTACCCGAAGCCCGCCTTCCATAGGCCAGGGGCAGGTGACTAGCACCAAGGTATAAATCACGGTAAAATGGAAGGCATTGCCTTTGTAAAGTAAACAATCACCTCTGAGTAAGCAACCGGAAAAAGTAAACACTAAGTAAAAACAGAGTACAACTATAAGTGCGGAAAGTAAGTGGGCCAGAATACAAACCCTAAATGAAAGTAAAGTACAACTCGAAAGGGAAAACATCAACTGAAAAGTAAAAGCCGCTACGCGGAGCTGTCCACTGGAAATCCCACCTGAAAGGTGGGTACAGATAGCTCCACTGCTCCTTGGGTCCCGCCGTCCGCTCCGAGTACGTCCCGCCCAGTGGTCCTCCACCAGGTACCGTCCTGCTCTGTAAGCCTCAGCCACGATCAACGTTGTCCGTCGTCTGCAACCAACACAACGTAGTGCGGGTATAGCCCGTGCAGGGGTGAGTATAAGCTACTCAGTAGGGACCCCGAGACCCCCGAAGGTCTCCCAAAATCCACAAAGGATAAACCACAATGGAAAGATACAATAACGAAGTAACAACCGACACTGCTTCGGTATATGCCCATACATATACCAAAGTCAACAATTCCAATACGCTCCAACCTCCGAGCCCAAGTACAACTCAGTCCACACAGGAAAGTATACGTATTCCACACAGGAAAGCAAAACGTAATCCACACAGGATAGCACAACACAATCCACATAGAAAGCAAACAGAATTCATCTCACACAGGTATACATCATCGAAAAGGTGAAAGAGATGATCAGACATAGATACTGAATCATCTAAGGTGGGACCCACATAGGATACAAGACCAGCTGTCTTCATTGTTTCATCTATGCTGGGACCCACATAGGATACAAGACCAGCACTGAATCATCAAAGCTGGGACCCACATAAGATACAAGACCAGCACAGCTAGGACCCACATAGGATACAAGACCAGCTGTCTTCATTGATTCATCTATACTGGGACCCACATAGGATAAAAGACCAGTACTGAATCATCTAATCTGGGACCCACATAGGATACAAGACCAACAGTTTTCATTGATTCATCTATAATGGGACCCACATAGGATACAAGACCAGTACTTGAATCATCTAAGTTGGGACACACATAGGATACAAGACTAGCACAGCTAGGACCCACATAGGATACAAGACCAGCTGTCTTAATTGATTCATCTATACTGGGACCCACATAGGATACAAGACCAGTACATGAATCATCTAAGCTGGGACCCACATAGGATACAAGTCCAGCATAGCTGGGACCCACATAGGATACAAGACCAGCACTCTTCATCGTCGCAGTCCACTGAGGATCTCTGCACAGTCGTCGTCGTCGAAGTCGCAGCCAGCACTAGGGTTCCCGCACACAACAAGCTCGTTCGGGAGGGTCCGCTCCACGAGCCGAGAGGCTGATACATCAACTGACACAAGGTCCAGATTTGATGTATCCAAAAGTTCTGTATCGTCAACAGGAACTCAAAGTCGCAGACGGCGCGTTAATCGGACGCCCGGTCTGAGAGTTATTGGCTTTTCCGTCCCAGGGGCCCAGTTGGTTTCTAAGTCAAAACCAACCCGGCCATACTCCACTTGCGTCCAAACCTCGTTCGGAGTATGCCAAAAGATCCGTATCACTTAGAGGAACTCAATGAAGTTGATGACCCGTCAATCGGACGTTCGAAGCTCAAGATATGTGCGTTTCCGCTCCGAGGGCCCTGTTGGTTTTGTGTACGAACCAACCCGGTCAAACCCAAAGTATTCCGAAACCTTGAGTGCAATATACCGAACCGACCGCCTCGATCCAGGGATCGTGTTTCCGCTGACGGCGCGTCAATCGGAGGTCCGTAGCCCAAGATATGGGTGTTTGAACCAACTCAGTCCAAAAATAGGGGGTATGGGCCCGACCCGGCCCAACCCAGTACCCCCTGGGTCGGCCGAACCGGGTCGACCTGGCCCGACGACCTGGCCCGGCCCGGAAACCCGTCCCAGCCGGCGGCATAGCGGCGCGGCCAGTGCGGCCAGCGTGCTGCGCGACCGTGCCCAAGGGAGGTGCGTTTCCCCTCCTTAATGAAAAACGGCGACCCCCCTTTAAGGGGCCGAGCCATGTGCAACCCAGGGGGTTTAACTCCCCAGTTTTTCCCCTGTAACGGCCGGCCAGCGCAGGGCCAGCCGGTTTCTTGCCGCGGGACACCGCGGTCCCTCGCATTCCGGCACCGGCGGCCGGAGTTCCAGCCGCCTTCTTCGAATTCTCTGGCGGGTGGTTTTTCCGGCCGCTACTTCCAGGATGGCTGCAAATTCATCCGGCGCGGCGTGACGACACCGCGTTCTTCCGCCACGGGCCGACTCCGGCCGCGGCCTCATTCATACCCACGACGCAGCGCGACGGCGTCACGTTTCTTCTTCGTGGCCCGCGTCGTTCACGTCTCCTTTCGCTCAAGCGCGGTGCAACAATGCATTACCGTCTTCGCTAATCAACATGAAGAATAGAAAAGGGGGAGGGGTATCGTCCATGTTTTTGCGGACCGATCGCCTCCCATTATATCGATTGCAGTTGGCCGAAACATAAAACTTTTATCCTTCACAATTTTTAATTTAAATACAAATTGGAACATGGCCTTTAGATTTAACTTTCATATTCGAAGGAAAGAAATCACCAACTTAAAATAGTCGAACCCCTACAACCTCATAAATAAAAAGAATCATAACAATAATCCCAACCCACAAATTAATCTTCGCGGATCAACATAATATTTAGTTGATCCGCGTTCTTAGATTTAGAAGGGAGTAAACAAGGGTTCACCAACAATCACAATTTAAATTCCATACCTCGGTTCAGGAACGGTGCACGTCAACGATCCGCGGAAGTTGGGCGTCGCAGAAAACAAACGTCGTTTCCGTTAACGTCGAGGTGCATTCGAAGAGGAAATGTCGTTGGAAGAAGTTGTCGCGTTCTTCGTCGGAGATATTCTTAGTTGAATAACGGTGTTCTTCGTGTTTTTCATCGAGGATGAAGAAGAAGAAGACTTCACAGTTCCCAATCCTCTCAAGGTGGAAAAAACTCTAACAATAAAAAAATAATACCAAGTCTTAATTTATTAACACAACCTAACCATTTGAATTTCAAGAGTTTGAAATTAAGTAACTCACTTAATTAATTATAGCAAGTTGTCAAAAATTAATGAATGTGAGTTAATGGGGAGTTAGGAAATTTAGGGGTTAAGAGGAGTTAAGGGATTTGAAAAGGTGGGGGGGTTCGTGTGGGACCCTCCCTTTCAATTATCCACACATGGGAAGTTGGGTGGATGTGGGCGCCACCACCAACTTCCCATGGGAGAAATTAACCACCTTGACATGAAATAAAATTGATCCTAAATTTTATTTACTTTTTTAATTACACCCCATTAATTAACTTCTTCTCCCGCACAAACGCAACTACAGTAAAGGTTCCCTTAAGTGATTACCGGCGTTGCGAGTTCATCGGTGTAATCGGATTTCAATTCCGAGCACCGATTCAAAAGATAGGAATTCCCGCTCATTCGTTCACTGAATGTACCCGAGCCAAACTTCGGATATTGATTCCGGGCACTCCGGGCCTCGAAATCAGGCACCGTCAAGAAACTGTGTTCTTGTAAAATTCCAAAGAAAATTAAGAAAAAAATTTCCTTGAAATTTCTGGGTCTTTACATTACTCCCACCACAGGGCTTTACGTCCCCGTAAAGCTTCAACACAAACTAGGGATACAAAGGAGATAGAGCTAGGTGGTAAGCCCACTCGCCAATCCTGCTGAGGACCTGGAAGGGTCCGATGAAGCATGGAGACAACTTTACACCTCGGAAAAATATCCGTAATCCACGTCGAGGTGAGACCTTCATGAAGACGTGGTCGCCATCCTCAAACTCTTGTGGCCTCCGCCTCCTGTCAGCGAAAGACTTCTGTCAGCTCGGAGTTGTCTTCATCCGCTCCTGGATGACCTGGACCTTCTCTATCGTGTCCTAGACCACCTCTGGTCCCACAAGAGCTACTATGATTTCTTCTTTTCCGATAAGAGAAATCCGGTCTCCAATTCCTATTAGAACTAAAACTCAAAACGACTGCTGCCACGAGGGTAAGGTTGGCCGACTCCAGAGTGATCGGTCGCACCCTCCCGTGCATGAGTTTAACTTGTGCTGCCCAGGGTTTCCTTTTCGCCGACCAAGGAAAACTCATCCCGACGTTTGCCTAATACCGTCAATTTGAGTATGAATAGTGATTTCCAAATTCATACTCAAACTAATGTCGTAAGGCCTCGACGCTTCCACCAAGAGGTCCCAACCGAGACTCTCGCCTCAAGGGTCAGATCACACCGTCAGCGTAAGTGTGACTTTCGAGTCTCCTCCCAATGGTATCTCCAGACGTGAGGGTCAAGTCAATGGCTTAACCAGAAACTCTAGGTCTGGGACTAGATTCATGGAATGAAGGGATGATATGTTTCGATGTCTGTGGCTACGACAGCTAGTAGAAGACAGAGTCCATATTTCGAATCATCCGTAGAGCCCTTTTTGGTCGCACTCCTTGACCGCAAGCAGCCAATCTCTTCCCCTGCTCTCCAACTCCCTGAGTCTAGCGGGGACTACAAAGGCAGGTGATGGTAATACGTTGAAATGTACACCACCACAAGCTTCTCTCCTAGCTCTGCCTCTATGTCTGCTGCTCTGCAGATTCATCTGTCCTTAACATTTCCTCTACTTGAAACATTTTACATTCCCAAGTCACCGAGACTGGCATCAGTTTCCTGCTTTCCAAACTTTTAACATTCTATAGCTGTATTCGATTAGCAAAGAATTCTCAACCACAAAGGTTCCTTCTAGCACCCTAGCCTAAGTAGGAATTCATAGAGAAAAGGTGCTGGCTCGGAAGTCCTTAAACAAACCACGCTCAAATGTCCGAGCTCTATTGCACTGATTGAAACGCATTCATCGAGTACCAGGTATGTTCGGTACGCCTCAATGAATTCTCAGCTATAAACACGTCATCCTGCCGAAATTGTATAAGCTCTAGGAAACTCTCGGACACCTCCTCAATCCAGTCCTCAGCCTCCTATGAGTCAGGTTCGCCTCGGAACTTGAGGGTATCTGAAGTTAGAACACATGTAACGCAGTAAGCTTACACGTGTCACCTATCAGTACCACCGGTTGTAACTGCTGACCAACAGGTAGTGATGTATAGCTGACACACTACCCAAAGGCACTATCTCAGGTATCGGTCCACGTACTGAAGCCTCATCACTATGCGGACCATCCTCATGGTCATTCACTGAAAAACACTAATGGCCAAGTCCACCATCCACTCTACTGATGTCTCAGCTAAGAGGAAAACTCTAGAAATCACCTCCAGCCACTGCTCTACTATCTGGGAATCTGTCTCACCTCGTAACCTCGGAGGCCTCTACTGCTGGAACTTGTGCAATGCGCTTTGCCAGTGTGCACAGTTTGCTATTATAGCTATTGGCATCTTCTGCCCAACAGGTGTTGGTGCTGCTGGTACACCACCCGAGGGTGCCAACATAGTAAAAAGGGCCCTGCACCAGAGCCTCATCGCTCGGTGAGCTGTCATCGAGTACTCTCTCGGAACTCCAACTGACTGTCTGCGTGGAGACATCCTGAACAGATGCGACACAGTCAACATCTTATACCTGGTGATCTGACACAAGTAATCACAAAGAAAAGTTGAAACACACATGTAATCAATGTTTTCGTGCATTATGTCGGAAATCAGAAGTCAGGGTCCTGTTGTACGGATACGTCGGCCAACGCACCAACACTGGAATCCCTGAACTGATAACCACACTCAATATGCTTAACACTATTGCTTCACATAGAAGAAATATTAGAGTCTGTGGTATAACCGAACTCCTCTGATACCAATTTGTCATGACCCATCCTCGGGACCCGTGCCGTGACTACCCCAAGACCGCCTTCCATAGGCAAGGGGCTGGCGACTAGCACCAAGGCGTAAATCCCGGTAAAAGGGAAGGCATTGCCTTTATAAAGTAAACAAGCACCTCAGAGTAAGCAAGCGGAAAAAGTAAACACTAAGTAAAAACAGAGTACAACTGTAAGTGCGGAAAGTAAGTGGGCCAGAATATAAACCCAAACTGAAAGTAAAGTACAACTCGAAAGGGAAAACAACAACTGAAAAGTAAAAGCCGCTACGCCGAGCTGTCCACTGGAAATCCCACCTGAAGGGTGGGTACAGATACCTCCACTTCTCCTCGGGTCCCGCCGTCCGCTCCGAGTACGTCCCGTCCAGTGGTCCTCCTCCAGGTATCGTCCTGCTCTCCAAGCCTCAGCCACGATCAACGTTGTCCGTCGTTTGCAACCAACACAACGTAGTGCGGGTATAGCCCGTGCAGGGGAGAGTATAAGCTACTCAGTAGGGACCCCGAGACCCCCGAAGGTATCCCAAAATCCACAAAAGATAAACCACAAAGGAAAGATACAATCACGAATTAACAACCGACACTGCTTAGGTATATGCCCATACATATACCTAAGTCAACAATTCCAATACGCTCCATCCTCCGAGCCCAAATACAACTCAGTCCACAAAGGAAAGTATACGTATTCCACACAGGAAATCAAAACGTAATCCACACAAGATAGCACAACACAATACACACATGAAAACAAACAGAATTCAGCTCACACAGGTATACATCATCAAAAAGGTGAAAGAGATGATCAGACATAGAAACTAAATCATCTAAGCTGGGACCCACATAAAAAACAAGACCAGCTGTCTTCAATGTTTCATATATGTTGGGACCCACATAGGATACAAGACCAGCACTGAATCATCAAAGCTGGGACCCACATAGGATACAAGACCAGCATAGCTAGGACCCACATAGGATACAAGACCAGCTGTCTTCATTGATTCATCTATACTGGGACCCACATAGGATACAAGACCAGTACTGAATCATCTAATTTGGGACCCACATAGGATACAAGACTAGCAGTCTTCATTGATTCATCTATACTGGGACCCACATATGATAAAAGACCAATACTTGAATCATCTAAGCTGTGACCCACATAGGATACAAGACCAGCACAGCTAGGACCCACAAAGGATACAAGACCAGCTGTCTTCATTGATTCATCTATACTGGGACCCACATAGGATACAATACCAGTACTTGAATCATCTATGCAGGGACCCACATAGGATACAAGACCAGCACAGCTGGGACCCACATAGGATACAAGACCAGCACTCTTCATCGTCACAGTCTACTGAGGATCTCTGCACAGTCGTCGTCGTCGAAGTGGCAGCCAGCACTAGGGTTCCCGCACACAGCATGCTCGTTAGGGATGGTCCACTCCACGAGCCGGGAGGCTGATACATCAACTGACACAAGGTCTAGAGTTGATGTATCCAAAAGTTCTGTATCGTCAATAGGAACTCAACATCGCAGATGGCGCGTTAATCAGACGTCGGGTCTGAGAGTTATTGGCTGTTCCATCCCAGGGGCCCGGTTGGTTTCTAAGGCAAAACCAACCCAACCGTACTCCACCTGCATCCCAACCTAGGGCGGACTGTTCCAAAAAAATCAGTCTCATTTAGAGGAACTCAACAAAGTCGACGACACATCAATCGGACGTCCAAAGCTCAAGATATGAGTGTTTCCGCTCCGAGGGCCCGGTTGGTTTCGTGTACGAGCCAACACGTCTGAACCCAAAGTATTCTGAAACCTTGAGTGCGATATACTGAAACGACCGTCTCGATCCAAGGATCGCGTTGCCACTGACGACGCGTCAATCAGAGGTCTGTATCCCATGATATGGGCATTTTAACCAACTCAGTCTGAAAATAGGGGGTCTGGGCCCAGCCCGGCCCGACCCAGTACCCCCGGGGTCGGCCGAACCGGGGCGACCCGGCCCGGGCGGCGACCCGGCCCAGCTCAGAAACCCAGCCCTGCCAGCGGTGCTGCCAGCGCGGCCAGCGCGACCATGCGAGCGCGCCCAAGGGAGGGGTGTTGCCCCTCCTTTATGAAAAACGGCGGCACCCCTTTAAGGGGTTGCGCCATGTAAAACCCGGGGGGTATAACCCCCCTGTTTTTCCCCTGTAATAGCCGGCCAGCGCAGGTCCGACTGGTTTCTTAACGCGGTACTCCGCGGTCCCGCACCTTCCAATGCCGGCGGCCAGAGTTCTGGCCGCCTTCTTCGAATTCTCTGGCGGGTGGTTTTTCCAGCCGCTACTTCCAGGATGGCTGCAAATTTGTCCGGCGCGGCATGACGACGCCGCGTTCTTTCCCCACGGCCCGACTCCGGCCGCGGCCTCATTCGTACCCTCGATGCAGTGTGACGACGTCACGTTTCTTCGTCGTGGCCCGCATCGTTCACATCTCCTTTCGCTCAAGCGTGGTGCAACAATGCATTACCGTCTTTGCTAATCAAAACAAAGAATAGCAAAGGGGGGAGGGGTATCAGCCATGTTTGTGCGGACCGATCGCCTCCCGTTATATCGATAGCAGTTGGCTGAAACGTAAAACATTTATTCTTCACAATTTTTAATTTAAATAAAAATTGGAACATGGCCGTTAGTTTTAACTTTCATATTCGAAGGAAAGAAATCACCAACTTAAAATAGTCGAACCCATATAACCTCATAAATAAAAAGAATCATAACAATAATCCCAACCTGCAAATTAATCTTCGCGGATCAACATAATATTTAGTTGATCCGCGTTCTTAGATTTAGAAGGAAGTAAACGAGGGTTCACCAACAATCACAATTTAAATTCCATACCTCGGTTCAGGAATGGTGCACGTCAACGAGCCGCAGAAGACGAGCGTCACGGAAGTCGGGCGTCGCGGAAAACGAACGCCGTTTTAATTAACATCGAGGTGCGTTCGAAGAAGAAATGTCGTTGGAAGAAGACGTCGTGTTCTTCGTCGGAGCTGTTCTTCATTGAAGAACGGTGTTCTTCATGTTCTTCGTCGAGGTTCAAGAAGAAGAAGACTTCACGCTTTCCAAACCTCTCAAGGTGGTAAAAACTCTAACAATAATAAAATCAGACCAAGTCTTAATTTATTAACACAACCTAACCATTTGAATTTCAAGAGTTTAAAATTAAGTAACTCACTTAATTAATTATATCAAGTTGTCAAAAATTAATTGAAGTGAGTTAATGGGGAGTTAGGAAAGTGAGGGGTTAAGAGGAGTTAAGGGATTTGAAAAGGTGGGGGGTTTCGTGTGGGCCCCACCCTTTCAATTATCCACACATGGGAAGTTGGGTGGATATGGGCCCCACCACCAACTTCCCATGGGAGAAATTAACCACCTTGATATGAAATAAAATTGATCCAACAATTTTATTTACTTTTTAAATTAAACCCCATTAATTAACTTTTTATCCTGCAAAAACGCAACTACGGTAATGGTTCTCTTAAGCGATTACCGGCGTTGCGAGTTCATCGGTGCCATAATATTTCAATTCCAAGCACCGGTTCAAAATATAGAAATTCCCACTCATTCGTTTACTCAACGTACCCGAGCCAAACTTCGGAAATTGATTCCGGGCACTCCGGGCCTCGGAATCAGGTGCCGTCAGAAACTGCTTTCTTGTAAAATTCCAAAGAAAATTAAGAAAACATTTTCCTTGAAATTTCTGGGTCTTTACAATTTTATACAATAGACACTTCATTAATCATAGATTAGAAATAGTTATCTAGTTTTATATATTTTTTTTCTTCCAAAATTTATTATCCATATATAGTTTAATCCTCTATTTCAACCTCATTATATTTTACTATAACATGTTTTTGTTTTTTCAATTGTACTCTTTTGGTAACATCATTTACTTTTTCATTAGGATTAATAACTTATGCATTGGTTTGTTTACTATTATCCTTAAAACAAATATCCCAATCCATTTGACTCATTTATATTTATATTCTATGTAAGGATTATTTTTTAGTTTCTATATTATAATTAATCTTAAACTACTAACACTAATTTTTTTAAACAATCAGTACAATATCCTGTCTATGTTAACAATTTAATCTTGTAGTTCAGACCAAAACTGACAATAAAAGTATTTTCCTGGCTAGTTTGGGAATCATCAGAAATAATATTAATTAATAACTCCTAATATATCCAATACATGTTGTGGATTTTAAAAAATCCTTGGTGGAAAACATGAGTATTTGAGAACATGGCACTAAGATCTAGGAAAAGAGAAACAAACTCGAAAATTTTTACATACTAAGTGGGCTATTAAACATATTAAAATCGTTTCATTTTGTGCCTCACTTCATTATCCATACTTCTAGAATAATTTTTTTCAAAATTGAATTTAAAAATATGTTCTAAGATTTAAAATGATTTTTAATATTTATTATAGAACCACTTTATAACTCTTTCCTTGAAAACTATATGAATACTATTAACTAAAAATCCTTCTCACTCAACCATTATTGAGGTATATATTCAATACCACTATAAAATTCCCTAATAAAGTCTACTGAATCCTTATTGGGATGTCTATTAAAAGAAGGTAATATAGATAGGTGAGACTAATTCATCTTGTAATTCGTTGAACTAGGGGATTTCCATATATAAGAAGGATTGTTGGTAAGTATATTAATTTTTAAATTTAAATATATATATGTGTCACCATTATTAGATTTTCATATTGAATTTGAACATGGTTTATATTTAAATTTTCATCACTTTTGAATTCTATATTACCCATTTCTGATTTTTATTCCTCTCTTCATGTACCAAAATGCTTGAAAATTTCAATATTGAAGGTCTCTAACTAAAGCGATGAGGTATCCCTAGTGTTAATGTAAATATAAGTAAAAACAACATCTAAATTAGTACCTATTAATGAGGAACAATTATTTTTTTAGTTGCAACTTAAAAAAATATTTTTGTCTATAATGTGTGTATGTATGTTTTTTAGTGTTGTGTTTCTTATAATGTGATATTTCTATTGATATGTGTCCAAAATTTGATCTAAATGTCATTTAATCTATTTAAATTAATTAATTAATACAATAATATACTTTGTAAATCTAATGAGTAGGGTTTTTCCTCTAGTAATGTGAATATTGTGAGACAAAATTAACAAAAACAAGCAAAACAAAAATATAATGATGTAGTGATGATGAATAAGATGTGTTAAAGAGTGGTGAGTGGATGAGAAAATGGGATCGAAGAAAAATGATAGAAAGTATATAAAAATGATTAAAATATGGGTGATTGGGTTTAAAGAATTATTAGAAAATAATACTACAATTAACATAGGCCTTAACCATATATTTGAAGAATAAATGTAAAATTATAATTGAAAAAAATACTATAATATAATGTTCAACCTCAACATATAACTCTTATAATAACAAAAAAAACATGAAAATGTTGAATAATAATTGAGAAAAGTATAACCACAATACTTTCTATTTAGGTACTTTGGTTATAATTGAAAAAGAATCGAAATCTGTAATATTTATCTTTTTTGACATCATGTCGTGCAAAAGATTCTCATGAATAATTTAAAATGATAAATCAATATAAAATTTACAATAAAACTCTATTATTCAACCTATATAAGAATAAAAAATGAAATATTTCAATTAATCTAATAAAATAACTTAATATTTAACATAAACAGAACTAAACAAATAAAAATATATTTCAATAAATTAATTTTACTATATTTGTTTAGTTAGTAATGAAAAGTGAAAAGTTAGCTCATATATTAAGATCTGCCTCTTCCTCCTACTATTGTACCACAAAACTCTAGCCTGAACTCAACGAATCATGTTGTCCAACTCCTAATATTACCCAAATAGATATCCTTTTTATGTTATCTATCTCTCCATCCTTAATATCATTTCATAAAACCTATCCTCTTATGTCTTATTGTTTGCATCATTAGACACATCTCCCTCGACCGCCTTGTGGGGTGCCTATCACTGGTCCTAATCTTCTTCATACAACTTGAGAAAAGCACCCCCAAATATGTTTGGACTCCCATGTACATCAGGTATAACTCCAAAGTTGATTATATAATGACCAATGTATTTACTACATAAATAATAATAATTCTTAGATGAATATTCATTTCATATCATAATAATAAACTATATAAGACCATAATGTTTTATTTCTTTTGCGACTATATACAAATAAAATTATTTTCCAGAAATATCGTCAACATATCCTACAACATTCTTCTTATATTTTAGAATTTTAAGATTATGAAATTTTATATCCATAATCATAAACTAAAGAAATTTAAATAAAAAATGGTTAGATTAGATTCGTAGTAATGGTTAACCTAAGAGATATGATTCAATGATCTCATGTGAGAATATGATAATCACAATGGTATGATAACATGAACGTAACATAAGAAAATCATACCGAATAAAGAAATATCCTAAAAAATATTCACCAAATATTGATTTTAACCTAATACAAGACATTTTTATAATTATCAAGATAAAATAATGATCCATGGAGATAAACATGAGAATATAACATAATAATTTTGAGGATGGAAAAATATATGAAATATTAGCATTGTTCGAATGTATAAAAAAATAGGTCGACTCATTGTATTAATAGCATGAAATCAAATACTCATACAAAATTATAGATATAAAAAAGGTCCCTAAATTTTTTTGAACACTTCATAATATGAATAGGTCCACACATAATGTTGGAAACATGAAATTAGGATAATATGAAATATAGTTATCTTATGAGATATAAAGATTTATCGAATGAATTAGTGGGATTTATAATTCCAGGACCACCTATCACATAATTAAATCCAATCATAAATGTGCAGAATATCATAAAAATACTCACCATTTAATTATAGAGTAACCCATATAAAAGAAGTAGTTTTTATAAATACTTTTTTATAACTTAACAAAATTGTGGGAATATAACGGGATTTTTTGAGTAATTTTTAAAACATCATCATTATAATATATCTATAAAAATAAATTTGATTATATTTAAATAATATATTCTATTTAATGAATAAAAATCAATAATGTATGTTGATAAAGTTGAAATTTTCTTTTATAAGATAATGTGAAACCTTCTTTAAAAACACAGGAAATACGCTTTTCTTTTAGTATTTTTAAAAAATAAAAATCACTAGAATGTTAATTGAAAATTTATTTTTCAAAATGGATATGGAAAATTTTAATGCGTTTTTTTTAAAATAAAGATCATGATGTATGGAAAACCCATTCTTGTTTTATATGTCAAAAGATATCATTTATAACACTTTGAAAAAAGTATAAAGTGAGTTATATGTAAAAAATTTAAATAGATTACTTTTAATAATTTTTACTGAAATAAAAGGTAGTCAAAATAATATTTCATAAAAATTTGTATATATATATTAAAACTCATATGAATGATTTATAATAATATGAACTTGGAATAAAATGTTTGTTGACCAAAGAGGGAATTAGGTTATCCTTTCATAAAAACCATTTCTTTATAATTTGAAATAACAAATAGATGAAAATTTTAATAAAACAAGTAAATTCCATATAAAACATTAGTGACATAAAAATATGTGTTTTAATAGATATGAATCACATAATTTCCCAAAATGGTAATTTTACATGGACAATCATGAAAAATTGAGATTGTAAAATAAATAATTTCATCACGTATCATCTTTCTTCAGAAACATAGGAACCTCTTATAATATATATATATATATATATATTATAAATGTATTAAATGATAATATTCATATACATGAAACTATATATCATTACCTTATAATTTCTAATTACCCTTTAATTAACATTACCTCATTAAGAGGAACATTCTGGTAAATACTTTTCTATTTTTTAAGCCTGTTTTGGTTCAACGACTTTAGTCTGTACACCTTGGTTAGGGTTTCATCATATAAATAATATTAATTATACTATATTTATCATATTTATTCACTATATATATATAATTATAACCATTTATATAAATTGGAGATGAAAAATGAACTACATAACATGGTGGTTGGTTGTAAATTGAATTTTAATTATTAATAACAAAGGATAAAGGGGGAATGGAGTGGAGGAAGGTTATAAGGAGGAATAAATGATGAAGAAAAAGGAAATATCCATGAGTGATATTAAAATATTCAATATTTAAGGAATTTATTATCACAAAATTATTTAGCACCACTTCTTAGTGACCTTTTGAATACAAACGATCGATAATATTGTTCCCTTCAAATCATGTACATTGAATCTATACATTTGATGTATGAATACCCCCTAATTTCATGATAGTATAAGGGAAGACCCAATGAATCTAAAAGTTTCCTATGATAGATTTTAAAATCATGGAATATTTTGTTTTAATAGAGGATAAGGCATTTTTTAGATCTGTAAAAATTGATACCGTAGATTATAACTCTAGTTCCACTTGAATTGTTATTCCCTCTCCCTTGTAGGATGATAAAAACATGAATACTGACCCTTGACTAGTCTGGAATATGAATTATTTATCAGTAATTCCTTGGATATATTATTTTTTATTTTTCAGTTTAGAGCATTTCATGGAACCTTCCATCACACCCATACTCCTTTAGACCTTAAATTTTACATGTTACAAGGTAAAATAGTATGGGGGTCTGGATCTCGACTAGATGATGTAGGATAGAATCCATGAACAAGATTTTAATAGATTATACCTATGAATGTATTTTCATTTTTAGGTAAACATTTTTTAGGATGAAAACTTGATGTTAGATTGTATTCCAAGTGTTCCATATCACCAAATACCCAACAGTTTAAAGAAAAATTTATCCTTACTCATTTCAATCACTACCCGAATTAGCAAAAAAAGAATAAAAAATAAAATTATCTATGTAAATGGATCTATAATAGTTCTTCCTAATATTTGTCAATTTTAAGTGGGTCTGATATCAAACCATGAGTAGGTAAAACATAGACTCGATACACGAATTAATATGACATATACAATTAAAGGTGTCACTTTCTTTGGAAATTGGTATTCATTGGAAGATATCAGTTTTTGAGATTATAAATTATAAATTTATGATTCTTAGATATGTATTAACACCAAATGTTATTGGATATGTAGTATTTTAATGTCATAAATGTATTCTCTCATGGATATATGAACATGTGGCATCTCTTAATTATGATTGAATGAAAATGTAATATTAAGAGTCATTGAACAGATGAATGTTATTGTAGATATATTTATGTTCATAATTAATTATTAATTAAAATAAAAAAGGTTATGATGTATCCTTACCAAAGATAATATCCAATTTAGGTAATTCAAGGATCTAAAGAGGGATACCAATCCAATTAAATTACCAAAAGAAAATGTCACCTCTTTTAATAATCTAGAGGGAGTTATCATAAAATATTTTAATACTATCATAATGGATATTCTAGAGATAATATATTAAGAACCACTAAATCTAATGAACTAGGGAGATCCAATGTTTATTTTTTATAATCTTAGAAAATATAGAATGACTTATAATTACATCCCAAACAATCTTGGTCTAGACACACATAATGTTTTCAAATATATTTTTAAAATTATTTCCCCCTTATTAATATTTTTGGAAATCCTCGATTAGATGGTCCATTGATCTTTCCTATCTTGATGATAATCACAAATATAAGAGTTGAAAATTCATTCAATATTTTTTATGATTGTTTTTGAGTTTATAAAAATAATTGGACATGAAATTTAGTAGAGTTAAATATTCTATTAACCAATGTAATATTTCATCTAATTGAATAAAATTTACTCTTCTAATTTTTTTCTTTCCCAGTATTTTTTTATAGAATCTAAATGATGAATTCAAATAATGTTAATAGAAATTACTGAAAAAATATATTCTATTATTAATTGTATTTTAGTGATTCCTATAATCTCTACAATGATCATGGAGAATGTGTTGGAATATGTTTTACAAATAAATACATTTTTTTTTGGAATTGATAAGATTTCCTCTCCTACTACTGTAATTTTTTAGGATCTGGTTGATTTTGTTAATGTAATTTCTTCTATTGTTGATAAATAACATAATTTCATCTCCAAATAAGATATGTGATATACCATTAAACCCATTCCAACTTATATAAATGGACATAAGTATATTGGAATTTCAAGAATTTTTTTTTCAACATAGAAAACATTGAGAGAGGATGTAGAGTATTATTGAAATATGTTTGGTATACATAAAATGCAAAATATATTTGTAGAAACCAAATATTTTTCCATTAGTGATATAGTAAACTATAATGAAGCACAAAAATAATGAAGGATTTCACCAGCCTTCTTGTAAAATCCTCAATTCCTCTGGTCCTTAATGATGAAACTCTATTACATCATATAATAGTCTTGTCCATATAAATTTTAATCATGGTTTCAAAAGAAAAAACACATCTATCAATATTAGATATCATTTCCAGATACATTCCCACATTGTCATTGATGTACCTAACATTGATGATGATGTGTTACTCATCAGAAATCTGATATACCAAATTTATATAACTCCTTCTATTGATAATGTTGGGATTAATTTTATTATATAATATACAAAATATAAGGTGCTAATATTGACAAAAAACATTCAGGTTTCTCTCATGTTTATATAGATAAGAACCATGGCATGGAAAAACCCATGGATATGAATTTATTTAAATAAGTATTGAAAAATACTATTGAAATTAAATTTCACCATATCCCAGTATAATAATTAAAAAAATCCAAAAATCCCATCCAATCATGGGGTCATATCAGAATTCCGGCTTTTAACAACCACAATAACATTCATATATGGTAACATATCGATAAAATAGTCATTTAGTCCATAAATAGACCTTGATATATTCCTATAAAAACGTCATTTGCTTATAAAAAATATTTATCCTATCTTGTGACCTATCGTTGATTTTTAAGAAAATTAGTGAATTTGGAAACTATAAGGGTCATAATGAAATTAACCTCAATAGAGTTTTAACTATCCTCATGAATATTGTTAAATTTTCAAAAAAAATTATCCTTGATAAAAGCATGGAAATATAATGTATTCATATCCCCCTCCCACAAATATTTTGATCTTTATATCTCTCTAGAAAACCATTCTTCTTATAATAATCCCATGTCCCAGATATTTTCTTTTCTATGAATAAAGAATAATGATTTCAGCACCCATTGATCTTGGAGATGACAATCAAGCTGACTAATTTACATTCATTTCCCAAGGATAATGAAGTGAGTAGAAGAATATTTTGTTTCCATTTAATGATTCTCTCTCCAATATATAGATATTATTTTTTAAGATCATAAAATTATACCCCTAAATTTGTTTCAAATAAGATGTGTGACACTTCCCCTTAAAACTATTTTTCACTATTCATGGATTGGTGTAAATGAAATGTTTCTCCTTATCAATAGATAAATTGATATAGAGAAGAATATGTGATTGATTATATGGGGAATGGGTGAAGATAATTTCTTTTGAATAATAGGAATTTTAGATTGAGATTAAATCTAACAAATACTTTTATTTCATAATCCAAATTATGGTATATAAACATTTTTTGAGTCACTATGTGAAGTTAATCCCAATTAATCCTAGATAAAGTATGTTATTTTGGGCTACACATGATTAAAAATCCACCATATACTTTCTCATGTAAATTCCACCTCCCTTATTTTTATTATGGCCCCATATTGTGTTGAATTGAAAATATAAACCAATCTAATATTCTATGATTAAAGGGGGATAGTGTGTTCCAAATAAAATATCATTCCCTTGCCTCAAATCTAGTAAAATAAATTCATAAGAAGAAATAAATTTAATAATTACATCATTTGATGCTAATGTACTGAGAATATAATCCTATAAAATCCACATAAATTTAGTCATTTTAGCAGATTAATATATTTTAGTTAGTGGGATTATCATGCAATATATTATCCATATGAAATCTGAGAGAATAATATTTAATGTTATGAGATTAATATATAGATTTAATTAATTTTATCGACTAAATTCAATGATTCTAATTATATTTTGACGATATTAAATTTTTGTGGGGTATCCCATACACATAATATTCCAAATTACTAAGAATATAATGTAGATATTAGAGGGGTGTTTAGTGGTATGAGTTTCATTTGGTTGGCCAGAAGAGAAATTATATTTTTGGTTCAGCATTGAACTAGTGACCACACTTCTATGAGTTTAAGTAAGTAATAATTTTAATTTTTATTGAATTTATTATGGGAATATTGAGGTATATCATAACTAACTTCTTTAAAAATTCTAAAATAATTGGGAGACTCGATAGTATACTACACAAGACTGGATGTTGAGAACCGTGATAAAGGTGGATGATATTTAATGAAAATTAATATCATGAACTAGGAAATTTTAATTATCTAGTATGTAATGAAGTATAGGCACTGGGAATCCAAATAAATAATAGCAACAACATTTTATTTAAAATGGTGAAAAAATACCCCATAGTGGGATACTATATATTTCTTCACCAGAGAAACCAAACACCAAAGTTCCATGTTCTCAATCATTTAAATCATATATAATAATGATATTATTCATCTCAATAGTTTGAATATTGGTAAAAATATACAAATTATTTACAATAAGATATTTCTCTAGAAGAGTGGAGGATTTATGGTACTGGATAATTGAGTTCGTGGCTTCAGTGCTATCCGACCATCACTCCTTGAAAAAATATCCCTTAGTGTCATGATAAAGGCTCAATTTAATATCCTTCAAAAAAATACATGATTTTTACCATTTAATGGTACAATCAAGATTTAGCTCAAATGTAGAACCATAACTGTATCTATGGATGAGGGTCTTCCACAAGGATTTCTTCTCATAGTCTCTTAATGTCTCTATAAAGAGAAAAAGGTATAAGAAACTAGGAGAGATAAAAAATGGATGGTACAAAATATTTATCCTTTGTAAAATCACAATAATATCATTAATATCATATATATTCAGAAAAAAAATATCTTTATTATCATCAATGAAAAAAGGAATTAAAAATATCACATCAATTCACAAAGTCAGTAGCCCATACGCAGAAACTATCGAAATTATAATTTCCAAATGAATGGTAATGACATAGAAAATGGAATTAATATTAACATAGTAACATCAATGTATAGTTAAGGTAAAGACTAAACTATTTTAATATGGACATAAAACATTTGGTTGATATTTAAAAAGATTCAAACATGAAAATTCTCAGTAATAATATATATAACTTCTTCAGGTATCCTCCATTGAAATGCCTGTTAAGGGTTCTTATATGGTTCTTTTGGGAAGACCAAATCATAGGGGTCATTCATAATGATTTTGGGAGAGGATTTATATTGGTATTGGTAATGATAAAGGGATAAATATTTGTGTATTGGAGAGGATATGTTATTCCCTTTTATAAGGGAGTGGAGACACATACTTGTAATTATTAAGAATATTAAAATATAATAAAGTCAATCCCAAGACAAATGGCCTAAAAAATATCTAAATTCTTAATTTTGGTGGATATTGTATAAAATTGCAATCATAAAATAGGTTTTTTACATTTTTTATTTTATTTGAGCCTCTATCTATTTTTTCTCAACCAACTATTAACCCTTTTAAATTTTATTAAAGAAATTATTTTTTATTGCAATTAATATTCATATTTAACAAAAATTAAAGTGACCTCATTACTAAAAATTTAAATTTATTTAACAAAATGGAATCCATTTATATATATTTAATTTAAAAATTTTTACAAATTAATTTAAAATATGTGTGAAAAACATAATGAAAACTGTGTTTTGGAAAATGAAACATTAGTAATTAATCTAAATTAATTCTAGTTTCAAAACTATTAAAACCATTTAGATAAATATTAATATATTTTATTCTATATATTGAATAAAAAATATATTAAAATCATTCATGAATAGTCACTAATTTAATATAAAAAGATACAAATACATTACACGCATGAAAATTGTTTTTCAGAAAAACATGTCCTTTACATCCAATTGATAATATTTTAATTTATATCCAATGGATAATGAATTAATTTATTTTATAAATTGATAAAATATAATTTTACATAAGATAATTAATATGAAATAATTTTTAAATAAAACATATGTGGAAGAAATAATTATTATAAATATAATATTTCAAAATAATTCTTTAGTATCTATGGTATTTACTAAGAAATTATTTTTCAATATTTTATCTCATTTAAATACCATATAATTTTCTTCATTTTATAATTTATAATTTTATTCCCATATAATAATTATTTAATTCATCATAATATATTTAACATTTCAAATTTATGAAAGTAAAAAAAATTCTAATTACTAAGGTGTTATAATGATCATAGGAATGATCTGAGGATGGATTCATTGATTATCATCATGAGATGAATTTTATGTAATCATTCTTAAAATTTTTTTTTAAAAAATAAACATCCATTTTATAAATTTTTTATTTGAATTTTTTTAATTAGGGATCCCTGAAACATAGTTAATCAATTGAATTACCATTTTGATGTTTTTCATAAACGCAATTCCGTTGATCTGACATTTTGAAGTACCTTGAAAAATCCAATACCTTAATATATTACATTTATTTTAGTGTTGAGTAATTATACCCTTTTATAATTTTTAACCCATATGGTAACTTTGTTTTAGAAGTTATCTTCCATTATGTATCTTGGTTTTTGAACGTTATATAACATATGATCTTTCAGTTGTGTCCTTCTATAATTCCTATAACATAGATTTGGTCAAGAATCAGTTATTCTTCACCTATTTTTTTTGGATCTTGTTATTCATTACCAAAGTTTAGATGCATCATTGATCCAATTTTTAAAAGGATTCTTCAAACAAGATCAACCACAATTTTCTATCCATTGATCTATCCATAATTTACTCATAAACAATTGAATAATCCAATTTCATCATGTTCAGGTTGATAGAATCAGTCAAATAAACACTCATTCATAACTGAAAAATGAATCCATATTCAAAACATGTTATCATAAGTAAATTTTTAATTGGTATCTAGACTATGTAAAAAATTAAATTTTACATCATTAATATCAATAAACACTAGAACATGATTCTTCTCAATTTAGTATTATAAGGGATCATGTATATTTTCTTCAGGAATAACTCTTAAGAAACATTATCTATTCAATTAAATTTGAAATATTTAATATATTGGGCTGTTTATTTCATTATTCACTTTTATTTTATTATAGTATATCGAATTTATATCCTAAAACATCAATAATCTTGGGCTGAATAATGAAATTAATTAGATAGTAAAATAATCGATATCATTGAAGCATATCATAAAAAACCCATCACACACCCAGATTCAAACTTATTTCCATTGGATTGAGACTATATGAGTTCCCCAATACTATTTTAATCTACCTAGGGAACAAAAACAATGAAAAGAGTTATTAATATTTAAATCTATCATGAAGCAAAATTGGTTATTATTTTATTCAATCTGTGCTTCACATAATAGTCACAAATCTTCTTTGATTGATCTTGTAACTTCTCATTTCTGTCATAATTCTTAAAACATTATTTACATACCATCAGATTGATTTAATATCATGTTACTTTAATCAAACCTTATCTTATTACCCAATATAAACTTTCATAAATTCTTGAGGTCTCCATTCGTCGACACTAAATTCATGTTCTCTGGTTAACATTAGTTTTTCCTTTGTCATCTAATAGATATATGATTTTGATGTTCTCCAATACTATCGATTGAATGATCAATTCTCAAATTAAACTTACTAATAATTATTCCTACACATAATGAGTTTAATTGTTTCATTCTTCATAGAATCCCAATATAAATTTTCGATCAACCCTATTACAGTCATGATCGATCCCATATTCTCTGCAACCAATCATACTCACAGTCAGCTGAGGATTCATGAAATATCTTAGAATTCCATTATTATAAACATAATAATTTTTAGGTTTGATTTATCTCTTCACCTATGTTAGTTTGTTTTCTTACAACAAAATGACGACAATATAGGTGATTGATAGAATCATGTGTGGTTTTTAGAGAACACAATTACTTTTAACATAGTAGCTTGTCCAAAACATTATGAGAGTAGAACAACTACATTTATGTATGTAAATATATGTATATATATATTAACACTTTGATTAAAAAAAATTTAAATTAAAATAAAACTTCTTAATAGATTTATTCAATATATTAAAAAAATCAATGTGAGAAATAAGAAGTTAATAAAACAATAATATGTAATATAGAAATAATAGTTCATTAAATATTAATACCAACAACCATAAATTATCCTCTAGAAAATTATTTCAATGAATTTTTAATCATAATATATAAAAATATTTTTCAAAAAATTATAGAAATTGAGTAAAATAACATTTAATTATTTGAGCACTAAAAACATAATTTTAAAAAGAAATACAATTTATGATAATTTAATCACACAATAAAACATAATTCACTAATTCACTAAATAAAAAACATTTTCATACCAATTAATTTATATTTTCATATTGATGTTTTATTATAATGTATCTAAAAAGAGAAAATTAATCATTACCTATTTTAACTTTTAGAATGGATAAATATAATCTAGAAAAAATTAAGAGCTTTAAAAATAAGGAAAAACAATTTTGTTCACTTTAGGTGACGCGGAAAAAAGTTTAAGAGGGGGAGGTGTAAAATTAACATTTAAATTATTAAAATGATTTTCATAATTAAGTAAATTTATTAAGGAAAAAAATGAAAGTTATTATTTTTATAGTAGTCTGGGATCAAATATATCCTATTTATACTAATCAAAATCACAACATTAAGGTATAACACTAACTACATAAAATATATTACTTTTGATTGGTAGTTATAACCCATACATACTAAATATATCACTCTGTTAATTATAACGCAATTATATTTCATTTTTCAAACCTTCTAGCATAACCCATACTCTTTATTTCTTTCAAATAGAGGAACAAACTAGAACCTTCCTTTTAGATTATACTAAGAACCACCCTCCTATTTTTCTAGATGAAGGCATAACCAAACCCCATGACTTTTAAACAATATGGTATAACACATCATGCAATTTATAAGGGTAGGGTAATTATGAAACTGCAGTCCTTATTTTTATTGAAAAAGCATAAACCACAAGAACCACATATATATTATTATAGTGAAATAAAACACTATATAAAAAGTTGGACAATGATATCTCAAGTGTTAAAGAAATAATGGGCACTTTGGTGGTAAACATCAACACAATAATGTTATCCTTTCTAAATCCTAGAATTATGTGATTAAAAAATAATGCCATATAGAATAGTTAAAATACTTTTTACAACTATTACTAAAATATTCATTTTTAAAATTTTATATAAATATACTTCATGCCAAAAAAACATCATTAATTATAAATTAATTCACCAAAAGTTTAGTTTATGTTTTTTGAGACATCCACTTATTGATTTTTTAACGATAACAAACTACTTAAACATTGGGAGAAACAAAATAAATTTATATAACTAAAAAGTATTCATACAATGAGATTCATAAGAACAATTAATAAAATAGTATATATTAATAAATTAATAAATATTAATGTCCTTGGAATACGACCTAAAAAAATGAGATTTAAAATCCTCATTTTTTAGAAAAATTAAATTCAAATTTCAAATTTTTTTAAGAAGTAGCATGAAAAATGAATCATTTTCTATTGCTCAATATTTTCATTTAATTATATATTATACACATTGAAGATAAGTTTTAAATTTAAAAAATAATTAAAATTTATTTTTGAAATATCAAAATCAAATAATAAATCATTATATACAAAATATTATTTAAAATAAAGGAAGATAATAAAACATAGAATATTTTTAGATATAAATAAATAGAACCTCTAATTATTTAGGTGATGGATGTCTTTTAAAAATATCTTATGCCTTTGTAATTGTTTTCCAAATTTAATTCTCTAAGGAGATTTTTCATATGATATTTATTTCTCAAATTTCATTGATAGAGCTTTATTATTTATTTCACATGACTTCATATATCCTAAGAATTCCCATAATCATTTCATATGACTCATAAAGAACACATAACATTATACGTGGATGGTTTGATATTTTATATGACATTAAAAAATGGGTATAAATTTAAAAAATTATAAAACATTTAGAAATTTCATAACACTTTCATAACACCAATAAATATATTTGGTCATCCGTATTAAATTGTATCTCGATGTTAGAATTTAAATACTGATAAATTTTTATTTTGTAAGAATTAAATTTTCCATGTATGAAATTCATATTAATTGAAATAATTTTTTGAAATACCACTAGAAGATTCACTTTAGAAAAAAAAACTAAGGATTTGTGAAAAAATCATATATATCCAGAATAGGAATCATAAATAAGAATATAAAAAACAAATAATAAATAAATAAATGATAACCACATAAAATATGATTAAGTAATGAGTAAATAATTTTGGGAGAAATTATAATTATCCAATAATGAATGATTTAGATTATAATTTATATACCAAATCATACATATGCGAATTCTTATCTGAAATTGGTTCATATGATGTATAAAAATAATGATAAAAATTAGCAACAATTAATATTTTCTTCTATACAAAAAGATTAAAACACATTTCATTAAACATGTTAATGGGCAATAAAATAATTTTATAATTATTAATATATAATTGGGTCAATCTGAAATGATATATTTAATAATAACCTCTTATTTTATAATTAAAAATCAAATTATAATTTTACAAACCACACCGTGCTTTTTAAACTACACAAAATATTAAAAATAATTTAATAACCTACAAATGTGAACATCCTAATTATATATGTTAAATAAAATATTATTATACAACACATTACAAATAACATTTAGGTTTATATTTTTAGAGATCTAGTATTAGAAATCCTCTAATAAACTCATTTTAGTTTTATAAATTGGATATTTCTAAGATTAGATATGAAATGAAATAATAAATAGAGAGTCTTCAACATCTCACA
The DNA here is from genome assembly GCA_963277665.1 of Viscum album. Taxonomy (NCBI): domain Eukaryota; kingdom Viridiplantae; phylum Streptophyta; class Magnoliopsida; order Santalales; family Viscaceae; genus Viscum; species Viscum album. The sequence continues at coordinate 670,912,831 of OY728129.1, forward strand.
AAAAATATACACATGATAAAATATTTTTTACATTTTATTCTTTTCCTATCATCATAACATGGGGAAATACAAACATAATAAATGGGTGAGATCAGATGCTCTGTAAGGTTAGACATATGAAATAACAATCAATGATCATAAGTGAGATCAATATTATCATATGTATATAATGAAAATAAATAATAAATTAATAACCAATAATTAATAGGTAATAAATCGTGGAATTAGTCTTAACATAAAATAAGTCATGAATAAAAATAGTGAGTCATTATACATAATTTAAGAGCATATAACATTTTATTTAAAATAAGAATTAAACTATGAAACATTTTTCAAATATGGAACATAAATAATCATAGAATTTATTTTGATAAAATATTCCAACATAAAATTTACATAAAAAGTTGGGGACAAAGAATCCATATTCTCCATCATATAATATAACTGGGCTAAATTCTTTATGCATCTCATTCAAGTAACCAACTATTAAATAAATCTTTATTCATGTCACCAAAAAAATATTTTGAGTAAATATTCCCACATATCATTCATAAAATATTTCATTTTATCATGTTATATATAGTCAAAACCAATTCATTGGAGGGTGATACATTATCCAAACATTCGTTATCCATACAAAAATATGTGATTTAAAAATAAATCCTAAAAAGATCCTAATGAACCCCTGAAAAAATGAATGTGTTTCTTAAACTTACCCAAATTTATCACATATGATAAACATACTAAATCATAAGACATAAAAACACTTCTTTTAAATAATAAATAATATCCTAATAAAATTAATATGGTGATAAAAAACACATCTTTAAAGATAAACCATGGAGTGTATAATGAAGTGAAAATAAAAAAGCTTTGGCGAAACATTTAAAAACATTAAAGTATAAAAAAATTAAAGGGGAAGAGAAGAATTTTGAAAACCATAATATTCAGAGTTAAAAATAAAATATCCTCATAAATAAATATATTTTATTAAATTAAAATATGTATAAAATGATAAAACATTATATTTTTAAAGGTTTGAAAAATCTTTTTTACATTTTGAAATAACATTATAGGAATCCCACGTCTTTAAAATAATGAAGAATCCATTTATTTAATAATAATAAATGTTATAAAACGCATAAATGGAGACAAAAAATATTTTAGTTTCTAACAGAGAATGGAGAACATTATTGTGAAATAAAAATATTGAGATGGATGAAAATTCCATTAAATGGAATGAAATTTTTTATTTTAAAAAAATCAGGAAAAATAGAATCATCAAGACACTCTACATTTGTGTAAAATATTTTTTCCCTATAAACAAAAATTTAGATAAAACACAACTTCATTAAAGGTTATAATACTAAAATCATGGAAACTATTAGTCAAAGAAGAGTGATTATGAAACATTGGAAGTATTTGAGTCATTCAAACCCCTTACAACCTTTGTACCTTTGGAATCAAAACTACATTACATGTATAACATTAAATAGAACATTTAATATCATGAAATATAATATGATCAAGACACATAATGAAAATAGGTCCATATTTAAACCATTGAAAAGAAAATATGTTTAATTTTTTTAATATGTCTTAGGGGATGAAAATTTGGGATAGAGAAACAAATTTGATTTTATGAGAATTTAACTCAAACATCATAAGGGAGATTGATTTAAATATTAATTAATTTAACATGAATAATATTTATATTATAATATATATAATCAATTATGTTTCATATTCAATTCTTATAATAAATAAGGCCCATTACAAAAAACATGTCTTAAAGAGATGAATTTTAGGTGAAAAACTCTAACATTTGTTCAGGATTATTCTACAACTGCAAAAAAAGTGAACAATTAAAATAATTTGTGTCATTAAGTACAAAAGAAAATTATTTATAAATTTAACAATTTTTACTCCACATTAATAATCATTCAATATATATAAATTATATATATTTTACTCTTTTCCCACATTTGATGATTTTAATTTTAATTACTTATAGTAATTTCCTAGAACGTGTGCCAATATTTTTTCTTAGTACAAATACAATATTTAGAAAGTAATTAATTTTAATATTAATTATTATTTAGAATTATTTATTATGTTAAAATTCTATTTCATGATTAATTTTTTATCCTATATGATAAAATCAATAAGAATCATTTTTCAGTGATTTGTAACATATGAAGTGTGTTTTATTAATTAATGATATAAATTATGAGGAATCATTACAAAAAACCAATTAAATAATTATTTACTAATATATATCATATTATACTAGTAATTAAGTTTTCATATTTATCCATTATATAATTTCATTTCAGGGTTCAAGTAGGTGGCCAAACTAACCCAAACATTTCCATATCCTGATTAATGGTTTACTATGAGGTGATTAAGTTAAAATATCATAATAAAATTAGAATGGAAAAAAATTTGTTCTTATTATTATTATAAGTTTTAATTATAAACATGTATGTGAATAATTGATTTATTTGAAACAACATTATTTTATGAATAATTTGTTTCCCAATTAGTTTGATTATTTAATATGGTTACTTTTATATTGATAGTTTACCATTCATACCATTAAGTGTAATATTCAAATTATTTTTCAATAAAATTATTACTATAATATAAATATTATTTAATATTTTAAACAAATTATCATTATCATCCATATAAGTAATTGGTGATTTAAAAAATGAAAATCAATCGTTTAATAGAGATTTTAGCCCACAGGCCCTCATGATTGATTAGTTTATTTCCCATTAAATATGGAAAATGAAAAAAAATAGTTTATTATTTTATAATATAAAATAATCAAAAATTAAAATAATAATATATTAAAATCCCTATTCATAACATATTTGTAATCTAGTGAAGGAAGATGAAATATATTTCATCTTGGAGGCAGTAGTCCACACAACACACTACTCATGTTCTCATTTTTTTATAATTGTAGGTATGTTTATGTATTTAGCATAATTATAATAATAAAACCATTTAATAGTTATATTTATTTTATCATTAAAATATAGTTAAATGGTAGTTTAAGAATTATAATGGCCCAAAATTTAATAGGAAAAAGGAGATGTTAGAATCTTATACCTCGTGACTTTTATTATGTTCATTATGAAGAGGAATAAACAATTGATGTGTAGTAATTTGATAATAAAAATACCACTATAAGATTAATAATAATGTGTATGATAGGATTTGTAAATTTTTGGGTAGAAATTTTTAGGTTTTTATTGATGGGAAGTGGGGATAGGGAGTAAATTTTATAAGTGAATAGAGATGTCATCTTTATAATTTCCCAAAATATTTCAATAACGGAAAGTAATTGAAGACGAAATTGGATCCCAAATTAATAGTTAATGAAGATAATTAGTTATACTTTTTGATAAATTCCTAGAATAATCATTCCAACTATGTTTTGAAAGGATTTTGGGTCTTCTACTCTTAGATATATACATTCACTATTTTATCTTTTACTGTGGTAACTTTTTTCTACTATGGGTAAAATATCCTTATTCCCACAAATGAAATGGAAATTATGGAATAATTTGGAATGATTGATTCATAACATTACATCAAATATATTCTACTCATAATTTAAAAGTTATTTTATAATGAAATTAAATTTTTATTGTATTAAGAATATTTTTTGAGAAATATAACTTATTAAATGAAATGTAAAATTTGGGTCAATAATTTATTTAATTATAAATTAAAATATAAAATAAATATTCTTCCTTAAAAAATATTCCTTAATTTTTATTTCGTACTTATAAAATAATAATGTTATAAAAGTCATTTAATTTGTAAAAAACATTTTTTTTCACTATTCACTTAAAAACAATATTTTTTGTAAACTCCCAAAAAATTTCTTATGTTAATATTAAAATATTAAAAATATTGTTTCAAATTTAAACATGAAAATATGAATGTTTTCTTTGAAATGAAAATTTAATATTTTTATAAAATCAACTTTTATTAAAAAAAATATAGCATTTTGAAACATCTTGTGTTTTTAATCGTATTTCCTATATATTTCTAAATAATTGAATATTTATTTATTATTATAAAAAATATACCCTTTTTGATAAAATTTTAACTATGATAAATTTAATTCATTAATTTCAAATAAATTACCTTTTATTAAATTTTTCATCAAAATTAATATTTTAAAATAATAAAAAATAGGGTAAGGATATATAATTATTCTAATTGATTAAAATATTTTTATCTTCTAGTTATTATATTATTCGTTTATTTATTATATATAATATTTTTAGTTGCTTATTGTGTTAGTTTGGGGTTGTGTATAACACAAGATATTATATAGGGTATTAATTTAATGTATCCAAAATACTTGGTTGTGGAATTTTATTCCCATTAAAAAGATTCAATAATAGAAATTTTAATTATTACCCACTAATGAATTCAAGACAGGGTATTATTATAATATTTATTATTATAGTTATAACATACAATGTTACATATACCTTATTAACAAATCTATATCACCATATTTATCTTTCCTAAAACATCATTGAGTTTTAATACCCTATCATATATTTCCTAGAGTATGTCGTTCCCAAAACTGTTTGAATATACAATATATTAAACAAAAAATAGATCATAAATTTTTCCAAAATCAACTCTTATATCCAACCACTAGTTCAAATAATGAAACACTAGTCAATATAATCCCAAAAATGTTTTAAAAATCACAAATAATATCATGAATCAATTATCAATACTAATGTTAAAAATACTTTCAAACATAAGTTTTCAATATTGATAATCTGTTAATTACCTAATACAGAATCATATATTCAACCTAAGAGTTGTTTATACCATAATTATGGGTTCTTCAATTTTTATCCCAAAAATTATTTCCTTTTCAAAAAATAACTTTTAATGGTTATTAATACCAATTAATATATTATCAAACAATTAATGAAATAAAATGCTTAATAACTATCCAAATGTTTATCACAAAACAATCATTAGTTTTATAATTTACTAGATTATCAATAAAAAATATCAAATGGTAATGAAAAGACTTAAGAATACAACAATTTTATTTCTAATTTGATGTCAATGTTACTAACTTATATAATACAACTAAACATAATTTTTTCAACATTATAGGAATATAATAATATTCTCAACCATTTAATAATGCTTCCTACTAATGTTATAATAAATAAAGATTTATAGATATTCTCCTTTTATATATTATTTTCCTCCAATGGCCCGAAGGCCTTCATTTTTTATTTATTTTTGATAATCCATCTTTCAAGGGGTGAGGTGGAACCCTTACAAGTCTCGTAGGTGTAAGTATTACATAGCCCGTAGGCCTTAGAGTAATTCATTGCCTGTTGTATTCAAACATTACATACAACCCAGACTAACTACTTGGAAATGCTCCTCCCCATCATCTTCATCGTGAAATCAGCTCTCCACCTTCACATGGTTGTTCGACTAGGCTTTCTCATGCATGCACAGGATTGTCCCGATGGCCGGTGCCATACCCTCTCATTCATGCAATCCGTTTAGCTTCTTCTATGGTGAAAGATTCTATTCCAATGAAATACTATAACAAAAATGGTTATGATTGTATCTAATATATTTAGTGTACATGAATATGAATTATCAATAAAATGATTTCATTTCAACTATCACCTTCATTTCTACCTATGATAATTTTAATTCAACTATGCCATACACGTTTAATCTTATAACCCTATTGTTTTCAACATGGTTACATTATATTGTTTTACCAAGTTATTATTAACCTTATCCTATAGGGTAATTGGGAAATAAAACCTATATAATGGTTATTGAATTGAATGTGATTGACCAAAGCATATATTTTGTGAGTGTAAAACTAGGTGTATATTTTTTGATCCTTTTTGTACAACTGGTGATGATTGAGTTAATACCCAAGACACTCTTATAGCGATATTAAATGTATGTATATATATATCAGAGCCTACATAATCTTATAGTATAACAATTGGAATGGTATTTAATTTTATACCAGACATTATTTAATTTTTATAAATTTCTAGATATTATCATATATATAAAATTAACCATAGAATTATCCATAGGGTTTTTACAATATTTACCTAATAATAATCACCATAATATTCAATATTTCCTCAATAAACCCAAAGGGTTATCTATACCATTGAAATTATAATCATCCATATCAAATAATTCTTGTAAGAAATTTCTTACTCCCAATTTATCATCAACTGATACCATCCTAATCTCAAAAGGTATCTCAAACCAACTCTAATAAAAACTATAACATCCCACTAATTTGGCTATGTAAATTACATTTCCTAAAATAAAATATTTAACTATACTACATTCCTAGGACGATTTAGGATTAGTGTTCAAGATAATTAAGAAATAACATTATGTAAAAAACTCAAGTTCTTCATATCAACAAAACATTTTTTTAGTTATATAAAAAACAATATAATCTATATTGAGTTGTAAACAACTTACTCAAAATATTCACATGATAAAATATTAAATACATTTCAAATATTTCCTATTTTTGAAATTTGTTAAATAAGATCATACGAAAGGGGTGAACTTAGTGTCTTAGTAGGGGAAAATATAGTAAATAATAATCAATGAATATAAGTGAGAAAAAGGAGATCATTCAAGTATAATAATAATAAATAATAAAACAATAAACCATTCTTTCTTAGTAAATCATGACATAAAATAAGACAATAATCAAAAGAGTGAGTCAGTAATCATTATCCATGAGAGTATAACATATACATTAGAATATGAATAAAACATTTAAACATCATTAAAATATTGTGCATACATAAGCATGCAATTTTTTTCTGAATAAATATTATTGCATCACATTGACACATAATATTTTGAACAAATATTCCCATATATCATTCACATAATAAACTTGTTAAAATCCTTTCTTCATCTTATTCACAAAAATAATCTTGTGAACAAAAAATCATGCATCTCATTTAGAAATAAATTTTTTGAATAAAGCATCTTGTATCTCATTCACACAAATTTTCATCATACCATGTATTTTGAAACCATAAATAATCCATTGTAGGGAGATCTAAGACCCCACCTCCATCATCCAAACATATGTGTTCCATTTAAAAAGAAATCATAAACATATCTTTATTAACCCATAAAAAGAATTTTTTTCCTTAATCCTTTAAAAAGACCACATAACATGAGCATAAGAAATAATAGTACATTAATGACCACATTTTATATAATAATTCATTTAATTTTAACATATATACGTTATTTAAAACTTCACTTAATGAATGATAAATGATAAAGTGTAATTGAATATAAAAATATAAAAACTTTTATAAAAAAATAAAGCATTAAAGTATTAAAACAATTATGTTAAGGGAAAAAGAATAATTTTTAAAATAAAATTATAAAGTGTTTAAAATAAAATATCGTTGTAAATACATGATGGCTGTCAAAATAAATTGTGGAGTGTATGATATACCTTTTTTATTTTGAAAGTATTGAAAACCCTTTTTAATATTTTGAAATAACCTTGTTGAAAACAAACAAAATTAAATGTAAGATGAAACCTTGTAATAAAATGAATAAATAGGAGAAAAATGACCATTGGAGGTAGATATGTTTTTCCACTTCAGAATGGATAAAATTTATGGGAAGTAATAATATTAATATTTAAAAAGACACATTAAAATTGAGAAGTGTTCTTAACAAAAATTCATTTTCAAGAAACAAAATAATCATCAAAGAAGATTACATTGGTGAGAAATATTATTTAATTATAAAATAATTTTAAAACGAAATAATACATTATCATAATTTATAATGGGTCAGTCATGGAATATAATATTCTTATAAGAGTGATTATGACCCAAGGGAAAGATTCGAGTCACAAAAATCCCTAACCATCTTTGTAACGTTTGAATCACAATTAAATGAGAGGTATAAATTTAAATAGTTCATTTAATATCATAAAATATAATATGAATATGATACAATATGAAAATTGGGTATTATTTAAACCATTTAAAATGTAATTATAGTTTATAGATTAATCATTTATCAAGGGATTCAATTTTTAGACAAAAAAACCCTTATGATTTCGTGTGAAATTTACTCAATACCTCTTAAGGGGGAGATAAATTTAAATAGAACATGAAATACCATAAATAAAGGTCATTAATTACATAAAATATCAATTTTGGATAATATACCCCACTTAAAATAAATTAGTATATTAGAAAAGAACATGTCCCAAAGAGAATAATCTGACATGAAAAACCCTTACCTTTGTCCTAATTCATTTTACACATTCACCAAACATCATAAATAATTTAATTTTGTATAATAATTACCTAAAAAATAATATTATTTATAATTTATAAAATTTATAATTCCCATAAATAAACAATTAACTCGTATAAATATATATATTATGTTGTTTTTACATATTTTTCCACACGATGTATTTATAATTTTAATGGGTTATACTAGTTTCGAGGTTCGCTGTAGGTTTTTTTCATTATTTAAAATTTTATTTTTAAAGGATAATTAATTTAATATAAATTAATATTTTCAAATATTATTTCATTTTAAACTTCCTTTCATGAGAACATTAGTTATTACCAATGACGATGAATTAAAATGGGCATATATTTGTGGTTTTTAGCCTACAATGGTTGTTTTATTAATTAATGAGTTAAATATTCATTTAAACTTTCTATAACCAAAATATAATAATTATTTACATAATTATATCATATTATAGTAGTAATTACATTTTCATAAACATATATGTAATAATTTTATTTAATATTTCAAGTATGTAGTCAAACTACCCAAACATGAACATACCATGATTAAGGATGATTGGGAGGATATTATATTATAATTGCATCATACCAGAAGTATGATGATATAATTTAGTTTTTATTAATTTGATATATAATAATAATAATTAACTATATAATATGTGATGTATATAAAAAAATTTATAGAATGAGAAAATTGTTTTTCTTTAGTTCCTTTTTTAAGATTAATAATTTTATAATGATAGTTTACCATTCATATCATTAAGAAATTTATTGAAATTTTTAATGTAAAATTATTCATATCATAAAAATAGTATTTATCCTTTCTAAACAATTCTCATGAAAATTCATGTATGGTGGTTATGAATGAAAACTTGAAATAGATCATTCCATAGAGGAGGTAGTACTCACGTATGCATAGTTGATTATTTAATTTTCCATTAAACATGAAAAAGCTGTAAGAAGGTTTATCATTTCAAAATATAATATATTTCATAAAAACAATTATAAATTAAATTATATATTATGAAAATAATTTTTATTTTGTTGTGGAAAATGATGTATTTTTCATTGGGTGGTGGTAGTCCGCACAACATACTATTTAAATGTTCATTTTTCTTATTAGAAATGGTGAGGGAGGTTAATAAATGAACCATAATTGTAATAAAATTAAATAATAATAATAATAATAATTATATCATCATAATATGAAAATAATAAAATTGAGAAATATGAAATTCACATAATGAAATAGAAAAAATGAGAGGATTGGAACATATACCTCTATTCTTGGAGTATCACCTTTTTGAAGAGGATTAAACCCTTAATGGGTGGGTTTTTGAGAACAAAAATAAAATCTTATGGTTTATTCAATTTGTGGGAGAAGTTTGGGATGCAATTTTTATGAACTAAGTGGGTTCTATATTGAGAATAATTTAGGAGAGGGGAGGCCATATTATAAAAGAAAAAAGATGATATTTTTGTAAATGCCCAAAACAATTCAATAATGGGAAGTAACTCTCAAAGAAATTAGATAAAAAAAATTATAAATATTACAGATAGGAATTGATATTTTGATAAAGGCCTGAAACACAAATTTTTGTTCATTTTTTAAACACATGTGGGGTCATTTACACTAACAGTGTAACTTTTACCAATGTTGATTTGACCATGCTAATTATTTTTTCCAAGGGTAAATTAGCCTTTATAACCAAAAAATAAAATATGCCTTACAAAAATTTTTTCATATACTTATTGGAAATTTTATATCAATTTTATTTAATTAAATTTATCATATTTACAAGAATTAATTTTTTCTAAAAAATTTATAATGTATAATTATTTTAAAAAATATATATTCACTACTAAAATGTAAAATATGGGGTTTCTAATTTAATTTTAAAATTTTAATGTATAACTTTAATTATAAAATACATAAGTGGTATTTGGAAAAGGATTTATTAATTTAAAATTATACTTTTTCTAATAATTTAATAAAACATAGGTTATATATAAAAATGACATTTTCAATATTCACCTAAAATCTATATTTTTTGAAAAAATCCAAAAAATTCATCCTAAGATAAATTTGAAATGTATAAAATAAATTTAATGTTATTTTGTTCGAAATAAAAATTTAAAAAGTTAAAAAATTTATTTTAAATTAAAATATAATATATAAAGAGTGAATTATGTTATTAAAACATTATATGTTTTATCATATAGTGCTTTTAATAATATTACATATATATTTAAAAATAATTGAGAATTGATTTATTAGTTTATAAATAATTCTTTTACCAATCATGATTAACAATTAACTATGATTAATTTAATTAATTAAGAAAAAATATAATACTCGTTTATTAAATTTTTAATTGAAAGGAATCTTTTTTAAAAAATTTAATCAAATAGAATAAAAATATATAATTATATCAATTGTATATTAACCTTTTATATACAAATTAATATATAACTCATTTAATTTTAAATATGTTATGATTAATTTTAATTGGGTATTTATTTAATTTATTTTTTTCTATGACATATGGTATTGAAGATATTATTAATTTAATGGATCTAAAATCAAATGATAGTTGAAATAATCAATAAAATAATATATCCACATTTTTGGGAAATACAACTACACCTTTGTTTTCTCATGTTTTAAGAAAAATAAATTGATTTGGATATAAAATCTCACAAAATTTCACTAATACTAAATAGTAAATCAAAAAATAATTAAATAAATTAGTAATGTAAGGAGAAACATAATAAAAGTAGTTAAAATTCACCATAATATAACATTTTCTTCAATAAAAATACACCTATTAAAAAAATTATATGTTTAAATTGATGTTTATGTGTGGGAAGGTAAGGAACACTTCATTTTAAATAGTTAATACTCCTCTTAATAAATAATTTAAAAAACACAAGGATACCTGAATCCATGTGAATATATTCATGAATATATATTATATGATATGTATGGAATTAAATTGTAACCAATAGTGAATAAATATTCTAGTGAACTAGAACATATAAACAAATTAGATTTCCACTGGCTAAAAACATATTAAATACCAAATAAAAATATCCTTCTATTCGTTTTAGAGAACCATAAAATCCATCTAGTTTAATTAGGGTGGAATAAAGGGAAATTATAAATACAGAATTATATTATTCTTAAATAATAAAATGATAGAAATAAATAGATTCCTCAAAGAGATTAAATTTAAAATTTCATTTTAAACATCTGTTATGCAATTTCCATATTAAATTTTATTAAACAGAGTTGAATGTAATGGTTAAGTAATGATATCAGATAGAAAATACTCAGATGGAACATATTCCAACGAAAAATTACCAATTTTGGATATGTTCAATAATAAGGTGATATCAATATTCTATATACTCAATCATAGGATGTTATAAAGTGTTTTTTGAAAGATTAATTAAATATGTTTCATAAAATAAAACCGAAAACCTATCAAAGAAGACATAAAACCAATTAGAGTTTACATGATCCATATATATTTATAAAAAATTTATTACATATATGTATTACACTTTTAATGTAGAAAAATAAACATAATGATATTTCTTATAACTCAATAAAACTTTAATTTTTCCTAGAAAGTTACACATTCAACACGAGATTATTGTACCTATTTTATGTCTACTAATATCATAATCTAAATACCTTTTTAAAACAAATACAGTTCATATAGGATAAAATAAAATAATACCCAAGAAACCTTAAAAATATATTATGACTCTTTTCACTAGTTTTTAGTGACTTTATATCAGGTCACATTGATATCATTTACAAATAAAAACAAAAAACACAAAATTAGATGGATAATAATTCAAATATAGAAGATTTAAAATCATACCATTATAATGTATATTATAATCTATATATTTAGATTTATCAACATCTAAATTAGATGAAGTAATCATATAGTTTTTCAGCTATTATAATTATCTAAAATAATATTTTTACAATTACCCTATCATATATATATTTATTTAAATAATTACATCTGCCTTTAAGAAACTATATTTCTGTGGATGCATTTCAATTCTCCCATATGGTTAAAATCCAACTCACATGGAACCATTTATAATAATTCCTAAAAAAAGTAGCATTTATGATCCAAAACTAATCTCATTAACATATATTTTTGAAATAATTTTCTTTAGAATATTAATAGATAAAAAGTGTAAATATATAATTCAATTTTTAAAAATCCTTTTACAAAGGAAAATTTTATATTATTTAATACAAAGATCATTGATATCTCATAATTCCATAAAGTGAATTAAATATATATATATATATATAATATAGGATTGTTTTAGTTTTCAATAAAAGCATTTATTTACTTATATAGTCTAAATAAAAAATCCATTTTGAATGTCATATTAACATATAATTAAAATAATTTAAATCCATGAAAACTATCATTAGATAATAAAATTCATATAGCTTCTAACCTTGAAACCAATGACACTTCTTCATTATAATGTATTCAATAATCATATTAATACACTGGTGAAACTAATCTATCCATATTAATTATAATAACTCTATATTACTCATTTTTATTCATAAAAATACATTCGGTTCCAAGGAATTTTTTATCATATTATTGTTCAAATAGATTACATCGATTATTTCATGATATCATATTCTATACCTCTTCTATATAAAGATTATAATTAGATTAATTTAATTCTTCATTAAAAACACAATAATGAAAGTGGATCTCAAACAAAAAATATTCAATGATTTTATATTATTAAATATTATATCCCAAATTAAAATTACTTTTTATATGGGGTGATCATTAAGTGATATCTATTTTTTTCAAAAGGGAGACTCTCCCCCTTAATAGATGAATTTCAATTTTGAGGTTTATCCTATCCAAAATTGAAATTTATAAATCCTTCTCAATGTTAGTATAAGTCATCATTATTTTCATTTAAAGTATTTTTATCAGTTTTAACAGGAATAGATTATTCTACCACCATGATTTTTTTATTATAAACATTATAAGTTTCAATATGCTTTAAATAACACAAAAAATACCATCCTTAAAATATTCAACAATATATTCTAATGACTATTTATTATTAATAATATATACATTATAATTAAATAATAAACTTTTCCTTACTTTTGGTTTTCACTATTTCTAAATTTCATAAGTTTTCTTAATAAAAATAGGTCTAAAAAGAAATATATTCTATACACAAAAACTCATATTTACAACTTCACACAAAAAAATATAAGTGCATTAAATTACTACAACATAGCTTATATCATTTCTTATAAATTTCTATTATTCCATTGAATAACTCCATTTTTCTATAGTGTCCCACGAGATAATTTTTTTAGGAAAACCAATTTATTTTTAAAAAATAAATTCTATATTAAAAAACCATCCACCTCTATATGTTATAATTGATAACATTAGACAAGAATTTTCATTTTAAAAATTTTATCAATAGGTAATAGTTATTACTCCTTTTTTAAAACTAATGAAAAATGATCTAGATATCTAAGGGCTCTAGTGAGGAGTTTCCTAGTTCCCCCATGTCCTAGATAATGCATCTAAAATGCCACACAAAGACCTATGTTCAAATATTTTGTGTCATTCTACAATTCAAACACACAAATCTCTAGTGAAAAATGGGAATTATTCTCCCTAATCCCAATGTATGGATAAACCAATATTATTAATCATATTCCAATGGACAGATGAAGAATTTTTTCTCAACCCTCCACAATATTAAATAATAATAACTTAATATAACCTAAACATGGATGAAGTTACATCTTTTTTTATTGCTGGGGATCATATTTTCCCTAATTCGAATGATGGATCCTTTATTTTGTTGTAATTTCAACCCAAGAAATCAAACATCATGGCCTTATATAAATATTCTAGATCAAGATTACCTATGTATGAACAACAACACTTGCCCCTTAAATCATGTATTGCATAAAAAATCTCATAAATTTTTATATTAGATAATTGGAACTGTAAATACCCAGAAATTAAATATAATTTTTTTAATTATATGGAATTATTATGAGACTGTGAAAATTAGCGGCACATGATTCCAAGGCCTGGAGAGTCCAGAAAAGAATGTTAAACTTTTATTAAAGTACGTTCATTAAACATGAGAGTATGGATTTCTATCTTTTGAACCAGTGCATGGATTGAAATTTTGGGGTCATTTTTGGATTAGAAGCATAGATATTCATTTAGGTAAAGATTAACTTCAACTTTCATGGGTTAGAAAAAAATTATAAATTGTTTGTTTTTTGGAAAAAATAATACGATATAACTGTGAGTTATTTTTTTCCTCTAACCATTGAGTGGTGGTTGGAGACACCATAGTGTAATGACAACCTATAAATAAGAATCATTTAATGACCTGTTACTTTTGCTGTGTAACCACAAAGCATGTGGGATTTAATAGGTCATTAATTATGGTTCATTAAAAGACTATATTAATTATTAGTGACATGGAGGTGGTTTGTTTTATTAAAAAAATCATCGGTAAGGGAATTCCGAACCCACGGGAGGAAGATCTGATGCAACGCCAACAACATCACCCACCAACAGAGAACAGTGATCAAATGACGCTCGATGGTGGATTTGATTCGGAGGCGATTATGAGTGCCAACGAATGTAGAATTTCTATGAATGTGAATCTTATCCTTAGTCTACAACACTATTTCCCTGTAAGGGAATTATTTTTTATTCTAAGTGTTTTATGTTTCCCCACATCCAGTTTTTAGAAAATACAATGAATATGGACTAACCGACTAATGGGTTCTTCCGCGTCTCATTTCTTCTTGAAGTTGGTTGTTTCGGGGTATTATTTTGGAGAATATTTCTTTATAATTTCTCATTGTTATCACCCAATGTTAGAACACAAACTTATAGGGTGCGGACCAATATGAACAAGTCCCAGACCCCCAGTTGTTCTTGGTTTATGTGTGTTCTTTGTGTGTGACCAGACAAAATGGTGGAAAGAAATATTTAAGAGCCTCGTAGTGTAGGTAGAGACCTAGGAGGCCCGTAAGCATATATGAGAAAGAAAATGGACCAGTAGAGCAACTCTAGTGGCCCATAGAAGCAACTGTCGGCGCAGCACCGCCAGCGCAGCGGCGCCAGTAACTAGTGGCGGCAGCCAACTTAGTTGGCCGCATGGAGGAGCGGCGCTTGAAGGTGCCACGACGGTAGGAGCCTCAACCAGTCGGGCCGTAGTGGGTGAAATGACACGATTCCATCATACCGCACTAGAAGAGGAATGGACCACTTGGGCCGCTCGGCTGGACCAATGACCGACTCCAACATGCCATTCTAGAAGGGTTGTGGTGCAGCCAGCTAGCCAAACCAGATGCATATTATCTGGTCAGTGCATCCAACAAAGGGCCCACATCCATGCATGATAGGTTTTCCAGGAGGTTCGGATCCACCGGTCAGGCTAGACCTGCGACCCAGGTCAGGTCTGCCAACCGGTTCGGACAAGCTAGCCGGGACAAACCCCTACCATCCCCAGACCCAACCGATCATGTTTTGCAATATTGGGTGTATCTCACAAATCAGGTTTCTTATTGATGCACCGATAATGGCATGAGGACCCTCCCGATTAGGAATCCCTTTTGAGATACTTCACTTGAGTTTTGGTAGAAGTTTGAGTATGGACCTATTGGATCAGACATGAATCCAATTGCACCCTATAGACATTTTTGCATATATCTTAAAGACTCGACATCTGATTGACGCACTGTCTATCATGTTGGAACCCTTATGAAAAGACGGTCCTTCGAGTTACTTCTTCATGAGACATAGTGGTGGTCGAAATATGACCAGTTTCTTGAGGAGCAGTTTCTCAAGAACTCACACGCATCAAGTGAAGGAATCATGTGGCTGGTTTTCAGGTGATGTGAGAGCCTCTGTGGATCGGTATGAGAGTGACCCTTCATGGATCAGTAGCATAGAAATCCTTCATGGATAGGCATCGCAATGACCATTTTTGGATCATTAATAGTGCGGACCAGTGTGGATTGATAGTAGTGAAACCCTGTGTGGATCGATAGTAGAGAAAACCTCTATTGATTTTGAGTAGAACAACCCAATGTGGATCGATAGTAGTGAGACACTGTTTGGATCAACAGTAGAGTGACCCTATGTAGATTGATAGTATAGAGACCCTATATGAATTGGAAGTTCAGATACCCTTTGAGGAATAGTGGAAGAACCTCTCAATATGATTAAATGATCTATCTGATTACTAATCATCTTTATTCCTATTCTATATGTTGTATAAATAGTTTGAGATTTTCTTTACTTAGTGCTTTTTGATTGGGATCATGGTTTGTAGTTTTTTCTTTCTGGAATTCTAGGAGACCATTAGGAGTCTTAGGGTCCCTATTGGGTATTGTTATACTCACCCCTACACTAGTTTACCCTCACCTTGTTACATCTTGTGCAGAAGACGAATAACATAACATAGACATGGGGGGCCAGGGCCAAATGATGCTTATAGGTGATTGATAGATGTGAGAAGTTTAAATGAATACAGAAGATGATATATACCTACCCTTCATGTATTATCCTAGGAGGATAACCTTTAGATCACATTTTTTTTCTTTTTGTAGTACTTTCTTTTCAGTTGGGTTTGTATACTGGTGATTTTTAGTTTCAGTTCACACTTTTATTATCAGCAATTCTACCTTATGGTTTTATTTTGTCATGTACCTTGTCTATATGTGTACAGGTTTAAAGGAAATGAATTCCCTTTTAGGATTTTCCATTTTAGTACTAGTCCTCAACCCCTGGTGAAATGAAGGCTTACATGGGGTAGTCAAGACATGGGCATGGGGGATGGGTCGTGACAAAGTGGTATCAAAGAGCAGTCTATTCTACCAGAAAAACTATGAGTCTTTGTATTCAATGGAGAAATAATGTTAAGTGTTTTGAGTTCTCATTACAGATTGAAGAGTCTAGTGATGGTGTGGCGGCCAACGTATCAATACAATATGACCCTGAGTTCTGATATTCAACTTGATACATGGAAACACTATTTACATGTGTTTTAAAAATGTTTTTTATTTTGATATTTTTTGAGTCTGCTCACCAGGAATAACTTATTGACAATGGAACATTTTTTTTATTTTCAAGATACAACCATGTAGATTGCCTTCTAGGATTCCTGGTAGATATCACGGTGATGTCTGAATGAGAAATGAGGCATTTGTGAAGGGCCCTCTTACAGTGATAGAACCTTCGGGTGGTGTAACAGTAGCACAAACACCCATAGGGAAGCGGTTTCAACTAGTCCCATGAGTGGACCATGCATGTCGACCAATCACATTGCATGAGTTCTAGAGACGGAGGTCTCAGAGGTTTCTAGAAGAGACTGATCCATAGGAAGCTAAGGACTGGTCGGAGGCTATGGCACGAGTCTTCCCCTTGGTCGAGACACAAGAAGGTCAGATGGTGATCTTAGCTGCTAGACAATTTCAGGGCATAGTAGGGAGATGGTGGAACCTGACACTCCAGATGTACGAGGATATGAATCTTTCTTGGTTGGACTTTTAGAGCCTCTTTAGGGCGGGGTTTGTACCTGTGACACTATGCTCTATGCATTTTCTACAGTTACTGTACTTACAAACGGGCAGTTTGGCAGTGGGAAAGTACTCAAAAAGATCCCCTGATATCTATCTCTACTCCACCGACATGGTATGAGAGCCTTTCTTTAGGGACCATACCTTTGATAAGGGTCTCGGACGGGAGATCAAATCATAGATGATATCACTCGACATCCCGAAACTGGCTGGAGTTCTTGAGCGAGCACTATTGATGGAGAGCTTCCTAGCAGAGCTGGCACCAACGGTGGGAGCCACCACAAGACAAAAGGCAGCCAATTTATCTGCCGAAGGTAGTAGGAAGATGACACAGAGGTCCAAGAAAGCCAGACCTTCTAGAGGATGACCCCATGATATAGTTTTGTAGCTGTTGGTCTTACATGGAAGAGGAGGCCAGCAGAGGAGTAGTCTATGCTACTCATGCGGTGGGTAGGGTCACACGGATCCTGATTGGCCGACCCACCATACTAATGATAAGAAGATGGTTGGAGGACCATTGAAGAATTGATAGAGGTTCGAGCGAGGAGGTCCACAGGTCATTGGATACAGTAGAGGATTAGGTCATACAGAAGATAGTGGTTGATGGTTTGACGTTGTACTGCAACCACCCCCTGGAGGTCCACCCTGACCTCACAGAGTATGTGGACATGGGCGAGATCAGCTACAGGTGGTAGAGGCCTGTGACCATGGTGCTTCAGAGATTATTGGAGGTACGATCAATGTAGAATCTACCATATCCGTATTTCATTTAGAAACAGGTTCCAGTCAATCTTTTATTACCACGGCTCTCGTTCAGATCATAAGGATTTCAATGAAGTTATTGGATTGATATATATGATTAGATAATTATATGGGTTAGGATTTGATGATTACACACTGGTTCATGCATTGTGAGCTTACTCTAGGTGGTGAGAGCTTTGGATGGGATCTTCTAGTAGTAGCGTCAAGGACTTATGTCGTAATCATGGGTAAGGACTGGCTATCCACAACACATTCTCAGATCGACTATTTTTTACACAAAGATTGGTGTGTTTGTGAGAATGGGAACAAGTTTTCCTTCACCAGTGAGAAGGAAACCATTGTAGTACTAGATAGACTTTCACGGATGATGGTACATCCAATCACTCATCAGTTGGATAGCCCCACCATCAGTGTGGTGGATGAGAGGAGTTCGAGCTATTCTATTGTGGGGGACCATTTTATGGATGTCTTCCCTGAAGATGTTCCGAGACTACCTCCTCATAGAGAGGTAGACATATACATCGACATGTACCCTGAGAAAACACTGATATCTACACCAGAATATCATATAGATCTCATGGAGCTTTGTGAGTTGAGGTTACAGTTGGAGGACTTGCTGAGGAAGGGGTTCATAAGACTGAGTGTCTCTCCATGGGCTGCCCCTATTTTGTTCTCCAAGAAGGCAGATGAGAGATTGAGACTTTGTGTGGAGTATTGGTGCCTAAACCAGGTGAATAGGAAGAAAAACTATCCTCTGCTGAGGATTGATGATCTCTTCGACCAGCTGAAAGGAGCATGGTAGTTTTTAAAGATAGACCTCAGATCCGGTTATCATCAACTCTGGGTATGGGATGAGGATGTATTGAAGATCGAATTTAGATGCCAGTATAGCCACTATAATTTCTTGGTGATGCTTTTTAGAATAACCAACACCCCAGCAATGTTCATGGGACTGAAGAACAGGATATCCTAGCCTTACCTCGATCGTTTCATGGTGGTCTTCATTGATGACATCTTTGGGAACTCAGTATCATAGGAGGAGCACTCCACACATATGAAAATAGTTCTGGATACACTATGAGATCACCAGATTTATGTAAAGATCTCCAAGTGAATGTTCTGGATACGGGAAGTCCACTTTCTTGGGCCCATTATCTCAAAGACTTGATTTTCAGTGTATCCAACAAAGATAGAGGTAGTGATTTCTTGGGAGCCACCTAGGAGTGTGACTGATATGTGGAGTTTCTTGGGATTGGCTCAATACTACTTGTGATTTGTACCTGAATTTTCCAATGTATAATAACCCTTGTCATCTTTGAAAAAAGGGGAATCCCTTCATTAGGAAGGATAGATGCTAGCAGAGTTTCCATGAGCTGAGGCAGTGAATGAGTATTGGCCCCATATTGTGGAAACCAAAAGAGGGCATTGGGTATGTATTCTATTGTGACACATCAGGGCCTGGACTAGGATGTGTACTAAAACATGAGAGATAAATTATTTCCAACTGCTCACTATAGCTATGGAAACATGATCAGAACTACGTGACCCCTGAAATATAGTTTGAAGTGGTGGTCTTTGCATTGAAGATGTGGTGGCACTACTTGATGGTATAACGATATACTATCTACTCCGATCACAGGAGTCTCAGGTATAAATTCTCAGATAAAGACTTTAATCTAATACATATGAGATTGTTGGAGTTCTCCCAAGACTATGAATTTGAGATATTCTACACTCCTTGGAAGGTAAATGTTGTAGCAGGTGCACTCAGTAGGAGGTCAGGTCTACACCTGTGGAGTGAGGTGATAGCGGAACTAGCCCCATTGCTGATATCCTTTATGGATAGTGATGTAGAATATTACCTCCAATCTATGATTGTCACTCCCCTATTCCTTTAGAGAGTCTGGGAGGAAAAACGTGGGGATGTTGAATGTGAGGCATGACATCCTCAGATATCCTCAGAACATTCTCCTGATGGATTTTTGATAGGTGGGGAGCATGTCATCCATTTTAGAGGATGCACCATGGTACTAGTGATGTTTCAGGAGGAGGTGTTTAGGTAATTACACACATCCCCTTTGTTGGTTCATCTCAGTGTGGAAAAGATGTACCAAGAGCTCTGACGTTAGTTCTTCTATCCTGGGATTAAGAAGATAGTGGTGGAGTTTGTTTAAAAATGGCTCACTTTTCAGCAAGTGAAGGGCCAGCACTAGGTTCAAGCGGGCTTGAATCAGCCACTAGAGATACTAGAATGGAAGTGGGATGGTATCTCCATGGACTTCGTGGTGGGGTTACCATGTACATATAGAGGCCATGAATCTATCTGTGTGATCGTTGACCGACTCACCAATTCAGCCCAATTTCTACCCATCCTAGAGTAGGGATCAGTAGAGGGATTGTGATGCCTCTATGTTTATGAGATAGTATGACTTCACATGGTACCATCAGAAATTTTTTCATATTTTGGTGCTCTTTTGACATCCTGGTTATGGAAGTTATTACATGAGGTGTTTCGGACTCAGCTACACTTGAGAAACACCTTTAATCTTCATAAATATGTTCAGATAGAGAAGACCATACAAACACTAGATGGCATGCTTTGTTCATGCGTCCTTGATTTTGGAAACATTTAGGAGGACCACCTACCACTGGTGGCGTTCGAATACAACAATAGTTATCACTCAAACATTGGCATGGAATCGTTTGTGGCCTTGTATGGGTGACCATGCAGTTCACATCTATGATAGATAGAATGAAAGGAGTCGGTAATTATGGGTCCAGAGTTGGTACAGGCTAACACTGAGAATGTGAAGATCATACAGGAGTAGATGAATATTGCAAAGATCAGGCATAATTCTTATTCCGGCAGGAGACGAAGACCCTTGGAGTTCAAGGATGGAGGTCATGTATTCCTATGGGTCTCACCCTACCGAGGATTGTAGAGATTTGGTCGGGGCTTCAAGATATCTCATAGGTTCATCAAAAATTTCCAGATCCTCAGCGGAGGTGGCGAGGTGGTGTACCACCTAGATCTTCCCCCATATATGCACCGGGTTCATAGTGTTTTCTTTGTGTCACAGCTGAGGAGATACGTGCATGATCCATCTCACATATTCAAAAAGGGTGAATGGAAATTGACTATTGGGTGACTTTTTTAGAGTTCCCTAGGGAGATAAGGGATTGAAAAGAGTGGGTTATAATATGGTAGTCGATTACTCTGGTGCGAGTCAGGGGGTAGCAAGGGTACCTCCAGGAGAGCACATGGGAGCGGGAGGCTTAGATTCATGCTCCGTACCCCCATTTGTTTTCATTGAATTCATTGTGGATTTTGGGGATGTAAATACCTAAGGTGGGGAGAATGCAAAGACCCACAAATTCCATTTTATTTTATATTATATGGAATTATTACAAGACTGAAAAAATTGACAGCACGTGATTCCAAGGCCTAGAGAGCTTGGAATGAAATTTTGAACATTTATTAAGGTCTGCTTAGAAAACGTTCATGATGGGATTTCAATCTATTGAACTAGTGCTTGGATTTAAATTACTAGGTAACTTTTGGATTCATAGTGTTGAGATTCATTTAGGAGAAGCTTAACATTGACTGACATGTATCAGATAGAAAACATATTTTTTGGGATTTTTTGGAAAAAATAATAAAATAAATCATTGAGTTATTTTTTTCTTCAACCGCTGAGAGGTCATTAGCCGGACCACTGTGTGACAACATTCATTAAATGAGAATCATTTAATGTCCTGTTACTTTGGTTGTGTAACCACAATGCTCATGGGATTTAATGAATCAATAAATATGGTTCATTAATAGACCAAATTAATGAGCAGTAATGTAGAGATGGTTTCTTCTATTAAACAAATTTTTGTCATGGTAATTCATGACCCATGGGAGAAAGCTCAGATGAAATGCTGATGACATCACCCACCATTGTAGAATGGTGATCGAACGACCTCTATTGGTGGATTTGATTAGGAGGCGACAGCGATCTCCAATGATCGTGGAACATCTTCGAACATGAATCATCTCCTTCATATGCAATTGTGTTTCCAAGTAGGAGAATTATTTTGTTTTCTAAGTGTCTTGTGATTCCTCTCATCCTGTTCATTGATAATACAATGAACACAGACCAACCGACTAATGGGTTGATCCGAATCTCATTTTTTTTATTGAAGTTGGTTGTTGAGGGGTCTTATTTTGTGGAATATTTCTTCCAGATTGATGATTATTATCACCCCAAGTTATAAAACTAACCAAAGGGTGCAAGAAAATCCGTACAGGGCCCACACCCCCTAACTTGTTTTCTTTGTGTGCATTCTTTGTGATCGACTAGGAAACGAGGAAGCAAGAAGAATTTAAGAGCCTCATAGTGAAGGCGGTGACCCATGAGGCCTGTAGGCATAGACGGGAAAGAAAAAAGACAACCGGAGCTTCTCCAGTGGGCCACGGAACAAACCGCCGGTGAGGTACCACCGATGCAATGATGTCTGACTGAGTCGGCTTCATGGAGGAGTGGTTCCCGAAGGTTCTACGGCGGAAGGAGCTGTGGCCAACCAGGCCACGGCTGGTGGAAAAGCATAACGTCGTCTCGCTATGTGGGAAGAGGAGCATCCCACCCAGGCCACTCTGATGGACCACCAGCTGGCTCCCAACAACCATTTAGGAAGGGGGGTGGCTCCCCACCAGTGTGACTAGCTAGACGAACCAGATGCACCGCGTCCGGTCGGTGCATCCAACAATTGTCCTGCATCCACATGGGCTGGGTTTCTCAGGTGGGTAGACATGCCGACCGGGCCAGACCAATGAGCCGGCTGGACCCGCGAGCTAGCTGTTCTGGACACCTACCAGACCCGAACCCAACCGGTCCTGTTTCGGTAAATTTTGTCTATCACACAAAACGGGCGTCTGATTAACGCACCGTCGGCTGCGTGAGGACCCTCATGATGAGGAGATCCATTTGTGATACAACACTTGAATTTTATCAGAACATGGAGTATGGTTGGGTTGGATTAGACTCAAATCCAACTAGGCCTTATTTACCTTATTCCTTATATATTACAGACATGGCATCTAATTGACATTCCATGTGTCGTGTTGTAACCCTTATGTCAAGGCGGTCATTCGGGTAACTTTATTGTGAGACTTTGTGGTGGTTGAAATATGATCTGTGACTTGAGGATTGATTTCTCAGGACCTCAAGTGCACTGAGTGAAGGAATCCTGTGGTTGGATGTCAAGTGAAGATCAACCCTCGGTGGATCGTTATGAGAGCGACCCTTTTTGGATCGGCAGTTGAGAGACCCATTGTGCATCGGTAGTAGTAAAACCCTATGTGGATCGCCAATAGTGGGACCCTATGTGGATTGATAGTAAAATTAACCTATGTGGATTGACAGTAGACCGAACCAATGTAGATCGATAGTAGTGTGACCCTATGTGGATTGAAAATAAAGAGACCATTTGTGGATCGAAAGTAGAGAGACCCTGTGTGGATTGGTAGTTTTGTGACCCATTGTTGATTAGCAGTAGAACCTCTCAATAGATTAAAATTATTTAGCTGATGGATACTCATATTTATTCCAATTATCTATATTGTATACCTGGTGTGATCTGTATTTTACTTAGTGATATGTGATTGACATAATGCTTTGTGGTTTTTCCTTTTTGGAATTCTAGGATACCGTCGAAAGCCTGGGGGTCCCTATTGTGTATTGTTATACTCACGCATGCATAGGCTTTTCTCGCACCTTGTTGTGTCTTGTGAAGAAAATAGACATCTTGGCTGAGACATTGGGACCCAGGGCTATATGGTCCTCTGAGGTGACTTATAGAGGTGAGTAGTGGCATTGATGAAAAACAATTATCTATACCTACCCTTCTGGTAGGATCCTTTGTGGATGACCTTCAAAGCACGTTTTCCCCATTTTGTTGTGATTTATTTTCAGTTGGTTTTGTATAATACAACTTTTTACTTTGGTTTCACACTTGTACAATCAGCAGTTCTACCTTGTGGTTTTCCTTTGATGGGTACCTAGTGTACGAGTGTACAGGTTTAGATTCAATGCCTTCCCTTTTTGGGATATGACTTTCTGGTGATAGTCGCCAATCCCTAGCCTATGGAACATAGGCTTGGGGTAGTCACGACACTGGCCCCAGGGGACGAGTCGTGACAAGAAACCCTAATAAGATCAAAAAAATTTATACCCTTAATAATGAGGGTATCTATCATGCAGACAATTACGTGGTCTCTCTATGTACAAAATACCCATCATGGCTCCACATTCTAATCAATGTTCTCTATGTAAATGGTATTTCATATCATGTGTATGCCCTGAATATGTTCTTATTGATAATTTCATCACCTAAAAATATGAATGATCCATGGAAATTCATAGTATGGTTTTATGTATCCCTGTTTATAATACTCTAATTATCCCTCAGTTCTCAAGTGGTATTCTATATGTCCTCTTATGTGTTCTCCCCAATCATGGACTCATCAATGGAAACCACCCATGTCCACTCAGTGAGCCACTCCCTCCTACTTCATACCCAATTATTCATCCTAGGACCACTATAGAGACCAATACATTTCATAAATTAATTTTACATATTATTAGTTGAATATTCAACAACTTAGAAAATGATTCTTTCCATAACGGTATAGGTTTGTTATCTTCGTAAACATTGATACATAAAAAAATATTTTATATGTTATATATGTTATATATCACTAATATATTCATAAGTATAAATCTTCTTAGTAATATCATACTAAAAATATTTCTTCATAACACAGGGAAAGGATTCATAAAAAATGTTGGGCTTAAATTCATATTAATGGTAAAATAAGAATATATCACTGATCCCTTAGATATAACACGACCATAATGGTATGAGAACATGTGATTAATTATTGAAACTACATATCTGTTGTTTCATAGATCATAAAAATGGATCCTTGAATAAATATTGGTAGTTTATTATTCATGAATCAGATAAGATAATATAAAAAATCATGAAATCATTTTTAGAAAACATGGACAGAAAAAATAATTTTGGAAGAATAGAGAGAAAATAATAGATATCCATAAAATATTCTTTTGGTCTCTTGAGTACATAAGGTGAAGAAAATAAAAGGAAGGAATTTGCCCTCAAAATATATAATGAGGGTAATAAAATGAATGTGGATTCTCATTAAAAGATCTTATAATTTTTTTCAATTTATATTCAAGGATAAAAAAACCCAATTAAAATGACATTGAAACATAAATAACATACCCTCAAGTTTCACTTGATTCGATAGTGATATAAAGAGATTTATAATAAATTAAAATTTATTACCATTATATAAAAAATGAAAATATTTTTAATATTTTATATGATCCAGGTATAAAAATTCAATGCCTATTTATAAAGTAATGTTAATTAAAATAATTATTTCTTGGTGTTAACTATTTTTTTCCAAGGATCATTTAGTTATGATGTTTTGGTCTTTATCCTTTAACTATGGTTCCATAATATCTATATTTTTTTACAATAATATAAATATTATATATATATATATATAATTATCCATCAGATATAAATATAGGGAAATAAATTATAACATTATTAGAGATGGTTGGTCATACATTCACATGAAATCTATTTTAATTTTTTAGTGGGGGGAATGAAATGATCATAAATAATAATTTAATAATATATAATAATTATTATAGAATATATATCATATATATTAATTTAATTTAAACTAATTACTATTTATTTAAATGATAATTCTATACTAAATCACATCTCTTTGTTGAGGTGTTATTCCACAGATATGCACGAGTGACATTATTGTTTTCCAATGGAGGAGAAGAAGGTTGATAATAGTTTATACATAAGAATATTAAAAATTCCATATAATTTATATAATATATTCATTATTTTATAATTTATACAACAAATTTATATGAGACATAAGAGTTAATAAATTTGAAAATGTTCTTTTATAAGTTATACCACTCAACTCAGAAATCATGTTTTTTTACACCTTAATAAATGATTGGATATCCTTTTAGGAAGGGAAAAAGATCTTGGATGTGGTTAGGTAATATAGTATGGTATTACAATAGGGATTCTATATGATATATGTCTTAAAAACATTCAATAATGAAGGAGTGGAGGTGTCTTTTTATAAGAACGGGGAGTTTAACTCATGGAATTACATTAAGTATTAAATTAATTATCATTCATGATTAAAATTATCCAAATTGATATAATTAAAAAATTATAAGAGGATGATTGAAAATAATATACTAAAATTTAAAATATAAATTTTATTCATATGGTTTCACCCTTATATATATGTTTAAATCCACACTAACCCCTTTTGACCATTATTGTGATAACAATGCTTTCAACTCAATAAAGGTAAATAATGATACCATAAAATTAAAAGTGACATATTAATTTTCTATGGTTGATATGTATAACCGTATAACATTATTTTTTATGAATATTTATTTTAATTAATTTTAAATAATTTAATATAATATTTTTTATTATAAAATATCATTAATTTCATTTTTGCAACTAGTAATTTACTTTGACATAAGAAATAGGATGAAAGAAAAGGAATTTCAATAAAAACCTTTAACATTTCCATAATATGTTATATATATCTAAAAAATTATTGGGGCACAATAATTCACCCAATTAGTGTTACTTTTACTATTTTTAATGTCAATTTTTATTTTCCTATCTATTAAATTCAAATTGTGTTGGCATTATGTAAGGGTTTAAGGTAATTATTAATTTAGTAAAAATTTTAAAAAAAAAATTGAAAAAAATTACTTAATAATTAATATAAACATTTATAACAAAAAATCAACACATATTGTACTTATGTAAAAGTTTTAGAATTATTAAAAATTCAAGAGAGTGACATAATTGTCTTTATTTTTTTATTTAAATAATATAAATGTTTTAATTAAATAAACAAGGAACCAATTTTCTATAGTTAGAATAAAAGGATGGGAATGGTCAGTATAAACTCATGAAATTGGATAATATTATGTTTTATATAAATTAAAAAGCCTTATCTGAAACTTTTAACCTTGTTTTACATATTTTAACCTTAATTAGTTGAAAAATGTTTACCACAATTACTATTAATAATAACCAAAAATAAAAGGGACCTATTTTCCATATCCAAACCTTCTAATTCAAAAAATGTGAAATATTTTTCAAAATTAAATTCATTGAAGGGGGAAATTCATTTTAAAATAATTATCCAAAAGGTGACAAAACCCGTTTAAAAAAATACATTTTTAGGCATAAAACTAGATTAATTAATGTCTCATGTCTTAAAAAAATCAATAGATGAATGTTAAAAATCCAGAATTGATGTATAATATAAAAAATTCATTAAAATATTTCACCAATAGTGTTCAGTAGAATATATTAACATAAAAAACAATGCTCAAACCTAAATAGTTTTTCCAAAAAAAAAACAATTTTAATTTTAAATGATTTTAATTTAAATTTATAATAAATTAATAACAAATGTATTAATTGTATTAATATATAAACCAGAAATGTTCAATGATTTATTTAGTACAATTACCACCCACTAATGCAATAGTTGGGTGATAACCACTATATTTGATAATAAAAATATTTTAAACATATATCATAGTTCATTTAAACATTATGTTGCATGAAATGAAAGATATGAATGAAATAAAATGTATTTATAGAAAATGATTTCATAAAATATCATGTTTTTACAACCAGAATCCTTGATATGGAGAAAATAAAAACAATCTTTATGTACTCACATTCAAATTATTTAGTGTGACTCAATTTTAAACATTAATAATTATAATAGTATAAAAAAATTTGATTCACTTATATTTGAAGGTCCTTTTAGGTTTATATTTTTAGATAATTATGAAAAAATTTAAAATAGAAAATACAATGTACTTTTTATAAAAATGGAATTTTTTATGCTATAAAAAACATTTTAATCCATAAAAAGACTTCATTATCTCCAAAAAATCAACCACACAAGATACAATTATAGATACACGATATATATATATATATATATATTAATTTTCCCCAAAACATAGGTAAGTGGAATCATATGAAATGGGTGAGAAGAAAACATCAAGGGTAATCATAAGTGATAATAATCAAAGATCATATGTGAGAATAAAATGTGGATAAATATTATTACAGGAATAGATAATCCAAAAAATTCCATAATCAAAAGAAACTATGATCATAACATATTAGTGATTGAAATATCAATAAATAAATTAATAGATAACTATATATTATTGCATAATGATGAAATGAATCTAAACAAGTTAGTTCTAAGCTATAAGACAAGAAATAATGATGTTATAAAACGTGATCTTAAATATAATTCCTTGATTTTATGAAATATTCGGTTGAGGATAACATACACAAAAATATGCCAGTTAATTTCTCACATTGGACATATTAATGTGTCTAGGGGTATCAATACAAGGCCCCACCAATAAAAAATTTCTTCCAAAGAATTCATCATTATAATGAATGAATATTTTCTAAAACAGATATCTAGCATTTCTTAGTAATAAATAATTATATTTATTAAAAGTTATACCGATTGTCAATATTTTCTCTATCAGAAAATTGAATAATTTCATATGTTAGAATCAAAAAATAAACACTATGTAGATTAATGATATAATTTTATTAAATAATTTCCCCAACCAATATATTTATTTATATATTCGTTAATTCCCTTCAATAAAAGAAATAGAAAATATGGTATTCATATTGTAAGATACTTGCAAGAAAAGTCATTCATATAATAGAGGATGATTCAGAAAGACACATGTAGTGATGGATTTCTAAACATTTTTCACCCTATATGAAAATATTGTGATAAGATTTATAAATGAATTAATTTCAAATATATACAAAAAATGGAAATAATTAGTAAATAGTAATAAAATCTCAATAAAACAAAATTGAGATGAAAAAAACCATACAGTTATGGTAATATAAGATTCAAAATAATATTAGAGGGATAAAATGAAATTAAAATACATTTAAATAAAATATATCTATTATGCATAATGTAAATAGGGATTTGAATTAATATAATAAACATAACGATGGTGTGCATTATCAAACCTGTCTAATGGAATTCAAAATAAAGTCACATTACACATATGACATTAGAAATATTCGAATAAAAAACATTCAAAAATTATGATCAAATTATATAATAAATTCCTTTAATAATGAGATGAAAATGAAAAAAGTCTTTATAGGGGAAGTAGATACACCATACCAATTAAATCATAGTTTATAATAAGAAATAATCCCCTAAGGAGTTACATTTGTGGCAAGGATCCAAAATAAGTAACTTCAACAATGAGGTAAGAATAATTTTATAATGACATTATAAGGGAGAATTATAGAAACATATAAAATAAGGACTTCAAAATTACCATGTATTAATTATGAATAATAAATAAATATTGTAATAATTTATTTTCAATAAGTAAGTTAGTAACTCAACGTAAAAAAATTGAGTTTACACAAACCCCCACAACCTAGGTATCCATTGTATAAAATGAAATTTAAATAAAGAACATGATATGAAATTTAAATAATAAAATATTACATTATGAAATTAAAATACATTAATTTGGAAGTAATCACGCCATATTAAATATATCTTGGTAAAAATAATAAATATTTCTAAAGAAAACGAATACTATAAGAACTACATATGGGTTGGATAAAACATGAATTGAAATATAAATAAAGTGTGGAACAAGATTTGGATTTTTATATAACATGAATAAGAAAAGTAAAATATATATAAATTTTATTTCATGAATATTATATCCAAATTGCACAATAAAAAATGAAAAATTGGTTCATAAATACAATATGTCTTAAAGAGTAATAATTGAGTCCAAGAATCCATTTCCTTGGTCTTGATTCATTCTATGAATGAATATAACATCCAAGATAACCATAATAAGTTATTTAAAACATTCATAACAAACATATTTATCTATATATCATATTTTAAGGTTTATCTATTAAAATATGTTATTTATTTAATATATATATTTTTTAGGTCAGATACTCAAGGTTTTTTTTGTCAATTTTTTCATTATTCTTTTCATATATTGAAAATGGTTTATGGTTTTGTAAAACCGAATCATAATATATTTTCATCCATTTTTATTTACTTTACTATTTTATTGTTACAAAATATTTATAATTCTATTAGATTAAAAAATGGACACCATGTATGAAAGGTAAATTGATATATTTCTTTTGGTTGTAGAATTTTATCAGAAAGATTAATATTTATATCAGTTATGAAATGTCCAATAATATATTTATAGAACATTAAAAAACATTTAATTATATATTTTTTTCAAAATAAACATTAATTATGTTTTCATTTTCATCCTTCATATAAATTTATAGGTTCTATCGTATACGTGGTGAAACCAATGAAAACATGAAGTTCTTACATTTAATGAATAAGTAGGATTAGGGGTGATTTAGTGATAATATAATTAATATATGAGTATAATGAACTTATATTATTTTTATAAATATGGTGATAATATTTTAAAAGAGTTTTAAAATAATAAAATTCTAGTTTAAAAAAAATTACATCACCTTGGTTGAGTAGTTCGTCCTCACATACAAACATTGGATATTATCATTTCCATAGAAGTAGACAAATATAGGCATTGGTTTTAAATTTTAAATCCTTAAATTTGTTGTAAATATAATATTGGTACACTAATTTCATTTTTTGGACCATCCATGTTTTTTGGGTAAGAAAATTAATTCACATCGATCATGGAGGTGGTAATCTACACATATTCATGAATACATTTTTATTATTAAATGAATTAGATACAGTAATGGTAAATATTAATTTTTATTTTTTGAATACTAAATAAATTTAATATATAGATTTATTCATCAATTACATCATTATAACCAGCCATGAGAGAAAATTAGTAAAAAAAATTGGACACCATTTTGTTGACGTGGTTGTAACACGTACAAAATATCAACATTATTTTGTTTTTTTTAGTTGATGGAAATGAAAAAATAAGGGTTGTTACAATAATTTATTTACATATTGTTATGTTATTTATATTTATTGAAATAAATTAACTTGGTTAGAAATATTTTGGAATAGGAATTTTGAGAAGGAAATATTAATAAAGAGGTAATACTTAAGTTAAGATATTCAATATTATCTTAGAAATGTCCAGGGAATTGAGGCCTTAAGGTTACTAATGTTCACAGTAGGCTTAAGGAAGTGTTATTGGGTTATAAGAGGAAACAATTTGGATATTTTATGTATGTAATTTTAAGGGAAAATTTTAACATTTAGTGGTGGAAGTATCCCCATTTATAATTGATGAGTATGGAATTTTTAAAGCACCTTTTCATTTTCATTAATGTAAAGTCACTACTAAAGAGAAAAATGATCAAAAAGGAAAAGAGAGGAATATTTGAGTTGTTTTTATTGAGAAATAACCCAATAATTAATCTTGTAACATCTTTATTACATTTTTTGGGTCATTTTCTCTTCATGAATCAATTTTTACAATTTTAACTTTTACTAGAGTAATTAATTTTTAACCATAGTGAGTAATTTTAAGGGAAAAATTTTTAAATAAAAAAGATTTCAAAATCGATACGCATAATTTAAAACAGTTTTAAAAAAACATTTATAATTTTGTGAAATGTTAATTTTTATTTAATGGAATAGAATAAATAAATTTTTTTTAGGAAAAGTTTGTTTTAATGGTTAAAATGTATTTCAAGAATAAATCATCTACTATTTTTATT
The DNA here is from genome assembly GCA_963277665.1 of Viscum album. Lineage (NCBI taxonomy): Eukaryota > Viridiplantae > Streptophyta > Magnoliopsida > Santalales > Viscaceae > Viscum > Viscum album. Next base: position 670,945,525 of record OY728129.1, read on the forward strand.
TTCAGGATTTAAATTGAACTCTTATAAAAGAATAAATATTTTGGGATTTCATTAAAAGAAATCAAAAAATATTTTCCCATAATAATGCATAAATAATTGAAAATATAAAACATAGTTTTTATAAGAATTAAAAAATCTAAAATATATTTTATAACATTAAACAATGATTTTATAAATTTCAAAAATTATAATTAAAATATATAAAAATAGTCCATAAATACACATTTTCATAATTAAGATATTTTATATAAATTCTTGGTATTTATCATATAATTATATACTAATAGAATTCAATATTCAGGAAAAAACTTATACTTTACTATAAATTTAAAAATCACTTATCTTAGACAAAAAAAATAAATATAAAAAATAAAATTTTTATATGATGAATTAAAAATGATGTTAATTTTACAAAATTAAAATTCTAATATTTATAATGGTGGATATTAAACTAAAAATATATATATTAGGAAAACTTCTTTTATTAAAAGATTCCCTTTTTACACCTTAAATTTCTATAGTATTATTTCATACTAATTCATATTTTAGATAATTAATATATGAATATTATTTTATTTTATTAGTATATATTATCATTTAAAATTTGTTGATTTAATTTATTTGGATAAAATATAGAATACTCTTAAAATTTATTTGAGAATGTATAGTAACATAAAATTCATTATTTATCCTCTAAATTTATGCATTTTGAGTTGAATAATACCATATTATTTACTAGAGGTTTTAAGGATGGCCTATTTTTCTTAATACAATTTCTTTTTTAGGTTTTGTTTCATTTTATATTAACTGTATATATAAAGAAATTTATCAAAAATAATTTTCATTTTATGAAAGAAAATATTTTGAAAAATATTGTGTTGGTACATTCCCCCATTAAATAAATGGTATCCTTAAAATTTTAAAACTCATACGATGGTAGTATATTTCATTTGGAGTTCATAATTAACCATAAAACATTAGTTGAACATGATATTTTTTAGGTTGTGAAGTGTAATTATTGTTTACAAAAAATTGATATGTGCCTTTTTAAAGAGATTTAACCATTCCAAATAAAAAATAATAATTGATGTACAGATAAATCCATAGCAAGTAACTTTCAATAATACATGATGAAGATTCATGTACTCAAGATATAATAATTATACCACCAAATGATATTATTTTAAATTGAATATCCAATAGGTGATAAAATACACAATATAAGATATCAATAAATATTGACTGAAAAGTCATTACTCAATACAAGGGCATTCATTTCAAATGATTTTCCTTTTTTTGATCATTAATTAGGTTGTTTTGGCATGTTTCTCATGTCATACCATGGATTGAGAAAGAAAATATCATAATTCAAAATTTTCATACAAATGATGAAATAATCTTTTTTGGAATTCTATCTTTCCCTTACAATAATGATAATTATTGAAATTATGTCGAAATTTGTAGCATCTACCCATCAACATAATGCATTTATTATTTTAATTTTTTTGATACATAGGGAATGCTATTGTCCTTAATTCATCATTTATATTACCCTAAAATACATGGGGTTCTATCCTTATCATAATTGGTTTTTTTGGGATTCCATATAAGATAACATTATTAATAATAAATTTTTATAGTTAATTTTGAAAAATCAAATGATTTTTCAGTGAAACATTTATCCATTAATGTTCATCATTATGAAAATATATGCATTGTCCCAAGAATCCATTATTAATTAGGATCCTTTGGTATATAACTAATACTAAAACCAAAAGTAATTAACATGTCGTATTAATATAATAATGGAAATATTGTATGATAATTAAATTCAACGTAAAAATGTATCACTCTTTTCAAATATCAAATTAGCTTTTAGTTCAATGTAAATTACTTTTAGTTCAATCTAGTTTTTGGTTGGATTCTCTCATATTCCATAACCTAATTCCATAACATAGTTAATAATGTATAATGTGACATATATAGAATTTAATTCAACAAATAATATCCTTTTGGAGTGTCTATTTAGGTGTATAGTATTAGGAATACACATCATGCACCAATGTGATAATTGAGCAAGTCCCAAACCTACCTTTTTTAGGGTGATTATCCCTAGATGAATTTGTGACATAATAAATTAATATATCCTTTATTTTATTATAAAATAATGAACAGAACATCCAAAATACAAAAATAGGCAGGAAATAGGGGTTATGGGTGCATGAAGTGATGGAGGCCAATGGAAACCCATCTAATAAGATTCTTCCCTTCCTTTGAGAGTGAATTCAAGTTCGATGGAAGGAAGATACAAAGACACTGAGGGGATAAAGAGGAAAATTGATCTGACACCATATTTATCTCCCTCCAAGTATGAAGGACGCCAGTTTCAACACTAACCAGAGATCTGCACTTTTTCATAACATAAAAAATTGACCATGGAGTATTGCATCTGCCCAGCATGGAATAATGAATAATGATAGAATCTTTTTACACCACATCCAATCTAATATGCCTATCCCTACAAATCTGAAGGCCAATCAGCAAAGTCAGAGCCTTGGCCATAAGTGAATGCCCTCCGCCAATGTGGGAATTAAAGTCAAGAACTACACTACCCCCTGTGTCCCTAACCACACCGCCAGTTTTCAGAAAATCTGAGTAGCAGGAAATATCAGTATTGAGCATAAGGCCCTGGTTATGCGGAAACCATCGTACCCAATTACCATTACTACTCAGACTTTTGTCAACAGCGCCCATATAGAAAGTCCTGAGAGAGGGAGCTTCGAGCCAATCTTTATAGGACCAGTCCATATCGACCAGAAGGAACTTTGTCCATGTCACCATCACCTGACCCAAACACTGAATCCCATCATGCTTTGCCTTGTTCCTTGCGAGACAAATACAACAACAACTAGCCACCAATATGACCGCATGAGCTTTCCTCTCGGGACCAATGTCTCCCGCCCCATGAAACCAGCGAGCCAGGAAAGGAGAATACCTCAATGTCGGAGGAGATAGTCCCATGAAATGCCCAAAGTATCGCCACATCTACTGAGCCTAGTCGCTGTTGAAGAATAGATTCTTCAAACCCACCTCCATATAAAACTTAACTACCCAACACTTATATTATCCTCATTAAAATTCATTCCTCTAAAGTAATCTAAATCATACTTTCCATAGATCAATATTTAATTTTTTTAAAAAGGTTTAGGTTGTAACCAATTGTAAATATAAATGGGAAAACATAGAAACAAAATAGATATTATGAGGGTATAATTTAATAAATACAAATAGAATCCCCTTTAAATAATTTCACTTACTCAGGGGAAAAGTACCGAAACTAGAGAATAGAATGATCCATACACCTTGGGCTACCTTATAAGAATTAAAATAAGAAACTATGTTCCCTTCATTCCAGGAATGTAGGATGTTCATATAGTGGTTTATGATTAGGTTACACCAAAATATTTTATAGGATATATACAAGTGGATGGGGGCTAAGCCATGAAGAGAATTGGGAATGGTAATGGATTCCATACAAGGGGTACATTTTTTTGAATGAACTGGTAGAGGAATGTTAGCATCAATTTAGCTTCATCCAAGAGAGAATAAACATATCCAAAGTATATAGTGATAGTCAAGAGAACTGAACACCTTGGATAATGATAAATGTCACTTCCCTTTGTGAGACTAAAGATTAAAGAACTATCTGGGTTGATATTGAAACTATAATTGTGAACATACCGGTGGATTAGGCTCCCTTGAGTGGTACTAAAAACACTATGGAGGGGGTTTTAGGTGGCTAACAATAGTATAAGGGAGGGGGAATCATCCCAGTTATTGAGAAGTCGAATATGGTTGATTAAAATCTTCTCAGTTTTAAAGGTGAGGGTTGTCCTAGTACAAGGGTTCTCACTATAGAGAGATTAATTTCTCACCATCCTGATACCCTAAAAAGTTTTAAAGAGGATCTATGCACGTTCCTTCTTATTAGTTTTATAGTTTCCCACTATTTTAGGCACATCATTCATATTAGTTTTATTCATAACCTGGGAAAATAGAATCATAAGAAAGGGGTTAAATAAAAATCTCGGTAATGGTAAAGATAAGTGATAATAATTAAATATCACATTTGAGAATAGGATGATCCTAAATAATATTGAAGAAATAAAAAATCAAAATAATTCAATAATCAAAAGAAACATTGATCATAACATATACATGGTTGACATAACAATACAACAATTCATTAATAACATTATCATGTTCATTAGTTGTTAAATTCATAAATATAGATAATAATTTCCATGATTAATCAAGGATATCATGGTTATAGAAATTATGATTTGAACATTAATTCCATGATTCTATGAAGTATTCAGTTCTACAAGACCCGTAACAAAATACACAATATTGTATTTCTAATGAGACTTATTGATGCATCGAGTGTAAATCTATACAAATCCCCCCACTTCATTAAATAAGAATAAAAAATTCATGATATTTATTAATGAATATAAAGTTTAATACTTATTCAAAATTCCCTATAAATAAATAACATATGTATTGAAAAAACAAGTATATACACTGTAAGTATTTACCCAATCAATAAATTGAAAATACTTCTATGTATGAAATCGTCAAACTAACAACATATAGATAAATTATATATGTATAAGTCAAATAAAGTTTCAAAATGAATTGATATATAGATTTATATGGTAATTATCATGAATTAATAAAATAAAAAATATGGTATTCACAAAGAAAATGAATTAGAATAAAATTCATTCCTATAAGAGAGGACGATTTGGTAAGACAAATGAGGTGATGTATTTAAAAAAGTTTAATATTGTAGAAGAAAATAGAATGAGATTATTTATGATGTAATCAATAGAAATTACATACCAAACCAGAAAGAAACAAGTAGTGAACAGAATTCACATCTCAATGCAACAAATATTAGATGCATCCACCATTACAGTTATGGAAACACAAGAATCGAAATAATATGAGATGTATACCATTAAAATCAAATATAATGAGAAGAAAAATATTCAATTCAATTTAAGGAAATAGGTATGTCAATACATCATATAAAATTATTAATGGAATGAAATATCAATAATGTAATGTGAAATTTAAAATATAGACAAATAATAGTTATCACCTCAAAAACTTTTAAAAAAACCATGAAATATATGGTTTCAAATTAAATAATAAATACCTTAAATAATGAGATGATAATTATGAATAATATTAATGGTGAAGTATATACACCATAAAAATGAAAATATGGTGTGTAAAAAATATGCCTCGTGACATTAAATTTGATACAGCAACCCTAACAAGTAACACAATAATTGAGGTAAGAATAATTTGATAATGGGTTTCTATGAAAGAATCGTAGAACCCAATAAAATAAATATTAATCACAATACTGTATATTCATTATGTATAATAAATAAATCTTGGAATAATTGTGTTTTGATAAGTATGTTTGTAACTTAATGGAAGAAAATTGAGTTAACATGAATCAGTATAACCGTTGTATCCTATAAATCAAAGGAAATTAAATTAAAGAACATGATATTACTCTTATAACATAAATAATTAAATTAATGTAGTAAAATAAATTCATTAGGTATTAATCGTGACATATTAAATTTATCATGGGGCACAATAGAAAATATGTCTCATGAAATCAAATTTGTGACTAGAACCCCTAATAGTTTGGCTAACACTTCAATTAAAAGTTGAATAAAGGAAGGACCTCCATTTGAATTTTTATACACCATAAATAAGAAAAATATATATTAAAATACTCTCAAGGGATTTATATCAAATAAAAATTCTATAAAAGGGAAAATAGTGAAAAAAATACAGTGTGTCTCAAAGAGTAAGAATTAAGAACAAGAATTGATTACCTTGGTCCCAATTAATTCGGATAATGAACATAAATCTAGTATAATAAAATTATTTTTTTATAATGTATTTTATAAGATCAATATTTTTATATATTTCATATTCTATAGTTTATCTACTATTATATTTTAAATGTTTTATTATATATTTTACGTTTATGTCAGTTACTTGGGGTTGTCCAATCAATTTTTTCATAACACTTTTTATACATTGGAAATGGTAAAGGGTGTATAAAATTGATTCATAATATACATATTTATATAATTTAACATAATTTATTTTAAAATTATTATAAAATACTTGTATTTTAATAGGACGAAAAAATAGTCTACTAGTATGAATAATTACATGAAATATTCCTTTTCGGCATTTAATTTACTTTGAAAAATATTAATATCACTTAAAAATGTAAAATGTTATATTTAAAAAAATTAATGAAAATACATATTTATTTATATATATCTAATATCACCATTTATTATTTTTCTATAGTCATCTATAATATAAACTTATGAAATCATTATTTTAGATAACTAAACTGAAAAAACTTGATCATAATATTATTAATTGATAAGTATTATTATTGGGTGATGTAGTTATAATATAATTATTATAAGATCATAATGAAATTTTTTTTTTTTGAGGAGGTGAATAAAATTTGAATATAGTTGGGCAAATATGAAAAAACTATATGAAAAAACTAAAAAAAGACTTTATTGGAGATTTAGTGCACACATAAACACATATAATGTTTTAATTTTCATTGAATGATATAATTATAGGGAATTGATTTTAATTTCATAAGCATAACAAATTATAAAAATAATATTATATCATTATTTACTATTTTTGTGTCATCCATGATAATTGGTTAAGATAAATAATACACATTGTTCATGGGTTGGTAGTTCTCATGTAATATTTTTAATCATTTTCAATAACCCCACTTTTAATGGAGGAAGGGGAACCCTTACATGGACCATAGGCTATAGGAAATTTCATGACACTATGGTCTTAGAGGAATGAATTGTGGAGTGTGACATCTTAGAAGTGCCCCTCCCCAACGTCTATATCGGGATGTCATCTCTCCACCTTGGAATGGCTATTTAGTTAGCTTTACTGTGTAGAGATACACATGACTAGTACTGAAGGATATTTTCATACCCTCTCATTATATAAATTTGTTAGCTCTACTCTAGTGAGTATAGCTTCTTTGAATACACATCTGAAACCTTCTGATTATAGAGTCTATCTAGTTATAGTTTTACAACATGTGTCCTGAAGGCCATGAGGTTCCCTGAAGGCCTGGAGGTGGCCCGAAGGCCTTGAGGTGACCTCAAGGCCTTGTGGTGTCTTGGTGGGCTTAAGGTTTCAAGAAATCCATAATTACTGGAAGGCCTAGGTGGCCTGATGTCTTAGAGGACTCGACGACCAAATTTGTGGCCCAAAGGATGAAACATATGAATAATTTTGGATATTATAGTATCGAATAGTATCTACATCATTACTTGTTGTAGTTCTTTCTACAATTTATACTACATTATGGATACAGTAACTGGGAAATATTCCTCCACCTAGATTTGATCATGGGCATCACGGATGAACATGGAGTTTCCTCACCAACCAGTATGAGGCTCATGTGAATAAATGTGTGTTAGTGTAACACTTGCCTCCCATTAGGTGCCCCTTTCATTCCGAGAGCATGTTTCACATTCCCTTAATATGAAACCGTATTTTAATCACCTTGTGGATAATATTCATAGTGTCTATGTTTGGTAGGACTCAAGCATGGCCCATTTCTTATGTAGAGTGGGGTTTAGAACCAGTAAGATTCACTCGATGAACACTCCATGGGTGGTAGTTCTCATGTATGCATGATGACATTTTATAGACAATATAGATATGTTAAAGGTAAATATTAAATTTACATTATATAATCCAAAATATATTTTATAACAAATTTATTATTCAATTAAATCATTATAACGTGAAATGTTATGTGGTTATAAAAATTGGTAGATGCCAATTTATGGAGATGGGAGTCTGCAAGTACACAATATCGATGTTTTATAAATATTTATAAAATATGGAAATGAATAAATAATGGTTATTCCATTAATATTTAAACATATTCATATATTAATTAATTTTTTTAATTATATTAAGTTTTCTAGAAATGTTTTTTAATAGAATGATTAAGAAAAAAATATTTAGAAGGAGGTAATACAAACATCGAGCACTTTAGTTTTCACAAAAAAATATCCATGGAAATGGATCCATTAAAATAAAAAATAGTGATAAACATATTATGGAAGTGATATAAGGTTATATGAGGAAACAAATTTCATTAGTTTACGAATAAAATATCAGGTAATTTTGTCACATGATATAGTGGTCTGATATCTTATTATAAGTTATGATGAGGGAATTTTTTAAGAACTATTTACATTTTGAATAATGGAAAGTTACCATTCAATAGTAAAAGGATCAATGGTGAAAAAAGGTAGTAAATATAGGTTATTTTCAAGACACACATCAATTATCCACTTTAGTACATGTTTCTAATATGTTCTATGACATTTCGGCTTCGTAAATCAATTTTTACTATTTTTCTTTACTAAGGTAATTAATTTTTAGCCTTAGTAAAATAATTTATGGAAAAAATTATAATTATAATTTTTTTTCTCACAATTTGACCCTTAAAATTTAACATTAAATAAAATTATCTTATAAAATTGATAATATCATGAACAGTTAATTTTATAATAAATTCACATAATACAGAAAACTAATTTTTAGGAGAACATTGTTCCTAATATTAATATTTATGTACATGATATAATTATTAACTGTTTTTTAGAAGAAATAAATTAGTACATTAAAAAAGAATAAATTTTATGTGGCTTTAAATGATTTCAAAAAATGAATTTTACTAAAATAAGGATTAATTAAATTAAATGAAAAAAATATATTTTTATTAAAATTCTTAAAGAATTATTTAATTATGTTTAAAATTAGTTTTATAAAATTTTAAAATTATATTTAAAAGTTTATATTTATTATATAAATAAATATTTTTTCAATTAATAGTTTTTATAAAATTCCTATAATTTCATAAATATATATATATATATATATATACAAATAAACTAATAAAAGTCACCCTTTTGACAAAAACTGTAATTTTCACAATTCATCTAAAAATCACTTATCATTGAGAAACACCAAAATATCATATAAATTAAATATTTATATGAGGAATTAAAATATGAAGTCAAATTAAAAAAAATTAAAATTTTAACATTTGAAAATTTATCTTTTAAATGAAATAAAACATACTGGGAAAATTACATTACTTGAAGAAAAATCCATTTTTACACATTTGGTGTCCTAAGTATGATTTCAAACTAATTTTTTTAGTGATTAATAAATTATTAATACATGTATTGAAATATTTTATATTATCATTAAAAATTGGTTGGTTTCATTATTAGTGTTAAAATATACATTATTTTTTAATATTTTTTGTGAATGAACAATTAAATCATTTTTTTTATTTACACTCTAAATGTAGTAAATTTTTATTTAATAATGTATTATAATTTACTATTAATTATATTTTAATTTTAGTTCTACTAAGTGTATTTTTTTCATTTGGTCATGGATTTTTAAATGTTACTCATGTATATAAAATATGTCACAAAAATTAATGTTTTTAAAGGAAAATTTTTGGAGAAAAATATTTGGTTGTTATAGCCAATGCCTAAGCCCTAGATCATCATCATGAAAACTTATCCTCTATGAAATATTACTCAAAGGATCATATTACATATGAGCAGTACTCATTAAAGTGGCCATATTCCCAAAGAAGTACATATTTGAGGGCCACTCATACATAATCTCTATTGAATATTTTTTTAACCCTCCATTTGGGACATAGATGACAAAATCACATAAAATTAAACTAAATGAAAACTCCAAAAATATATGATTTAATACTATATGAAAACATCCATTCCACAAGACATTAAAATGAATAACACAGTCTAATTTCATGACCATAACCTGTGCGCCTCGAATAAGATTGTATTAGATTATTATTATTGAGGATACGTTGGATTCCTCCATGGAGATCGATCACAACATCATAATCACTTATGTCCTCCATATATAATCCAAATTCCCTATGTGCATAGATTTTTTTCATTCTTGGTAAATATTTCCTATGGTATACATTTTCACATTCACATATTCTATATATCATACGAACCTATCATCATGGGGTCATATTCCAAATGAAGTTACTTATGTACTTCATCATCAGGACATATTCTCCTTGATATATGACAACCTTTCACTACAAATATATTCCATAGAAACCTTCATTAATATGTAATATTTTGAATGTGGTCATATCTTTCTCAATAAGACATCTCCCAATCATCCAAACCAATCACATATCTCTTGGAAATAAATCCATATGCAATGAAACCATACTCATCAACAAATATTCACATTTGTGATAACCCAAAAAGTTTCACCAATGAAAACATCCCATAACAACCATTAATAAGAATATTTCACTTAATAGTCTATTATTTATGAACTTATACTACTTGGATGTGGTTCTAATCACAAGAAATTGAAAGGTACATTTTTTCCAATTATGTGGAACAAGACAACATATGTTCTAATTCAGTCCACATAGATTTATAGGAATCCCTAATCACGGGATTGATAGCAATTCCATAAGATCCTATTTCTATGCTTTAGGGTGTTATACTCATTATTTACTAGTTCAGTGGCATTTAATCATAGATTAATAACATCATAACATTGAATTATTTAGGTCAACAAGATTAGGGTCCGATATATTCAAATGGTATAATATATGGATAATTTCTTATATAAATTTATTTTAAAATTTTTAGAGAGGATATAATATATTACAATTGTTAATTTAAATATATTTTAATGATCTATCAATTAATTAAGGGTAATAATTCTCAGTATGGGATTTTTGATGTGTCAAAAACATATCAAAAATTGTTAAGATAGAGCTAGAGTAGGAAATAATTCTTCGTCAAAAGGCATGGATGTGCCCAAAATCCCATATTCTTAATCAACATGTATTTCATGGTGTCATTAGTAAATACCCAGTACAACCTACCTTTTAGAAAGAAGGTTTAAATAGACACAAAACAACTGTTTTAGATACACATCATGATTTCATCAAAAATAAAATGGTTAATCAATAGTTAATATTTTACATGTGATAGTGATCAATAAAATGTGTTATTACATGTAATAGTTCTATGATGGGTTATGTTTACTCTTTTTTTAGTCTCCTGACAGGAACTCCAAATGCTATTCGAAACTCTCTTTGAACCAATGAAATGGTTCCTCCAACCTAAATTCATCACTGGATAAGCTATAAAATCCATTAAAGAACTAATGAAGGTAATCTCAAGTAACAACTCAATAAATAAATCACTTGAAATTGGCTTTAACAATAATTAATTTAGTGGAATAAAAACATAAAAGTGAAATTCCACAGGTAGTGAAGATGAATGTGGAATCTACTACCCCAATAGCTTTAAGTTCCTCTCTTCATAGTACACCACCCATGGCATTAGTAAGAAGATTAATAAGATGTTCATGTAATAACTACTGATAATATGAGGAACCAACATTTAAAATTACATAATCTTGTGTTAAGATAAAAATATGTCTTTATTTCACATTGATGATATTTTCAGGTTAAGAGCTTTTTGGAATTAGGAAATCACTAACACATAACAAATTTATATTTAAAATTATACACTTCTACTCACTATCCATTTTTTCATAAAATAAAAACATTTAATAAGAATCATGGTTTGGTTTTATGTATAAACATAACATATTTTCCTTGATCCCTTTTTGAGTCTATTTTTCTTTAAATACCATAAAAACATTTTAAAACAAGGGATGAGAATAAAAATCTTATTAAGGGATACAAAAAGAAGTAAAACTGTTAATTTTTTTAGAAAACATGTAATCTGTAAATACTTTATCATAACGTAATAATTTTTATGTTTATGAAGTAATGAATACACTTTACTCAAAACATTATCATTGCTTACCAATTGTTGTAATCAAAAAAATTATATAAAAATTATTTAAAACACATATAACATATAAAGGTAACTTGGGTCATAATAATACTTATATAGAATACCATACGGCCCAATTCCACACATATCACTAAATGGAATAGTCGTACAACCGAATTCCATACCCAATGCATTTTAGTTTATAACATAACCATCAATCCTTGGTTTACCAGGGAACCATCCTTTTTTGGTTTATCACTTAACCACTCATCATTGGATTATCATGCAACGACCCATAATTGGTTGACTACAAAAATACCGGTCAAATGACCAAGTACAATTATATAATCATAAAACATAAAATATTTCAATTATCAACATTTCACTCACAATATTTCAATTTTATTTACAATAAATCATTTTATGTTATTGAAATATTCAATCAATTTCAAAAACCATTAAAAACATTTATTAAAAAGTATTTTGAATAAATGTGTCTCACACCACTTTAAAACTTCTTACATTTGAAGAAGTTAATTTCCATATAAATAAATTCATATAAACCATTTTAAAAACATTTATATTAAATAAAATGTTTTAGAATAATAAATTTGTAAAATATTTCGAATGATGTTTTAGTTAAAGAGTCTCTAGCCACATGAGAAACAATTGAATAAAAATAATTAAGGAAGAACATTAAAAATAACTTTATATATAATGAGAATATACTAATTCATTATATAACATGTACAAAGGGTTTTATATATACCTTATAGGATAATAAAGGTACATAACATCATGAAATACCTCAATGAATAGAGATTGAGATGAAATCCCTTAAAAAGATCATATCATTAGATTATGTAGAAATCAATGAAAGAATAATGTGTGAAAAATATAAATACACCCAACATAGGTTTATTTTAATTGTAAACCAATAATAGTTATTTCACACATATCCTTGAAAAAATAAAACCAATGATAAGGATATTTTACTCAATGAATGGAGATTGTGTTAAGATTTCCCTTACCTTGGGTTCGACAAGTCTCGTACATTCATTATTTTCTAGAAGAGTAAAAATCGGTTATTTTTTATTATGTGAGATACTTTTTCATGTTTATTATTCATTTTATATCCCTTATTACTGTGTTATAAAATTTACATAATTAAATAAGTCCATATCAGAGGTTTTGTTGATATTCAGTACTTGAGTCGAAAATTGAACTTGTTTTGATGTAAATTTTACATGTGGTCAAAATTACATCATCTAGAGAATAGTATTCAGGATTTAAATATCATATATATCAATTATATATGTATTTATAATATCCATAATATTTGGAGATGTGAAATGAAATGCACTATTCATGGAGATGGTAGGTTGTACGTACGCCAGAACGCTACATTGATTTCTTTGTAATATTAAAAGAATAATAATTAAATAATATAAATATATATTATAATACAATAATTATATTATTTTTATGTATGTTTCATATGTCAATTAAATCCATCTTTTCTACATTCCCAGTATAGCAGGAATGAGTCACATTTCTTTTGAGAGGGTGGTAGTCCACACTTCCTCAAACGAAATTATCGTATTTGCACAACATGGAAAGCATAATGGTTTGTTCTATATAAAATTTACAGAAGCATATGGAGAATATAAATATAATATATATCATATTTAAGTTAGTTACCATTATAATGGAAACCATGATAGGTGGTAGGGGAAAATTGAACGATCATCGTTTCGTGAGGAAGTTGTTCACCGTACACAGAAAGAGTATGTTCATTACCCATTAAATGGAGGTGTGTGTAATTATAGATAGAAAACATAGTGTCAAAACTACTATTATATTTAGCTTATTTTTTATGTTATTTAATCAAATAATAATAATATTTTAGTAAATGTATAAAGGAAATGAAACTAAAAAACATGATAGAAGGAATCAACTCTTAATCAGGTATCTTCCTTTGTTTTCTACCAAAAGGATTCCTAGGGAGGATTTCTTACCTAAAGTAGGCTTCTAGGTTGAGGGTATAGATTCTATAATTTTTTTTAAGTTATTTTCTTAAAAATTTGTTATTTATGTGTGAGAATTAGATAAAAGAGAGTACTTTTTATTGGAGAGGGAAGGGGCACCCTTAGAAACTCATAAATTATTAAATAAATATAAAATACTTTTTTAATAAAAAAGGATCCAAAATGATATATATAGAATATAATATTATAATATGTTTAAGTTCTCAGATACAATAATTTTTATACATGAATTAGTTTTATATTAAAGCTTATCTTTTTTATTTAGCTTTGATTATATTCCTTTAATTTTAATTATGGTAAAAACATTGTAATTTTTGAGAGGCTATTAATTTTAGTTATATGGGATTATATTTACATAATTGGACTCTTAATGATATTATATTCATTATAATAGTTAATTTGTAATTTTAAATGCTTTTTAATATTTTTAAATAGTATAATAAATAATTATGTTTATATAAAATCAATTTTTTCAATTTTTACACTATTCAATTTATTGAATTGAAATAAAATCTAACGAGAGAGATAACATAATAAATAGAGTTTAATAGTATTATAATATGTAATATTATCCTCGAAAAATATTTTATGACATAAATTATGTCAAATATAATTTATTTTAATATTTATTATATCATTTATTTGATTCCTTCATTAATAAAGAAATCAATGCATCGTCAATTTTTTCATAAATAAATTTAATTATTCAATGTCTAAAAATTATAAATAAAATACCATTATGTACTAAAGATTTTTTTATTTCTAATTACTATTTATAGTAAAAGTGATCATTGTATAATCTAATATTAAATTTTTTTATGAAGATTATTTATGTTTATAACATATTTTCTTTTACTTTAAATTAAAAGATATTAGTGTCATAATCAAACCGAAGTGGCTTTCAGAGGAAACATTTTCATCCCATGGTTTTTTTGGTCGTCAATATCTCATAGAATAGTATTGGGACATGTGTTAGGGTAGTTTTATATTATTATATTTTTATTCTTACACTTATTTATCTGATTTACCCTTTAAACGTGGTAAATAAAAATAATTACTAAAGTTACGATTCATCATGTCCAAATATAAAAGTGACTTATTTACATAATTTGGGCCTTATGATTAAAAATATAGAATCAATTTTTCCAAATTAAAAACACAAACTTTTTATTAATTAATTTAAAATTAATTCTTGTTGTCAAAATTAGAAAATAAGTTTTTAATAATTAAGAGCCACCAAATGATTTACATGTGTTTATATCTATTTTTAATTTTAAATTACCTCCAATGAAAAAATATTGGAAAAATTTATAAAAATAATAATCTAATTACACTTTAAAATCTATTGAAATTACAATCCAACTATATAAAAAACTAGACAAAAAGGCAGTTTTAAATTAAAATATAGTATTTTTCACGATTTATTAAATTATAAATCTATCAGAAAAATACAAAATTTTAATGAAATGTAAATTTTGAGGTAACTACTACAAATAATAAGTTTATTTTTTCAAATTGAAAATATAAAAGGTAAAAATTTATATTTTAAAAGGTTTCTCCATCAAAATGCTGTAAAAATTCCTTTTTGAAAAATAATTCTTTTATGCATAAAATTTATATTGTTCCTATATCTTGTCTATAAGACATATTATATGAATTTTAATCATCAATTTGATTTTATATTTCATTAGTATAATCTAAAAATAGTGATATAATTTTATAAATAGAGCTATTTTGATTTAAATAGGTTTTTCTAAAAACACATCCTTTATATTCATTTGGATTTTAAATCCGTTTCAATGAAATTTTGATACTAAATAATCATTATATAAAGATTTTTAAACCATATTTTCATAATTTAGTTAATACGGTTCATTCCCACAATTCCAAGAACTAGGTTATAATGGTAAAATTTAAATAATAATATTTAGTTGTTTGTTTAAGCTCAAGGTAGCGTATCATGTACACTATTGAACATAATGTTTCATTCTTCAGACATGGAATGTTTCATCATACCCCATTTATTAAATTTCATATTTTCAATTTAAATTTGGGGTCGGTAACTAGGGTATGATATTTCAAAATATATTTATTGTAATCCCACATTAGAAAAATGGTTAATAAAAAGGCCACATTAAAAGAAAGAAAGAAATGTTAAAAGGTCTATCAAGATAACACATACTAGGATTACATGTTAGAAGACATGGATAGGGAAGAAAAACTAAGTGTCAAGTTCTGATGGAGATTGATAGAAAACATGACCAAAATAATGTTAACAATTAGGAAACCATAAAATTGTAATGAGTTAAATGGTCTTTGATTTAATAGAAAGAAAATTAAACCAAAATGGTTTTTGTTTTAAGATAATTTTTGTAATATTGAGGAATTTAATTAAGATCTTAACAAATAACACAACTAAACACACTTAATTATAAAATAGGGATTCGTACTTTAATAAATTTCTACCACTAACTCATATTCTCCTCAAATGATGAGTATTCAAAATAATTTGGTCCCACCTGAAGCACTAGAATCAACTTCGAGAGAATCACATTATTCACAAAATATTAATTTTCTATTCATTCTTTCATGAAACATTATCCAAAACCAAAAAATTTAGGATAAAATCATATAATTCCCCTATAAAAATAAACCATTTTATGAATAAAACTAGTTTTATTATAAAAAAATTCAACAGTAATATCCAATGTTAAAGAAATACCATTTAGTAAATAATTGTCCTTAAAATTCCTCAAAAATAATACTAACTAAGAATGAAACTCAAAAATTATATGGATTTGATGACATAGACTTCTAAGATAAATATTAACATTTATCTCTAAATGAAATCAAACACTCTTAATGTCTCATACTAAAAATTAATTATCATAAACAAATTTTCTTCAAGAAGGGTTAACCACTTCCATAAATTAATTGAATTGTCATATATCCTCTATAAAACAATGATTATTCCAAAATAAAATTCAACCATTACTCCTCAAATAAAATAACATGGTATTTTATTTTCCATAGGTATATAGGGTTCCCAAAATAGTGAATGTATTCCAAAATAACATGTATCACCCAATACCCATATCATTTTCCAATACCAAGGATATCCTTTTGATAAAATGTAAGTTCCAAAAATATTCTTCATCTTATTCCATAAAATAGTTTAACATAAATGAAAAAATCTTACTAACTAGGGAATTCCGGTATGCTAGTGGTAGGACATAAAGCCTATTCAAACATCAGTTGGGGGTTATATTCCTGCATCCTTATCTGATGTGATAGGTTGTTACACAGTCTTTGTGTTGTAATTTTTCAAAAACTATATAATTTTATAACATTCCTAAAAATTAGATAAAATACTAAAAAATAACTTTAACATATTTTAACCTTGAGGTTTATCTTATGCCTTTCATTTTGCATCCAAAAATTAATAACCCATAAATAAATCAAAAATATATGTCTCCAAAAATACTATTAATCACCATAAAATTTTGGAACATAGATCCACAAAAGAAATTTATAATACATTGAACATATGATCAACATAGAAATTATAAACTAACATTATATACCTATCTCTTAAGAAGACATTCATATCCCTAAATATTTCTAAACCCATATATGATACCCACTATGAGGACCCGAATTTAAACATTACATAATCTTGAGTTATGTAAATAATTTGAATTTATTTTAAATAGATGATATTTTCATGTTAATATTATTAGATAATTAGGAAATAACTCATGCATAAAAACGTAAATATTAAAAAAGTAGACACTTATACTTACTACCCTTTTTTCCTAAAACAAAAACTTTTAAAAAGAAACATGGTTTCATTTCATGTTTAAACAGAATATCTTTTCTTTGATCAATTCATTGAATCTATTATTATTTAAATCCAATGAAAAAAATTTCAATACATAGGATGAGAATAAAAATATTAGTAAGGGATACACAAATAAGTAAAAATTTCATTTTTTTAGAAATCATTTAAACCATGAAAACATTGACATAAAGTAATACATTTCACCTTAATGAAGTAGTAAAAACACTTTACTGAATATAAGCCCAATGCTTACCAATTTTTTAAATTGAATGATTACTATAAAACCAATAGAATACACATGTAATATATAAAGGTAATTGGTACATAATCATACTTAAATTGAAATTCTATATGGTCAACTTCCACACATATCACAATATAAAATATCTATATAGCCTACATCCATGCCCTATATATTGGAGGTTATAATGTAACCACCCATAATAGGTTTATCATGAAACCAACCGTCTTTGGTTTATCACATAACCACTTATCATTGGTTTATCCTAAAACCACCCATCATTGGTTTATCACATAACCACCCATCAAATTTCTAAGTACCATTATATTATCATAAAAAATATACATATTTCATTTAACAATATTTTACTCATAACATTTCATTTTCAATCACAATAACTCATTTCAATATATTGAAATATTCAATACATTTCAATAAACATTTAACATATTTAATAAAAATACTTCTTAATAGAAGTGTACCATAACATTTTGAAACATTAAACATTTTAAAATGTTCATATCCATATATATAAATTCATAAAAACAATTTCTAAAATATGGTCACGAAATGGAATGTTTTATAATAGTAAATCTGTAAAAAAAATTAAAATGATGTTCTAGATAAAGAGTCTTTTGCCACTTGAGAACCACTTGAATAAAAATCATTAAGGAATGACATTAAAAAATTGTAAATATCATTAAAATATAATAATTCATGATATAAAATGTCAAAATGGTTTTATAAAAAACTTATAGGATAATAAAGGTGCATAACATCGTTATATCCCTTATTGAATAGAGATTGAGACAAAATCTATTACAAAGAACGTATCATTAGATTAAGTATAAATCAATGAAATAATTATATATGGAAAATATAAAGACACACAATATATGTGAATATTCAGTGTAAAACAATCAGAGTTCATTCAGACATATTCTTAAAAAAACAAAACCAATGACAGGAATATTTGTCTAAATTAATAGAGATTGACTTAAGATTTCCATTATGTTGAGTCAGACATGTCTCGTATGTTCTTCATTTTCCTGAATAATAATATTAGGTTAATATTTACTTTTTAAACTTTTACATGTTTTTAATTATTTTATATCACTTACTACCATGTTATAAAATTTATATAATTATTTAATTTCATATCAGATGTTTTGATTAACTTTGTTACTTGAGTCAAAAAATGAACTTTTTTTGATATAAATTGACCATCTGATCAAAATTTCATCATCTCAAGAATATTATACATGATTTAAAAATAATATATATCCATTATATAATTATTTATAATATCTATAATAATTTGATATCAGAAATGAAATGCACCGTTCATGCATACAATAGTTGTACGTACGCATGAATGCTACATTCATTTCATTGCCATATTAAATGATTAATAATTAAATGAAATAAATGTATATTATAATAACATTATTGTATTAATATTATTTATGTCTCATAGTATAAATAAAAACATCCCTCATATGTTCCATGTGTAATGGGATCGAGTCACATCGCTTTTAGTGGGCGGTAATCCACACTTCTATAAATGAAATTATCATATTTTCACAACATGGAAATCATAAAGGTGTGTTCTAAATAAAAATTAAACATTAATAGATAAAATATAAATATAACATATATCAAATGTAAAATAGTATCTATTATAATGTCCACCATGAGTGGTGGTATGGAAAAAGTTAACAATAATCATTTCGTGGGGTAGTAGTTCGTCGTACACAGAAACAATATGTTTGTTACCCATTAAATATCGTTGTGTTAATGTGTAGATCATAAAAATATCAAAAAAATCATATTATATTTAAAATACTGGTTTTTTATGTAACATTATAATAATTAGAGTTTAGGGAGTGTAGAATGGAAATGAAACTAGTATGCATGGGATGAGGAGTTACCACTTAATCTTGTAACTTCCTTTGGTTTATACTAAAAGGCTTCCATGGGAGGATTTTTACCCTAATGGAGACTTCTATGATGAGGTGAGGGATTATAGTATGATTTTTGGGATGACATTATCCCAAAAAAATTGTTCTTGAAATGTCAGTATTAGATAAGAGAGGGTACCTATTTATAAGAGAGGGAAGGGGCACCCTTGGAAATTCTTAAATTATTAAATTAATATAAATAATTTTTTAATTAAAAAAATCTATCCTAAGATGTGTCAAATATAAGAATAGTATAAGTAAAAATAATCTCATGAAATAATTTGCACACATGTATTTATTTTATTTTGAACCTTTTCATTTTTATTTACATTTAATTATTCTATTATAAATTAAATTGTGGTAATAAAATTTTAATTATTAAGAAGATATTAATTTTAATTTTATGATATAAATTTACCATAATTGGACTGTTAATGAAATTTGTGACCTTATAATAGTAAATTTGTTAATTTAAAATATTTTTAGGATTTTTAATAAAAATTTAATAAATTACTATTTTTACAAAACGTCAATTAAGTAAATTTTTACACTATTCATTTTATTGAATTTAGATCAAATCTAAAAAATTGAGATAAAATATAAAAAATCCTTAAATAGTTTTATAACATCTCATATTATCAAATAAAATTTTTAATGACAAAAATTATGTCAAATAATATTTATTTTAATATTTATATTGTCATTTATTTGATTCCTTCGTTAATAAATCAATCACTACTTCATCATTATGTCATATTTAAATTTAATTATGTAATGTATAAAAATTATAAATAAAATAACATGATGTATGAAATATTTTTATATTTCTAATTATTATTTATATTAGAATATATATCTTATATAATTCCATATAAAAATTGTTTTATTAAGAAAAGTTATGTTTATAACATATTTTCTATTACTTTAAATTAAAATATATAATTGTCCGAATCGAACCCAAGTAGCTTCAAAAGGCC
Source organism: Viscum album (assembly GCA_963277665.1). NCBI lineage: Eukaryota > Viridiplantae > Streptophyta > Magnoliopsida > Santalales > Viscaceae > Viscum > Viscum album. Next base: position 670,966,610 of record OY728129.1, read on the forward strand.
AAATATTTTTCACAAGGGTTTTTATGGTCTTATATATTTCATAAAATAGGATTAGGACACAATATAGTGTAGTTTTAAATTACTTTATTATTATTTTTACCCTTATTTACCAAATTTACCCATTAACCATGGAAAAAATAAATAATATCTAAAGTTACGATTCATAATGTAAAAAAATAAAAGGGACCTATTTAAATAATTTTTTCCTTATAATAAAAAATATGGATTCAATTTTTAAAAATTCAAAACAAAAAAAATTGTAGTAATTTATTTAAAATTAATTTCCATTGTCAAAACAAGAAAATAGGCTTTCAAAAAGTAAAAACCATCAAAAGATTGACATGTTTTTATATACGATTTCATTATGAATTACCTAAAATGAAAAAAAATTGATTAAGTGATAAAAAAATAATCCAATTACACTTTTAAAACAATTATATATAAAATCTAATTATATAACAAAATTAGATAAAAATGAAGTTTTGATTTAAAATACAGTATTCTTTGTTATTCGATAAAAATTGAATTTTATCTAAAAATATCAAAATTTCTACCAAACAATCTTATGTCTCTATTACAAAGAAAATTTTTATTTTTTCAAATATAATATATAAAACTGATAAAAATTATATTTAAAAGGTATTCTGCATAGAAAGGTGGTAAAATGGTTTTTTTTTGGAAAATACTTCTTTTATGCTTAAAATTGATTTTGTTCTTATATATTGTCTAAAAACATATAATATTAATTTTAAACATAAAATTGAGTTTATATTTCATTAATATTATCCAAAAATAGTGATATTATTTTTTTAAACACAACTATTATCGTTTAAATTGGTTTTTATAAAAACAAATCATTTATAATAAATTGGTTTTTATTTAAATTTATAATAAATTTGGAAACCAAAATATTCATTATATAAACATGTGTGAATCATATTTTCATAATTAATTTAATATTATTCATTCCTGTCATTCCAACAGCTATGTTATAATGGTAATAGTGAAATAATAATATTTATATGTTCGTTTAAGCTCGATGTAGCGTATCATGTACATTATTGAACATAGTGTTTCTATCTTCAAACTCAGGCTATAACATATTGGAAGATACCTTGGAGGGATAGTGTCACTGGACTTCATCCTCATAAATTTCATTATTCCATAGCTCCTTGGGACCATGTTGAGAATAAAACACTGGATGAATTAATGTGGGCCAATTGGGACAGGTTACCTTTGAGGAAATATTTCAAGGGGTGAAAAATAAATAATTATTGGAAATGGAACCACATTATTTTCCCCTTGTGTATGATATCCAAATGTCATGAAATATAATGAAAAGTAGGATTATATCCCTTCTTGTAGCTAGAACGCATGCTTTTGTATGATGTTTTTTGACATATATAACCAGTGTCCAAGTAGCAAGATCATTTCCATTCCCCACTAATAAAGTCCATACACATATTATGGAGAAACAGAAAGGATGGGAGAGAGATAACATACCCACCACCCTAAATAAAATTCATATATTCTCATTATGATAGGTTATGGCCAATATTTTTCTTCAAATACTACTCTAAAGGGGGTTCAAATTCTTGCATCAGTTTTGTAGGATCGTCAACATATCCTAATGAGGAATGAAGGATAGAATTGGTTTTATATTATCCTTTAAATAGTTTGTTTCTGAAGTTCCTTAGTATCCACAATTGGGAAGGATTAAATCCCTATATATATTCTAAGATCTCATTAGTTTATTTGGACATCATCACATTTGCATCTATATATTAATGTACTCTCCTTGGGAATAAACCCACATATTCTTGTAGTAAATTCCGTATAAGGAAGTATTTATTCCCACACACCTAAAACTCATCTGACACTCATTGTGGTGTCTCCTTGTATTCTTGCCAATGGTTAGAAGGTTCCACATCCTATTATGGTAGATAAATGTAACACCATGGGATTACAATTTATTTTTTCTAATAAAATAAATTTGATGCATTTGATATCTTATAAAGAAGGAAACACCAAAAATAAGAGAATTTTTTTCAATATAATAATAAATTAAACGAATTACAAGATTTTGAAATGAAAATAAAATAATAAATGACTTTATACTATGGATTCTATAAAAATAAATTCAAACTACATTGATTAATATTTCATTTTTTTATTTAATAAATTTTAAGAAATATATAAATAAATGTATTGAAAAATATAAACCAAAACAAATTATTAATATCCTATAAAAATTAACTAGTTACATGGAATATTAATTTAATACTCTTTCATTAAATAAACATATTTTTTTAGAGACGTTATTTTTATGTTAATATTTTATTATAAATTTATCATATTTTGAGTATTAAATTTTATGAAAATTATTGTGTATACACTTTAATAATTGAATAAGAACTTGAATACTTATTATCAATTGTTTATTAAAAATGAGAAATCATTTCAAAATAAAATGTGATAATTTTTAGAAAACTATTTTTAAATGTACTCAAGGTCTTTTGATCTAAAATAAAAAAAATTAATCCCTTCTGATGAATGATGTTAAATAAATGTTAAGGTAATAAATTCTACTAAATAATGTAACATTAATATAATGGGTTTTTAATAGAAAATGAAATAAAACAAAATAATAATTAGGATTGAATATATTTTCATTAAAATAATGGTTTTAATGTATTTCATGTTTGAATATTAGAAAAAATTAATTCTATAATTAAAAATTGTTTCTAATTTAAAGGATATGTTATTTAGTATAATAACATTTAAATTAGGAAATAATTTCTATTTTTTAAAAATAATATACCTAAGTTAAAATTTTAGTTACTATAGTTGAGGTTGATTGAGGAAAATGATAAAACTAATTTACAATGCAATAAATATTACTAAAAGTTGCCAAAATTTTATATTATGACTAATTTTATTCCTTTACTAATCATTTAAAAAGAAAATTATCTATTTTATTTTAATTGAATTTTTAAATTATGCTCTTATTATTTTCATGAAAATGGTATTTATAAAGATTCTACTCTTCTCACATATAAAATAAACCCCTCGCCCATTCACTTATCCACCTAATTTGAGAACCTTATAACAAAGACACACTACCAACCTAATTCTTCTAAGTCCAAGGATATATCCTTTAAGTTATGATTTTCCCAAATGAATATGTTAATGGGGTTAAGGTGTTTTCGAATATGGTTATCCAAGGGGGTGGTATTTTATATAGCTAAGTTATTTAACGTTTATTACTTTTTAACCCTTTAAAAATAATATTTACCAAAAAAAATAATTAAATAATAAATATTAGGTTACATTGATGTTATTATATTAATATATTAATAAATTCTTACATCCTTTCTATCTATTGGAAAATGAAAATGTTGCAAATTTTTATTTGTGGACTACCCCCTTAAAGGATGGCATATTTCATTTTTCCTTTCCACCTCACATTGTATGTTATAAATATATATTAAATAAATAATTATGGTATATTTAACATAATTGTGATTTTAAGATGGAAAACCATTATTTAGTTTTTTTACTTCCATCCATTGGAAATGGGAACACCAATCATGTATTTGTGTATACTACCACCTACATGAATGATGAATATCATTCATCAAAACTGTCTATATAGATAGTTTTAAAATTTTGATTAAAAATAAATATGAAAATTATAACATTATTTAAATTCTATAGTTGATGAAATTGTGACAAAAATACATATACCTAAACCACAAAATCAATACATGCATGATAAAAAGGATAGTTGGGACCCATATATTGATTATAAAAAATAATTGTTACCAAATCAATAAGAAGAAATTGTATTCAAATGATATCAAGTAATGTAAAAATAAAAACAATTCATAAGTAGAGGTATAATTATTCAAAATTTATTATATATGATATTATATCATGTATGACCCAATAAATGTTTAATGTAAGGGTTTATATTATAATATATCTTTTTATCGAGATTGTTTGGGATTAAATTTCCCTTGTTAGAATTATTTTTTATCTTTATAAAAAACTGATATATTTTTATCTAAAATATTAATTAATAGTTCTTTAATGTTTTCGTATCATCTCTTAAACCTTTAGTTTAAGAATGAACAAAAAATGACGCTTAAAAGAGAAACTGACCATATTTGTTCTTTATGGTCTGGATACATTCCCTTTGATGTCCATGATCATTATATTATTTCAATAATGTTACTATATATACATAAATAATTTTATAATATAATTTTTAACTATATTTTTTATAAATGTTTTAAAATAGATCTTTTCAACATTTTCCAAATGGGCCATTCTTTACTCTCATAATAAAAGTAAAAAATGAATTCATTTTTTACATTTACCACTTGACAACCTTTTACTTATATCATAATCATCACTCATTATTAATCCAATTTTATATGTTTTATGGTTTTTAATATAAAATTATATTTCTATTATTAGGTTATGTTTTTATTTTTAAAGGTTACCAAATGGGATGTTTATTTCCTATTATTTTCCCAAGAATTTATATAGTATTTAAATAAGTATTTTTTATCTATTTAAATACACTTAATGATCATTATTTGTTCCTTGGGATATTCTCTAAAAAATCCAAATTAATTATATGGATGGATTATGATTATTTTTTATATAAATGTTCATGAAATATTTTTATTTCCTTGGGTTAATTAATCAATAAAGGAATAATGACTATTATTTTGTTCTTGTGGCACACATTTTTAATATTTTCATTATTTGATTCTTAGAACAATAATGATATCACCCTTCTATGATTTTGATAATTTTATATCTCATGAAATTATTGGGAATGGGTAGTGAAACCAACCACCTGATGGATTATGTTTATTAATTAAATGTTGGGTACATAATTATATAGACCTCAAATTAATTGAGTAATGTATTAGATCTCATGATATGAGATGTTAAAGACTATGAGAAAAATAAACACCATTAAGAGACAATTCCCACTATGTGAGGATGGTCTTTTTAGTGATCCTTGAAAATGAATTGGTTTTCTTATACTTATATATATCTATTCCATAATGTGATTTCATATTCTTATTTCAATGTTATGATCACACGGTTAAAGATTACTGATTTATTTTTTCTCACTTTTATGACTCACTTATTTTGTTACGTCAAAGCTTCTGTATATTACAATAGATTTATGTCTGATGACAAATTGAGGTATAATTATTGCATGGTATGATCATGTTCGCATAACATTTTTTGCATCCCATTCCAAATTATGATCTTCAATTGTCATCTCCCCTGTTTACCCATACGTTAATCCGAGTTCACCAATTTATAAGTTTCCATTTATCTTGGTTATGAAAAATTGTATTAAGTACCATATGTATAGAAGGTTATCATGCATAAAGAATAAGTGTATGAGATACTGAATACTATTTTCGATTATGAGGATAATGCATCTAGTCTCCAAATACAGAAAATCATTATAGTCTTAAAGCATGATATATTTTGAGATTCATTTTAATTTTGTATTAAATAATTGAATATTTTTTTATGTTATTCTATGGTTACTTTAGTTGGATTTAAATTAGGGTTCTGTTCTTTTGGGGGATTGGGTTTTGAAGATTAAGGGTGTATATACAAAAAACCTATGAAAAATAGATAAAACATAAACCAATAATTACATGTATTGAAATAATGTTTTATAATTTAGAAAATCATAGAAATAAATTTAAAAAAATGATTTATTATCATGATTATTTTTTATTTATAATCATGCTGAATAGAAAGATTTTTGTCAAAGACTCTAACATTTAGGAATCCTATGAATGTTTAATGTGACATAAAATTCAATAACCTTACTCTTGAGAAACTAAATAGCACAAGAGATAGAATAAAAATCCTTTTCTGATTCTCATCAAGCTATATCAAGTTATGAACATTATCATGAATCATATTGATTTTAGAAATGACTAAATGAAGGAATTATCTTTTTTGAGAGTGAATACACTAAGAATTCTGTGGGGGAGGAGGTGAACTGTTATCTTTAAAAATTCATTGAATTAGAAAACCAAATGAAAAATGATATGACTATCTTCTGATATTTTTCCTAACTGAATAAGTATTATAAATAAAATCATTAATAATTATTATCATATACAGAGATTTATTGTGGTTTGGTGAACCAAAATTCCCTATAAAATTCCACAGATGCTTAGATATCATGAATTTTTTTTTTCACTTGTCCAATAATTTTCTCAAAGGATACTATTTCTCTTCATATAGAATTCACAACTAAGTTAATGTAGTTAAAACGTGGTATTTTTTGTAGGATATTTCTACCAAGATCCCATATTAATTTATAACCAACCACATTCACTGAGTATTTACCAAGAACCATTAAAATGACTGATAGAATAAACAAATTGTTTACAGATTGAGTTCCTACTTGTAAGATAAAACTGATATTAGAGAATAAATATTTATAAAGTATGTTAAAAATAAAAAAACATATTGAGAATATTCTGTTGAACACAAAAATATGGTTTAGATTATACACTTACAGGTTTTTATGATTCTTCTTCTTTAGTGAAACCTTGCATCCCACCAGATCTTCAAGAGAGATAGATATAGAGAGAGAGTGTTCTTGGATAATAGAGAATAAAGTTATGTTCTTGTATGTATATCTTATTTTTCGTCACACTTGAGAGTTCTTTAGAGTATTTATGTGATTATTCTCTTTTAATATCATAATAAATGATCTATAAAATATATAAATTGAGTTTTAAATACTACATATAATTTTTTGGTAAATACCCCAACAACAACATTATACAATAAATTATTCTTGCATATATTTCTTTTATTGGTACTTTCTTCTTTTAATAATCATTTATATTATAAATAGGTATTCCAAAATTTATAATATGCACAAAATCATTATTTCTCACTAAATTTACACAAATAAAAATAAATTCTAGGTTGTATAATGGTGTCAAAATGGGAGTTCATTACATAAAAAAATTATACATAATTGAGTTTAAATAGTAAAATTTAACTATATGAGAAATATTCAACAAGAATAATTATCAACCTAGCTTAATTCTCACATTCCTTCTATAAATAGATGATGTAATTTCCATAAAAACATTATCCAAATAGAAAAAATACATCATGTTTAAAAATTGATTGACATCGTATTTTTTCTCACATAACCAAATTTAACAACGGAAAATTGAATTACAAAGCCATTTGGTACCACATATTTTATTTCACTATGTATCGAACTCACAATAATGATTACTTAATATAATTTATTTACATTTTGTATTGATTAACATATAATATTACTCACATAGGAAATTAACCAACCTAGGTGATTTATATATAGTTATTTTGTGGTGTATTTGTTTTACATACAAAAATCCATCACATAAGATATTGACGTTGTAAAATTCCTTCTGTAGCCAATTTATCAAAAACGAAAACTTCATCCAAAAATTCTAAAATAATAAAATTAAAATTTTTAAGAGAAAAGAAATTTAAAATTATGATAAAACAAGATTAAAACACTTAAATAAAATCAATTAATATAAAGGTTGTTGATATCATCAAAACCTAATGTACATGGGATATGTTGGAACAACATTGATAGTCCAACAGTCTCCCCCTTTTGATGATAAAAAACCCTATAATACATTAGACATAATTCATTTAAAGATTCAAGATGAATTTTTGGATAACTAAAAAATATATTTTTTATTTTAAAATGTTGTCATTAACATTATATTCACCCCCCCCCCCCCTTAATTAGACACTCCCCCTTTCTATTACATGAGTAATTACCCACATATGAGTAAGCATAAGGTAATATTCTATAAATTCTCACCATTTATATCATTAATAATTAAGGAAATATAGTAAGAAAAATATTTTTAATTTAGAACATACAATTGTGAACTTGTAATCTATAACACTGAAACTAAATTTAAAATTACTTCAGTGATGGAATTTAGTAAAAATAATGAATAAATTGAAACAACTAAAATGAAAAGAATCACTAAGTAAAACATAAAAAATTAATAAAGTTTAATTTCATTTAATTTAAATGTAAAAAATACACTAAACATCCAAAAAAATATACAAAATTATTCAGAAAACCTAGACTAATGGATTGGGTCAAACTTGAATGTGGTTTGGTTATAGGTGTCTTAAACTTATGAGATGTCTTAGAGGTAGCAGGTGGATCCATTAGAGATACTTCTATAACTCTTCCATTCTATATAGTATCACACTCTTTGATTTCAAAAAATGTTTTTTTGTTCCCCGTTTGAATAGGATAATAAATAATGCTTTCAAGACTTTTTTCATCAATATATATTTCATACGACCCAATGACTACAAATTCCAATTTCATTGGTGGGTATGAGAATGAGGTTCCTTTTCAATATCCCTCAGCAGTTAAAGAAACATCTACCTTGTATTTTAATTTATTTATATATCTATATGGATCATAAACTATATCAACTCCCAGTATAGTACTTTGAAATTTATATGAGAGAGTTAATGCTAATATCATTCTTCCTCTTAAAGAGTACTGGTCATCATTACACATGTTCATTCTCTTGAAGATATCATCCATTTATAACTAAATATTAATATTGGATTCCCATATATTCATTTGATAAATAGAAGAGATAACATTTTTTAATTTTAATTTAAATGATTCAAGGTGACCTTAAGAGAACATGGAAGATCATAGAGCCCTGGAAGAATTTGAATATCATATGGACCAGATGAATATTCTACTAAATTTCTATTTAGAATATTTTCTTTAGATCCTTTCACTCTGATTAGTCTCAAATTGATTATGTTAAAAATTATATTGATATTAGTAACTTTCTCTTTAAATTTGGTTATAGAATCTTGAACCACGTTAAATGTATGTGGATGAAATACAGCAGTATAAGCACTAATAGGATCAAAAAAACTAGAGGAGATACAACAGGATTTCGAGAAAAAAATAATTTTTGGAAATTACCTTGGAGAAATGTATATAACCAAAAGCATACCCATAAAAGTACCTGGAACAACAAGAGGGACTCCATATTTTGAACTAGGTTCTGGTTTTGATGATATATTGTTCACTACATCACCTTACTTAGAAACATTATTAAATAATGTTATTATACATGGATGATTTATGGATACTATATTGAGAGACATAGAAATAATCCCCTAAATATCTTGAGGGGATTATAATATCTCTTTTAAATTCTCGTCAATAGATTCATCAAGATAGACAATTGATTAATTCAAGGAAAAATATATTAAAACACCATGTTTTCTAACTACCTTTTTAGTTTCATGGAACTCGCCTAAAATTTATTCCATGAAATAATGTGTTAGAACTATTTTGGAAATATCATAATAAATTTCTTGAATCAGAGCATATGAAACATTAAATTATGAAAGCATTTGATCAAAGCCAATCTAATAATAAGGATCCATTGGTGGATCAAATGAGATTATGGGAGAGGGTTTAAACATCATGATTGACTAAGAATAGATATTACAAACACTTAAAAAGGTGTGAAATTATTCATTGAACTCATACATAAAACTATAAATTCATCAATTTTATCATGAGACATTTCATATTTAAATATAAGATTATTTATTATAATCTTTCACTGAGATGAAATTTGAAAAACATGTTGAATAAACTCATAATGGGTAGAATATATATTTTCAATCACTATCACATGGTATTTTAGTTATTCAATAACATTTGAAGTTATTTTAGTGGAAATAAAATACATAGGAGGAACTTGTTTCAGGTTCTTGATTCAATCTTTTTGGGATTCCATTATTAAAAACAATTTATAATAATATTTTTTTTAAATAAAACCCTCTTTGAATTATAATATCCCACTATTTTAGGATCTATGCTAATGTTTAATATATTTTTAATGTCCTCTATGATTATAGAACTCTCTCTTATTATAATAATAAAATTATAACATTTCAATAACATATAACCTATTACTTACAGAGGGTACATCCTCCTTCAGAGAAGCCAAAGGAGATAGAATTGGTGTTGTTTGAGAATATATAATTCTCCCCATAACCAAATAACAAACTCTATATCTATAAACATGAGATACAAGAAGAATTGGATCCACTTTTTGATGATTCGCCTCATTTTTAGGTCATCCTTCAACACCACATCCCCTAGTAATAGTTTCAACCAGCCTCTCCTTAGGAATAATATTTGTTTTCTCAACAACTTGGTAAAATCTATGAACTAATTCAGCATATTCAAGTACTTTAGATCCATAAATCTGAGAGGTATATTGAACTATAGGAATAATATCTTATAGTTAGGGTTTTTATTTGGACACTTTTGACACTTAAACCTCCCTATACGGAACAATGTAACTTTGTTCTACATCCATAGGTGGTTAATTTTTGGACAATTCCCCATGATCTACACATTCCTTCCCAATATACATCAAGGTATTTGAGGAGTTTTCCTATTACTATATAATAGTTTTCAAATGGATTGTAGATAAATTATAACTATTATTATATTTTATGGTATAAACCTCATTTAAATCCACTTACTTCATTATAACTGGGTTTATTAGCCTACCATAGCAGTAATTGTTAATAATTACCTTTAATATTTACCTATGATAAAAAAATACACATTGTATTCCATGGTAGGTTGAGCTTCACATTGTTGATCCAGATATAACATATAAACATATCATGAAATAACACTATCTTTAATTCTCCATCTCTCTGGGAAATCATAGTCTAAAAGTAAATACAAAGAATCATTTTTTTCTAAATCGTAATCCATTATAGTTTTATTCTAGAAGGAAGTGATTTTAAACAGGAAGTGGACCTATTTAGATACTCCCATTGATCTCATAATGACCAATTTTTTGAAAAATATGAACTCCCACACATGGTTACAATTTGTGATCTTATCCAAATAAACATAATAAACTAACATATCCTTTCCATTTACTTTTGATGAAATAAACCATTATTCTACTGAAAAATAACTCATCATTCATTGTAAACTTATTTTATTCTTTTTGGAACAAGAACCCTGACATCTATTCCTCAAAAAAAAATTACAATCATTGAAATTAAAGGAACTTCATTAAAAAAACGTTGTAGACTTCTTTTACTACATATAAATTATTTTTTTAGCAAGAAAGTTTCACAACACGTCGATTCATTTTACATTATTGGATGATTTGTAGCATCCATAATTTCCATGCTTGGATTTTACAGTGGATGATAGGTCAGTTGGAGGTAGATTGGGAGTTAAGAGGCATAAAGAGGGAAGAGAGTGATTGTTCAACTTTTGGGAGAAGGGACACACACGATTGGAGAAAGGGTCAAGTTACAAATATAAATTATGTTATGGACCCAATTCACAAAAGTCTTATATACCTGTTTTTGAAGTTGGGTCTACTATAAATTAAAATAAGTTATATTAAATAAAAAATAATTTAATTTAATTTAACAAATAAAATAAAAATAGAAATAATTTCAAATAATAAATCATAATAGATTAATATAGTTTATATAAATCATTAACAAAACATTAATAAATAATGTAGACATTTAAATTTAAATATGTCAGATAATTTAAACTCATTTAAATTTTAATAACCCCAATTATATTTTAATAATATGAAAACTATCACACCCAAAGGGATTATTGGAAATATATACTAATTAATTCTATCTAGAGATAAACTCATGATAAATATCAAATTTTTGAGTGTGATCTCTCAATAAAATATGTCTTAAACGAATTTATTATTTTTTGAATGATTTATCCAATTTTTTAAATTTTTCATTTCCCTTGTGTTATCAAATTTCATTAAAAAATAACTATAATTGAATCCAAAATCCCTTAATATGTGTTTCATCTATAATACATATTCAAAAAACTACCAATGACATTATATTCAAGTTGTTGGAGTTAGTGGCCTAGAACCAACTAATTTTTACTTTATTCATTAATAAAAGATTTATCACATCTTGATTGTTCTTCTGCGTGACAATGTATGTGATAATGTCCTAAGGACAGCTGTTGCATTAATGGGTCGTAGCAGATCCCTGCTATGATGAGAACACGGAAGTTCCATAACACTGTTCTTGAATAAATGTTCTATGGTCGGATGATATTAATTGAGGGACACAAATAATGCAGGTCATTAGGGGTGAGAACTCATAAAACATTGAGGCACCTTCTCATGGTATGTGCCCTTGGTAATATCCAGGAGGATATTATGAGAACAAGACCCGCCAGTAGGAAATCTACATTTCATAGTTTCATTGGATGTTCCTATCTGCGGACGCGTGTATTGGTCCTTATACTTTAAGATTATTATTAATGGGTATTACAATTCGTGCACTTTGTTGTATTGATGAAAACTGTGACGACACACTGTTCGCAGCGAGGTAGGATACGCTGGGTGTGTCACGAGTAATACTGCATTAATTGATAATGCAAGAAAGGATTTTTCCATTCTGTTCCATATTGGAAGTAAATATCTTAGGCCCTTTGATGGAATTGATAAAGCCTAAATAAATCCATGGCCATGGTAAGGTATGGGAAAGTTCAACTCCGTGAAGTCAAATAAAGAATAATCGAGCACATGGGTTGATGGCACTAGCAGCAACCTGCTTGATTATAGATATCGAGAAAAAGGGATTATATTAAAAGGTGAGTGTTCGTAGGATGTGACACGTCATTGCGGCTTTAACTTCTTTTTATATGGGTTCCTTGGCGTGTCACTAGATGCTAACCTTGGACTTTAGGTAGGCTCCACCTAATGCCACTAAGAAAGAGGCCTAGAGGGTCACACACTATGTGTGTCCATGTATCTATGTTAAATATTAATTTAACAAGTTAAATAAATATTATTCCCAACTGTGGTTAAAGAATTATTTAAGGATGCCTCATCGCATTTATTTCGACACTAGTTATTCGAGAAAATATATTGTGGGTGAAATAATATATTTATTAGTGAGTAATGCAGTTACATTTATTTAAGAAATAAATAGCCATTACTCAAGGTCTAATAAATATGGTGGAGAAAATGGAAAATAAAAGAACTTGTGGTGTATATTAAATATACATGCCGTATAGTTTTATGGAAAACAAGTACACGCCGTATATTAATTTTTACACGCCGTGTAGTTTTCCAGTCGGGATTTTGAGGATATGATACTGTTTTATTAAATGATATTAATTATAATCAGCATGGGCACATGTCAAGGAATTAATAATTTGATATGGGGGTTTCAATAAGAGTTAATGAAATAAATTAAATGAGTAACACGTTTATTTATTGTCATAACTCTATTAACCTCAAATTCGATTATAAATATCATCACAACCCCAACACTTTTTCCATAAGAGCCATTATTGTGAACAAAGGATTTGGAAATACTCACAATCCAAGAGATAATTCCCTTTCCACCAAGAACACCCTCAAGTTACGAGAGCGAGATCCTCTCCCAGATCAAGTCGGTTGAAGGCGGACATCCCAAGAGAAGGTTCTTCCGCGCTACCACCCGGAGATCCCTTCAGCGACGTCCAGAGATACGTGGAGCACCTGTGGATCACCACTAGAGGAATCCTATACTTGGATTCTACGACGCAACGATGGATCACAGGATCCTGACTGAAGACATCGACGAAGAAATAATTCCACCAAGGAAATTCTTATTAATTAATTAAATTAATTATAACCAACATATGATGATCCTATATCAATGTTTCTGGGACTCTTCTTTTCTTTTTCGTTTTTCATTCCATTTTGATGATCTGGCGTTTTATATCGTGAAAGATCTCGGATTGAACATTGTTTAACGCTAAAATTAATGTTGGGAAAACCCATCAACGCGCTTCTGTTGTGCCCGAAACCTACAAGTGGTATCAGAGGGGTCATATCATTGTTTATAATTATTTTGTTTTTCGTTGGTGATTTAAGAATTAAATAATTTAGTTATTTTAATTCATCTTTAATCGTTCTAGAAATCTAAATCTCGAGATCTATTCCTCCTCCCTCGTTTCTCATTCACCTCAAAGAAAAGAATTTTTCTTTTAATTTTGATTAAAATAAAATAGAGGAACTCATCCGGAGGAGCCAAACATTTCTGGCCATACAACACCAGAATACACAGCGTGTATTCGGAAGTATCCGCTGTGTAGTCTAGGTTCAATGCATTGATTGATCCGCCAAATAAGTTCATGTATTGGATTCATTCTAAGAATTTAAGGCATCATGTGTTGACCAGAAACAGGTGCCACACCGTTTCGGGATTACAGGCCGTGTGGTCCAATGAACATGGTGTGTAGTCCCTTCTGGTTAGGGTTGGGCCATGTACTCTATACACGGCTTGCCCGGTTGGAAACTGTGTAAGGTGGAAACTACATGGCGTGTGTCCCACATAACATGCCATGTACTCTGAAAATTTCCAAAGTACATTTACACACCTTGTCCCTTAGCCTGTACTTCGGATGGATGGTGAAGAAAATTACACGCTGTGTAGTCGGAACTACACGCCTTATACCCACCAAAATTATGCATATTTATTAATATTTATTATTATATTATACAAACCCTTGAGACATGTACCATGGTGCAGGCGTAAATCTGAGGTACAACACGTGATAGGTGTTTTATATATGTGTGTTTAATTTAACATCTGCGTAATGAATGGGAATTCACCAGGTTGCTTCCAAGGTACATGTCACGTACAAAGATAAATTTAAATGAATTTATTTGTTTAAAATTATGATGGATGAGAATCTCAAGGAAGTTCATAAAAGGGTTTAAGATAAAAGGATTGATTAATTAAAGATAATTAATTAATTCGAGCGTGATTTATCTTAAACAAGAATGATTAAAGAATTGAATTCTAGTTTTATTTATGCATAAATATCATTGCATTTATGGATGATCGTGAGCTAGACTGAGACCTTTGTTTGTGAATGGTTTATTTTAATTAATTTATTTAAATTTAAATTTGTTGGTCGGCGATTCATCTCCTCATTAATATGTAGGGTCTGTGCACCCAATGATTCTTTTATGTAAAAACCCCTTTTACCCCTCACCTGCGTGTGAGATAAATGCATATGTAATGGATGGTGATCCCAAGCTAGTGGAGGCATCTCCAGTCAGGAGCCAAGGTGAAACCAATCAATGGAGATACAAAGGTGGACAGATGGAAAGTTATAAACACGAACCCGAAAGGTTCAAGGTGTTTTCTCCCATAGGTCTTGGGTTAGTTTATCAACTTCTAGATAAACTAATCAACAAAACAAATCTCATGATCATACCATTTATTTTATTTCTGTTAGTTTCATGATTTATTTATTGTGGTTGTGTTGTCATGATCACACAATTAATGAATTAAACGAGTATGCAAGATGGAACTATAATAAAAACCATCTTATACGTAAATATTATCTTAGACATGGTTAATCACTTAAGTATATCCCACTTAATATTAACATGAATGTAATCAAAGATAATAAAATAGAGATTTACGTATAAGAATAAAATCTGTCAAAATAAATATTAAGTTGGTATAGCCTTCCATAATCTTGGTTAGAATCGAACCATAGTTCAAAGTGTTTGACCAACCCTAGTTGGGGTGCTTTCAATTATGAGGGAATTAAAATTCACGGTTTTGGGTTGACTTGACTTGGTTCACAACAAGGTTTGACTTCCATAGCAGGACTTCGTGTGACCAAGAGGCAAAGGTTGAGGAAATCCAAAATAAAAGGATTCTGGATTGGGGAGTCCACTCAACAGATCTAGGAGTTGCGAGTTAATGCAGTTGTCATTTGGAATGCCTACCTAAAACCCTTAAAGTTTCTTGACCAACCCTAGTTGTGGTAATGTGAAGGGAAATATGGATCTTTACTACTATAATATTCAAGAAACAGAATATTCCGAAATCAATGGTGAGGGATATTGGATTTCGATAAAATAGTGGGAGACTAATAAGTATTAATTTATTTATTTGTCTCAGTTTTGTAATAAAGTACTAAACCTTTTCTCATCTTAACTTCTAAAAATGACAAGAAAATGACTTCAAACATATCATTGGAAACCTTACTCGAGAAGGGAAACCTTCTCACCGGGACTAATTTCCAGGAGTGGCATAGGCGTTTACACGTTATCCATCGCCATGAGAGGAAATTTTATGTGCTGGAAGAGCCTATTCCAGTTGCGCCTAGATCGGAACATCTTTTCTTAACTCACTAGGTAGATAAGGACATGGGGCGTGACAAACCTGTAGTCCTTATGGTGAATAAGAAAAGGAAGGACAAGGAAAAGGGGCCAAAGACTTATAAACGGTCTAAAGTCCCCGAGCACCATCGCTCCAAGAAGGGGAAGATCCAGAGGCCGGGAAAGGAATGGGAGGAAATGTGTTTTTCATGTGGACCATTTCCAGTAGAAGATAGAGGTGGATATTATTACTTCATTAATTTTACTGATGATTTGAGTAGATACGGATTTGCCTCCTCAATGAGGTATAAATCATAAGCCTTAGAGAAATTTAAGGAATTCAAAAATGAAGTAGAGAATCAGCTTGGTAAGAAGATAAAGAAACTTCCATTGGATCGAGGTGGAGAATATCTGAACCAAGAGTTCATCGATCTTCTACGAGAGTCTGGGATTCTATCTCAAATCACTCCTCCTTATACACCATAGTGGAATGGTGTTAGTGAAAGGATGAACTACACCTTGTTGGACATGGTGAGGTCGATGATGAGTCATGTGGATCTTTTATTATCCTTTGGGGGATATTCATTACAAACTGTAGCATACAAATTAATCCAAGTACCAACTAAGGCAGAAAATGGAATTCCCTCCGAGTTATGTAGTGGAAAGAAACCCATTCAGTCGCTTACACGTGTATTGGGATGCGAGGCGTTTGTTAAGGCCTTATCAGGCAAAAACTAGCACCCCGGGGCCTGAAGTGTATCTTTATAGGATATCCCAAGGAAACAAAATGATATTACCTATATAACCCTCAAGACAAAAAAGTGATTGTCACCAGACAAGTGATCTTTCTTGAGAGGGAGAACATCCTCAAATAGGATAGTTGGAGCAAGATTGACTTCGACGAATTTGATGCTCAAGATACACAAGAGTTGGTATAGGAACAAGTTCTACATGTCCCCGTAGAAGAGGTTCCAGAAACACAAGTACTGTATAGGATCTCAAGAGAGCTAAGGGAACTAGAGAGATTTGGTTTCTTAGTCACCGAGGATGGTGAATCATTATTGTTGGTAAATGATGGACCTCTCTCATTAAAGGAAGTCGTAAAAAGATCAGAAGATGCAAGATGGCTAGAAGATATGAATTATGAGATGGATTCCATGTATTAGAACCAAGTCTAGGTTATGGTCGATGTGCTAGTTGATGTAAATCTTGTTGGATGCAAATGGGTATTCAAGAGAAAACAGGACATAGAAGGTCAAGTTAGTACCTATAAAGAAAGGCTAGTGGCTAAAGGATTCAGACAGTGTCAAGGAATTGACTATAATGAAACCTTCTCCCCAGTTTCCATGTTTAAATCCATTTGAATCATACATTCCATAGCAGCTTACCTTGACTACATGATTTGGCATATGGATGTCAAAACAGAATTCATTAACAGGAACCTTTGGGACGATGTCTATATGAAACAAACAGAAGGTTTTGCGACACCAGGTGAAGCCAAACGGGTTTTCAAGTTGCAGAAATCCATTTATGTATTGAAGCAAGCATCTAGGTCATGGAACATTCGATTTGATGAATCCATAAAGGAATTTGGATTCATTATGAACGAATGGGAGCCATGTGTTTATAAGGGGTTTAATGGAAATGTGATCATTATCCTGGTAGTATATGTTGACGACATATTACTTATTGGAAACGATGTACCAATCTTACAGTCAGTTAAGGACAGGTTGAACAAGTGTTTCTCCATAAAGGACTTAGGAGAAGCAGCCTACATTCTAGGGATCAAGATCATTATAGATAGATCCAAGAGGCTTCATGGACTAAGTCAGGGTACATACATTGACCAGATATTAAAGAGATTTAGTATGGAACAATCTAAGAAGGGATTGGCTGTACTGTCACATGGCCTACATCTTTCTATGAAATTGTGTCCGCAGACACAACAAGAGAAAGATAAAATGAATAAGATCCCATATTCTTCGGATATAGGATCCATCATGTATGAAATGTTATATACTAGGCTTGATGTTGCCTATTCACTGAGAATGGTAGGCAGATATCAAGCAGATCCAGGGGAACAACATTGGACTATTGTTAAGATTATCCTTAATTATCTAAGAAGAACTAAGGATATGTTCTTGGTGTATGGAGGAGATGAGGAGCCTGTCATCAGAGGGTATGTTGATGCTGGTGTTCAGACATATTAGAATGATCTAAATTCATAATCTAGATATGTTTTCTGTCTCAATGGAGGAGCTGTGAGCTGGAAGAGTTCAAAGCAGCCAGTTGTTTCTGATTCTACAGTAGAGTCCGAATATATAGTGGCTTCTGATGTAGCCAAGGAAGCCGTCTGGATTCATAACTTTTTCCAAGAGCTTGATTTGGTGCCTAGCAGTAAAGATCACATTACATTGTATTGTGATAATACTACAGCGGTGGCTCTTAAAAAATAACTAAGGTCACATCAACGGACAAAGCACATACTCCAGAAGTATCACCATTTGAGGGATCTCTATCAGAGGGGTGAAGTTGCTGTGAGCAGAGTATCCATGGAAGAGAACGTGGTATACCCCAGGAATAAAGGCCTATCTTAGGAGAAGCATGAATATCATGTGAGAGCTAGCGAGTTAATTGTTGTTAGCAGTTGGCTCTAGTCCAAGTGGGAGTCTGTTGGAGTTGGTGGCCTAGAACCAAGTACTTTTTACTTTATTCATTAATAAAAGCCTTATCACATCTTGATTGTTCTTCTGTGTGACAGTGTATGTCATAATGTCCTAGGGACATCTGTTGCATTAAAGGGTCATAGCGGATCCCTACTATGATGAGAACCCGAAAGTGACATAACACTATTCTTGAATAAATTTTCTATGGTGTGATGATATTATTTGAGGGACACAAATAATACAGGTTATTAGGGGTGAGGACTCATAAAACTTTGAGGCACCTTCTCATGGTGTGCACCCTTGGTAATATCCAAGAGGATATTATGTGAACAAGAACTGCCAGTAGGAAATCTATATTTCATAGTGTCATTGGATATTCCTTTCTACGGACGTGTGTATTTGTCCTTAGACATTAATATTATTATTAATGGGTATTACATCTCATGTAATTTGATGTATTGATGAAAACTATGATGACACACTATTAAAATCGAGGTAGGATACATTGGGTGTGTCACGAGTAATACTGCATTAATAGATAATGTGAGAAAGGATTTGTCCCTTCTATTCCATAATATAAGTATATATATCGGGCCCTTTGATGGAATTTATATAGCCTAAATAAATCCATGGCCATGGTAAGGTATGTGCGAGTTCAATTCCGGGAAGTCAAAGAAAAAATAATTGAGCACATGGGTTGATGGCACTAGCATGCATCCCGCTAGATTAGAGATATCGAGACAAAGGGGTTATATTACATGGTAAGAGTTTTTAGGAGGTGACACATCATTGCGACGTTAACTTCTTTCTCTCTGGGTGCCTTGGCGTGTTGCTAGATGCTAACCTTGGACTTTAGGCAGGCTCCGCCTAATGCCACTAAGAAAGAGGCCTAGAGGGTCACACACTATGTGTTTCCATGTATCCTAGTTAAATATTAATTTAACAAGTTAAATAAATATTATTCCAAACTGTGGTTTAATAATTATTTAAGGATGCCTGATCGTATTTATTTCGACCCTAGTTATTCGAGAGAATCTGTTGTGGGTGAAGTAATATATTTATTAGTGAGTAATGCAGTTACATTTATTTAAGAAATAAATAGCCATTACTCAAGGTCTAATAAATATGGTGGAGAAAAATGGAAAATAAAAGTATATGTTGTGTATATAAAATATACATGTCGTGTAGTTTTATGGAAAAAAAGTACACGCCGTGTACAAATTATTACACGCCGTGTAGTTTTCCAGTCAAGATTTTGAGGATATAATATTGTTTTATTAAATGATATTAATTATAATCAGTGTGGGAGCATGTTAAAGAATTAATAATTAGACATGGGGGTTTCAATAAGAGTTAATGAAATAAATAAAATGTGTAACGCGTTTATTTATTGTCATAACTATATTTACCTCAAACCTGGTTATAAATATCCTCACATCCCCAAAAAAATTTCCATAAGAGCCATTATTGTGCACGACAGATTTGGAAATACTCTCAAGCCAAGAGAGAATTTCCTTTCCACCAAGAACACCCTCATGTTACGAGAGCGAGATCCTCCACCGGATCAAGGCGGATGAAGGCGGACATCACAAGCAAACGTTCTTCCGCGCTAGCACCAAGAGATCCCTTCGGTGACCTCCAGAGATACATGGAGCATGTGTGGATCACTGCTAGAGGAATCCTATAAATGGATTCTATGATGCAATTATGGATCAAAGTATCATGACCGGAGACATCAATGAAGAATGAATTCCACTGAGGAAATTCTTGTGAATTAATTAAATTAATTATAACCAACATATGATGATCTTATCTCAATGGTTCCAGGAATATTCTTTTCTTTTTAATTCTTCATTCCATTCTAATGATCTGGCGTTTTATATTGTGATGGACCTCGGATTGAATGTTTTTTGATGCTAAAATTAAAGTTGGGAAAACCCATCAACATGCTTCCGCTGCGCCCGGAACCTACACCAGTTTGGTAGTAGATAATGAAACTGAGTTTTGTTTTTTTCTAGACCAAGATACTATGGATTTGACTAGAAAATGGAAGGTCTATGAAGTACTCTTACTATCTATTGTACCACAACTAAATTAATCATCCATATATAAAATCACATTAAAATCAAATGTTTTTGGAAAATTTATGGACAATGAAATTTTCATTTTGAATAACATGAAATTATTTTTTGCAACTTCAAAGAGAATTAGATATCATATTCTTGAAATATACAACATAATCATAATTTAAACATAATTTATGATCTATTATCATTAAAATACAATAAACTCATACCTTTTCCTCTTTATATCTTGTCAGAAAATCTCTTCCGAGCTTCATCCAATACATGATTGTCATTATATCTCAAATGGGTTTTATATACATTTCCACTTTCATACCAAAAAATTATATATAATTAAAGTATGTATTGTTTTTATTTAGAACTTTCATAATTCCCTATTGATAAATTTTAGATCCTAGAAAATAATTTTACACAATGACCATGATAATTTGAAATTTTATTTTCATGGGTTTTAAAAACTTATTGATTAATTTTTTATTTATAGAACTAAAAATTGTATCATCAACATATTTCTAGACTATCAAAATTTATAGGGATGGAATTTTCATAAATATATTTGGATCTAATATTCCTAATGAAAAAACTATTGGATAAAATAAAAGAACATAAGTGTTCATACAAAGTTTTTGGAAGTTTTTTAACTCCATTAAGATATTTAGTATGTTTTAAAACTGAATTTGGAAAATGCTGATTTTCAAAATAAAAATGTTATTCAACATAAACTCAATCCCTATGAGATTCATTTAAATAAGTATAATTTACATTTACATGATATTTTTTAAAATTCATATGTGTATCATAGGTTGTGAAAACCCTAATGGCTTCTAATCTAGCTACAGTTGTAATGGTATCTTTATAATATATACCTTATTAATTATTATAACATTTTTAAATTGGTATATCCTTTTTTGTACTTATAAAACCATGATGATCTGGTTTTTTATCAAAATCTAATTTTGTTTCTATAAAGGGATAGTGTTATGGTCAATTAAATAATTCCTATATATTTTTTTCACATGATTTTGTTTTATTCTTCTGCCATTTCTAAAACATATATTAAATTATTTAAGGTATCCTCTATGGTCTTAGGTTTTAGTTGATACTGAAAATAATAAAATTATACAATATTTCCTTTAATACTTCTATTTATAATCCCTTCATGTAATCATTATATTACTCATTTTGATGGATAGTTCTTTAAGATTATAGGATGTCTAAGAAATAAATTTTTCTTTTTATTGGTATCGAAACTTTTAAAAGACTTTTTTATAAAATATAGTTCAAAAACATCTTTAGTTTACTATATAATATATTATTAGGTCTCATGTTTACAAAACAATCATGTATGTCTTCAAAAAATTCATTCTCTGATCAAAATGATCAATTTCATAACATTTCACATGATTTTATTCTTCAACAATTTTTGACCTTTTGTTGAACACTCTATATGCCTTATATTTAGTAGAATATCTAAGAAATATTACATAATCATCCATTTCATCCAATTTACCCATATTATAATTTGTTATTATAGTATAAATGTATCAATAAAACACATTGAAGTATCAATCATTTTTATTTCTATTATTCTATTATTCATAGGATGTTTTCTTCAAAATAGTTCTTATTAAAACTCTATTTTTTGACATAATAAGTTTCGTTTACAGATTAATCCTAAAAATAAGTAGATTGGTTATATTAACATAAAATTGTAAAAGAAATTTATTACAATGTATTATTCCTACATTACACAACACCATTCAATTATGGTTTCCAAGGGGAAAAGTGTGTTTGATATTATGTTTTTGAAGTATATGAATTAAAATAACAGTATGAAATTATGCTTTATAGAAACCAATTAAAAAAATTGTTTTAGTATATATATATTTTTGAACTAGTGTAAATATTATTATCAAAATAGAACAAGATTAAATCTTAACACTTGAAATGAAACACCCTAAAAATCTAGAAAAATTATCAAGTATCACTTAAAAAAATATTTTTCTCCCAGGAATAAAATTATAGATCTCGTAAATAAATATATATTAATTTGTTCCAATTGTCTAGTAGTATCAACCTCTTTAATGTTTTTAGAATATAACTAGGGTTCCTTTTCCATTTGGTACACATCACACATTTGATTTTTATTCAATTTAAGTTGATGTAAATTTGAAACAAAAATATTTTTTTAATGTATTCATGAATAATATCTATTAAAAGTTTTTATTATTTTATGGAAAATAAAAAACTAAGTTTTCTATTATTTAAAAATTTCACAAATTTTCTACTCCAACAATTAAGTTCCATAGTCCAAAGATTCTCCATTTTAGGTTCCTAGAATATATGAATTTTATCTTTAAAAATAGAACATAAATTATTTTGAAAATTACCCAATTAACCATCATAAAAAATGTGTGTGATAATTATTGGATTGTTCATTAACACTTTCATATAATGAACTTTTTTGTTGTGTAATGATTTTTTATTTTTAATATATTTAACTCTGATAACATCTCCTTCGGAATTTTCAAAAAAAAGTGACATAGACTCCATCAATTATTGAAAATGATTGGACATAAGAGAAATAAGCAATCATTTTCTTTTATAATTCACTAGACATATACCATTTTCATTTATTATATTGGAATTATTCCACAAAAAGGTAAATCAAATAAGAAATTATATTGCTACACATATTCTCTTGGGTACAAGAATGTTAGTAAATAATTATTTTGTAACCCAAATCTATTTGTGTTACCCGGAAAATCCATCAATAAATTTTTTATTTTTTGAATGAAATGAATTGTTATATCCATAAAATTTGGTGTTTCTAATCTTTCAATTATTAGCATAGTTCCCTATTTATCCATTATAAACTCTGGTAATTTTTGAGAGGTTTTGTTCTTATATTTAGGGAAAAAATAGTTTTTAGATGATTTGGATTCCCACTATATCCCTATATAAAAAAACAAATTTTTATGATATTTTTTATTTCAAATAATATTATTCAATTTATTTTTTCCTATTCTTAATACTCATGTAGAATATTTAATGTCTTGAACATATTTTTGAAATTTCTCAATATTGTCACCTTGTTCAATACATGATGCAATAGAATATTCCATCAGGATTTTAAAATATTAATTTCTTTTATTTAATTATATATTAAATTTAAAACTATATCATAAGACTTTTTAGTTTTTTTTATTTTTATTTTTCATAGGTTCATTTGTTGTTTCCATCTTGGTTCATTATTTATCTAATTACAATTTAGATCAATTTTAATATTTGGATTCATATTCATTCTCGGACAAAAAGTAAAAAAATGTAACTCATTTGAATGTTCTAAAAAACCATATTGAGCTTTTTATTAGAATTTCTATCTTATTATTTTTAAGAGTTGAAATTTATAGTGTCATCAGAAGCACTCTATGTGGAATTCCTAGCTTCATGGATTTCATTTTGTAACCAATATTATTGGATTTATTTTTATAAAACTATATGTTTTCTTGTAGCTATGGAAAATCAGGTTTTATATTAAAAAACACGCTGAATTCATAGAAATTAGCACATTATAATTTCAATCGTGTTTCTTTAACTTACTGACAAGTTTCTTGAAAAATAAACTTTTTATAATGTTTTTGTACCTTCCCAAAAAGTAAGGAAGATCACAGTTTGAAGAATATCTATTGGGAATATCATGATAAGATTACTCATCTATTTTAATCTCTTTTTCTTTCATATCATTCTTTAATGTTGAAAATTCTAAAGCATAAATTTCCTTCTTAACTAATTTTTTCTAGATAGATTCAACCTATATTTTCACCTCAAACATCCTAAGAGTGATAATAAGACCTTTTATTTTAACATTCTCAACCTCTATATATTTTATATTGGTATCCATGATTCCACTTCACCCTTGTGGTTGGATTGTGAGCATTTTTAAAACGAGATTCAGCTTGGAAATGGGTCTTCCTAAAGTAGCAAAATTATTTACAACATCTATAAGAATTATATTCAATGGAGTGATGATGTATACTTCCATCATTGTGAAAGTATCAATATCAATATTTGGATCATCATATCTATACACTCAATCATTTTGTATTCTTTCAAAATCAATTTTTATATTAGTCTACAATTCATGAGATATATGACATTTTGAAACATTATTGAATTCTTCTAGACCTGCTCTATAGATTATTACATTCATTTCATTGGTGTTTAGATCATGGATGACACTAGTGTCTTAATCACATGTTTCTAGTTTCTTCTTGGTAACATTGCAGGGATTATTGGATTAGGATATACCTGCATACCATTGTTCATAAAATAAATTATCATATATGCCTTCCAGAAACCATAATTTTCACATTTGATATAGGTAGATATTTCCATGGAAATACCTTGACTATTATCATTAGAAACCTAAATCTTGAGTATTATATTTTGTATTCAACCAAAAAAATCTAATAAATCAATATTCACATGATCGGATACCAATTTTTGTCTTGATAGTGACCTAAGTAAGACTTAAGAAGTGGATATATGAATTGAGTACTTTAAAATTTTCATGACTTAGAAAACCACCCACATTAATGAATGACTAACTTATCGTATTTATCATAACACAAATAGAAAAGGATATAAAATCATAAATAAAAGATATTAAACAAATTGAGTTATAGTGGTTTGGGGAATTTAAATCCTCTAGTCTACACCACCAATTCTCAAAACCAAGATCATACAAATTTTCACTAGTGTATTAATTTTCATGGGGATTTACAGTCTATTTCCTTGGGATTGAATTACATATGGAAAACATTAACCACATCTTAAAATAGAATAAATATCTTTCAACTGGGCCCAACAAGGCTTTACAACCAATATCATTCATGGTTCTTTTAACAATAACCTTTAAAATCAAATAGATAATAAATAGAGTGTTTGTGAATTTATCCTAGAATTTTATGATACAAAAAATGGAATAGAATAAATCTCTTGGATATAAGATATGAATAAAAATAATCTCAAGGGGGGTCTTCTTATCATAGAAAAGATGGTTGGTATAAAAATACTATAGATTTTGAATCTTCATCATTTCAAATAAAATAAAGTACACACCAAATCATCGATGGCGATAGAGAGGGAAAATGGAGAGTTCTTGGATATTAGATTATTTTTTTGTTTCATTCTCTATATATCTTATTTTTCACACACTTCAGAGTTCTTTGAAAATTTCATGAAATGATTATCTTTTAATCCCATTGAATCAGATATATAAATTACAAAAATTGAGTATTGACTATAATGAACCAAACTTTATCAATGAATTTTGAATTATTTAATATATAATTAATCAAATAAAATCATATAGATAACACAATATTAAAAATTAAAAAAATAAGAGGTATTTTTAGAAATTAAGGAACATATACTGATGAAATAGAAATATGAGCATTAGGAATATTAATCCATATAATAGAATAGTTTCTACACCTATGAAAGTGTAAATAAAATTTAGGTATCTTATTAATGATAATATAATATATTCATATCATGTAATAAGTAAAAAAAATTCAAAAATTACTAATTAAGTATTGGAATTTTTGAAAAACGTAAATGTTTATTTACAATTTTATAATTAATATAATTATTTAAAATAATATTTATTTTCCGAAAATATTATAATAAATTAATATTTTGTTTTATAATTATTATAAGACAATTTTATGAGACCTTAATTTATTTTTCAGAGTGTCATAAAATAATTTTAATTTTAAAATAGGTATTTTTTGAATAAATGATAATTTTGATTAAAAAAATAAATTTAGCATGTTTAGAAAATTATTTTTATAAAATGGAGTACATTTACAAATTCTAAATTTTAAAAAATGGTTAGGGTGTATTTTTGGTATTTTTCTAATAGAGATAAATTTTTGTTGAATAGTGAAATACAATATTTTACGATATTTTAAATTTTAGCCAAATACCTAAATTTTTGTGTCATGGATGAGGTTTGGATGATGTAAGAGCTATTATTTCAAAATAAAATAAATTATTTATTTCATTTACTCACAATAATCCTCACTATTTATTGTCCGGAGTTAAAATAATAAACCAATGAATAAAATAATTAAAAACACCCCCTCAATTATAAATACCACCTCTTCCCCCACACAAATTATTAGCTTGGGATCTTTCTTATATTCTACCTAATTCCTCTCCTATTAATATTTTTCAGGTTTTGGTAATTGGGTCTTAACAATGTACCATTTTCATGCCCCTAAAGAGGTTCTCAAGGAGACGACACAAAAGACGTAAAATCTTCCCTCTTTCTTTTTCAATTTATTTGTTCCCTTATCCTATGCTTATCTATTACATCCAAATATGAATGATAACTCTAGTATATTATATATACTATAATTTTATTGTGTTAATTTAATATCCATCATCAACCCCCTTCTCTTATCCCTTTTATTTTAAAAATTAATCCATCATCCATGATATGTTGATTTACCTTCAACTTGGATGATGTGTTTTCATTTTCAATTGCTACCTTCAATGATGGTCATAAATCCATTATTATGGTGAAATAAAATTTTATTATAAATATTATAAGTTATATATCATTATAAAACTAGTATATATAAATAATATTAATTAATAAAACAAATCTTATGCGTGATGATCGAAAAAATAGAAATACAATTTAAATGGTTATCAGAAACATCTTTTCAAATGAATTATCTGAAAATTCAGATAAATGATATATAACACCCTTTATTTTTATTTATGTTCCCTAATAATATATAATTTCAATTTTTTTAAATCGTTACCATTTCACATTATCTTTCATAGGTGTATACAATTGAACCAATCATGAAAACCAAGGAAAAAACACTCCCGAATGACGAAATTAAATCCTATAACTCATCAAAATATTTCATAAACTAAAAAACTAAAATTATAATAAACAAATTATATGTTTAATAGGTTCTTAATTATATTATTAAAGAACTTAATTTCATTTTCCAGGACATTATGAGCATATGCAGAACACCTTCGTACATAAGGTAATGTCTTTCTCATCTCACATTTATTTCTATGAGATAAGCCTTAATAACCACTCCTTATTGTATGTGGTGTATTTATAATTACATTTTATATATAATATAATGAATATAGTTATCATAATTGTATAAAATTTTCATTTTTTATGATCATTAATTCTATGGGGCATATAGTTTGACTGTTTGCAAAGAGGTAAGAGATTTTCTCCGAACATCCGTTTTTCATTAGTGTCCCTTTTTCTCTCTTTTAACCTAAATGTAATTATTAATTATTCTTATGTGATCCATAAAAATTATGTTTCTATTGTCCAAAAAACATACCTATCTCAATTATCATTTCCATGTTGAAACAATACATGTTTTATATGGTTCCCTTTTCAATTCATCTCGATTCGAATGCTTAATTAAATGGATCTACCCAATTTCTTACCCATTTACATGTACACTACATAATCTATTTTAATCCATCAATTGTATATCATGGTGTTTTATTTCTTTTCAATATGGATTAAAGTTTCAATAAGATTTCAACATGTGTATAGAACTGTAATGATGGATGTTGTGCAAATGATTTAAGTGGTGAGGTTATTAATTCATTGAAGATCCCACTTTAATCATGGATGAATATTGAAGAAACAGTTATGATTTTTGATGATCTGATCCAAAGTTCCAAATACTTGAATCAAAGTGATACATGTTTACACCATCATAAAGAAGACCATGCAATACTCAATTTCATGAGGAAAGAGGTCAAAATCTATCCATAGTCACCAAGTGGATAAAGTGTCTAATATCCATCCAATAGATTCTAATTGGATGAAGTTGGTAAACAAATCAGACAATTGTTTGTTTTGATCCTCAATGAAGAAGACATGTGTTTTAATGAAAACACATCACTCATTACAACATTGAATAACATGAATTATGCCATAATGCATGAGGAATTATGAAATAATCCAAGCATCATCCATGATTGGATCAAAGGAACGTGTTGAAGATCATTGGGATTCATGATCTTATGAAAAGAGTGATGATGTTATGGAGGAGATCTTTGGAATTTTTATTCCAAAAAGAATAGAAAAAGAAGGGAAGAAGGTTGGTTGTTTGGAATTCTAAAGATAATTGGGAAGGTGTCTATGCCTTATTATTGAACTATACACTTGGTTTTTAACCAAATATATATGGCCTTACATTAAAAAATATGGGGCCAACCATGGAGGCCAGCCAAGGACCTCGTCCACAAGAACATGTAGGACCTGAGGGGTCAATCACGACTAGAGGAATCCCATAAGACTAGCCCCGCATGAGGCAGGGTGTGCACGGGCCATGTATAAGCCTACAGGTGCATGCACAGTGATCAACCAGCATGGCTAGCATGTATAGTGGGCTCTAGTTGTGCTCCCAAGGAGATGAGTGGGCACTAAAAGTGCCCCTGTAGGGGGAACACGGTACGAGGCGATACTGTGGAGGGAAGAGGATAATTCTGATTGAAGGCTTCGTTGACTTGATAGTTAAATTATGAGGATCCCGTGTCTTCATTTCAATGGGGGACAACATTTTATAAAACAGAAACTAATCATGGTTTTCCATCTGATCCTGTGTGTAAGCAAGACCACACAACACACTCACGGTTTGTGATATAATCTCCATCATCCATCAATATTTTTCATTGTATGGTTGAACCTAATCCGTCTGATGCTTATGCAGCTGCTTCATCATCATCCTCCAACAACAATGAAAACTAGTACTATCACAACTCCTCCCTTGAGGCATGTGTCATGACTACCCCAATCCCGTCTTTCATAGGCCACGGGTTGGAGAATAGCAAAAGAAAGGCTTATCCCTAACACAGGATGTAACACCTGAGATTTTTATTAGAAATATTTTGTTTTTATGTTATCATCAAAGGAATCATTCACTACACACACCACTAGCTTGGCTTTCTTTACACGCAATCGCATCCTTCTTCAATAGCTTGCATTGTACGCAATAGCGAGTTTCACTAAACAATGATATTCTATTAAAATATTATTAAAAATAGCCATTATGAATAGTAATACCCACTTTTTGAAATTTTATAAATTTTATATTTCAAAATGGACTTCATTTTTGGATTCGGAATATCGAAATTATCCTAGGGTGAAATTTTGGTATTTTTCTAAAAAATTTCAATTTTTGATGAATAGTGAAAACACTTGGTTACTATTTAAAAACCGACTTTTTATTTAAATAATAATTAATTTTATTTAAATTTATTTGAGGTAAAAATTGGTACATAATACCTATATAAGTTCAATGTAATTCAATGTAGTCATTTTATAATAATTTTAGATATATAAAAATTTTATTGAACTTTTCACCATCTTTTACCCACCTCCTAGGAGAATTTACAAATGTACATAAAACGTAATTTTACCACTTATATCAGAGGAATTTTTAAAATTATAGAGACACGGTAAATATAAAAGCGTAAAATGTGGTTCAATAAGATAAAAAAAATTTTGGTGAATAGTATCTTTTTTACTTTTATTTACCACGGTTAAAAGTAAATAGGGTAATTAGGGGTAAAAATGATATTATTATTACCCTAACACATGTCCTTATTCTATTTTATAAGTGTAATTCGACCGAAAACAACCTTAGGAAAAACAATTACCCTTTAGATCCACTTAGATTAGATTAGGACATTTATTATTTTTTTATTTAGAGAATAGTTGAAATAGTTAAAATCAATGTTTAATAACTAAAACATTTTTAATATAGGGTTACAAATAAGATAAATTCGACTATAAATATTAATTAGAAATATAAAATTATTTCCGACATAATGATATTTTATTTATAATTTTTAGACATTATATAAATTAATTTATTTATGACACAATGATAATGCAGTAATTACCTTATTAATGAAATATTAACATAATGGATATTATAAATACCAAAATGAATGTAATTAGAAACTTTTTATGAAGTACACTAATTTTATAGGCCAATAAAACATGTTATTATCGATATAATTAACTTGTTTCGAACTAATCATGTTGTTATAATTTTTACAAAAATCAATTACCAAATAGTGTCAAAATTGACATAAAATTCTTTTTAAAAAAATATTATATTATTAATTGTTATTTTATTCATAAAAAGCTAAGGTTTGGCGAAATGAATTATACAAGGTTATATATATTAATAATTAACCACTTTGGGTTCTTTTGGCTTGTTATAGTAATTTTATTAACCAGATAGTGTAAGAAAAAAAGAAGACACAGTAAAAGTTAAAATATTTAACTTAGAGTTAAATCTAAATGATAAGGTTAACATAGTAACCTAAACTTGTCTAAAATCTATTGGTTGAAAGGCTTTAAACTCATCCCCACCTTAGCTTTGAAATAAATCAATTTGGAGCTATTAAATACTGAATATGACTTTATTATAAAATAATGTTTTAAGTTTTTCCAAAGATGCCCCTCTCCTCCCTTATAAAATGGAACCTCCTCACACAATTTTGAGCCTTAAATCTCGGCCACCCCCTACCCATTTCCCTTCTCTACATCCTTATAAATATACTAGAGGTCCTGGTCTTCTTCAAAGACCAATTTTATTGCCCTAATAGGAGGTTTCAAAGAGGCGTGTCAAAGAAGAGGTAATATCTGTTACCAATTAATTCAAATTTATTCCTTCCTCTACTTCCTCTTCTTTAGTTGTTTCATTATGAAGAAATAACATCAGTATCACTCATATAATTATATGTTATTATAAATATCAAACAAACCTATTTCACATTCTATCCATCCTATGGAAAATGAAATCACTGCGCGTGCATATGTACGGAATGACGTCTCCACGCCGTAGTGTAATCTGTTTTCCACCACCACCTTACTTGGATGGGTATAATGGTTTTAAAAATAACTATATATATGATTATTTTAAATTGATATTGATTATGAAATATTATACATAAACTTCAATACAATTCCACAATCTTGGGAACGATATCATCGCTCGTGCGTACGTACGGCCTATTGTCTCCACTATGTGATGCGACCCGTTTTACATAATCATCATCGAATAATGATTTTATAAATGAATTGAGTTAAACAAATATGATATGAATTACACTAATACCATTCTGGAAATGACTTATCCATAACCGAAAAAGAAGAATCAGAATTTATTCAACAAAACATGCATAAAAACATATAGCAATGAACACCCAAATAACAAGTAACAATGAAATATTACTAATAAGAAGATAAGAATATGACCATATATGATATCATAACAATGATTATGATTCTGTAATGAGTCTATATAAATATTTAAATCATTATATAGGAGGTTCAGACACATACAAAGCATATCAGACCTAAGGTAATGAAAAATATCACAGTCTCATTTTTATCCGAGATTGTTTATACTTTAGAATTTACTAGGGAATATTTATCATCCACATAAAAGTTTCATTAATATGTAATATTATTTCTATCCTCCTACAATTTTTTAAATTCAATTTTACCTATTGGTTAATTTTAGTAAAAGATATGAAAGTAATCTTTTGTCATTTTCAGTACGATATACTTTTTTGACTTTTTCAGACAAAGTATGAGAAGAATGTTTTTTAACTTATATGGAATGAATGGATTTTTATGATTTAAAAGAACATTATTTCCATGAAGCTTCATTTAAAAGTTTTAAAGTTCATTTTTAATCATCTTCTTTTAGTTTAAAATTATATGACATGTTAATAAAGGAAAAAATTTTGAAGTAGAAAGGATATTTTCCTCAAGAATGGAGTTCAAGTGTTTTATCAAAATTATTTTCCATCTAAGATAATATAGGGTTCTATTTCTATCCCTATTATTACATTTATTTTATTATGTTATGATGGAATTATTTTATGGATTATGTTATGATGACATGATGTTTATGAATCCCATTTTTATTATATGGGTTATGCTATGATGTATGATTAATGATTTGGTGGCACACATAAGAATGGTTTCATTATGAGATGGGTGGGACCTATATCTCCCTCCAATGCATTAGGTAAAGACTTATATCTCATGAGATAGACATGGCTAGAACAATAGGTTAATCCAGTTCAGTGATACAGGACTAAAATGAGGAGTGAACTCGGTTCAGAAATGGACTTTGTCCACTTGGATAGTCTTGGAAATGAGTCTTGACTACTAAGAAATAATTCTTTATGATTATCTGTGTATTCCACAAAGACTCATGTTTTATGTTATGGTTATTGGGATTACATTTCATTACCATGATTTATCCCATGTTATGATATTATGATCTCTTTTGCAGGATAAGATTTTCAAAATGTTATGTTCTTATGAATATGATATGATTGATATTTATTTTGTTTACCCTTATTGAGAATTTGAGCTCACCCTTTAGTATGTTTTCTTTTCCCCAGGTCAGGAAGAAGGGTATTAAGTAGTAAATTCCAAAAAGGGACTCTAGATATGATGAAATAAATGGGAGACAATGTATATTCTTTATGAACCAGTTGTTTATGTTTCCCAGTTTCTAAAGACACTATACTTATACGGTCCTACCATGGTTTTGTTATATATTGTAATAAGTATGATTCAATTCTGAATTAATAATGATTTATGTAAAGTATGGGATGTTATATTTGGTATCAGAGGGAGGTTATAGTCAACCTTTGGAAACTATGATGTGAAAGCCATAGTAAGAACCCTAAGGATATGTTTAAGAATAGAATACAATCTTAGTGTTTTAGAAATGGCCATGAAAAACCTATGATAAGACCTAAAGTTTGAAATTTTATTATTGATTATGTGGTTTTCTATTATGATTATTGTTTTTCACACTATTCTTATTGGTTTTAGTCAATGGCCGGAACCCAAAGGAATCGTGTTAATGCGAAATGCGATGGGAAATGCAATGATTGTCCCCCAGAGCAACCAAACGTTATGGGAGTTGGAATAAAAAATCCTATAGCCATACTCACACAACTTTCTCAAGCTATGAATCATGCAGGACTTCCAAATGAGCAAAGGAATGAGCAAATTTTTTCTAAATCCTTCATGATGCAGCGTCCACCTTCATTCAGTGGGTCTACTGATCCATTAGTGGCAGAACAATGGATCTGTACTATGGAAAAGATATTTACAGTTCTTTATTGTTCTGAGCATGATAATTTCATCTTAGTAGTATATCGTTTGGAAGGTGAAGCTGATCAATGGTGGAATCTTATTAAAAATACAAGGAAAAGGGATGAAATTGATTCCATGGAATGGGAAGAGTTCAAGAACTTATTTTTCAATAAGTAAATCCCTCGTATTCTTCAAACAAAGATGAAGAAGGAGTTTCTTGAACTAAAGAAAAAGGATGATGAATCTGTTGGTACCTATGAATCAAATTTTACAAGAAATTCAAGCTACGCTTCTGGGATTATTATCCAACCTGAGAGTAAGATCGATCGATTATTTAGTTTCTTAAAATCAAGTCTTCGAAGGGCGTTATCCATAAGGGACTTCAATAGATATGAGGAAATCATTCGATGTGCTATCAAGGTTGATATAGATATTGGAGTAACCCATCAGTCATATGCGTTTGATAATAAGTGGAAGTTGGAATTCAAAGGAAAATCTAAAGAGCACGCTGAAAAGAAGATGAGTTTCCCCTTATGCTCAAAATGTGGAAAGAAACACAGAGAGAGTTGTCTTGAAAGGGACAAATAAATGTTTCAAATGTGGAAAATAAAGTCATCGGGCATTTGAATTCTGCAATGATGGGAAGAAGGTG
Organism: Viscum album; assembly: GCA_963277665.1. Lineage (NCBI taxonomy): Eukaryota > Viridiplantae > Streptophyta > Magnoliopsida > Santalales > Viscaceae > Viscum > Viscum album. Next base: position 671,001,517 of record OY728129.1, read on the forward strand.
TCTAGTGATGCGAACAAAGAAAAGGATACACAGAGTGCACCTCCTACACTTCAATGTTACAAATACAATGAAATGGGTAATTATGCTAACCAATTCCCTAATCCAGGGGTTTTTTATTATGATTTCCATCAACAAACTCTTAAGGCTAAAGAAAAATGAAAGTCACATGCAATTTCTATCAGCGATGTGAAGTATGATAACGAAGTGGTGAAAGGTACACTTTCCATCCACTCTAAAGTAGAAAATGTTTTATGGGATTTTGGATCCACCCACTCTTTTATTTCTGAAGAATTTTCTAATGGTATCACCGTATTACCTCAACAATAAGATATTGAGTTAGCTCTGACAACCCCTAATGGCATAATAGTCGCATCAAAAGTTTACAATTCTTCTCCGATTGAAGTTTGTGGGGAAGTGCTTCCTGCAAATCTTATTATCCTTACTATAGTGGAATTTTATGTGATTCTTGGCATGGATTGGTTTTCTTTATATGGAGCTCATATCAATTTCCAATGAATGGAAGTCACATTTCATATTCTAGATCAATCTATGATCGTCTATTGATGCAAGGATGAACATAACCTTCCCGTAGAAAATTTCTTCCATACTATGGGTCTTGATTCCACTAAATGAAGTTTTTTTATCTCAAATGGTTGGAGATAAACTCACAATTAAAATTATGCCCATTGTATGGAAGTTTGATGATGTCTTTCTGGATGAATTTCCAGGTCTTCCACCCAATCGTGAAGTTGGGTTTTCTATAGAACTCGTACCGGGTGCTTTTCCTATTTCAAAGACACCTTATAGAATGGCCCCAATTGAGTTGCAGGAATTGAAGAAGCAACTACAAAAGAATCTTGATAAGGGATTCATATGACCAAGTGTTTCACCTTGGGGAGAACATGTTCTATTTGTTAAGAAGAAATATGGATCAATGAGACTCTGCATTGATTATCAGGAACATAACAAGATCACTATCAAGAACAAATATCATCTTCCATGCATTTATGACTTATTTGACCAACTACGCGGAGCTCAATACTTTTACAAGATTGTCCTTCATTCAGGGTATCATCAATTAAGGATTAAATGGGAGGATATATCAAATACGACATTCCGTACAATGTATGGACACTATGAATTTATAGTGATGCCATTTGGTCTTACTAATTCCCCTGTTATCTTTATGGATCTAATGAATAGAGTGTTTAGAGACTACCTTGATTAGTTTGTGGTAGTCTTTATAGAAGATATTCTTGTCTATTCAAAGATAATGGAAGAACATGAAGATCACTTGAGAATTGTATTAAATACCCTAAGAATAGATAATCTTTATGAAAAATTTACCAAGTGTGAATTTTGCCTTTAAAAAGTTTCATTTTTGGGTCACATAATCTCAAAAGAAGGGATATTTGTGGATCCAGCAAAAACAGAGGTTATCGAAAGATGGTCGAGACCAACAACAGTAACTGAGATCCGAAGTTTTCTTTTTTTGGATGGATATTATCGACGTTTTGTGAAAGATTTTTCATGATTATCTAATCTACTCACCAGGTTGACTCGAAAAGGAGTTAAGTTCACGTGGGCAGAGGAGTGTGAAGAGAATTTAAAGGAGTTGAAAAGAAGTTTATTCAGTGCACCTGTACTCACACTGGAATGTAGTGGAGAAAGGTTTGTGATCTACAGTGATGCATCTAAGAAGGTATTGGGGTGTGTTCTCATGAAAAATGATATTGTGATAGCTTAAGCCTCACGACAGTTGAAAGTCCATGAGAAAAATTACCCAACTCATGATTTGGAGTTACCTACGGTAATCATTGCATTAAAAATATGGAGGCATTACATTTATGGTGAAAGGTGTGATATTTATACTAATCCTAACATTTTAAAGTATATTTTCACAAAAAAGGAGCTGAATATGCACCAAAGAAGATGGTTGGAGCTTATTAAGGACTACAACTGCTCAATTCATTATCACCCTGGGAAATCAAACAAGGCGGAAGACACATTAAGTCAGCAAGACCATGTCGGCTTATCCATGATGAGGATCACAAGAGATCCAATATTTATGGATTTACAAAGGATGGATCTCTGAATTATAATAGAAGGGGGGAAATCTTATCTTTCTCAAATGAATTTTCAACCATATATACATGTGAAGATTAAAGAGGCACAAAAAGAAGATGTAGAGTTACAAAAGAAGGTGAGAAATGTTCCTGAATTCAACCTTGATTGTGATGAGATAATAAGATTCAGGAATCAGGAATGTGTTCCTCCAATCCCAGAATTAAAGAAGGAGCTAATGGATGGGGCTCATATTTCATCATTCCCTATTAATCCTGGAAGTACGAAGATGTATAGTGACTTGAAAGAGTACTTCTGGTGGTATGACATGAAAAGAGATGTTGCTGAATATGTCTCCTGATGCTTGGTTTATCAGCAAGTTAAAGATGAAAGGCAAAAGTCTAAGGGGATGTTACAACCATTACCCATACCTGAATGGAAATGGGAAAATATCACTATGGACTTTGTCACTGGACTTCCAAAAACATTTAAAGTCAAAAATGCAATCTGGGTTATAGTTGATCGTCTTACGATGTCGACATGCTTCATTGCTATTAGAGAAGATTTATCTCTAGATCAGATTTCCAGGATATAGGTAAAGGAAGTGGTAAGATTGCATGGAGTACCACTTTCCATTATATCTGATCAGGATCTGAGGTTTACCTCAAAGTTTTGGTGAAGTCTTCAGCATACTTTAGATACAGAGTTGAGTTTCATCACTGCTTATCATCCTCAGACAGATGGTCATTCTGAGAGAACAATTCAAACTCTAGAAGATATGTTAAGCTCTTGCTCTATGGATTTCAAAGGTGGTTGGGATCAACACCTACCTTTGGTGGAATTTTCTTTTAATAATAGCTTTCACTCCAGTATACATATGACTCTTTATAAAGATCTCTATAGAATGAAATGAAGAACTCCAACTTTATGGGATGAAGTTGGGAAAAGAAATATATTAGGACCTGATCATGTTGATGAGATGGAAGAACAGGTTAGATCTATTCAAAAAAAACATAAGAGTGGCTCAGAGTCGAAAAAAAAAGTTATGCCGACAACCGAAGAAAAGCCCTAGAGTTTGAAGTGGATGATAAAGTGTTCTTATGAATATCTCCTTGGAAGAGAGTAATGAGATTTGGATAGAAGGGCAAGCTGAGCCCTAGGTATATCGGTCCTTTCGAAATACTGGATCGTGTTGGGAAGGTAGCTTACCTATTGGCGCTTCCACCGAATCTCTCTAAATTTCACGATGTGTTCCATGTATCTCTCCAGAGAACGTACATACCTGACCCTTCACATGTACTAAGCTCAGAAGTTGTACCGTTAGAGCAAGATCTTTCTTATGAAGAACAGCCGATAAAGATTCTGGATCATAGAAAAAAAATCCTACGGAACAAGACCACTCGCTTGCTGAAAGTTTTATGGAGGAACCACCAATTAGAATAAGTTGCATGGGAGCTTTAGGATATTATGAGGGATAGGTATCCTCATCTTTTGGTTACAAAGTGACGAATTTCGAGGGAAAAATTCATTTTAAGTGGGGCAGAATGTAACACCTGATATTTTTATGAGAAATATTTTGTTTTTATGTTATCATCAAAGGAATCTATCACTACACACAACACTAGCTTGTCTTTCTTTACACGCAATTGCGTCCTTCCTCGATAGCTTGCATTGTACGCAATACTGAGTTTCACTAAACAACGATATGCTATTAAAATATTATTAAAACTAGCTGTTATGAATTGTAATACCCACTTTTTGAAATATTATAAATTTTATCTTTCAAAATGGACTACATTTTTGGATTCGGAATATCAAAATTAGCCTAGGGTGAAACTTTGGTATTTTTCTAAAAAAAACATTCAATTTTGATTAATAGTGAAAACACTAGGTTACTATTTAAAAACCGACTTTTTATTTAAATAATTATTTATTTTATTTAAATTTATTTTAGGTAAGAATTGATACATAATACCTATATAATTTCAATGTAATTCATTGGAGTCGTTTTATAATAATTTTAGATATATAAAAATTTTATTGAACTTTTCACCGTCTTTTACCCACCTCCAAGGAGAATTTTCAAATGTACATAAAATGTAATTTTATCTCTTATATTAGTGGAATTTCGAAAATCTGAGAGACACGGTTAATATCAAGGAGTAAAATGTGGTTCAATAAGATAAAAATACTTTTTTGTTAATAGTAACTTTTTACTTTTATTTACCACGGTTAAAAGTAAATAGGGTAATTAAGGGTAAAAATGTTATTATTATTACCCTTACACATGTCCTAATTCTATTGTATAAGTGTAATTCAACCAAAAACAACCTTAGGAATAAAATATTACCCTTTATGTCCACTTAGATTAGATTAGGACATTTATTATTATTTTATTTAAAGAACAGTTAAAATAGTTAAAATCAATGTTTAATAACTAAAATATTTTTAATATAGGGTTATAAATAAGATAAATTAGACTATAAATATTCATTATAAAAATAAATAAATTTCCTACATAATGGTATTTTATTTATAATTTTTAGACATTAAATAAATTAATTTATTTTTGACACAATGATGATGTAGTAATTACCTTATTAATGAAATATTAACATAATGGAAATTATAAATACCCAAATAAATGTAATTTGAAGCTTTTTATGAATTAAAATAATTTTATAGGTCAATATGATATGTTATTATTGATTTAGTTAACTTTTTCGGAACTAATTATTTTGTTATAATTTTTACAAAAATCAATTACCAAATAGTGTCAAAATTGACATAAAATAGTTTTAAAAAACATATTATATTATTAATTGTTATTTTATTCCTAAAAATCTAAGGTCCAGCCAAATGACTTAGATAAGGATATATATATTAATAATGAACCACTTGGGGTTCGTTTGGATTGTTATAGTATGTTTATAAACCACATAGTTTAACAAAACAAGAAGACACGGTAAAAGATAAAATATTTTACTTAGAGTTAAATCTATATTATAAGGTTAAAATAGTAACCTAAACTTTTCTAAAATATATTTTTTGAGAGTATTTAGACCCATACCCACCATATATTCTAAATAAATTAATTTTGAGCTATTAAAACCTGAATATGTCTTTATTATAAAATAATATATTAAGTTTTTCCAAAGGTGCCCCTCTCCTCCCTTATAAAAGGGAACCTCCTCCCTCACCTCCTCACACAATTTTGAGCTATAAATCTCCGCCAACCCCTGCCCATTTACCTTTTAAACTTCCTTATAAACATACTAGAGGTCCTGGTATTCTTCAAAGACCAATTTTAGTGCCCTAAGAAGAGGTTTCAAAGAGGCGTGTCGAAGAAGAGGTAATATCCGTTAACGATTCTTTCAAATTTATTTCTTCTTCTACTTCCTATTCTTTAGTTGTTTCATTATGAAGTAATAAAATCAGTATCACTCATATACGGATATGTTATTATAAATATTAAACAACCATATTTCACCTTCTATCCATCCTATGGAAAATGAAATCACCGCGCGTGCGTACGTAAGGAATGTTGTCTCCATGTCGTGGTGTAATCTGTTTTCCAACACCACCTTACATGGATGGGTAAAATGGTGTAAACAATAACTATATATATGATTATTTTAAATTGACATTGATTTGTAAATAGTATACATACACTTCAATAAAACTCCACGTTAATGGGAACGATATCATCGCTCATTCGTATGTACGGCCTACCGTCTCCACGATGTGATGTGACTCGTTTTACATGATCTTCATTTAATAATGATTATATAAATGAATTTAATGAATAAATATGATATATATTTCACTAATGCCTTTCTTTAAATTAGGTATCTATATCCTAAAAACGATAATATGAATTTATTCAACAAAACATGCATAAGAACATAAAGCAATGAACACCCAAATAACAAGTAACAATGAAATATTACTAATAAGAAGCTAGGAATATGACCATATATGATATCATAACAATGATTATGATTCTGGAATAAGTCAATAACATTATTTAAATCATTATACAGGAGGTTCGGACATGTACAATGCATATCGGACCTAAGGTAAGGGAAAATATCACAATCTCATTTTTATCCGAGATTGTTTATGCTTCAGAATTTACTGTGGAATATTTATCATACACATCCATGTTTCATCAATATGTAATATTATATCTATCCCCATAAAATTGTTTAAATTCAATTTTACCTATTGAATAATTTTAGTAAAAGATATTAATGGAATCTTTTTTCGTTTTCAGTACGAGATACTTTTTTGACTTCTTTGGCCAAAGTACGAGAAGAATGTTTTTTTTCACTTATACGGAATGAATGGATTTTTATGATTTCAGAGAACATTATTTTCATGAAGCTTCCTTTACAAGTATTCATGTTCATTTTCAATAAACTTCTTTTACTTTAAAATTTTATGACATGTTAGGAAAGGAAAAAAAATTGAAGTAGAAAGGATATTTTCCTCGAGAATGGAGTTGAAGTGTTTTATAAAAATTATTTTCCATATAAGATAATATAGGGTTCTATTTCTATCCATATTATTACATTTATTTTATTATGTTATGATGCAATTATTTTATGGATTATGTTATGATGGCATGATGTTTATGAATCCCATTTTTATTATATGGGTTATGCTATGATGTATGATTAATGATTTTGTGGCACACATAATAATGGTTTCATTATGAGATGGGTGTGACCTATATATCCCTCCAATGCATTGGGTAAAGATTTATATCTCATGAGATAGACATGGCTGGAATGACAGGTTAATCCGGTTTAGTGATACAGGACAAAAATGAGGAGTGAGCTTGGTTCAGAAATGGACTTTGTCCGCTAGGATAGTCTTGGCAATGAGTCTTGACTACTAAGAAATGTTTATCTATGATTATGTGTGTATGCCACAAAGTTTCATGTTTTATGTTATGGTTATTGGGATTACATTTCACTACCTTTATTTATCCCATGTTATGATATTATGATCTCTTTTTTAGGAAAATATTTTCAAAATATTATGTTCTTATGGATATGATAAGATTGACATTTCTTTTGTTTACCCTTACTGAGCATTTGAGCTCACCCTTTTGTATGATTTATTTTCCACAGGTCAGGAATAAGGGTATTAAGTAGGAAATGCCAAAAGGGTCTCTAGATATGATGAAATAAGTGGGAGACAATGTAGATGCTTTATGACCTAGTTTTTTATGTTTTCTAGTTTCAAAAGACATTATACCTATATGGTCCTACCATGTTTTTGTTATATGTTGTAATAAGTATGCTTCAATTCTGAAGTAATAATGATGTATGTAAAGTATGGGTCATTATAGTTGGAATCAATGGGAGGTTATAGTGAACCTTTGGAAACTAGGATGTGAAAGTCGTAGTAAGAACTCTAAGGATATTTCTAAGAATATAATACAATCTTAGTTTTTTATAAATGGCCATAAACAACCTATTATAAGACCTAAAGTATGAAATTTTATTCTTGATTATGTGGTCTTTCTATTATGATTAGTGTTTCTCACACTATTCTTATTGGTTTTATCCAATGGCTGGAACCCAAAGGAACCATGTTAATGCGGGATGTGATGGGAAATGAAATGATTGTCCCCCTAAGAAACCAAACGTTATGGGAGATAGAATGAAAAATCTTGTAGCCATGATCACACATCTTTCTCAAGATATGAATCATGCTGGACTTCCAAATGAGCAAAGGAAGGAGAAAACTTCTGTTGAATCCTTCATGAGGCAGTGTCCACCATCATTCAGCGGGTCTACTGATACATTAGTGGCTAAAAAATGGATCAGTACCACTAAAAATATATTTTCAGTTCATCAATGTTCTGAGCATGATAAAGTCATCTTAGCATTATATCATTTAGAAGGTGATGCTGATCAATGGTGGAATCTTATTAAGAATACGAGGCAAAGGGATGAAATTGAGTCCATAGAATGGTACGAGTTAAAGAACTTATTTTTCAATATGTACATCCCTTGTATTCTTTAAACAAAGATGGAGAATGAGTTTCTTGAACTAAAGCAAAAGGATGATGAATCTGTTGGTTCCTATGAAGCAAATTTTACAAGACTTGCAAGGTACGCTTCTGGGATTATTATCCAACCTGAGAGTAAGATCGATTGATTCTTTAGTCTCTTAAAACCAAGTCTTTGAAGGGCGTTATCCATAAGGGACTTCAATAGCTATGAGGAAGTCGTTTGATGTGCTCTCAAAGTTGAGATGGATATTGGAGTAACCCATCAGTCATATGCGTTTGATAAGAAGAGGAAGATGGAATTCAAAGGAAAATATAAAGAGCACACTGAAAAGAATATGATTTTTCCCTTATTCTCAAAATGTGGAAAGAAAGATGGAGGGAGTTGTCTTAAAGATACAAGTAAATGTTTCAAATGTGGAAAATAAGGTCATCGGGAATTTGAATGCCGTAATGATGGGAAGAAGGTGTCTACTGATGAGAACAAATAAAATGCTACACGGAGTGCACCTCCTACACTTCAATGTTACAAGTGCAAGGAAATGGGGAATTATGCTAATCAATGCCCTAATACAAGGGTTTATGATGATGATCAACGTCAACAAACTCTTAAGGCTAAAGAAAAAGGAAAGTCACATGCAATTTCTATCATTGATGTGGAGTATGATAATGAAGTGGTGAAAGGTACACATACCATCCACTCTAAAGTAGAAAATGTTTTATTTGATTCTGGATCCACCTAATCTTTTATTTCTAATGAATTTTCTAAGGTTATTGTCATATTACCTCAACAATTAGATGTTGAGTTAGTTATGAAAACCCCTAATGGCACAATAGTCGCAACAAAAGATTACAATTCTTCTCCAATTGAAGTTTGTTGGAAAGTGCTTCCTGTAAATCTTGTGATCCTACCTAATGTGTAATTTTATGTGATTCTTGGCATGGATTGTATTTATCTATATGGATATCATATAAATTTCCAAATAAGGGAAGTCAAATTTCATATTCCAGATCAATCTATGATCGTCTATCGATGCAAGGATGAACATAACGTTCGAGTGGAAATTTCATCCATATTATGGGTCTTGATTCCACTAAATGAACGTCATTTATCTCAAATGGTTGGTGAGAAACACATGATTAAGAATATTCCCATTGTACGAGAGTTTGATGATGTCTTTCCGGAGGAATTACCAGGTCTTCCACCAAATCATGAAGTTGAGATTTCAATAGAACTCGTACCGGGTGCTTTTCCTATTTCAAATACACCTTATATAATGGCCCCAATTGAGTTGCAGGAATTGAAGAAACAACTCGAAGAGGATCATGATAAGGGATTCATATTCCCTAGTGCGTCACCTTGAGGAGAACATGTTCTGTTTGTTAAGAAGAAATATGGATCAATGAGACTCTACATTGATTACTGGGAACATAACATGATCACTATCAAGAAAAAATATCCTCATCCACACATTGATAACTTATTTGACCAACGACGCAGAGCTCAATACTTTTCCAAGATTGATCTTAGTTCAGGGTATCATCAATTAAGGTTCAAAAGGGAGGATATACCAAAGACGGCTTTCCGTACAAGGTATGGACACTATGAATTTATAGTGATTCTATTTGTTCTTACTAATTCCCCTGCTATCTTCATGGATCTAATGAATAGAGTCTTTATTGACTATCATGATCAGTTTGTGGTAGTCTTTATAAATGATATTCTTGTCTATTAAAAGAACAAGGAAGAACATGAAGATCACTTGAGAATTGTATTAAAGACACTAAGAAAAAATAATATTTATCCCAAATTTACCAAGTGTGAATTTTGGATTCAAAAAGTTTCATTTTTGGGTCACATAATCTAAAAAGAGGGGATATCTGTGGATCTAGAAAAAATAGAGGTTATCGAAATATGATTGAGACCAACAACAGTAACATAGATCCGATGTTTTCTTGGTTTGGATGGATATTATAGATGTTTTTTAAAAGATTTTTCATGATTATCTAATCCACTCACCAAGTTGACTTGAAAAGGAGTTAAGTTCACGTGGATGGAGGAGTGTGCAGATAATTTCAAGGAGTTGAAAAGAAGGTTACCCAGTGCACCTGTGCTCACAATGCCGTGTAGTGGAGAAAGATTTGTGATCTATAGTGATGCATCCAAGAAGGGATTGGGGTGTGTTCTCGTCAAAAATGATATGGTGATAGCTTATGCCTCATGACAGTTGAAAATCCATTAGCAAAATTACCCAACTCTTGATTTGGAGTTAGCTTCGGTAATCATTGCATTAAAAATATGGAGGCATTACCTTTATTATGAAAGGTGTGATATTTATACTGATCATAAAAGCTTAAAGTATATTTTCACACAAAAGGAGCTTAATATGCACCAAAGAAGATGGTTGGAGCTGATTAAGGACTACGACTGACCAATTCACTATCACCCTAGGAAAGCAAACAAGGTGGAAGACGCATTAAGTCGACAAGACCATGCCAGCTTATCCATGATGAGGATCACAAAGGATCCAATATTTATGGATTTACAAAGGATGGATCTTGGAATTATAATGGAAGGGGAAAAATCATATCTTTCTGAAATGAATGTTCAACCATCTATACATGTGAAGATTAAGGAGGCACAAAAAGAAGATGTAGAGTTACAAAATAAGGTGAGAAATGATCTTGAATTCAACCTTGATTTTGATGAGATAATAAGATTCAGGAATCAGGTTTGTGTTCCTCCCATCCCAGAATTAAAGAAGGATCTGCGGGATGAGGCTCACAGTTCTTCATTCTCTTTTCATCCAGGAAGTACGAAGATGTATAGGGACTTGAAAGAGTACTTCTGGTGGGATGGCATGAAAGGAGATGTTGCTGAATATGTCTCTCTATGCTTGGTTTGTCATAAAGTTAAAGCTGAAAGACAGAAGTCTAGGGGGATGTTACTACCATTACCCATACCTGAATGGAAATGGGAAAACATCACTATGGACTTTGTCATTGGACTTCCAAAAACATCCAAAGGCAATAATGATATATGGGTTATATTTGATCATCTAATGAAGTCGGCACACTTCATTGCTATTAGAGAATATTTCTCTCTGGATCAGCTTGCCATTATATATCTTAAGAAAGTGGTAAGATTTCATGGAGTACCACTTTCCATTATATCTGACCGGGATCCGAGGTTTACCTCGAAGTTCTAGTGAAGTCTTTAGCATACTTTAGATACAGAGTTGAGTTTCAGCACTGCTTATCATCCTCAGAAATACAGTCGGTCTGAGAGAACAATTCAAACTCTAGAATATATGTTAAGAGCTTGCTCTGTGGATTTCAAAGGTGGTTGGGATCAACACCTACCTTTAGTGGAATTTTATTATAATAATAGCATTCCCTCCAGTATTCATATGGATCCTTCTAAATCTATATATGGAAAGAAATGCAGAACTCCAACATGCTGAGATGAAGTTGGGGAAAGAAAGCTATTAGGACCTGATCATGTTGATGAGATGGTAGAAAAGGTCAGATCTATTCAACAACACATAAGATCAGCTCAGAGTCAAAAAAATGTTATGCCGACAACCAAAGAAAATACCTAGAGTTTGAAGTGGGTGATAAAGTGTTCTTACGAATATCTCCTTGGAAGAGAGTAATGAGATTTGGAAAGAAGGGAAAGTTGAGCCTTAGGTATATCGGTCCTTTCGAAATACTGGATCATGTTGGGAAGGTAGCTTACCGATTGGCACTTCCACCGAATCTCTCTAAAGTTCATGATGTGTTCCATGTATCTCTCCTGAGAAAGTACATACCTGATCCATCACATGTACTAAGTTCATAAGTTGTACTGCTGGAGCAAGATATTTCTTATGAAGAACAACCATTAGAGATTATAGATCATAGCGAAAAAGTCCTACGGAACAAGACCACTCGCTTGGTGAACATTTTATGGAGGAACCACCAATTAGAAGAAGCTACATGGGATCTTTAGGATATGATGAAGGAGAGGTATCCTCATCTTTTTGTTACAAAGTGACGAATTTCGAGGGTGAAATTCATTTTAAGGGGGGTAGAAAGTAACACCTGAGATTATTATGAGAAATATTTTGTTTCTATGTTATCATCAAATGAATCTTTCACTACACACAACACTAGCTTGGCTTGCTTTACACACAATCACGGCCTTCCTCGATAGCTTGTGTTGTATGCAATATCGAGTTTCAAAAAACAATGATATGCAAATAAAATATTATTAAAACTAGCCGTTATGAATAGTAATACCAACTTTTTGAAATTTTATAAATTTTATCATTCAAAATGGACTTCATTTTTGGATTCTGAATATCGAAATTATCCTAGGGTGAAATTTTGGAATTTTTCTAAAAACATTCAATTTTTGATAAATAGTTAAAACTCTGGGTTACTATTTAAAACCCAACTTTTTATTTAAATAATTATTTATTTTATTTAAATTTATTTTAGGTAAAAAATGATACATAATACCTATATAAGTTCAATGTAATTCATTGGAGTAATTTTATAATAATGTTAGATATATAAAAATTTTATTGTACTTTTCACCATCTTTTACCCACCTCCTAGGAGAATTTGCAAATGTACATAAAACGTAATTTTACCACTTCTATGAGTGTAATTTTTCAAATTCGAGAGACACGGTTAATATCAAGTAGTAAAATTTGGTTCAATAAGAAAAAAAAATTTGGTGAAGAGTAACCTTTTACTTTTATTTACCACATTTAAAAGTAAATATGGTAATTAAGAGTAAAAATGATATTATTATTACCCTAAGACATGTCCTAATTCTATTGGATAAGTGTAATTAGACCAAAAAACAACCTTAGGACTAAAATATTACCATTTAGGTCCACTTGGATTAGATTAGGACATTTATTATTATTTTATTTAATGAATAGTTAAAATAGTTAAAATCAATGTTTAATAACTAAAACATTTTTAATATAGGTTTATAAATAAGATAAATTTGACTATAAGTATTCATTATGATGATAAAAATATTTACTACATAATGGTATTTTATTTATAATTTTTAGACATTAAATAAATTAATTTATTGTTGACACAATGATGATGCAGTAATTACCTTATTAATGAAATATTAACATAATGGATATTATAAAGACCCAAATAAATGTAATTTGAGACTTTTTATGAATTCCAATACTTATATTGGTCAATATGACATGTTATTATTGATTTAATTAACTTTGTTTGAACTAGTCATGTTGTTATGAGTTTTACAAAAATCAATTACTAAATAGTGTCAAAATTGACATAAAATAGTTTTTTAAAACAATATTATATTATTAATTGTCATTTTATTCCTAAAAATCTAAGGATCGGAAAAATGACTTAGATAAGGTTATATATATTAATAATGAACGAATTGGGGTCCGTTTTTCTTAATATAGTAAGTTTATTAACCATATAGTGTAAGAAAACAAGGAGACACGGTAAAAGTTAAAATATTTAAATTAGAGTTAAATATAAAAAATAAGGTTAAAATAGTAACCTAAACTTGTATAAAATATATTTTTTGATAGGATTTCGACCCATCCCCACTATATCTTCGAAATAAATCAATTCAGAGCTATTAAAAATAAAATATGACTTTATTATAAAATAATATTTTAAGTTTTTCCAAAGGTGCCCCTCTCCTCCCCTATAAAGGGGCACCTCCTCCCTCACCTCCTCACACAATATTGAGCCTTAAATATCGTCCAACCCCTGCCCATTTACCTTATAAACTTCCTTATAAACATACTAGAGGGCCTGGTCTTCTTCAAAGTCCAATTTTAGTGCCCTAAGAGGAGGTTTCAAAGAGGCGTGTCGAAGAAGAGGTAATATCCGTTACTGATTCTTTGAAATTTATTTCTTCTTCTACTTACTCTTCTTTAGTTCTTTCAGTTTGAAGTAATAACATCAGTATCACAAATATACTGATATGTTATTATAAATATTAAACAACTCTATTTCACCTTCTATCCATCCTATGGAAAATGAAATCATCACGCATGCGTACGTACGGAATGCCGTCTCCACGCCGTGGTGTAATTTGTTTTCCACCACCACCTTACTTGCATAGGTATAATGGTGTAAAGGATAACTATATATAATATTATTATAAAGTGATATTGATTCTGAAATAGTATACATACACTTCAATACAATTCCACGATCATGGGAACGGTATCATCGCTCGTGTGTACGTACAGCCTACTGTCTCTACGATGTGATACGACTCGTTTTACATGATCTTCATTGAATAATGATTATATAAATGAATTGAATGAATAAATATGATATATATTACACTAATACCATTTTATAAATGAGGTATCTGTAACCTAAAAAGGATGAATAAGAATTTATTCAACAAAACATGCATAAGAACATAAAGCAATGAACACCCAAATAACAAGTAACAATGAAATATTACTAATAAGAAGCTAAGAATATGACCATATATGATATCATAACAATGATTATGATTCTGGAATAAGTCAATAACATTATTTAAATCATTATACAGGAGGTTCGGACACATACAAAGCATAGTGTACCTAAGGTAAGGGAAAATATCGCAATCCCATTTTTATCCGAGATTGTTTATACTTCAGAATTTACTGGGGAATATTTATCATCCACATCCATGTTTCATCAATATTTAATATTATGTCTATCCTCTTACAATTGTTTAAATTAAATTTTACCTATTGGTTAATTTTAGTAAAATATATTAAAGGAATCTTTTGTTGTTTTCAGTATGAGATACTTTTTGGACTTTTTCAGCCAAAGTACGCGAAAAATGTTTTTTTAACTTATACGACATGAATGGATTTTTATGATTTCAAAGAAAATTATTTCCATGTATCTTCCTTTACAAGTTTTCAAGTTCATATTTAATAAACTTCTTTTAGTTTAAAATTGTATGTCATGTTAATAAAGGAAAAAAAATTGAAGAAGAAAGGATATTTTCCTCGGGAATGGAGTTCAACTGTTTAATAAAATTTATTTTACATATAAGATAATATGCGGTTCTGTTTCTATCCCTATTATTACATTGATTTGATTATGTTATGTTGGAATTATTTTATGGATTATGTTATGATGGCATGATGTTTATGAATACCATTTTTATTATATGGGTTATGCTATGATGTATGATTAATGATTATGTGGCATGCATAATCATGGTTTCATAATGAGATGGGTGGGACCTATATCTCCCTCCAATGCATTGGGTAAATATTTATATCTCATGAGATAGACATGGCTGGAACGACAGGTTAATCTGGTTCAGTGATAAAGGACGGAAACGAGGAGTGAACTCGGTTCATAAATGGACTTTGTCTGCTAGTATAGTATTGGAAATGAGTCTTGACTACTAAGAAATGATTATTTATAATTATGTGTGTGTGACACAAAGTTTCATGTTTTATGTTTTCTGGTTATTGGGATTACATTTCACTACCATGATTTATCCCATGTTATGATATTATGATCTCTTTTGTAGGATAAGAGTTTCAAAATTTTATGTTCTTATGAATATGATATGATTGATATTTCTTTTGTTTACCTTTAATGAGCATTTGATCTCATCCTTTTGTATGTTTTATTTTCCCCAGGCCAGGAAGAAGGGTATTAAGTATAAAATGCAAAAAAGGGACTCCAGATATGATGAAATAAATGGGAGACAATGTAGATGCTTTATGAACCAGTTGTTTATGTTTCCCTGTTTATAAAGACACTATACCTATACGGTCCTACCATGGTTTTGTTTTATGTTGTAATATGTATGATTAAATTATGAAGTAATAATGATGTATGTAAATTATGGGTCGTTATACGGGAAGGCTTTACCTTTAAACCTATACAAACATACAGTCTAAGAACACAGAAAGATGAAACCAGAAAATAAATCTTCAGTAGTAAAACTATGTACAGAATGTAAAGGGGCTAGAATACAACCCCAAATAAAAGATATAATACAATAGAAAATAGAAAACATCTCCTGAGATTATCCACCAAGGATCCTACTTGAATAGTCGGCACCGCTCGTCTCCAGAACTCTCCACGTCTACCAGTCACCTCTGTATACCTCCTGGTCTAGGCTCCTATAGTCTTAGCCAAGCTTCTTATCATCTATACAAGACACAATAAAGAGTGGGTGAAGCCCGTGCTGGGGTGAGTATAAAAATACTCAATAGGGACCCTGAGACCCCCAAAGGCCTCTCAGAATTCCACAAAGTAAAACCACAAAGCAAGATGTCAATCACAAAGCACAAATAAAAAGACTCAGATCAAACCATGTATAACATAAGTACAAAAGTATATATGATTAGTCAAAAATCTAGATCATCTTATTCTTCAAGGTTTATGCTTCTGATCCACACAGTATCACTCGATGACGATCCACACAAGATTGCTAGGTTTTGATCCATATAGGATCGCTAGGTAGAAATCCATATAGGATCCCTAGGTGGTGATCCACACAAGATCTCTCGATGATGATCCATATAGGACCTCTAGGTGTTGATCCACACAAGATCTATATGTGTCGATCGATAGAGGATCACTATTCATTCTTCACGTCTTATCCAACCAATGGATTCTCATACATACACTACAACAAAAGTGGCCATTATCGGAGATTTTTTTTATATAGTGGCGGTTTAAACTGATGCTATATGGTTTGGCGGTGGTTTACAGAAACCGCCGCTAAACTGGGCATCAGTAATCTATTAGCGGCGGTTTTCTCCATTTCGTGGCGGTTTATGGGAAGCATCATAGATGCCTCATTTTTTGGGAGTTTTCATGACATTAGCGGTTGTTTGACAGGTGCCAGATATTTTTTTATTCACGGCAGTTTAAATCTCCGTGATATTCAGGCATTTGATCGCCTCTGTCGCGATGGTGAAAACCGCCGCTAAATATAAACTGATTACATTTCGCGGCAGTTTTAACCGCCGCTAATGGTTTACAAATAAAGCATTAGAGGCGGTTATAACAACCTCTCATTCTAACCCGTAAAGCATTATCGGCAGTTGAAACCACCGCGAAATGCTGACCAGAAAAAAAATACAGTTTTGCTTCTATTTCCCCACTGCCCTGAAAAACAAATCAAACCAGAAAATGGAACTGAAGACATCATACAAACAAATAAAATGTTATTTCTAACTTGGTATCCCCAACATGATAAAACATGAGACATCATACAAACAATCTAAAATAATTCTATAGTGATAATAATCAATAATGGATCTATAGAGAAGCATGAAATCCATTCCAATAATTACATCATACAGTTACATGATGGGAAAGAATGAATTCTATATAAAAAAATATTTTCCTATCTGATGGGGAAATTAATTCCATCAGTGAACAATCATTGATCGAATAACCAATGAGGTTTACATATTCTTAATGGCACATAAATACACTATATCAAGGACTAGAAGCTCTATAAATGTATCAAATATAACATTGTATGATGCACTTGTGACAAATAATGTAGAATCTATAGTAGAGGTTACTAGATTAGTACCTCAAACAATAGATGAATTTGAATTATGCTCCCTATCATATGTTGAACGTCATTTAGTTTTCCCATACCATGACTCTATGATATAACCTGACTATTCTGAGTGGGATCACATTTCATGCACATTAATTCCTGAGTCTAGTATCAACTATGTCAACTACCACCTTGGCCTTAGCAGTATGTGGTATTATAGCTACATCCCTACTAAAAATTAAGGGGACCACATAATAATGTGGAATATTTAAAGATCTTATCCCCCTAGGAGGAACTGGTGGAAAAGTTTTGAAGATGTGCAAGATATGACCCAAACTCCTGTAACCTCTGCATTCAACTAGATACACCATATGTTGTGAGAAAAGATGTGTATCTTCTCTAAATATCCTCATATTGTGTTAACGAGTCGCCCAAATTATGGTAGAATAGTTGTGTGTCTTCCCATTAACCATTTTTAGAATATTCTATGTGACTTAAGTAACCAGAACATGCATATTTTCATATTCTTTTATTGCAGATTGTGTATGGGACTGATCTTTTCCTCCATTTCATATAGGTATATACTGATTTTAATCAAGTCAGTGGAAAAGGATATGGGTATTACCTATATTTTTTACCAAAATATTCTTGGTGATTTCTTGGAATAATACCAGATTATACCGAAAAGCTTAGTAAATGTGGGAAAATGTGTCCTCTTGCTCATAGTTTGCCACCATATTTAGTTAGTGGTATTCTTTGGAGGGTATAGATGTAGGGCCATGTTCTTGGTTGATTCTTCACTACCCTTAGTGGATTTTCTTGACTACCTAGGTTTAGGAGACTTAGGCCATAATCCCGAGGTAAACACACACATCATATAGAGGTTTTATTGCTTTCTAGCATTGGTGATGGTGAATGCTAGAAGGATCCCTTTAGAGGGTCCCTTATGCTATCTAGATGAGTCCATCAATGACCTCTTGATAAACCTCCCTAGATAAGGGAGGAACATGTTATTTACTTCCATGGATATGACCATGAAATGGTTTGAGATGGAAACTATTTACAACAAATTGTGTTCCACTAGTCATTGTCGAGTAGACATCTAGTAGGGATTTTTGAGATGAATGGATTTTTTGCTTCCTCTGAAGATGGAAAGGTACCATTTAGTTGTGACTCCCAAACCAGTGAATTTGAGACCCAATGTTGAGGGTTAATGGTTGATAATAGAGCCATAGTTTTAAATGAGGATCCAACTTGTGCAGTAGTTGAAGCATATGAGTTCTTAATGTAGTAAAATGTCATTTGGATCAAAGGGGGTTCTAGTTGAAAGTGCCATAATACTTATGAGAAACATTTACAATAAATCCTCATGAAATCAGCATATCAATAAATAAACATATGTATAATCAATTGTATCGGATCCATGTTTGTCAACATTTTATATTTTCAGAGAGAAAAAGGAGCCTACCATGTGGGTGACACATGCATTTTTTTTAAGGTTCCATGTTAGGTTAACCATTTTATCCAACTACTTTTAATGGTGAGTATATGATTCGTATCACATGATTAGGCTAAACCACATTCCCATCATCCTCTTATGTTTGGTCTCTATACTACCTACTAGGTTCTAACTTATATAACCAGAACAAAATAACAAAACGATCACTCTTTAGTCATCCAAAATCTCAACTACCAATTCAAACACATGCCTAAATAGAATTATGTATAACACACTCGAGAAATCAAGACATAAAATGAAACATCATAAATCAAATTAATGCATAGAAGGAAACATGAGAAATCAAGAAATTGATAGGGCATGGAAATGTTTAGTGGAAACTATGTGCCACACATGTTACATATACAAACCAAGTGTTCTCATATTTGTTCAACACAACAACAATACTACTACTCATAGTACGATGATGCATCGTCACCCTCTCCACCTCCATCTCCACTACCTGCTGCCACCTGTAAGAACATTATATTGAAAATTAAATATTTTTGCATATATATAATTAAACTTAAAACCAATAAAATTTTACAAACTAAATGATTTTGATTTTTTGTGATTTACCTGCTCACCACTAGTCGATGCACTACCACCGGGGGAATATCTGATCATATGCTGACATATTTCAAGAAACTCTTTCTACAAAGCAGATATCTGATCCCCCTACTAGTGAACTGTGTTTCATATAGAAGACAACTCCTTCTGAGCAACTTCAGTTATGAAATGACTATAACCAGGAGTAGATACAGCTGGAATCCCTGGTGGCCTGCCAAAGACCTCAGATGGTATGGGTCCCAAACCCATCTCACGCACTCTACCAGGATGCTCCTTCCCAAGGACTTTAGAAACCAGGTCATCTTGGGAGACTGGGTAGGATTGCCAAGGATTGGCATCCCATATTTCTTTAATGTTTACCTATAAATAAAATATCAATATATATTAACATAGCAAAAACAGATAATAAGTTATTATAATAAAAAATTGACTTCATACCCCAACTTCTTTGGCAGGCTCATTAACAAAACATCCATATGTTTTTTTATGAACATCCAGCCACAGTTCAGTTCGGGAGGCTTCATGCCCTAAACTCTCTGACTTCATTAAACAAAGATAAATTAACAATTTAATATGTTAAATAGATAATATTTTCTTAAAATATTTAAACTAATTAAAAGATTACCAATGACATTAGGCTTCTAGAAAAGCTTTTTGAGCCCGTAGTGTGCAGGATGACTTTCTTTGCCCGGTTTGATGCATTCTGTCTTGAGAGATCCTGAAATAAATAAAATTCAATTTCACAGTAATGTATTCAATGTTATCTCCTCTGAATATACATGTATAAATGTAAAATGAGGATAACATAATAATATATATTTCAATACCATCTTCTTCTCATCACGATGTCTATCGACAAAAACTTTCCAATGTTCTTTCAGTACCCCACTGGGTAGCTTCTCATACATTTTCTGCACGCTCAACGAAGTATCGTTGACATCACACCAGAACTTCCATTTGAAATCTTTCCATTTTTTACCAAGATTTTTCAATGTCCACTTCCGTGCTATCACATCAGCAACCGTAAAGTGGAAAAACATCTGTATACAGAAATTCATTTTGAACATATTAGTAACATAACATTAAATTAAACCATAAAGTAATAAAATTACCTTTATCTGAGAATCCAAAACTTCATTTTTTCAGTTTGGAGGCATATGCATCCAATCAACGTATGAAATAGGAAGGTAAATGGGCTCCGCTTCCAGCTGACCTATAATCTGGCCAAGTAACCCCGCAACGTCTTCCATCGGGACCCCATAAGAATCAAATGGCATGACTATCTTCTCACCATTCATGTTCCAAACATATGATCTTTTTATTTGTTTTTTCACAGTTTCATTTTTTCCATCTTCAATGAGCGAACAATTAGTATAAACAAAATTCAATAAATTTATTTAATTAAAATTTGTACCTATGACTGTGACCCTCCAGAATGTCCATGATGAACTAGAAGGGGCGTGTCGCTACCCCACTGCTGAGGCTCCTATAGGTGGAGTCGATGAATCATAATCTAATGAGACATCCATAGATGGTGTAAGATATGGTGTAGGGGAGGATGGTGCAGGGGTGTAGGTAGCTGGTGCCTCAGATGCCGTTGGGACAGACGGATCGTCATTTATCGTAGAACTAGATGAAATAGTGTACCACTTCTTCCTTGGAATTCATTTCATTTAATCAAATAAAATTAATTTTAGAATATATATTTCAAAAAATTTATGCAAAAAAAAATTAAAATTGATAATAGATGCCCAGTACTAACAAACAAAATATATATAACAATGATAATGAATGACTGCATAAATGAAACAAGTGGTTGCTGAATGAATAAATAATTATACATACAATAATTTTCCCCTACAATCATGTCAGTTTCCTGTTCCATTGCATCATCCACTTCATTCATCCTTTATAGACTAATATTTTCATTATCATGATGGACAAATAACTCCACGTCTTGTTGTTGATGAAATTCCATTGCAGAAGTCAAATCTTCTACTTCATCACCCATATCATACAAATATCTTTTTATTACATGAGTAACTACACTCCACCCTTCATACACAACATCATTCACATAATATACCATTTTTTCTTGTGATGCTAAGATATATGGATCATACAGTTCATGATCACCAACATCCATCAAGCGAGAGAATTTTACAGAAGTAAATTGCAAGGAATCTCTTTTAACACCTCTGATAATATCGACCCATTTGCATTTGAAGAAAACAACAGAAAAATGCCCCTGGTATTTTAATTCAATAATATCATGCATCTTTCCATAGTATCCCATTTCAGCAAATGTAAATCTACCACTATTCTGTTTTTTTGAAACCCACTTCTTAATAGACTGTATGAAATCTAAAGCCATTCACATTATAAGCGTCGAACTTTCTAACTTGTTTTATAGGACCACTAGAAAGAAACTTCAAATCTTCTGACAAATCTGCTCGAGTGTGAGTATTCATGATATGAAAAAATAAATATAATTTAATAGATTTACAAATTGTATATGTCAAACTAATATTCATATTTATTGCAATATTTATAAACTTACACATCGTGCAAACCATTCTACCATCTCTTTATTCACATATTTCGTTTTATCTTTCTCATTTCATGTTCATCCTCTCATTCTTCTATTTGTTAGTATCCTCAACTCTTCAATAAATGGATCTACAATTTCACTATTCAGCAGCACATATCTATGTGCCTGTAATAATTCCAATTCATTCAGTGTCACATATGAGGTCCTCCCAACTGATCGGCCAATAATATGAAATATTTTTGATTTCGGATGCATTTGAGATTGAGTTTATGTGTCATCAACACGTCCAAATTGATTAAATATTGTCTCAATATCATCCAAATATCTTGAACAAAAGGTGATACACTCCTCGGCCAAATAGCCTTTAGAAATAGAGCCTTCTGGTTGAGCTTTATTTCTCACGTATGCTTTCAAATTCCCGTGATATCTGTCAAATAAAATAATAATATTATGCATTTATTTAAATCCCAATTTTTTTTACTTAACTGGAAACATATAAATAAAATACCTCTCAATTGGATACATCCATCGATAATGAACGGGTCCTCCTAATTTAGCTTCTTCAACCAAATGTACAGTTAAATGCATCATGATAATAAAAAACGATAGAGGAAAGATCATCTCTATTGCATAAAGGGTCAATACAAACCCCTCTTGGAGGTTATCAAGATGAAATGGATGTAGATCTTTCTCACATAATTTCCTGAAAAAATCTGCAGAATTGGAGTACAACAGCAGTAACATTTTCAAGTAATAATGTACATAATGCAAATGGTAGTAACTGTTGTAACAAAATATGTGAATCATGACTTTTCAATCCATATAACTTACGATTCTCCAAGTCAACACACCTCGAGATTTTACTCGAATACCCATCAGATACCTTTACATTCTTTAAAATTCGAAGGAACGTATCTTTATCCCTATTTTTCATTGAAAAAATGGCCGGAACATACTTGTAATTCTCATCTGGGCAGAGATAACATTTTATGTTCATTACTTTTAAGTATCTGTGAGCATTGAGATGATCCTTCGACTTTCCATGCTCATTAAGCAATGTGAAAATCAAATTATCACATAAATTCTTCTCAATATGCATCACATCAAGATTTTGGTGCAACAAATTAAATTCCCAATACAGAATTTTGAAGAATATACTTTTTTTCTTCCATTGTTGTGTTCTGATTTAACTTGACGATGCACTTCGCACTCGTTTTCTGCTATCATTCAAATGATGAACGTTCCCAAATTATGTTTTAACATTTTCAAGCTGTGTGAATATTTCAGAACTGGTTAACACCTTTGGAGGTGGTCTACGATCAATGGATCCATTGAATTTGGATTTGTTCAGCCGAAATCTATGAGATGCATCAAGAAATCTACGATGGAACAAGAATCACAATTTTCTACTAGGAGGTAGCCGTATGCGCTCGAAATCAATGTTACAAACGGGACAAGCCAAACCCATATAAGTGTTCCAACAAAATAAATTCCCAAGCCTAGGGAAGTCACTAACAGTCCACATTAAAGCATCATGCATTTTGAACATTGTTTTAGAAGAAACATCAAATGTCTCAACACCGTTGCTCCATAACTCCTGTAATTCTTCAATCAAAGGCTGCAGGTATACATCAATATCATTTCCAGGAATTTGTTTTCTAGGAATAATCATCGAAATGATAAAAGATTTTCGTTGCATACACATCCACAGAGACAGATTATAAGAGATCAAAACAACTGGCCAAATACTATAATTGGTACTCAGAGTCCCAAATTGGTTGAATCCATCGGCAGCCAATCCCAATCGAACATTCCAAGGATCAGCTAAGAAATCTAGATGTAATGAATCAAATGTCTTCCACGATTGGGAATCTCATGGATGTCTCATTAACCCATCATTGTTATTATCTATAGAATGCAACTTCATGTGTTCGGCGGTTTTTGATGACATGAATAATCTTTGCAATCGAGGCATCAAAGGAAAGTAACACAAAACTTTTGCAAGTGTGTTCCTTTTCTTCTTCTCCATGAAATTATGTTCAGTCAGACTTACAACATCACCCTTTGGCAGCCATCTATAAGAAGAACATTTCTTACAATTCTGTCTACTTGAATCCTCTCCCTAATAAAGCATACAATCATTGGGACACGCATGTATTTTTGTATAATTCAGACCAAGCTTGTTAACAACATTTTTCATATCATAAAAATATTCTGGGATTTTTGCTTCAGGAAATACGTCACAAATCAATTCCAATAACATGGACATTTCTTTATATGTAATTCTACATAGAAATTTGATATGGTACACATTCAGCAGAAATGAAAGCTTTGAATATTTCAAACACCCACTATACAAATCATGATTTTCATCGTCAACTTAATCATGAAATGTATTTTCCTCACTAATGTTTTCCCATACATTTGGATCCATAGAATCAAGAGGAGGATCCAATGATATGTTACAATCTTGATCTTCTTGTGTTACAGTCTCAAAAACATCACTTATTATGTTGAAATTTGTAGCACCCTCTTTCGGTTGTTCTGATATGTTTTGATGCTCATAGTGGTGTCTTGTAGTGCAGAATGCATCATTTATGAGGTTTTTCATTTCATTTTCCATTTTCGAAGAACTTGGGACCTCATTCTGTGGATTAACATCAATCCTCAATCTTTCTGTATTGTTCAATATTCCATGCCAAATCCAACACAAATATTGATCAGGGAATTGCTTCAATATTAAATGTTCATAAACATCATCTCTCTTCAACCATGTTCTAAATTTACATTTAGGACATGGACATCTTATTCTACCTTCAACGGATCGATTAGAAATTTCAAAATCTAAAAAATCATTCAAACCCTTAACATATTGAGGTGTGTTCCTTAGTAATGTGATCCAGCTTTTATCCATGTATATCACAATGTGCCTACATAATAATAAAAAAATTTAAAACACATAGTTACTACAAAATAGAGAAAGAGTTTCATATATACGATAGTGTAAGATTAATGAAACCTAATATCATAAAGATGACCCATTTATTATAAAGAATGCATAATATAATAAAGATGATACATTGATTACATTTAACACTTCCTTAGCATGCCCAAACTAACCGGACAAGTCTGGTCCCTAGGAGACCGTGTCAACACCTCATTGAGGAGCAGTAAGAATATCGAGTTACACACTTATCATAACACTATCAATCACACCATTATGTTTCCTCAAACAACACCCCATTGAAATTGATGTCATTGAACACACCAAAGATGCACGATTTTCATACCATTAGTACAACGACATTACTTGAAATATATAGCCCTTATATGACACCCTTTGAGACATATCACTGGCTATCTTGTGCACCCGAATTATGGTTAGAATAGTTCAGTTCATGAAAATTGGTCTTGTTTCATCGCTCTTTATGATTTTCAATCTTTTCACTATCTATTTGAATTTACCTCTCTCTTTTAATTTGATAGTGTTTCTTATTTCCTTGAATTTTTAGAGGCCTTTTTTATTCATTGTATCATTAGGTTGTGCAATTTTAATTCATCCACTTGGATTTCCATAGTGGGGTTCTCATTAAAATCTCTTTTAAAAATTAATGAATGATGTATGTTATTTTCACTTAAATATGTTTTGTGTTTAGTACTATAAAAAATTATCTTCAGTATTTCAAACAACTCATATTAATGAAAATAATGAAAACCATAAAATTTGGATTTCATATAATACAAAGGACAAGTCCAATTTTTACTTCAAACATTTATGTATATTTCAAGTCCTAAGCTCAATTAATTTGAATTAATTATTTAGAAATGAATTTACAACTTTAACATGAACTATTATACTTAATTCAATCATAATAAATTTAAAATATTTAGTATGTGACACTAGTTCAAAACTTATGAAGACCTTTGCTAACATGTTTGAGAATCCCATAGTGATAAATAAAATGTTCTTACTAAAGATATCATTCGGTATCCTTGAAATCTTCAAAGGTACCAAATAGTGGCCAAAATAGGGAGAGTATAACCCAGTATTCCACCACCTATGGTGTTTGAACATGTCTAGTCTGAGCATATAGTGTGTGAAAAAAAGCAATAAAAAAGGGTGTTAAAAAAATATGGGTTTCATGGGGTGGGGGTAGGGAAGGGTCGTGTTTTTTAAAAAAAAATTTGGTCTCACGGCGGTTTATTAAAAACCACAGCGAAACCTTTCGGCGAAAATGTTTAGCGGTGGTTTTGTGAACCACTGCCACAAAACCGCCGCTAAACCCGGTTTTTATTATAGTCTCACCAGTATCCATTTTTCTTCAATATATTTTAATTATATATTTATTTATTATAAAAAATTGTTTCATTATTCTAGTGTTAATGTATTATTATTATGGTAAAATTTACAATGTTTTTTCAATCCTTATGGTGGATGCCTAGAAAACATTGAAATACAGCCCTAGCCATTTCACATTCCCGCCATGTTATGCAGAAACCATTGAAATGACCATTTTGGGATCCCTATGGATTAGCACCAGAACGTTATGTGTTAACTCCCTCTACCATGGTATTTTAACCATAATCTATGTCACAGTGAAAAACATCAATGTTGAAATGCCTAATGAAATGTTCATTTCACCTTGAAACCTCCATATTTCATTTTCATTACCAGAATAGAATTTTTTTCATAGCTATCATAGAATTAAAATTTATTTCTTATAACTTATTCATTCCATTGTATTCAAATGATCCATAAGTATAATCACAATCATCCACGATCGAATTTTCAAAAAATGGAACTTGAGAAAATCCCCAAGGATCATCAATGGAGTATCTTAAGAAACAAGTCAAAGCATGCCTACAATGTGAAAGTTATCATAACAGAACACCATGTGATAGAATCATGTCTATAATAGTATTAAAAATCTGTATGTATGACCAATGTTATATTTTTCATGTCTCAATTTATATCATATCATAACTCTAACATTATTTATTTTCTTCTTGATGGTAATCATTAATCTATAAGAATAATAAACTCTTCCGATCATCAAGCACATTTTAGAAAGATTTTCCATGATTGAAGTTTGTGATGACCACATATGTGATAATTGGAAAAGCATGGTACTTTTTATATTTTATAAATTTTAATGATTAAATGGGTCTCTTGGTGATTTGGTTAATATGTTTTATTATGAAGGGGTATTCTAGTACCTAACAACATGATATTAATAATGAATCAAGAGGAGAACACACAAGATTAGAAGATGTTCCATGGCCCAAGTCATGTTAATATGGTATACACACCCATGACAAAAATAAATATAAAGTTCTTTGGAAACTTCCAAAAATACCACTACCACCAACTCTATGTGTTGCCGATATGGGAAAATACATCATTATATCCATTCCCCTCTTTTTCAGAACCTATTAAGACAACCTCTATAAATGAAAGAAATAACAAATTTAATGTAAGAGGACAAAAACCATTAGAGAATTAATATTGAATTTCATTGAGGGAATATTCTAAGAAATAGTGTTATTCAAAAGAGGACATATCTACCTTAAGTTCACCACCTTGACCTGATGTAGTCCCTCAACTTGTTTGAGTCAATACGTATTTTCTAATCTGTCCAGGATATGACCCAGATATCTAATTAAATTCCTCCCATATTGGTCCTTAATATTTCCCACCCCGGTATCATTATAAATTCATTCTTTATGAAAAAACCATTCATATTAGATCTAAACATAAGGATAATAATCATAAAGTCACTCGTACCCTAATAACTCAATTTTAATCCATTCAATATCAGTGTGAAAAAGTACGTATATAGATTAAAAATTAATCTCACCCAAGATGGTCGCGGAGTCACCGGACGGTTAGGGGTCGCGGGTCACCGGACGGGGTCGCCGGATGGTTGGGGGTCACTAGGGCCGGGGGTTAGGGGAAGACGGGGTCGTGATCGAGGGTTTGGGGGAAACATGGGTTGGGGGTAGGGAAGGGTCATGTTTTTAAAATAAAAATATGGGTTTCGGGGCGGTTTATTAAAAACCGCTGTGAAACCTTTAAGCGAAAACGTTTAGCGGCGGTTTTGTGAACCACCGCCACAAAACCGCCACCAAACCCATTTTTTATTGTAGTGATAGTACGCTTGATTCTAGGATGATTTGATCCTCAATACATTGGTCATACTTTAGCATAAATAGTTACACAAAGATTCATAATGTCATAAGAGTTCCAATTCAATAGATGATACCTCAATCAGATGCTTGTTCTGAGAGTTATAGTCATTTTGATGCTGAGGTTCGGGTTGGATTCAGATATAACCCAACCCATCCATACTCCAACATTCACCAAAACTCAACTGGAATATCTAAAAAGGACCTTCTCATCTAAAGAATTAAAATGACACATATGGCTCATGAATAGATGTCGGGTTTGTAAGATACGTCCTTTTAGGAGTATCTAGGCCGAAGAGGGCTCGGGTCTGATCCGACCTGGTCGGAGCGACCCCACCCACCCATCCTGGGCCAACCTAACCTGGTTTAGGTCCGACCCAGACTAGCCCAAACTTGCTGGGAAGTGGACCGACCTGGACCGAACCAGCTGGGCTGTGGATCGGCCCGACCCAAATAGACTGCACTGGGCCGCGGTGGGCTCGACTCGCTTTTTAGTGGACCTGCCTAGTCCACCGGCTGGCACAACCTACGTGAGGGGTCGCATGGCCCCTCTCTCTCGAATGGCTCAAAGATTCATTCAAATCTTTAACCAACTGCGCCACGTTGTGCCGCCTAGCTATCCCTGTAGGGAGAAGGTCCTCCTCTGTGGTAGCTTTTAAGTACTAGACTCCACCTACGGGGTGTGACATTGAACTTACCTTCTACAAACGTAGTCAGCCGAAATCTGGCTTCCCTTTTGGTCCACTACGGTGCAGCCCCATTCGGTGGCTAGCAAGCGCTAGCCGCCACCTTTGTCTGTTGGTTCCAGTCACTAGTGACGTACCTTCGCTTCTTCTTCAAGGCTCTGATAATGCTCTGGATGTTCGTTTTCACTCTCGTCTACGCCTACCGGCCTCCTAGAATGCCACAGTCAGATTATGGCCCTCTTATTCACGTTGCAGTCAAATTAAAATTCTCCAATGAAGAACATGACAAAAATAAAAGGGCATTGGGTCCGGGCCTTATTCATTTAACTCGTTCCCTCAACATTAGCATCATATCAAAGGGTGTGTTTTAAACAATTATCAAAGTAAAAATAACACCTTGTTCATAAACCCTATAATGTCCCGCAATTCTGTATGAATCATGGTTCAAATCATTTTGGTTGATCAGAGTCTGTCAAATTTTCTAGAATTAATGAAAGAACAATAATTCATATGAATTAAAGAAAAAATCCCCTACCTCGTGAACCATTGGAAGACATCATGGTTGTGGAGGGAGAAGAGTCCCCATTCATTTTAGTCACCGGTTTTCATCGATCCTGGATTGTTTCCATCCAAGCTTCAGTCCTCCTTGGTGGAAGACATCGTGACACTTCGTTAGAGGTTCCTAACTTCTGTGTCAAAAACATGTTCCTGATCTCTATTTAAATGGATGAGGAAACCAACCATTTTTAATAACATTAATACGGTTCATTTATGAACTGCATTTAATGTCCCAACATTGAGGTTATACAACCCAAGGGTCATGTACTTGAATGACCCATTTAACTCTTTGGTCCCGCCACGTCACTCAATGGTTACAAAAAAGAATTAAAATAACTTTTCAAGTTATTTCATTATTTTTTTAAAGCTATAAATTAACTTTTCAATCTAACATTTTCTGAAAAAATTTAAGCTTCCATAAAGCGAATCTCAGCGTTGCGCGTTCTACGGTGCCCTCACATTTCAATTATGAGCACCGGTTCAAAAGATAGAAAACGTCGCCCATATATTTTCTAAACCTACCATAAAAATGTAACAAAAATCCATTCCAAGCACACCGGTCCATAGAATCAAGCACCTCCAATTTTCACAGACTCATAATAATCCCAAATAATTAAAAAAATTATAGAATATTTTGGGTCATTACATTCTCCCCACCTTAGGGTTTTTGTCCCCGAATGAGACAAAAAAATAGGGAATCAAATGGGGTATTGATCATGCATCTGAGCCTCCCTCTCCCATGTCCTCTGCTCGAGATTCTTGTGCTACCA
The DNA here is from genome assembly GCA_963277665.1 of Viscum album. NCBI lineage: Eukaryota > Viridiplantae > Streptophyta > Magnoliopsida > Santalales > Viscaceae > Viscum > Viscum album. The sequence goes on from OY728129.1 coordinate 671,031,981, forward strand.
ACTAAATCGCACCAAATGAATCAACCACCCCCACAGGACCCACTATTGTTGATCCTATATCTCCACTGGAAACTCTTCAACCATCACCCCATCATTAATGTCCAGCTCACCCCTGTCGATAACATGTGATGGATCATGCATGTACCTCCTCATCTATGACACATGGAAAACATTATGCACCTGGTGCATCTGTGGGGGAAGAGCTAGATGGTATGCCACCTCGCCTACTCTACTGGGGATCTGGAAAGGTCTGATGAAACTCAGAGATAACTTTCCACCCTGTCCAATCCACCGTAATCCTCTTTAGGGTAAGACCCATAAGAAGACATGGTCTCTCTCCTCAATCTCCAAGGGTCTCCATCTCCAATCAGCATAAGACTTTTTTCGGCTCTATGTAGTCTTTATCCTCTCCTAGATGATATGCACCTTCTTTGTGGTATCTTGTACCAATTATGGACCCATAAGTGCGGACACCCCTGGTTCAATCTAGCATAGTGGTAAACATTAAGGTCGCTCATACATGGTTTCAAATGGAGAAATTCCGATGGTAAAGTGATAACTGTTGTTGTATGAAAACTCCACCAGTGGAAGGTGGTCCACCCAAATATAGCCAAAATCAAGGACACAAGAACAAAGCATGTCCTCGAGTGTATGAATGGTCCGCTTAGTCTGACCATCTGTCTAAGGATGAAAGGCAGTGATCAAGCGTAGTTGAGTCTGGAATGCCTCATGTAACCCCTTCCACAAGCAGGATGTAAAATGAGAATCGTGATCGTAGATGGTCATTGATGCACCCTGTGAATCCGTACAATCTCCTATAAGTATAAACATCCCATGATCTCTACGGATCCCTTTCTCGGATGGGTAGGAAGTCGGCTGACTTGGTGAGTTGGTCAACAATCACCTAGAAAGAATCATGGCCCATTGACGTACATGGTATCCACATCATGTATTCCATGGATATACCATCATACTTCCACTCTAGTACCTCAAGACGTTGAGCAAATCCTGCTAGTACCTAATTCTTGGCCTTCACTTGCTGGCAAGTGGGGTATCGTGATACAAACTCCACCACCACTTTCTTCACCTGTGGCCACCAGTACTGACGCTGGAGGTCGTGGTACATATTTTCCACACCAGGATGTACCATCAAAGGGGATGTATGGAACTCCTTTAAAACCTCCTCTCATAGAGTCACGGGTACCATGGTGTGTCCTATGAAGAGGATGAAATGCTCCCCACATTCATAAAGTCTATCATGATCCAATCCTGAAAATATCTATGCACATCAGGCCTCACAGTCTTCATCCCCAAGTTTTGCCTCCCAGAATCGCTGAAGGAGTGGGGGAGTAACTATCATAGACTGGCGGTAAGTTGGTCCATCTGTATCCACAAAGGATCTCGGCAATGTGGCTAGCTACTCTGTCACATCACTCAACAACTGTAGACCAGACCTCTTGTTGAGTGCATCTACTACAATGTTCCCCTTCCCAGGATTGTAGACTATCTCCAAGTCGTAGCCCTGGAGGAACTCTAGCCATTTTTTATTTCTCAGGTTCAGGTACTTTTTTGAGAAGATATACTTGAGACTCTAATGATCATAGTAGACTTTAAAACGTTTTACCATCAAATAGTGACACCAAATCTTTAGCGAAAACACCACTTCTGCTAACTCCTAGTAATGGGTAGTACAGTTCAGCTCATGTTGTCTCAACTACCGTGAGATGTAGGAGATCACTTCTTACTCATGCATCAGGACACAATGATGTTTGGTCCCTGATGTGTCGCAGAAGACTAAATACCCAACGCCTTCTTCTAATAGCCTCATAAGGGGGACACTCGTCAGTCTCTACCTTAACTCCGACAAACTCTACTAGCATCTCTATGTCCACACGAAGGGTTGTCCCTTATTTTTCAATGCTGCCAAGGGTTTCATAACTCTAGAAAATTCTGGTACTAATCTCTTATATTACCCATCCAATCCTAGGAAACTCCACACCTCAATCACACTCCTGGGTGGTTCCCAAGCAATAACTTCCTCTGTCATTGCTAGATCCACAACAAATCTAGCTTATGAGATAACATGGCCTAGGAGGTGGACTTCTCATATCCAAAACTAGTATTTGAGATATTTCGATAAATTTGGTGCTCTCAACGTGTATCCAGAACTATCTGTAGGTGTGTCGCATACTCCTCTAACGCTGAGTATATCACGATGTCCTCAATGAATACCACCACGAAGCGATCGAGGTGAGGCTGAAGATCCGATTCATGTCCCCCATGAACACTATCGGATTGTCGTTCACGCTGAAGGGAATTACCAAGAACTCATAATGGCCATACTGGCATCTGAAGGATGTCTTCGGTATGTCCGCATCCCATACCCTAAGCTGATGATAGCCTAATCCGTGGTCTATCTTCGAAAACCACTGTGCTCCCTTTATCGGGTCAAAGAGATAATCCACCCTCGGTAGAGGATACTTGTTCTTCCTGGTAACTAGGATCAGGTTCCGATAGTCCACACAAAGCCTTAGAATACCATTTTCCTTCTTGGAGAACAAAATTGGGGATGCCCATGGAGAAACACTGGGCCTTATGAACCCCTTCCTCTGCAAGTCCTCCAACAATATCTGCAACTCTCGAAGCTCCATATGGGCTATCCAATATGGTGGCATAGATATCAGTGTTATCCCAGGGTATTTTTTGATGTATAAGTATACCTATATGGAGGTGGTAGTCCCAGAACATCGTCTGGAAAGACATCCGCATACTGGTCCACCACTACAGGATAACTCAGACTCCTCATGTCAACATCTCTGAGGATAAGTTTGTCCAACTAATGAGTGATTGGCTACACCCTCCTTCGAGAGAGTCCACCCTATGCTGCAAATTATCCCTTATCGCTGGTGAAATAATACCTGGTCCCATCCTCATGGACCCACTGCACTTTGCACCGTAAATAGTAGATATGAGTAAGGACTATGGATAGGAATTCCATACCCAAGATGACATCATATGGCCTCTATACTGCTACGGTGAGATCACAGCCGAAGCTCTCACCTCCTAGAGCGAGCATACACTATATTCATCATTGTGTAATCATTTTATCTTATCATATAAGAGTCTCTAATCTTAAAGATCGATCCAATGGATCCATCGGAATCCTCGATCTCCAAACAAGTGTCATGGAAATAAAAAATCGAATGTCACCTTTGTCTATAAGAACTGCAGCTTGGGTGGAATAAACATAGATCGTACCTTAAATCATCTCTGGAGAGGCTTGGTCATAGGCCTATGGTTCCTAAAGCTGAGCTCACCCCTATCCACCTGCTCACTGTGGTCGGGATGGACCACATTGGGGTGGTGGTGGTAGAACCTCAAACAATCATCCACCACCTACTGCACGACCTGCTCCTCTTCCATGTCTGTCGCCCTGTGGAACCCCTCACTCAAACCTTATCTGCTACCTCGATGGTCCCTCGGTAATCTTCTGATCATCAATGTAGGGATTCGGATAGTCACATGCCCTGTATCCCTATTTTCTTCAAGGGTAACAGGCTTTAGTCCTCATAAGACCTCCTCAGCATTATGATCTCCGAACCTACAACATTGCGTCATGGGGTCATCCACCTATTGTTCAGGCCTGATTGGACCTTTGTGTCATATTCCTATTGCCTTCTATAGATAACTTAGCTACCTGTCATCTGGTGTGGGCTCTCACTGTCGATGCCTTCTTAGCTAAAAATATCTTCAACAATAATGATTGCTTGATCCCTCCATCAAACATCGGGATATTGAGTGATATCATCGATTCTCTAATCTCCTGTTGGAGACCCTACTCAAAGGTTTGAACCCAAAAGAATGGGCCTCGTACCAGGTCAGTGGAGTAGCATGAGAGGAATGTGAATCTCATCGAGTACTAGGCCACTAATAGTTATCCCTGTAGTAAGTACAGTAGCTAATGGATATGCACTAAGAATAATGTCACTGGTATGAACTCTGCCTTGAAGAGGGTATCGATGTCCAACCTGGAGAGTGTCGCCTCCTCCTGCATCTGGAGTGTCAGACTCCATCGTCTCTCTATTTTTCCTTGGAATAGGCTAGAATCAAGAATCACCATCTGATCTTTTGGTGTCTCAACTAGGTGGAAAACTTGTACCACACCCTCCTACTTGTCCTCAGCTGCCTGGGGATCTGTCTCACCTCAAAACCTTAGAGGCCTTTGTCTCTAGAAGTCATGAAATTCACTCATTCGGCGTGTGTGGTCTTATACTAGGGATGGTGGGAACTTCTTACTTTCGAGTGGTGGTGCTATTGGTACACTACCTGAAGGTTCCAACACAATAAGAGGGCCTTGCATTGAAGCCTTGTCACTCGATGCACCATCATCCTGTACTCTCTCTAGAATCCAGGAAGGATGTCAATGTGATTTCATCTTGAAAGAAACAGTTGCATCAATATCCAAAAGTTATAGCTACTGAACTGACTCAAAATAGATCAAAGGTAAAACATTTCCAAAACACACAAAATTAGTGTTTTGGTGCACCGAGTCAGAAATCAGAATTTAGCGTCCTGGTGTATGGATACATCGGCCACCGCACCAACACTGGACCCCTTGATCTAAAAAACACTCTCAAAACACATAACATTATTTCTCTAATGGAATGATCAGAGTCATAGTTCTTTGGTCGAACTGACTGCTCTGATACTACGTTGTCACGACCCGACCCCTGGGCCTGTGTCATGACTACCCTAAGACCACATTCAATAGGCCAGGGAATAGAGACTAGCATCAGAATGGCGTATCCCTAAAACAAGAAGCCATTTCCTTTAAATTTGTACAAACACAAAGTCCATGAACACATCAAGATGCAACCACAAAGTAAAACTGTAGTACTAAAAGTGTGTAATAAAAGCAAGGGGTCCGAAATACAAGCCCAACGGAAAGATACAATACAACAATAAATAGAAAACAACTATTGAGAACATCCACCAAGGATCCTACCTGAAGGGTAGGTACATCTCATCTCCACACCTCTCCATGTAAGTCAGTATCATCTATGTACCTCCTAGTCCTGTATTATATAGTCTCAATCGAGCTGCTCATTGTCTACACAAGACACAATAAGGAGCGGGCGAACCCCATGTAGGGGTGAGTATAACAATACTCAGTAGGGACCCAGAGTTCCCTGAAGGTTTCTCAGAATTCCACCAAGGAAGACCACAAATAATGATCTCAATCACAATGCACAAAGCAAAAGACTCAGTTCAAACCATGTATAAATTAAATACAGAAGTATAGATGATTAGTCATAAAGATATATCATCTTATTCTGTCAATTATTCTGCTACTGATCCACAAAGGATCACTTGGTGCTAATCCACATAGGATTACTAGCTGTTGAGCCACACAGGATCTCTAAGGGTGATTCACACTGTATCTCTAGGTGGTGATCTACATAGAATCGCTAGGTGCTGATCCACAGAGGATTTCTAGGTACAGATCCACATAGGATATATATTCATTCTTCACGTCTCATCTAACGACTGGATTTTCGTACATAGTACTCTTGATTATAAGACAATCCACTAATCATGCCATTGTTAGTACTTCAACTAGAATGAAGTCCCACGAATAAGTAACCCAATGATCTATCATGTCATAAGGGTTCAAATGCAATAGACGGTGCATCAATCAAATGCCTTGTTTGGGAGTTATAGGCATTTTAGTGCAAAGGCCCCGCTTGGATTCATGTAAGATCCAACCCGTCCATTCTCCAATATTCTCCAAAATGTTGGTGAAGTATCTCAAAAAACCGTCTCCTCCCAAAAATTCTAATTCTCTAGACGGCTCTCCAAATGGATGTACGGTTTTTAATATACAGCCTTTTAAGTGTTTCAGGTCTGAAGAGGGTCAGGGCCCGGTCTAACATGGAGTGATCGACCTGACCCACATATCGTGGACTGACCCAAACTAGTTCTGGTCCGACTCGGCACGACCCGAACCAGCTAGGTCGCGGTGGGCTCAGGCCATTGGGCCGTAGACTGGCATGGCCCTGAACCGGTTGGGATGGGATGCAGTTGGCTCGGCCTACTGGGCAGAGGACCGGCCTGGGCCGCCAGCTAGCACAACTCACATGAGGAGTCGTGTGACCCCTTCTTCTTGAATGGATCAAACATTCATTCATCTCTTTAACTGGCGGAGCCATGTGGCACTGCCTAGCTGTTCGCAGGACCCGCACCATGCAGGTCCCCCTCCACCATGGCCTCCACTTTCAGCCTGAAATGGCACACTGACATTCTGCCAATGCAGCTGGCAGCCCCTTCGGTTCTTCAGGGCACCATGCGGTACTGCCCCATTCTCCGGTCGGCAATCACCGGTCGCCGGCTGTTTCGTGCTGGTGCTTCTTCCGCAAGGCCCCAACAACACTCTGGAGCTCCGTTTTCACTCCCATCCGCACCTATAGGCCTCCTGGATTTCCATCGACATAGCATGACCCTATGATTTGTGTTTCCATCAAATTAAAATTCACCCATGTAGAACATGAAAAAACAAAGGTGCGGAGGGTCTGGGCCTTGTTTTTTTAGCCCGTGCCCTCCGTGTTTGCATCATATCAAAGGGGGATGTTGGAAACAATTATCAAAGGCAAAATAAAACCCCATTCTAAAACCCAACAATATCCCACAATTCTGTATGAATCATAAATCAACTCATTTTGTTTTATCCACATTTTTCATCTTTTTAAAAATGAAGAAATGAAAAATAATTCACTTGAATTAAAGAATAAAATATCCTACCTCATGAACCGTTGGAAGACGTCATTGTTGTGGAGGGGGAACAGTCCTCATTCATTGGATTAACTGGAATTCTTCAATCCCAGATCGTTTCCATCCAGGATTCCGTCCTCCATTAGTGGAAGATGCTGCAACACTTCGTTATAGGTTCCTCATATCCATGTCAAAAACACATGCCCAAACTCTATTTAAATAGAGAAGGAAACCAACCATGTTGAATAACATTAATGAGGTTCATTTATGAACCACATTTATTGTTCCAATGTTGAGGTTATATATCCCAAGGGATATGCCCTTAAATGACACATTTAACCCTATGGTCCTGGCACGTCGCTCTAATGTCACAAAAAAGAAATAAAACAACTTGTCAATTTATTTTATTATTTTTTTTGTAAATCTAAAAATTAACTTTTTAGAATGAATTTTTACTAACAATGTTAATCTTCCCTTTAGTGAATAATAGCGTTGTGAGTTCAATAGTGCCCTAGGATTTCAATTCTGAGAACTGGTTCAAAAGCTAGAAAACATCGCTCGTATGTTTACTGAAGGTACCTTAAAAAAGTTTCAAAAATCCGTTCTGGGCACACCGGGCCCCAGAATCAAGCACCGTCAATTTTCAAAAACTTTTAATAGTCATAAATTATTTAAATAAAAATTATATGGAATTTTTAGGGTCTTTAAAACTATGTTGTCACCACTTCCAAACCTCCGAGGTCTCGCTTTTGGCCACCGTTGAAGCTCAAATTTAGTGTATAATGATCGTCCGTAAGAACCGAACTCATACATACATTAAAAGTTGAATGCAAACATCAAGAAGAAGAGTTCAAAAAATGATGAGGCAACACGAAACTACCAAAAAAGTAAGAAAGCTTATCGATTGAGATTTCATGATGAAGATGATTTTCCTAAGTTCAAAAACACATGCACGTGAGGATAAAACCATAGAGAATAATTCCCTCGTTGAATGGAAACAACCATGATATACACACTATTTTGATCCTGTGTTTGAATAATTCAAGCCTAAAGTTCATGGGATTTCAAAGCATTCAATCCTGGGGATTTTTTTTGAATGGAAAAGATAAATTACTGATCAAGGAAGCCAGGATTACAAAGCCAATCAGGGAATGGGTTCACCCAAGAATGATCACCCCAAAATTTCCCAAAATGAGCCAAATGATGGGATTTCTAATTACCATCTCTTTTGATAAATGAAAATTTTCATTCCTTGAATCCATCTGTTAGGGACCAAATCTTTCTCAGGATGAGGCCATAAGGATGGGAATCCTCATCTTTTGTTGAGAGAGCGTTCACCACTTCGTGGTAGTCAGATTCCACCAGAATCTTGGGCCAAAATTTTGAATGGGAAAAAAGAATCCCTTGGAGGATGGTCGAGGCCTCTCCCAAAATAGGGCGCCATGAGTTAGGCACCACCCTACACTGAGCTTCCTCAATCTGGCCAAAACTGTTATGAGAAATGATCCCAATGCGGACCCTTGAATTAGCAGAGACAACAACATCTGTACTAATCTTGAAGAAACCCTCAAGAGGGGGAGACCAAATAGAAGCCACCCATTGAGTTGGGCCCAAGGAATGTACCGCTTCACTTTTCTTCAACCATTCATCCACTCCAAATCCCTATCCATCCATAGGTGATCCGAAGTCCCCTTCATTTGGAAAATGCATTCATTCCGTCGAGTCCATACCAACCAAGAAATTGTGCATATCAGCCTGACCACTCTCAGATCCAGAGAATACACCCATTTAGTAAGGTTTGGGACCAACCCAATTGAAAGATCAATGAAAATTACAAAATCTGGCCTCCAAACCTTCCACACCCCTTCTACCCCCTTACAGGAGGGAATTGCATGAAAAGAGGATTCCACTTCATGGAGTCACAAAGGACAAGTGTCGTCCTCGTCCAAATGACGTTGCACCAGAAATTCACCAGTTGGAAGGACCCCAGCATACACCTGCCACCAAAAGAATTTTACCTTAGGGGGGCGGTGATAGACTAGAGGCACTTCCATCGATTATCGGTAAAGCCCTGTACCAAACCCGGAACCCTCATTTTGTAACCCGAATGAATAGAATATCTCCCATGAGGTTCCCCAGTCCAGAAGATTTGGTCAATACCCATTCCTAGTGTGAGAGGGATACTCAGGATGAGCTGATGATCCATATCGTTAAACCATCACCAAAGCTTCTCCCGATCTCACTCCTCAAGCGAATCATCGAACAGATCTCGAACCCTTGCATCTTCGAATCCAGGAAAAACCGCTGAGGAAAACTTATGATTGATTCTATTTTCCAGCCATGGATCCTTCCAAATTTTAACATTATTCCCATCATCAATTCTCCACACGTAGCCCAAATCACTGAGATATTTTTCTCCCCAAATGCTCCTCCACACAAAACTCAGTCGTGGCCCCAGCTGGGTGTACAAGAAATCCAAACGTGGGAAGTACATAGCTCACATCACCTTTTAAAACAGGGAATTTGTGTGGGAAAGAAGGATCTATCATTGTTTTTTCAAAAGAGCCTCATTAAACCATTTGAGATTTAGGAAACCAAGGCCGCCACATAATTTTGAAACACATCGCTTATCCCAAGACATCCAATGGGAGTTATGTTTCCCTCATGGGAGCCCCACCAAAAATTGGTCAACTAGGAGTGGATTTGGTCAATGAGAGTTTCTGGGAATTTAAACAGCGAAATATATAAGAAGAGATTGCTTGGGCCACTGACTTCACAAGGACTAACTTTCCCGCCTTGGAAATCTTCCTACTATACCAAAGACAAATCAAATTATCCACTCGATCCACAATCATGCCAAAAAAATTTTTTCGACCTATCCATTAGGGTCGGGAGGCTAAGGTACTTAGGATTCTTATCAACCAGCATAAACCCACACATTCGCTATAAATCCTCTCTCTTAGCTTGCGGGACACCTTTACTGAATGATAACTCTGATTTTGAAGCATTAAGACGTTTCCCATAGGCCTTTTCATACATATTAATGATATTCAGCACTACACTGCATTCTTGTGAGGTAGCGCGCGCGAATAGGAGGCTATCATCTGCAAAGAAGAGATGAGAGATAGGGTCCATTTCAATATATCGTAGCACCATGTATAACAACTTGATCTTTCACCTTCAGGATGAGATGATAAAAGACATCTTCCACCAGAATGAAGAGGTAAGGTGACAGGGGATCCCCTTGTCTCAAGCCTCTTGACGGTTTAAAGCCTGCTGAAGGGGCCCCATTAATATTGATTCTATAGGTGACCGACAAAACATAATTCATGACATTAGAGATCCATTTCGTCCGAAATCCTAATCTGTATAGAAAAAGTTCAAGAAAAGTCCATTCAACTCTATCATAATCTTTCATCATATCAAGTTTCATTTCCATGGTTCCACGATTGGATGAGGAGCAGGTTTTCATAGAGTGGAATAACTCGAATGTAATGACAGCATTGTTAGTAATAGATCTATTTGGAACAAAACCACTTTGGTTATCTGACACAAGAAATGGGAGAATGTCCCTATGTCTATCCACCATGATTTTGGAGAAAATTTTGTAAATCACATTTCACAGGCTGATTGTCCTAAACTCTGAGATTTTCTGAAGGCATTGGGATTTGGGGATAAGAGTAATAAGAGTTTTGTTCATGGAATCAAGAGAGGCTCTTCCATCCCATCCCTCATTCATTATGGCTACCACCTCGGGCCCCCCAATATGCCAAAAATGTTTGAAGAACAGGGCATGAAACCCATCATGCCCCGGTTCCTTGGTAGGGTGAATACAATGCAGGGCCCCAAGAACTTCCTCATCAGAAAAATCTCTTTCCAGGTACCGATTCATGTCTTCTATAACCAACTTTGGGATGCATCCAATCCTGAATGAGGGAATGCTAATACTTTTCCCTGAATAGATGTTGCTAAAAAAGTTAAGTATAATGGTGTGAATGTAATTTATGTCATGTGTCACTCTTCCAGTGGGGTCCTCCAGATGATAAATATGATTCTTCCTTCTCCTCGCAGATTCTCTTTGGTGAAAAAAGTTGGTGTTCTGATCACCATCTTTGATATGGGACTCCCGTTCCAGGAGGAACCAAAAACTCACACTCTCCCTTAGAGCTGCATTAAGATTATTTTCTATAATATAGATGTTCCTAAAGATAGAATCACAACAAAGAAATGAGTGGAGTCACTTTAATTGATTCTCTTCCTCCTTAATACATCTATCAAAGTTTCCAAACCTAGCAGCGCTCCACTTCTGAAGGAAAGACACAACAATGTGGAAGTTGGACATGATGCACCGATTCAATCCCTCCCAAGCTGCTTAAACCACATTTTCACAGTCACTATCTTGGAGCCACATACATTCAAAGAGAAAGGTTCACTCAGGTCCCCTCTGTTGCCCTTGTGAGACTATTGACAGCATGATTGGGTAGTGGTCAGAGGAGATGGGGGGAATGTGGACGCTAGAGATGGCATGAAAAAGATAGGTCCACTCATCATTCCCAAAAAACCTGTCTAACCTTTCCACCAGGTGGTTCTCCATTTACCTAACCCGACGCCAAGTAAACGGCGAGCCAAAAAACCCAAGGTCATGAAGAAAGTTCGACACAAGAGACATCCTAAAATCATGCATTGTAGCAGAACTCCTCACCCACCACCTTATTTTTCATGGGTAGACAGGACCTCATTAAAATCCCCCCCCCCCATCAGGAGAGGGATAGGGGGAATCCCGCAGCCGCTTCAAAAGGGCCCATGCTCTGTGTCTATCCTGCCCACCAGGTCACCCTAAGGACCCAAAAAATGACCAAGAAGGATCTCCTAGGCCAGGAACCATCACAGAAATGTCATGACTTGAGTAATTAGAGATCTTGATCCCAAGTTCCTCCTTCCACAAGAGGAAAAATCCACCTGATTATCCATGTTTTCCAATGGGAAAGAAGTTATTGAACCCAATATTACGACTTATAAGGCCCACATCCTTGAAATAAAACATAGATTTGGATACAAAAACTATGTCAGGAAAAAATTTGGAACTCCAGTGATGGAAAACACGAACCATTCCTGGGTTTCCAAGCCCCTGACAGTTCGAGCGTAATATTTTCATTGCCCTAGGTGGGGCTGGGACACACCCGCTGCCGCCTCTGAAACTTCGACTCCCAGACCCTCGTCTACCCATTTTCACCTCTTTGGTGGGCTCCCAGTCATCTGACGAGACTCTGAACGTCGTTTATGGTCCTTGGGATATGAACTGGGGGAATCCACACCCCTATCCCCTCTTAATATTCTTTTCCACGTATGATGTTTTATAGTACCTGTCATCGTGATCCTCGTCATGTCATCAATTTCCTGAGGGGAAGCATTTGGAGTAACTTCATCTAATTGGACCCCGGATCTGTGGGTCGTTACATAGCTGTTGTACCCCTGAGCCTGGTTCTACTGGTTCCTTATGGTTTGGCTTCATCCTAGAAAATGGGGGTGGGGGAAAGGCCTTCAAAATAGTTGTGGTCTGGCTTGGGGTGGGGGGGCAGTCGACCCCTCCCCTTGACTCATCTGTTGTTCCCTTGGCTTGACCGAGATCTGCGACCAACCCAGATTCCTTCATTCCTCCCTTTGATTCACATGAATTTCAGCAGAAATGGTTAGAGGCCCAAGCCTGATTATATTAGTATGATTTGGTTCATCCAGGGTTTTAAGAGCCTTCGCTAGTTTGTCGCGGTCCTGTTTTTTTTTCAGCTTCAGAAATAAAATTCATCCAATAGGTTTTTGCACTGAGCCAGGGACCGTATTGAAAAATAACAATGCCCTATCCATCCTCCTTTTTCACCTCACATGCCTTTTTGAATTGTCTGAGGCCCCCACAAAAAAAAACAGAAAATAGGGTTCTTTTCAAACTCAAAAGGAATCCAAAATTCAGAGTCTTCAATTGTCATGAACATGCCCCTCATAAGAGGTTGTGGAACATCCATCGAAGATATGATTCGCACAAAAGGTCCCAATTTAATTGGATTAGACCAGTCCCATTCCAGAAATGAACTGATACTTCCTCCAATCTCACACATAACACATTTAGTTCTTCCATGAAAGGGGATTCGTCTAATTCGGATCCAGAAAGGTGAGCACGATAGATTAACTGAATGAAAATTTTCATCGACTTTAAGTTCCTCCATGAGAATGATTTGGTTGTCAAAGGACCATGTTCGACCATTGAGGAATTTTAATTTATCTACTTCATTAAATAATTCAAAAACTAGGAGTCCCGATTCCACTTCTCATATAGAAACTCCTTCCTCCAATCGCCAGATATTTTGCAGATTATTTTTCAGCACTCCCTGATTGAACGACCTTTTTTCTAGAAATTTTCCAATAATAAGCAAGTAAAGTCGCTGCGAATGAAACACATCTTCACTCTTCTATGTAGCAATTACAGATTTTTCATTATCGGTTAAGGAGAGGTTCCGCCCGCGATTCATTAGGTCTGGCTCCATTTAACTGAAAATGAGAGCTTCCCTCGTCACCACAAACCCCTTCGTCCCCGGTCTGTGTAGTCACACTTCTCCCTAGACTCCCCTCAAGAGATGTCGCACTTTGATCTGCCACACCCCTGTACCTTCATGATCAAGCACCTTCGCGTACATGTGTCAAAACACGAATCACCTTTAGATCTCAAACCAACACCTTCGGCAAGCCAATGACAAGTCACGAACCATCTTGACACACACCATGCTCTTTCCCAAAACTCCTCAAAAGCCTTCAAATCCCCCTCACACCATGGATCAAACTCGCCGCAAACTAGGAAAATGGATGCCATAGGAAACAGGCTTGCCTGTGTTCCACACTCGTCCGCGAACCACGCTTGCAGCTTCCATGCACTGCAGCCTCCACTCCCCCTGCACGTCTCTTCCTTCGCGATCACACCCTATACTTACCTTCCTTCTCATTCACACTACGCGGCCCTTCCATCGCGCAAATACCCTACGCGAGGTCATGCTTCGCGGATACACCCTGCACCAGAAACTTCCTTCGCGAACCAGCAACCTCCTTTGCGACCCAGCAACGTCCTTCGTGACCCAGCAACCTCCTTCGCGACCCAAAAACTTCATTCGAGAACCAGGTCTATGTGACCTCTCCTTCGTGAATCAATATAATTGTGAACAAGTAACTTCACGAGTCACTCCCATCACGATGCCCAAGTTGACCACTGTGAACCACACCCAAAACTGAAAAACGCAGAGCGCAAACCCCAACTCCCAGAATTCATTAAAACCAAAAAAACACATAAACTAGATCGATGCCGGGATCCGCAGATCTAAAATTGTCAAAACAGAAAATGCATAATCCATGTCAACGCTGAGAACCGCAGATCCGGAACCGCTGAGCTTAAATCACTGGACTGAAACAGCCCATATCCCATCTCCCATCTCCCAGATTGAAGTCATTGTCGAGGAACCAAAATCTCAAGACCGAAATCACTAAACACCGCTGATCACCGATGAACGCAGGCGAGCCTGAAGAATGCCAAAAAATAAGGGCTCACATCCACATGAAGATCCATCGTGGTTCCATATATCTCACGCCAGGGATGATGCCCCCAACACCGGTGCAGTGGCGCACCGTCGAAACCCAAAAATTCTAGGAGGAAACCTCTCAACAACAGGAGGACATAGGTTAACCCCTTATTATTTCATTTTCAATCCTGTGGATTTGAATGTGTAGATACGCAATGATTCTTTCTTATAAATAATGATTCATTGACTGAGGTTCATTTTTTGTAAATATTTTGAGAAATATCTCATTCTTGAAAGAATAGTGAACTGTGAAGCGAAATTTTCAATGTAACTCTTCTACAAAAAGGAAAAGAGGATTCTACAAGAGTTCAAAAAGTTCTACACACTCTTGAACCTTCCTTGAATAGAAGAAGAGAATAAGGACCTTCTATGAAAAGGAAAATCATGAACATGCGATAGGTTTCTCAAACCCTCACCTCTGTTTTGTGAAGAAGATTCTGTGAACATACAATTGATGCCTACACACCCTTGTTGTGATCCGATGAAGATAGAACCAAAGAACATATGTGGTTCTATGAAGGCTATATACGTTCACACCTTGTGTGATGAAGAACCCATGATCCATCTGGGATTCATGATGCGAATAAGGAGTTTTCATAAAGGGATAATGTATGCATACACTTCCCTTGGAGAAGAGGATGACCCTACACATTCAGGTGTTGCATAAATGACACATACACTTCCCTCTTGAGAAGTATAAATCACACAAACACCACCCATATACCCATTCGAGTTATGTGTGAAAGGAAAAAAAGAAAAGTGAGAGTGCATACATGGTTAGGATCATGTGCATGTAAATAAAAAGAGGGAAAAAGTGTGCGTGATCATATAAAGAAGGAGGAATAAATAAAAAGAAAATACACCCTTTGCAACATAATTAAAAAGAAAAAGTGTGTGTGTTCTAAGACCCAAAAAAAGAATGGAAATAGAAAAGATAATGAAAAGATATTTTGTTTGTTCTGAAATTGTTTTACCCATAGAGGTTTTCACACAAGGAAGAACAAAATGAAGAGTGCATAAATGCATGCATGCTCATGCATATGTAATGAAAGAATTAAAAGTGTGTGTGCATATTGAGAAAATAATAGAAGAGAGTGCATGTTCAAATGAAATATAAACATGCATGCAATCATGCATGAACAAATTCATGTGTGAAAATAACTGAGATATTCAAAACAAGAATTTGGGATCCTATGCAATACATGCATGAAGAAAATGATATTTGATACTGAATCTAGACAAAGTAAATGAATATATTTTATCATAGTATATTGTGTTTGAGAATCCAAGAATCTAGACAGAGATGATATTGTTCCGAATTATTCTAGAATTATTGAAGAGGTTGTGTGAAACATTTCCACACACATGAGTGACGTTCGATCTTCATTAGAAGAAGGAATAATTTCCAAATATTTATCAAAAATAAGAATTGATCATCTCAAGTGCTCATAATTATTGAGTAAGGCCAATAGACCTTACCAAAGGTTATTGAATGTTATTGGGGAGATAAAAAGGAAAGTGTGATTCAACATGCTAGTGTGGGATGTTCATAAGATCATCTATAAAGAATCAAAGAAGAAATTAATGTAGAAAGCTTCTTGTGTGACTCATGATCTAGAAGACCTTGTGAGATTTAGAGATGATGAGAATTATTTAGTGGGACTCTGAAGTTAGCTAGTGAAACATTGGAAACACTGTATGAAGCAGTATAGAGGACCTCCTAAGGGACTCAAGAAATATAAAATGGGACTTTTTATCATCCATTGTAATTAATAACTGAATTATAGTAAAGAATATGTGTTTTCATGAATAACCAACATAGAAAAGAGTTTTTCTTTGAACCGAACCTTGTAAATCATTATGTTCAGAGCCATTACATTTACATACTCATTAGAGGTATGGATGAGAGACACAAGAAGATTATATTTAGTCTTTAACCATCCATAGAGTTTTAACTGAAAATAATCTATTAGTAAAAATATTTAATGCGATCACTAATTCACCCCCTCCCCTGCTCAGTGATTCACACTGATTTGGGCACTTCAATTAGTATAAGAGGGAGGTTCACATCTAAAAGATCCATGGGATTCATTAGGATGTGGAGATTTGAGGAGATGACTGAACAAACTCAAATGGAGATATATTCTAAGACACTAAAGAGCTGAAAGAAGAAACACACAAAGAATATGAAGAATAATCTTACTACTAATGGGGAGACACCTTTTACTGATGGTAATATGAAAGATACAACACGTGATAATTAATTTAATGAGTATGACTCTTCGGATGAAGCCTTTTGAAGTAGTGATGATGATTCATCAATTAGCGATCTTCAGACTTCACTCAAAGATGATCTAAATAATGTGCCTAGAGAAGTGTCAAGACACATTGCTTCAAGAATTAGTGCTCTTCAAGATGAAAAATTATAGCTTGAAGAGGAATATAATTCCATGGAAGAAGCACAGGTTAAAATGCTTGGCCTGTAAAACACTTTCACAACACTAGTGAAGTAAAAGGAAGAAACAATTTCTGTTTTCAATGAAATACATGCTCAATTTATTTAAAAATTTCTAGGATGTATTTCTGAGAAATAGTTATTTTGTACTATTTTTGTAGAATCTTTCCATGCATTTGAAAAATTTCACAAGGATTCAATGGTTTTCAATGTTTCCCAACTAGAAGACAGAACTAACGAGGTAATGTTTCTTGACAACTAATTGCAACATTAAAAAACAATATTCTTGAAGAACAAATGATAATGTTGAAGGGTAATTGGGAAAGCTAGCTGAAATTAGTGGAGGATGAGAAGAACTCCCTCAACCTGAAGTGTTTAGAGATGGATGTGAAAGTGAAGAATCGCAATCACTTCAAGATGGAACTTCCCAAATAGATGAAAGAAGAGATACTACCACTCATGTTTTCATTAAGTATTATGATTCAAAAAGAACATCATGTCATCCTCTAATCCAATCGAATCATAATTCATGAAAAATGTATCCCATAACCTAGTTATTTTCGTTTATACGAATGCAATTGCATCTACAATTATATGCTCAAAACTAAAAGATAGGAAGATGTGGATTGATAAAAATGTCAATACAACCATCAAAACATCAATAGTGGATACTGAAATGATAAAGAAGAGAAACTCTCAAATGGATGATCCAAATAAAGAAAGACAATTCTAGAAACAATGAGGGACTGAATCTAGCTATAAAAACCGCACAAGAAAAAGAATGAGATTTATTGGCTACTATTGGTGTAGTTGGATGTTTGTTCATCAGGCCATTGATTTATAGAATAATATTTCCACATATTAAAAATATTGAAGTCCTACATTCGAAGAAAGTAGATATGAAGAAATGAAGCATCCCACAAAGTAAAGTAAGAAAACACAGATGAAGAAGAATATGTCTACCAAGAACAAATTTGAATATCTTGAATACTTCTATGATAATTGCAATAGAAGTTGTCATAGTAATGATGAGTGCTGGTTTAGTCCTACCATGCTTCAGGAATATGATGATAATAAGCATAGACAATAACAATGTTAGG
The DNA here is from genome assembly GCA_963277665.1 of Viscum album. Classification (NCBI taxonomy): domain Eukaryota; kingdom Viridiplantae; phylum Streptophyta; class Magnoliopsida; order Santalales; family Viscaceae; genus Viscum; species Viscum album. The sequence goes on from OY728129.1 coordinate 671,049,920, forward strand.
AGAAAGAAAATGGAGTTGAAAAGTATTCTATTAGGAATATGAAGTATAATGAATTCAAGAAAATAGTGAATGAAATTATTCCCAAGAAGAAGTTCAAGACAAATTCTAAGAATGTCATCTCAACAAATATTATATGATTATACTATGGAAAGAAAGGTCAAACCATGGATCACTGCAATAAAACCATGAAAATGAATGTAACAAAGATTAAACTAAAATAAGAATCAATCCAGAAGAATATGGAATTGACTGAATACATTCCTAAAGAAAAAAATATTTCAATGAAAGGTAAATTGAAAACACTGAAGAAGCCATGTGGAAGCTGCAAATCAGAAAATGTTAAAAAGGAGTGTTTAGTTATCTGGACTAATCAATTTCAAATTGCTATATAACTACAAAAATCTGTCATGAATTACAAGACAAAACTAAGGAAAAAAGGAAAATAGTTCATTCCATATGAAGAAGAATTCGAATTTCATGAGAAGTTGTCAAAATATAACAACCCAAGTGTCTCACAAGTACTGTGTGGAAGCTGAAAGAAGGATGGACATCAGAAAAACAAATGTTTAACTATTTTAACAGAAAAAATAGAGAAAATTGACCAACATACACTAGTAAAAGCTACTTCACTAATGATATAAGTGAAGATAAACAATCCATACAAGTTGATGGTGAATTGAAGTAAAGAATTAATGCTGTAATTGAAAAATAAAAATTCCAAATGGAGAGGAGACATTATCATGAACAGTACCGGACACATTAAAGCATCGTAGAATTTATTTCTTGGGTTGATAGAAAATTATCATCCACAATGATTCTATTAAGAATCTCACAACTGTTCAATATTATTCCCTTATATTATTGTTGTATTTGTGTGCTTATATTGAATGGAATTTAAGATGAAGGTCATTCTCAAAATTATAATTTAAGAAAAAAAGTGTATAACTACAAGTTAGACTCATTAGTCATGATTTTATAATTATTTTAAGTGTTCCACAATGGATGATTATCAATATGAATATCTTGAAGGTCATCTGATGATTATTTTCTACCAAGGAAAATCAATGGGATTTCACCCCTTGAGGGGGAGAAAATATAAAGGAGATGATATCACAGATTAGTTCATGGAAAATATTGAAATTAATATCATCTCAAGAAGCTAAAATTAAGTTATTCCAATCACACTTTCATCCCTTGCTCTTAACTTTATTTAGATTTTAATTAAAGGGGGTACTTGATTGAAGACAAGATGAGATGAAAGGGGGAGATTTATCTTTTCACTTGAATGTTTTAATATGTTTGGTGATGTATATGTAGGATTTATCATTTAAATGATAAATTTGATTATCATCAATACCTTGGTCAATAATTGAACCATTCTAATCACAATATCAAATGTATGGCTGTTTATTGACATCATTCAAATCCTTGGTCATATCTCTCTCTTTTTTTCTTCACTGGGTTATCCAAAGTAGACTTAAAGATAATTTACTAAAGCCTCTTTACTAAGATGACAATGTGACATCATCCCTCACTCAGAAATATTCTTCAAGATATTCCTCAAAGGGGGGAGGATATATTTTTTAACATACCCCACTACACCTTTTAATTTGGTTTCTAATAAGGGGGAGAAACAATCGGCACACTAATTGACCTATTCAAAGTGAGCTTCAGTAATATTGACAAAAAAATACAAAGGGGGAAATTGTAGGGAATGGTATATCATTTGTTGTCAATAAAGATTCAAGTGTCAATAACTTATCAATATGTGTATGGAATGGTGATGATGGAAGTTGTTCCAATTATTTAAGTGGTGAGGTTTTTAATTAATTGAAGATCCAACATTAATCATGGATGAATATTGAAGAACAAATTCTGATGATTATTTAGTTGTTATGATGTTCCAAACACTTTTATCAAATTGATACATGTTTAAACCACCATAACGAATACCATGCTATACTAAATTCCATAAAGAGATAAGTCAAGATCCATCTATAGTCACTAAGTGGATGATGTTTTAAAGATCCACACATTGGATTCTAATTGGATGAAGTTTATAAAAAAATCAGACAATTTTTTGTGTTGATCCTCATTAGAGAATTAATGTGGTTTAAAGATAACACATCACTCATAACGACATTAAAGACCATGAATTATTCCTTAATTAATGATTAATGAAGAAATGATCCCTGCAACATCCATGATTGGATCAAAGAAACGTATTGAAGATCTTTGGGATTCCTGATCTTAAGAAAAGAGTGATGATGTTTTAGAGAATATATATTGAATAGTAATTCCAAAAAGAGTAGAAAAATAAGAGAAGAAGGTTCATGGTTTGGAATTCTTGAGAAAATGAAGAAGGTGTGCATGCAGTATTCTTGTACTATACACTTTGTTTTTAAACAAGTTTATATGTAATTACATTAAAAAATAAGTGTCCAACCATGGATGTTGGCCTAGGACCTCATCTTTATCCACATGAGGGACACGAGGGGTTAATCCCGCCTGAGGGAAGCCCTCAGGGCCATCCCTTCATGAGGTAGGGTGTGCACAAGCTGTGTATAATCCCGCAGGCACATGCACAGTTATCAACTCAAGCGGCTAGCATGCATAGTGGGTTCTAGGTGCATGCCCGATGAGCAGAGTTGGTTATAAGACCTCACCCACAGGGTGAAGATGGTACGTGGTGGTACCGTAGAGGGGGGAGGAGAATTATGATCGAAGACTACCATTACATGATTGTTAAACCACAAGGATTATGTGTCTCTGTATCGATGTTGGACGACATTTTAAAAACACGGTACTAATCCTGGTCATCCATTTAATCTCATGTGTATGCACGACCTCACATCAGATTTGCAGTTCATGATCTAATTTCCATCGTCCATCCATCTCACATGTTTCATGGTTGAACCTAAGACATCCAATGCTTACGTAGCAGTGTTTCCTTAATCTTCCAACTATGACGCACACCAATTTGTCGTCGCCACAACCAAAACTCCGAAGTCTCTCTCCTAACCACCGTTGAAGCACAAATATTTTGCATAATGATAGTCCGAAGAACCAAAATCATGCATGTATTAAAAGTTTCATGCATGCATCAAGATGAATAGTTTGAATGAGGATGGAGAAATAGGAAGCTACTAAGTCTAAGAAAAAATCTTCTTGTTAGATATTTCATGATGAAGATGATTTGAATGCATTTAGAAATTCATGCACGCGAGGATAAAACTATGGAGAATAAGTACCTCATTGAGTAGAAACAACCAAGACATGGGCCATATCTCGATCCCATGTTTGAAAAATTCAAACCCAAAGTTCATGTGAATTGAAAAAATTCAACCCCATGGATTTGAATGTGTATATATGCTGTTATTCTTTCCTATAAATAAAGAGTCCTTGATCAAGTCTCAGTTGTTGCAAATATTAATAGAAATCAATCGTTCTCGAAAGAACAGAGCACCGTGAAGAGAATGTTTCTGAGTAACTTTGATACGCATAGGAGAAGAGGATTCTATATGAGTTCAACAAGTGATACACACTCTTGACCCTTCCTTCCAAAGTGGAAGAGCATATTCACCCTCTGTGCAATAGAAAACCATGAATATTCTATAGGTATCACAATCCCTCGCCTCTATTTTTGGATGAATATTCGACCGAAAATCAATCGGTGCCCATACACTCTTGTTGTGATCTTTCAAAGACATAACCAATGAACCTACACAGTTCTTTGAAGGATTTACATGCACACTCATTTTGTGAAGAATAACTTGTGATACCTCTTGCTTTTACAAAGTGAAGAAAAGAGTTCATAAATGGACAGTGTATGCATTCACTTCCCTTTGAGAAGAGGAGGAACCCAAGCATTCAGGTGTTGCGTACATGAGACATCCACTTCCCTCTTGTGAAATTAAAATCACACACACACCACCCATATACCCATTCATGTTATGTGTGAATGTAAAAAAGATAAAGGATAGTTCATACATGGTTAGGTTCATGTCCATGACATGAAAAATAAAATAACAAAGTGTGTGTGAACATGTGAAGAAGGAGGTGGAAATAAAAAGAAAACACACCCTTTGAACCCAAATTAAAAAGAACAAGTGTGTGTGTGATAAGACAAAAAATAAGAAAATAAAGAGAAAAGGAGAAAGAAAATAGATTGTTTGTTTTCTAAATGTGTTTTACCCATAGAGGTTTTCACATAAGGAAGAACAAAATGAAGAGTGCATGAATGCATGCATTCACATGCACACGAAAAGACTAAATCAAAAGTATCTGTGTATGTTGAGAAAAGAATATAAGACAATTTATGTTAAAAATAAAGAGACCCATGAATGCAATCATGCATGAACACATGCACATGTGAAAATTAATGAGATATCCAAAACAAGAATTTTGGATCCCATGAAATCCATGAATGAGATAAATTGTATTTGAGACTAAATCCTAAAAAAGTTAAATAATATCTTTTATTTGAATATACAATGTTTGAGAATCCAAGAAGACAGGAAAAGAAGATATTGTTCAGAATTATTCTATCATTATTGAATAGTTTTTGTGCAACATTTACACAAAAATGAGTGAGGATGGGTCTTAACGAGAAGAAGAAATAATTGCCCGAGCGTAGATTAGACTAAGAATTGATCAACTCTAGTGATCAGAATTGTTGTGCAAGGAAAACAAAACATACCAAAGGATGTTGAAGATTCTTTAAGAGATACACAAAAAATTATGATTCAGTAAGCCTATGTGGGAATATCAGAAGGTCATTTATAAAGAATCCAGAAGAGCTTAAAGAAGGAAGCCTCTCGTGTGACTCCAGAGACTGAAGAACCCTGTGAGATTCAAGGAGGAGAATAAGTCTTTAGTGGGACTCTAAAGTAGGAAAGTTGGACTCTGGTAACACTATAGGAAGTAGTATAAAGAACCTATTGTGGGACTCAGGAGAGATATAATGGGACTCTGTATCGACCATTGTAATTACTAACCAAATTATAGTGGAGAATCTTTGTTGGGGAGAATAACCAACACAACAAGGAGCATATCATTGAACTGAACTTGTAAATCCTTGTGTTCAGAGCCATAACATTTATAGTATCATTTTAGTTAAAGTTGAGAGACACAAGAAGAAGGGCTTTAGGATTTATCCATCAATAAAGGTTTAATTGAAAGGAATAAATTAGTAAAAATATTTAAAGGGTCACTAATTAACCCCTAGCCCTCTTAGTGATTCACACTAATATGGGAACTTCACTAATATTTTAATAAAATTAAAATCTTTATCATTAGAAAATTATATAGTTCATTTCTTGTTTTATTTAAAGTGTTATACCTTTTTCAGTAATGAATATTCATTTATATTTTCCCCTTAAACTTCACTGAAGTGGTTCTTTTATAAAGTTTCTTAAATACTCTTTATACATGTTTTCCCTTAAGTTTAACATTTTAAGTATGAATATTCTTATTATATTACAAAAATATAATTTTACTATCTTTACCTTTTCTTATTTGTGATATTCATGTTTACAACCTAATTTTATGACAAATACAAATGATTTTCCAAAAGAACTCTTTTTCCATAGTAAAAAAAGGTTATCCCTCTCAAGAATTTATGATTGTTTTTATTAGGGTATTTTCATCTATTACAACACCCTCTATTAACTATTATGCTAAATTTGGATTTATTTATTATTATACCAATTACCATATTTTATTGAATAGTTTATTATCAATTTGGTTGGTGATGTACTATATTGATACCATTGAACATATTAATCTAGATAGTTATGGTTATGTTTACTTATTAGGGAAATTATTTTCATTTCAATATGAGTTTATATATTGAATAATTTTCAGCACTTTTATATGAGTAATTAATTAGAAATAGTATATGTCATTTATGGAATGCTATAGCATATTTATTCATCAGTACATCTAATGAGATAAAGTAGATATGGTTTTCTTTAAGGCCTTACCCATTTATTAGATTATTTCCATAAAACCTTAGTAGTAATATATTCTTAGCATGAATAATTGATGATATGTTTATTATTTATTGCATTATGAATTCACTCATTATGATAATAGTTATTGATATTCCATGTGATTATAATAATAGTAGAATATGCATGGTAAAGTTCCATTTCCATGTGAGTATTTATATGGAACCATTTGATCATCTTTTATTCCTACAATATTATTCCCAAATTTATTTTTTAATAGAAGGAGTTTGTAGTAATTCATATTTATTTATTGTTTATGTTTATTTATGTTTTCTTATACTATATTTCATACCCTTACAATTCATATCATCTCACCAATTTATTGTGTTTTATTTATCTCTATGATGAAAATTTATTTATTATGAATGACTTATTGGGTTAATATTGTACTTTATGGGTGTTCTCAATGGATTTTATATGTTTTTTTTATATCCTAGTTGTGACATAACAATTATATTTGTATCTGATTTTCTAATGATACTAAACTATTTGGTTCTTTGGGATGTGATAACTTATTCATAGTACCAATGTAATAAATTAAGGCACTGACTCCATCCTATTGGGGCTAGGGTCATTACATTTCATATTAGAGAAACATTATTTGAAACTTTGGATACCAGATTTTAGAAAAAATAGATTAAGAAAAGTTACCCTATGATATAATTTTGAAAGATTCCCAAAGAAAATATACTTATGTTTTAGATAGTATATATACCAAGATTTTAAATTTAGGATTTTTTTATTCACTAGTTCCAATATTATAAATTATGTTTCAAAATGTTATGATCAAATCTATTATGTGACATTATTTATAAATAGAACATAGTGAAAGTAATGGAAGTCTTATTAATGCACATATTCAATGAATGGATTTACCTCTTATGAAATATAATGATGTTGGATATGGATCTACAACTGGAGTTGAAAAACGTATTACTATACTGAAAAATCTGAATTAGAATATAATGAATAACCATACTACACATCTGTTGGATCATTTCAAGAGAAAACCACCTAAATCGTTCAATGAGACTACAAACGAATTTTTAGCTGAGGAATAGATTAGTAACTTAGTGAAGATATTTCTCCCTTTTGAATATAATGAAATGGAGAATGTTTTCATGGAATTTTATCATCTATCTAGAGATGAATATCAATGGTGGAAATTGATTCAAACAACTAATGAGGATGAGAAAATATAAAACATGGAATAAATGGTTTTTTGAGAAATTTTCATTGAAAATTATTTCCCTCATGAACTACAACTAGATGTAGAGAGAAAACTAATGAGTCTTAGAAACTAATATGATACAAATATTCCATATATACATCCATCATTACCAGGTTTGTAGGGAAATCAAATGACTATATGCATAATACAAGGAGCAATATTGACTGTTTATTTGACTGTCCTAAACCAATACTTTGAAGACAAATAGTCTCCGAAACCTTCTCATCATATGAGGATATAATATCATGTGCTGTCAAGACAGAGAATGATTTCACTATATTTTATGACTTTTAGAGGATGAAAGGTAAGAATAGGAAGGTAGAAAAAATGATGGATAAAGGGAAGAAGGGAAAAAAGTATTTTACCACAAGTGATAATTGTAGAAAGAAACACCATAATACTTTCTTAAAAGGAATAGATGTATGCTTCATGTATGAAGAAAAAGGACACCATGTTCAACATTTCTAAGGAATGAAATAATTTTCTAATGTTGAATGCTTCAACAATAAAGATTTGGGGAACTATGAAAATTAATTTCCTATTCACCAAAGTAATATAACCAATAATAATCTAAGGTATCAAATTCAATATTATGTTAGTACTGCTAATGAAGTGGAATGAATAATTTTAATGAATTTGGAATTATAAATTATTTTATAGGATCATATTAATCAATAATACTCTGATTGTAAGAATAATGAAATATATATGGAATGTACAACATTAATTTTTCCTTGAATATTTGAAAGAGTGAGTTAAATGGTACCAAGAAATGAGATTCATTGTAAAGTTGATTTTTTGGAAAACATGTGATTTATAGATGATAACACTTAATATGTTAATCATGTGTATATAATAATGATAAAGACATGATTATAGTACTGGTGATAATGAAGGTGGTTAGTGATTTGATGGTTTATATTATCTTCACTAGGATTGTTAGAAGTTTGGATTTAATGAATATATTTCAAAACATGAGAATTTTACACTTATCAGTATACATATTTTCATTATGGTTAAAGGTGATCAAGTTATTCATATTTTTGGTATGTAACAATATGAGATACATTATATTTTCTTGGTGAAAATCCAATGTTATATAACCATACTTCTAAATCATTGGTCATTGAACTTATACAAACATATATTAGATGAGTCTTAAGGTTAACTACATATGGAATGGAATACAAATATTATTTATTATGATTAAAGTATGATTTATCATATTGTATATCCTATGAAAACCATTTCGTTTTAAGTAAAAATGTAATGAATTAAGGAATGGCTTGTGGATCATATGACTCATAGAATTTCATCTGTCATAAAATTATTTCATGTATATCCATATATAGATTTATTAAATGAAGAAGATATATATTGAAACACAACCAAAGGATGATATTTTGACATGTAAAGGAATCTGGTAAGTTTATTTTCATAAGTGCATCTCGTGATAGTAAATGAAACACTCAACTCTAGAAAAGGATTTTAGTACAACAATGTTATATGTTTAATTCTTATTATGATAAATCAATGGTACTTTATCCAATATCAAATTTATGGTTTTTTATTAGTTAACTTTATAATGAATATGTTTTCTATCACTCTCTATATGACCTCTAATAGTTTCATTTTTCTTCTATTCCTATATTTTCACAAGATAATAAAGTTATCTAATTTTAATGTCAAATTTTGGGGTGAACTTATCAGTTACCTACCATAGTACTATGAGAATATTTTATTAACCCTAAATATGATGTGGGATTCCTATAATTTAATCTTAATGTATGCGTTTATCTAACAAGCCTCAGAGCGGCGTGGTTTCCCCACTCCTGTGGATCTTGGTTTTCTTCCCGCACTTTCCTCCCTCCCCCATCGGGTCGGGATCTGCTCGCGACGGCTATGGATCTGTCTCGGCGTGGGCGGCATCATCGCATTCGGTGGAGCTTCAGTGGTTGGATCTATTTGGGTTCGACTCTGCATTGTGTTGCTGCTTGTGCGGCATCGTCACCTCTTGATGGTGTGCTGGCGTTTGGATCGGCTTGTGCGGCGACTTCGCATCCTGGTGGAGGTTCGGTGGTGGTTGGGTTTCTTCTGTCATGATGAAGCTTGTGCGGAGGAGTCTCATCTTTGAGGTGGTTGGCATTCATCGATGTGGGTAGGCTATACCACATCTTGGTGGAGCTTTGGCGGTTGGCCCAGTGTGGTCTTCTTCCTTTGACAGCGTCGTGGCTTGGTGTGTCCCCAATCGGTAGGTTCAGTTTGTTTGGCGCATCCAGTGATAGGTTCTTTTTCCAGGACTCTACGGTGTGGTCGAGGGAATGATCTGCAATGCTACAGAGGGGAGGTTTTTGTGGTTCTTATTCTGTTTTTTTTTCATGTGTTTCTTTTGGATTTGTGGTGAATTTGCTATCTGGTTGGATCTGGTTTTGTTGCTCTAATTTGTCGTGATGGCCCTTCTTGCCCTTATCACTGGGAGGCTTGGCCGGAGTCTGGTGAGGTTGTTTCTGCGGTTCTGATCGGATCAGATCCATGCCCATAGTGGTGTTTTTGTTCCAGGATGATCCAGTTTCCCTCATTGGTGACAGTATCATGGCGCGGGGTTGGGCTATCTAGTCCTAGGTGACTGTGGATTGAACTCGTGTTCTTTGGATTGTCTTCCGGTCATCTGTGGCTGCGGTGATGGGGTCTAAGGTGGTTGTCATGGGTGGTCCAGGATGACTACTTTTTGAAGGATTTTGATTGTGTTCTCTCGGAATGGTGTAAGGATTTGTGAGTCCTACTAGTAAGGGGGGTTTGGTTTGCTAAGGTGGGAAGTTTGTGATCTGGACTAAACCTCATGAATTGACTCCATGGGGGTTTCAGAGCAGGAAATTCATCATTGCAGTGTTTTTTGGATTTGTTTGTTTGAGAGGGTATGGTGTCATCCATCGGATCGGGCCTGAGCTTTAACTCAGGACACTTTCTTTCCAAATTACCTTGCAACGATGAACAGAGACTTCAAGTTCAATTGCTAGGGAAGATCAGTTCAGTGTTGTTATCCTGGTTTTGCTCTTTCTTCCTTCACGTGTAATTTTCCTATGTCCATGATGTCATTGGGTTTCCACCCCCTTCAACCCTTAAAAGGGGGCCTTATCTTATAATAAAAAATTTGAAGGCCTTCGGGCCGTTGGATGGATGTAATATTAATGTATCAACCTCTAATTTTTGGATTCAATTTGAAATTACGACTACAAAAAAAGTTATGGAGGGGATAATGTGACGACCAAAAATTTTATCAATGAAATTCCCATTCTTATAATTATGTTATATACTATGAATAACAGAAAATCACATAGAGAACCTAATAAAAACATTATAAATGAATAATGAATGAAATTAGAGGTAATTCTAGAAATTAAGGAGCCCCGTATCAATGTAATAATAACATGAACATTGGAATAGTAGTATGACCATTAGGAATAGTAATCTGGTGAATTGAACAGTAACATCACCTATGAATTTATAAATAAAATTTAGGTATATTATTAATGAGAATATACCAAAATAATTTAGGTGTATTATGATTTTAATTAAAAAATAAATTTACCATATTTAGAATATTATTTTAATAAAATGTAGTCCATTTTTAAATTCTACGTGTTGAAAAAAAAATTAGGTTTATTTTTGTGAATTTTTCTATAATATTTCATTAATTTATGAATAGTAAAATATGGTAATATATTTTAATTAAAAATTTAGCAAAATACATGAGTTATTGACTCTTGGATGATGTATGGATGATGTAAGAACCATTAGTTAGAATTCAAATAAATTAGTCGATGTATATAGTCAGAAGAATCATCACCATTGATAGTATTGACTTAAAATAATAAAGCAATAAAAAAAATAAAAAAACACCCCTCTCCTCAATAATAAATACCACCCTTCTACAACTATTCCTCAAACACATTATATGCTATGAATCACTCTAATATTAAGAGAATTTCCTCTTCTAAACAATGTTCCCACATTTTAGTCTTTTTGGACTTATCAATGGACTTTTTTCCAAGTCCTTGAAGGAGGTTCTCCATGAGACGACACACAAGACATAAAACCTCCCCAATATCTCCTTCAATTTATTTTAATTTGTTATCCTCTCCTTATATCATATATTAAAACATGAATGATAAATCCAGTGTCTTATATATACTAGAATATTATAATGGTAATGGAATATCCATCATTAAACCCTTAATCCTCTCCCTTTTATTCTAAAAATGAAAACATCATCTATGATGTGTCAATTTACCACCATCATGGACGATGTGTTTTCATTTTCCATTAATACCTTTAAAGATGGCCATAAATAAATAATAAGGGTTGAATAAAATTTTATTATAAATTTTATATGTTATATAACATTCATAAACTATTATATATAAATAATTTTAATTAATAAATCAAATCTTGTGTTTGATGATCGAAAAAATACCAATACAATCTAAATAGTTATCATTAACATTTAATCAAATGAATAATCTTCATATATAGGAAAAATGAAATATATGATCCTTTATTTTTATAAATGTGCATTAATAACATATTATTTTAATTATGGATAACTATTCATATTTTACATGATATTCCATACATGTATACAAGTGAAGAAACAATGAAAACCAAGGGGAAAACACCCTCGAAAGATGAAATTGAATCTGATAACTCATAAAAAATACCATAAAATAACTTAATAAAATTATAATAAATAAAACAAATATTTAAGTGGTTATCATTTAAATTAATTATGAGTCTAAATTCATTATCCATGACATTAAGTGCATGTTCACAACACTTTTAGACATATGGTAATGGTTTTCTCATTTCACTTTCATTTCTATGAGATATGCCTTACTCACCTCTCTTTCTCATGTATGGAGTATTTATATTCCTTATTATTTTATTATATCATGGATATGTTTATATTAATTGTATTTAATGTTTCAATTGATGCTCAATTATTTAATGGGGAATATGGTTCAACTATTTGCGAAGTGGTAAGGGATTCTCTCAGAACATCAATTTTTTACTTTGAGTTGTGCTTTCTCTCTATTTACCCCAATGAAATTTCTTAATTATTTTTATTTTATCCACCTATATTATGTTTTTATGTTCAATTTTTTTATTATCTTAGTTATCCTTTATTTTATGGGGAAATTAATTTTTTATATGGTTTTCTTTTTTAATTACTCCCAATTAACAATCCCGATTTTATGGAACTCCCCTATGTATTTACCATTTTCAAGTAAACTTCATAATATATTTTAAGACACCTATATTTTTATAAATTCAAATATTTATCCTGAAAAACTATTTTATTTAATTTTTGGTTTTATTCAAACAATTATTCCTTTTTTCAATTTAAATACTCTTATATGTTTCTATAAACCCCTAAGAAGTGGCTTATTTCTAAAATTTCTTAAATGCTCTTTTCACATGCTTTTAGTTATGTTTCCATATTTCCACATGAAAATTATTTTAATATTCCAAAAATATAATTTTATTTTCTTTCCCTTTTCTTCGTTGGGATATTCATGTTTAAAACCTGATATTATGAAAAATACAAATGATTTTCCAAAAGAACCCTTCTTTCAAAAGTAAAAAAAGAATTTAACTCGCGAAATTCTCAATGATTTTAATATATTATTTCATATATTTTGAAAACCATTACTGAATCATATACTAAATTGATATTAATCTCCTATGATACCATCTAATGTATTTTATTGAATGGTTAATGATATTTTTGACTAGGGATGTAATATATTGATTCCATTCAACATATTACTCTGGATAGTTAATAATTATGATTACAGATTTGGGAAATTATTTACATTTCAATATGAAAATATGTGTTGATTATATTTCACCCCATCCATATAACGAATTCATTTGAATTATTAAGTGTTGGAAATTTCCTATATAGCCCCTCGAGGCATCGATTAGTCTCATAAGACAAACTAGATATGGTTTGGGACAAGGCCTTACCCATTCATTAGATTATTGTCATGAATCCATGATAGTAATAGATTATTTGAATGAATCCATGAAGGTATATTTATGATGTACCGCATTGTGTATTCCATAATTTTGAAATTAGTTATTTACAGTCTATGTGATTATTATAATAATATCATATTCACGGTTAAGTTTCACTACTATGTTATTATTTATATGAAACTATTTGATCGGAGTTTCTTCCTACCATATTATACTCAACATTATGTTTTAATTGCACGTGTATTTATTTATTCACCTTGACTTATTTTCTATGATTATTTATGTCATCTTGTATAGTATTTCTTACTCTTAATGGTCATTTAAGATCAACCCATTCTTATTTTTATTTTTTCCTATGATGTGAAGATGTATATTATGATTGAATGTAAGCGATAATCCATTAGATTATGGTTTTCCAAATGGAGTAGCTATGTTGTTTTTCTTTTTTAGTATTACTATAAAAATTATATTTTTATCTAGTTTTATAATTTTTCTAAGATATTAAGTCATTTTTGGATTCAACCGCTTGTTCATAGTACCAATGTAATTAAATAAGTCCCCAACACTGGGATACTAGGGTTGTTTTCATTACATTAAATTTCAGACATCATTTTCTATAAAATACATTAGAAACCACATTTTACATTAAATTGTCATCCATCGGGTTTCCTTTCTAGTTACATTATACTTTTTCTAATCATTTTACTAAAAATATGTTTTCCAGAATTTTTATAATTCCAAACAACATTAATTCTCCCTAAAAATACACAATGGATTAGAAATGAACGTTTTTAGAAAAATATTTCTAATTTCATATAATCAGGTATCATAATTCTTCAAATTTTAATTCATGTAGCTAAATTAATATACGTAGTCAATATTCACATAGCCAAATTATCTATATTATTTAATTTTATTAGGCCCCCTTTATATAGTTTAATTAGTATACATACCTAATTTTTTCATGTATCAAAATTTATTCACATATATAAATTGATTCATGTAGTATTTTTTTACTCACATACCTAAATTTGACAAAGATGAATTAAATTATGTAGTCATTTGAAACCACATAGATGTTTTTCACCACATATACAACTTACATTTTTGATTACTCGGTGATACTAATTCACATAGTTGGTTGATATATGTATCCAATTACTCATGTAAGTTATTCATTGATGTAGGCGATTTCCATGTGGCTGATTCTACGACATAGCGATTTTACATAGAAAAATACTTCAAGTAGGTGTTTGTCTTCTCAAAATTCCTTATGTATTTTTTTCGATAAATTTTCAACCAAAATTTTTAAATTTGTAGAAAAAATAATTATAATAATAAAAAAAACATAAAATAATGGGAATCCATATAAAAAAGAAAAATACAAAATTATTAAAATAAGAAAGGTATTTTAGATCATCAAAACATTAAGAACTTTGTATAAGAATAATTTTTCTAATAGGAATCACTTACCATTGGGAATTTTATACATCAACGGCCATCGTTCTTTACTTGGACCACTAAGAAACTTATTTTTTAGGATTATATCCAATTTTAGAAAACATATTATCTATTTTTAATTACTTCATCTTTCAGAATATTTTTTGTTGGTGTATCAATTGGAGTTTGAATCTGATCAAATTTGTCCTCTTATCAAAAATAAAAGAAAAAAGGGTCATATTTTATATATGATATATGAAGTTTATAGGATAGTATTTTTAAAAAATTATTTTCCATGAACTCTTCATACTATAATGGAGAGGAAATTACTCATGGTAAGTCATACGTATTATGTATCCATGTGTTCCTATGGGGAAATATTCAAATTTTTAATTTACCATGAATGAAAAATTGATCAACTATTTATGATCTTGATACAATGATTCTATATATTAATGGACATAAGAGTCTTTCGTGGCTATAAGATAATTATTTGACTGTCTGTAAAGGTCTAAATGAAGAATGAATACTCTCATTATTTACATGGATTTTTTAAAAGAAGATAAATATGAAGTCCTTAGGTAATTAAAATAAAAAATCCCATAGAGACAATAAAACTAATCCTACATTATTAAAAAAAATCTAGAATATTCAGGGATGAAATTTCATTAGGGAATATATAAGTACATAAAATGTTTGAAAAGAAACTATAGATCACATGAATGTCATAGATAAATGAAGTCACTAATCAATAAAATGGATTAAAATAAATATCAACTTTACATACCACATGAACTCCAATTATATAATTGTACGGAATATGGACATTATGCCAAAAAGTGACTGAGTCCAAGGGTTAATGAAAACTATTAGGGATGAATCCTTATATCCCTAAGAGAAAAATATAAGGTATAAACACAACTACAGATATTGTTTATGATAATGAAGTGGTGATTGGTACACTTATCATTCACTCTATAATTGTTAATTTATTTCATTATTATTGTTCTACCCACTATTTAATATCTAAATAATTTTTTATTTGTATCATATCTCCACCATAATGATTATATATTAAAATGTTATTGAATTATCATAATTCTACCATAATTTCATCTTAATTGTATAACACCTCAAAGTTATAATTTTGTTGGATGCTCTTCTTGCATGTATTGTTATTCTCCTTATAGTCAGGTTTAATGGGATTTTTGTAATAGACTAAATCTCTCTATATACATCCCATATCAATTATAATAGAATGTATGTTACATTTAATATAATAAATTATCTTATGATTATCTTTAACGGTGATGATTAATATAAATTTATAAATGAAATTAATTAAATTATATAGGTCATGTTACCCACTCATGAGAGATATATTTCACAAATTGTGTGGTAGAAATTCAACCTTGATCATATAACTATTATTTTGGAGTATGTTAATGTATTTAAGAATGAGTTCAATGGTCCTCCTATAAATCAAAAATTTGAGTTCTAAATAGTACTTATACCTAGGGTAGTGGATATATAAATGAATCCAAATATAATGGAACAAATGTTTTTGTTGGTATTAATGAATCAAAATGTAGGAAATCTAGATAAGGGATTCATATTCCCTAGTGCTTCATCATGGGGTGACCCAGATATTTTTTATAAAATGAATGTTTGGTCAATGTGTCTCTAGATTTATTATCGTGAAAATATCAAGAACTTGATCAAGGACATTTATCATATACCTTTAATTTAATATTTGATCAATCAACTATAATGTTCTCAATACATCTCATATATTGACCATAAATCAGTATAATATCAAATAAGTATCAAGGATTAAGATATATCCAATACAAAAATTTTGTATGCAATATGTACACTGTGAATTTATAGTAATGTCTTTAGACATTAAAATTACGATGATATCCAGATAAATATTATGATTATAGTCTTTATATATTACTTTGATCGATTTTTTTAAATTAATATATATATTATTCTCATATATTTCAATAGGAAGTGATATCTTGAAGATAATTTTGCGTTTGTGTTGAAGACAATAAGATATAATAAACTATAAGAAAAATTTAGCATATGATAATTTCTTCTACAGAAAGTATCATTCTTGGGTCTTGTAATTACATGAAAGAGATATATTTGGATACTTAAAAGATAGAGGTTATCAAAAATATTTCTCATAATAACCATTGTGATTATGATCTAGTTTTTTAATTGATTATTAGGATACTATTGATGATTTGTGAGAAATATCTCATGATAATAAAATCCACTAACTAAGTTAACTAAAAAAGGAGTTATGTTCCTTTAGAAACGTGAACAGGAAAAAAATTTCAAAGGTCTAAATAGAATATTTTTCCCTACACCTAGAATCATTAAAATTTATAATATATAAGGGTTTGTGATATATATAGAAATATAAAAGAAGGTATTAGAATTTGTACTCGTGAAAAATGGCATGGTGATAATATGTACCTCACATGAATCAATGATTCATGGGAAATATTACCCAAATCATGATTTTTTGATACAATTTGTAATATTTTTATGGAAAATATATATTCATTATATTAATGGTGAATTGTTAGATACATATAACAATCAAAAAACCCTAAAGTATATATTCACATAGAAAATGTTGAATATATTCTAAAAGTGAATATTGGAATTTAAAATATATTATTAATGCACAATACATTACCAACCTATGAGAGATAACTAGGTAGTTGGTGAATTGAGTCAAAAGTATCATGATATATTTTCTATAATGGGGATTTAAATGAAAAAATAATTATCGATTTAATGATGATGAACAATTGAATGATAAATAAAAGAGGGAAATCCTATACTTCTCAAATGACTATTAAAAAATCCATCTGTGTGATTATTAATGAGGTGAGAAGTCAATATATATATATATATTAAATATGGTCAAGGATGTTCAATATGCAATCATGACCAAGAATTAATGATAAGATTCAATCCTTGAATAAATTTCCCTTCAACACCATAAGTTTCAATTGGATAAATTACATAGCTCATCATTCCCTATCCATCCAAGAAGTGTAATAATATAAATAGATATCAAAGGAAATTTCTAGTGTGAAACCATATAGAGGGATATTTTGAACTATATATCATTATTCATGGAATTACAGTTAGTAATGTCTAAATGTCAAAACTTATAGGTAATTTTTATACCATTACCAATACCAGTATTGAAATGGAAAATCATAGGCATGTGTCTCTTAATAGGGATATCAATAAAATCTAAAGACCATAATTATATTTTTGTTGTTTTCGATCACCATAAAAAGTCATTATATTTAATTATTATTAGAAAATATTTATCTCTTGACCAATATTCTATGTTATATATTAGATAGGTTGTAAAACTCCATGATGTACCAATAAAATGGATTAAGATAAATATCAACATAACATACCACACACACTCCAATTCTATAATTGTAAGGAATATAGACATTATGCCAAAAAGTGACTGAATCCAAGGGTTAATGACAACTATTAGGGATGAAGCCTCATATGCCTAAGGAAGAAATATAAGGTATAAACACAAATATAAATGTTGTTTATGATAATGAAGTGGTGATTGGTACACTTATCATCCACTCTATAATTGTAAATTTATTTTATTATTATAGTTCTACCCACTATTTTATATCTGAATAATTTTTTATTTGTTTAATGTCTCCACCCCCAATGATTATATTTTAATATATTAGTGAATTATCCTAATTCAAGTATAATTTCATTTTAATTATATAACACCTCAATGTTATAAGTTATTCAGATTCTCTTCTTGCAAGTATTATTAATCTCGTTATAGTGAGGTTTTATGGGATTTTTGGAATGGACTATCTCTCTCTATATACATCCCATATCAATTATAATATAATGTATGTCACATTTGATATAATAAATTATCTTATGATTATCTTTAAATGTGATGATTCCTATAAATTTATATATTAAATTAATTAAATTTTATAGGTCATGTTACCCACCCATGAGAGATATATTGCACAAATTTTTGGGTAGAAATTCAATCTTTATCATATAACTATTATTTTGGAGTATGTTGATGTATTTCAGAAAGAGTTCAATGGTCCTCCTATAAATCATAAATTTGAGTTCTAAATCGTACTTATACCTAGGGTAGTGGATATATAAATGGATCCAAATATAATGGAACAAATGTTTTTGTTGGTATTAATGAATCAAAATGTAGTTAATCCAGATAAGGGATTCATATTCCCTAGTGCATCACCATGGGGTGAACCAGTTATTTTTTATAAAACGAATGTTTGGTCAATGTGTCTCTAGATTTATTTTCGTGAAAATATCATGAACTTGATCAAGGACATTTATTATATACCTTTAATTTAATAGTTGATCGATCAACTATAATGTTCTCAATACATCTCATATATTGACCATAAATCAGTATAATATCAAATAAGCATCAAGGGTTAAGATATATCCAATACAAAAAACAATTATGTGGTATTTACACTATGAATTTATTGTAATGTCATTTAGACTTTAAAATTACCATGATATCTAGATAAATATGATGATTACAGTCTCTATATATTACTTTGATAAATTTATTTTAATTAATATAGATATTATTCTCAGATATTCCAATAGGAAGTGATATTTTGAAGATAATTTTGGGGTTGTGTTGAAGACAATAATATATCATAAATTGTATGAAAAATTTATCATATGAGAATTTCTTCAATAGAAAGTATAATTATTGGGTCTTGTAATTACATGAAAGAGATATATTTGGATACTTCAAAGATATAGGTTATCAAAAACATTCTCATACTAACAATTGTGATTATGATCTAGTGTTTTCATTGATTATTTGGATAATATTGATGATTTGTGGGAAATATCTCATGATAATAAAATCCACTAACCTAGTTAACTAAAAAAGGAGTTATGTTCCTTTAAAACATAAACAGGTAGAAACTTTCAATGTTCTAAAGAAAATGTTTTTCACTACACCAGGAATCATTATATATTATAATAGATAAGGTTTTGTCATATATAGAGAATTATAAAAGAAGGTATTAGAATGTGTACTCATGAAAAATGGCATGGTGATAATATATACCTCACATGAATCAATGATTCATTAGAAACATGACCCAAATCATGATTTGTAGATACAATTTGTAATATTTTTATTAAAAATATATATTCATTATATTAATGGGTAGTTGTTAGATACATATAACAATCAAAACACCTTGAAGAGTATATTAACATAGATAATGTTGAATATATTCCAAAAGTGAATATTGGATTTGAACAAATATTATTAATGCTCAATACATTACCAACCTATGAGAGATAACTAGGTAGTTGGTGAATTGAGTCAAAAGTATCATGCTATATTTTCTATAATGGGGATTTAAATGAACAAATAATTATGGATTTTAAAATAATGAACAATTGAATCATAAATAAAGGAAATTCTATACTTCTCAAATGACTATTAAAAAATCCATCCATGTGATTATTAATGAGGTGAGAAGTCAATATATATATATATTAAATAAGGTAAGGGATATTCAATATGAAATCATGACCAAGAATTAATGATAAGATTCAATCCCTGAATAAATGTCCCTTCAACACCATAAGATTCAATTGGATAAATTACATAACTCATCATTCCCTATCCATCAAAGAATTATAATAATATATATAGATATCAAAATAAATTTCTAGGGTGAAAACATATAGAGGGATATTTTGGACTATGTATCATTATTTTGGAATTACAATTCATAATGTCTAAATGTCAAAAATTCTAGGTAATTTTGATACCATTACCCATACCAGTATTGAAATGGTAAATCATAAGCATGTGTCTCTTAATAATGCTATCTATAAAATCTAAATACCATAATTATATTTTAGTAGTTCTCGATCACCATAAAAAGTCATTATATTTAATTATTTTTAGATAATATTTATCTCTTCACCAATATTACAAGATATATATTAGAGTGGTTGTAAAAATCCATGGAGTACCAATAAAATGGATTAAAATAAATATCAATTTAATATACAACACACACTCCAATTATATAATTGTAAGGAATATGGACATTATGCCAAAAAGTGACTGAGTCCAAGGGTTAATGACAACTATTAAGGATGAAGCCTCATATGCCTAAGAGAAAAATATAAGGTATAAACACAACTACAGATGTTTTTTATAATAATGAAGTGGTGATTGGTACACTTATCATCCACTCTATAATTGTAAATTTATTTAATTATTATTGTTCTACCCACTATTTTATATCTGAATAATATTTTATTTTTATCATGTCTCCACCCCTATTATTAGATATTATAATCTTAGTGAATAATCCTAATTATACTATAATTTCATCTTAATTATATAACACCTCAATGTTATAGGTTTTTCATATGCTCTTCTTGCATGTATTGTTATTCTCCTTATAGTCAGGTTTTATGGGATTATTGGAATGGACTATCTCTCTCTATATATATCCCATATCAATTAATATAAAATGTATGTCACATTTGATATAATAAATTATCTTATGATTATCTTTAAAAGTGATGATTAATATAAATTTATATATGAAATTAATTAAATTATATAGGTAATGTTACCCACTCATGAGAGATATGTTGCACAAATTATGGGGTAGAAATTCAACCATGAACATCAAACAATTATTTTGGAGTTTGTTAATGTATTTCAGAAAGAGTTCAATGGTCCTCCTATAAATCATAAATTTGAGTTCTAAATAGTACTTATACCTAGGGTAGTGGATATATAAATGGATCCAAATATAATGGAACAAATGTTTTTGTAGGTATTAATGAATCAAAATGTAGGAAATCCAGATAAGGGATTCATATTCCCTAGTGCTTCAATGTGGGGTGAACCAGTTATTTTTTATAAAACGAATATTTTGTCAATGTGTCTCTAGATTTATTATCGTGAAAATATCAAGAACTTGATCATGGACATTTATCATATACCCATAATTGAATAGTTGATCGATCAAATATAATTTTCTCAATACATCTCATATATTGACCATAAATTAGTATAATATCAATTAAGTATCTAGGATTAAGATATATCCAATAAAAAAAAATTGTATGCGGTATGTACACTGTGAATTTATAGTAATGTCATTTAGAGATTAAAATTCCCATGATATCCAGATAAATATGAAGATTACAGTCTCTATATATTACATGATCGATTTTTTTAATTAATATAGATTTTAATATCATATATTACAAGAGTAAGTGATATCATGAAGATAATTGTCAGGTTATGTTGAAGACAATAAGATATCATAAACTGTATGAAAAATTTAGCATATGAGAATTTCTTCTACAAAAAGTATCACTCTTGGGATTTGTAATTACATCAAAGAGATATATTTGGATACTCAAAATATATAGGTTATCAAAAAATTTCTCATACTAACCATTTTTATTATGATCTAGTGTTTTCATTTATTATTTGGATACTATTGATGATTTGTGGGAAATATCTCATGATAATCAAATCCACTAACTAAGTTAACTATAAAAGGAGTTATGTTCTTTTAGAAACTTGAACAGGTATAAAATTTCAAATTTCTAAAGAGAATGTTTTTCACTACACCTGGAATCATTATAATTTATAATAGATAAGGTTTTGTGATATATAGAGAAGTATAAAAGAAGTTATTAGAATGTGTAATCATGAAAAATGGCATGGTGATAATATATACCTCACATGAATCAACGATTCATGGGAAAAATTACCCAAATCATGATTTGTAGATACAATTTGGATCATTTTTATTGAAAATATATATTCATTATATTAAGGGTGAGTTATTAGATACATATAAAAATCAAAAAACCATGAAGTGTATATTCACATAGATAGTGTTGAATATATGCCAAAAGTGAATATTGGAGTTGAATAAATATTATTAATGCTCAATACATTACCAACCTATGAGAGATAACTAGGTACTTTGTGAATTAAGTCAAAGTTATGATGATATATTTACTATAATGGGGATTTAAATGAACAAATAATTATGGATTTAACGATGATGAACAATTGAATCATAAATAAAGGAGGGAAATCATATACTTCTCAAATGACAATTAAAAAATCCATATGTGTGATTAATTATGAGGTGAGAAGTGAACATATATATATATATACTAAATAAGGTAATGGATGTTCAATATGAAATCATGACCAAGAATTAATGATAAGATTCAATCACTGAATAAATTTCCCTTCAACACCATAAGTTTCAATTGGATAAATTATATAGCTCATAATTGCCTATCCATCCAAGAAGTATAATAATATATATAGATATCAAAGGAAATTTCTAGTGTGAATGCATAAAGAGGGATATTTTGGACTATATATCACTATTCTTGGAATTACAATTAGTAATGTCTAAATGTCAAAAATTCTAGGTAATTTTGATACCATTACCCATACCAGTATTGAACTGGGAAATCATAAGCATGTGTCTCTTAATAGGGCTATTAATAAAATCTAATGACCATAATTATATTTTGGTTGTTTTCGATCACCATAAAAAGTCATTATGTTTAATTATTATTAGAGAATATTTCTCTCTTGACCAATATTCCATGATATATATTAGAGCGGTTGTACAGCTCCATGGAGTACCAATATCAATTTTACAAGATCAAGATACAAGTTTATCATGTGGTTCAAAAGAATTATTCAATAAAGTATTGAAAATATGGTTGAGTTATAGAATTGTATATCATACTCATAAATATGAACAATATAAGGGGAACAATCATACCCTTAAATATACATCAAGTTCCAAATTTAGGGATTTTAATCATGGTTGGAATAGACACCCTACTTTGGGTCGAAATTTATGACAATAATATCTTTTACGCAACCATTCAAATTGATACATATGAATCCCTCTATGAAATTAGGTGTAGTACACCAACCTGTGAGGATTATGTTTCATGACGTTCACTATTGGGACTTGATCTATCTAAAATAGTATTTGAGATGGTTTTAATTTTTATGTAGTATATAAGGGTAGCTCAAATTAATGAAAAGGGTAAGTGGTTAATTATTATTGATAACTATTGTTCAAATTTAATGAAAATGTATTATATTAATTATCTCCTTGCAATAGGGTTATGATATTTTTAAATATAGTGATTTTTATCCCTAAAATGTTATTATGATTATGGAGTAACCATTATCTACCTCGTATCCCTATATTGAAAAAGGAATGAGTTGTTTGTTTGTACAAGCAGACTACCACATCCATCGGTAAAAAATTTCATAATCCATAACCACCTCAAATGACCAATAATAAGGACATATTAAATTAATATATTTGAAATTTATAATATAATTAATATTCTAGAGTGGTAAACAATTATTTAACATATTTCCCTTCCATATTTTGAAAAATGATAATGTTTCTCATGTGTATGTGTAGACTACCACCTCTATGAATGATGAATATAACTTATTAACATCACATACATATCATGTTTTAATAATATATTTAATAATTAAATATTATATTTATTATATTATTAATATTCTATATATTATGAAACAGTAACTAAGGAAAAAGTACTTGAAACACCAAACCGAAACATGCACAGAAAACTCAAAAGCTAACACAAAAATGTTAAATTTAACAGAGAATTATTAGAAATGGGTGAAAATAAATTATATTTAAAAGATATTTAGTTAGATAAATATAAAAACTAATCATTTTTTTAATATGTCTAAATATTTTATATAGATGTTATAGTTAGTCTTTAAAATGGAAGTCCAATGTAAGGGTTTATATTAGAAACTCACTATTAAAAAAATTATTTATGTTTAAATTTCCCATCCAAGAATCATATATTTTTTATCTATGAAAACACAAAAAGTTCCTTCTTTTTGGTTATATTGGGTTTGTTGATGTCATCTTATCAGTTCTTTCCCATTTTTCAAGAATGAGTTGAAAATAAATTTTATAATTGTCACCAACCTTATATATTCTTTTATACTAGGAATATATTTTTTCATATCCAAACTATTTATATTATTTTAATAATTTCCATTTCAATACATCATTGATTGTTTAAATTAATCGTAAACCATATTTATGTTTTTATAATTAATGGGGTCCTGTAACAGCCCGAGATTTTAAAAAAAAAATATTCTTTTTATTTTACTAATGTCTTGTGTTATACGCTACACCAAAAGGAGCTTGCACAACACGCATCCTTGACTTGCCTTGCATTACACGCAATCGCAACCTTCCTCGATAGCGTGTGTGGTACGTAATCCTGAGTTTCACGAAACAATGATATGCTATTAAAATATTATTAAAACTAGCCGTTATGAATAGTAATAACCACTTTTTAAATTTTAGAAATTTTAACTCTCAAAATGGACTTCATTTTTGGATTCGGAGTATCGAATTTAGCCTAAGGTGAAATTTTGGTACTTTTCGGATAACTTTCATATTCTGATGAATAGTGAAAATTACTAAATTATAATTAAAAACAACTTTTTTAATCGAAATAATTAATAGTGATAAATCATTAATTTGAGTGGTTTTAAAGTATATTTAGAATATATTTTTACAATTTAATACAATGTTGGTCATTGGATGTAATTTCACATTTAAACTAGACATAAACAAGTGTCAATCTTTTGATAGATATTATTTCTTAAAAACACGCTATTTGTTTTAACAGCGGGATTTAATTATAAAATTAATTAATGCAACTTTTATGTTATGAATTTGGTAAAATAGACTTCATTTTTGAATTCGGAATATGAAATATAGCTTGGGATAAAATTTTGGCATTGTTCTGAAAAACATCAATTTTTGATGAATAGTGAAACTACTAAGTGGTAGGTTAAAAACTGAATTTTGCATAAAACTTAATTTTACCGCTTCTGTGAATGGAATTTCAAAAATCCGAGAGACACGGTTAATATCAAGGACTAAAATGTGGTTCAATGAGATGAAAATAATTTTTTGGTGAATAGTAACTTTTTACTTTTTTTACCACGGTTAATAGTAAATAGGGTAACTAAGGGTAAATATGATATTAATATTACCCTAACACATGTCCTAATTCTATTGGACAAGTGTAATTCGACCAAAAACAAACTTAGGAATAAAATATGACCATTTAGGCCCACTTGGATTAGATTTGGACATTTATTATTAATTTATTTAAAGAAGGGTTAAAATAGTTAAAATCAAAGTTTAATAAGTAAATCATTTTTAATATGGGGTTATACATAAGATAAATTCGACTATAAATATTCATTAGAAAGCTAAAAAGATTTCCTACATGATGGTAGTTTATTTGTAATTTTTAGACATCAAATAATATAATTTATTTATGACACAAAGATGATGCAGTAATTATCTTATTAATGAAATATTGACATAATTGATAATATAAATACCAAAATAAATGTAATTTAAGACTTTTTATGAATTCCACTAATTTTCTAGGTTACTATGATATATTAGTGTTGATTTAATCAACTTGGATCGAACATATAATTCTGTTATGACTTTCACAAAAATCATATATCAAATAGTGTCAAAATTGACACAAAATAGTTTTTAAATAAAATATTATATTATTAATTGTTATTTTATTCCTAAAAATCTAAGGTTCGGCCAAATGACTTAGATAAGGATATATGTATTACTAATATACAATTTGGGGTTCGTTTGGCATGTTATAGTAAGTTTATTAACCATATAGTGAAAGAAAACAAAAAGACACTGTAAAAGTTAAATTATTTAACTTAGAGTTAAATCTAATTGATAAGGTTCAAATAATACCCTAAACTTGTATAAATCCTATTGGTTGATAGGATTTCGACCCATCCCCACTTTAGCTTCGAAATAAGACCCTTTGGAACCATTATAAACCGATTTTGACTTTAATATAAAATAATATTTTGAGATATTCCTAAGGTGCCCCTCTCCTCCCCTATAAAAGGACACCTCCTCCCCCTCCTCCTCACACCACTTTGAGCACTCAAGCTCGGCCAAACCCTGCCAATTTCTCCTCTCCACTTCCCTAGCAACATCCTAGAGGTTCTGGTCTTCCTCCAAGACCAATTTTAGTGCCCTAAGAGGAGGTCTCAAAGAGGCACTTCAAAGAAGAGGTAATTACCGTTACCAATTCTTTCATCTTTATTTCTTCTTCCACTTCTTCTTCTTAGGTTGTTTCATTATGAAGTAATAACATCAGTATCATTCATATACTGATATGTTATTATAAGTATGAAACAAACCTATTTCACCATCTATCCATCCTACGGAAAAAGAAATCACCGCGCGTGCGTACGTACGGAATACCGTCTCCACGCCGTGGTGTAATCTATTTTCCACCACCACCTTACATGGATGGGTATAATGGTGTAAAGAATAACTATACATAGTTATTACAACATCATATTGATTCTGATATATTGTATAATCCACTCCAATTCAATTCAATATTTATAGAAATGATATCATCGCTCGTGCGTATGTACGGAATACCGTCTCCACGACGCGATGAGATTCATTCTCCATGTTAACCATTTAAGAATGATTATAATGTATATATAAGAAATAATAAGGAAATATATGAAATTATAAAGCTACTGGATTTATGTATATATATACATATGTATGTCATCTACTTACTTCCATTTCAAGACAATAAGGAAAGAAAAACAGCGTTCATGCGTACGTACGGACTACCGTCTCCATGAACGGTGTTTTTCATTTTATTTATCTACCTATTATATATATATATATACTGAATATATATGATATATAAATCATATTTTATATTCTGGAAGTAAGTAAATCATGATATATGTAATAATGATGTCAAGAACAACAAGTCAAAACACCTACGATAAATGAAACAATTTTACCCAAAACGCTTCTTTAACATGGAATTTACAAAAGAACGGGTAATATAATAAGTGAACCATATATGATATCATAACAATGAATATGATTCTGTAATAAGTCAATAACATGATTTAAATCATTATACAGGAGGTTCGGACAGTTACAAAGCAAGTCGGACCTAAGGTAAGGGAAATATCACAATCTCATTTTTATCCGAGATTGTTTATTCGTAAGTATTTACTGGGGTGTATTTTATCATCCACATCCATGTTTACTCAATATGTAATATTATTTCCATCCACCTAAAATTTTTTAAATCCATTTTTACCCTTCGGTGAGTTTTTAGTAATACGTATGAAAGGAATCTTTTGTCGTTTTTCGTACGAGGTACTTTTTGACTTTTCCGACAAAAGTACGAAGAATGTTTTTTTTAACTTATACGGCACGAACGGATTTCTACTGTTTTATAAAGCCTTATTTTCATGAAGCTTCCTCTAAAAGATTTCATGACTATTTTCAATAAAATCTCTTTCTTTTAAAATTGCATGATGTTTTGTGAAAAGAAATTGATTTTGAAGAAGAAAGGATATTTTCCTCAAGAATTCAATTCAAGTGTTTTATCAAAATTATTTTCCATCTAAGATAATAAAGGGTTCTGTTTCTATCCATATTTTTACATTGATTTGACTATGTTGTGATGGAATTATGTTTATGAATTCCTTTATCTTATATGAATTGATTTATGATGTCATGATGTTTCAAGAATCCCATTTTTGTTACATGTGTTATGCGATGATGTATGTTTTATGATTATGTGGCACACATAAGAAAGGATTCATTATAAGATGGGTGGGACCTATATCTCCCTCCAATGCATTGGGTAAAGATTTTATATCTCATGAGATAGACATGGCTGGAACGGAAGGTTATTTCGGTTCAGTGATACAGGACTGAAACGAGGAGTGAACTCGGTTCAGAAAGGGACTTTGTCCACTAAGATAGTCTTGGCAATGAGTCATGACTAACAAGAAATGATTTTCCATGATTATGTGTGCATGCCACAAAGTTTCAAGTTTTATGTTATGATTATGGGGATCTCATTTTCAATTCTATGATTTATCCCATGTTATGATATTATGAGCTCTTTTGCAGGTCAAGATTTCCAAAAGCTACGGTCTTATGTATATGATGTGATTGATATTTCTTTTGTTTACCCTTACTGAGCATTTGAGCTCACCTTTTATTGTTTTTCTTTCCCCAGGATATAAAGAAAGGTTTTAGGTAAAAAAAGGGGAAGATCATTATGGGAGATATTGAAGATCTTTCACCACGTTTAGAAGATTACGTTCCGAGTTTCCAAAGACACTAAACTATTACGATCCTTGTGTGTGTGTTTTTGTTATGTACTAAGTATTCCGCAAAAGTAATGTAATGTCCATGTACGATAAGCTTCGGGTCATTATAGTTGGTATCAGAGGAAAGGTTTAGTCAACCTTTGGAAACTAGGATGCGAGAACTTTAGTGAGATCCCTAGATATATTTCTAAGGTATGTCTAGGGATGTCCCTAGGGATAAGTATACATATAGGTTATAGTAATAGAATTACGCTAACGATCATAGAATTAAACCTAAGATGTTGGATATTGAATGTACTCCCCCTTTATTATGTTGTTTTCCCTAGCATGATTTTTGCCTCTCACACTATTCTTTTTGGGTTTTAGACGATGGCTGGAACCCGAAGGAATCGTGTTGATCAATGCAATGGACAATGCAATGATTGCCCTCCTGAACAAACAAATGTTATGGGAGATGGAGTGAAAAATCTTATTGCTATACTTACACAAGCTATGAATCATTCTGGACTTCCAAATGAGCAGAGAAGGGAACAATATTCTATTGAGTCCTTCATGAGGCAACGTCCACCTTCTTTCAGTGGGTCTACTGATCCATTAGTTGCTGAAAAATGGATTAGTACTACTGAAAAGATATTTTCAGTTCTTCAATGTTCTGAACATGATAAAGTCATCTTATCAGTATATCGTTTGGAAGGTGAAGCTGATCAATGGTGGAATCTTATCAAGAATACGAGGCCAAGAGATGAAATTGAGTCCATGGAATGGGACGATTTCAAGAACTTGTTTTTCAGTATGTACTTCCCTCGAATTCTTCGAACAAAGATGGAGAAAGAGTTTCTTGAACTGAAGCAAAGGGACGATGAATCTGTTGGTACCTATGAAGCAAATTTTACAAGACTTGCAAGGTATGCTTCTGGAATTATCATCCAACCTGAAAGTAAAGTTGATCGATTTTTCAGTGGCTTAAAACCAAGTCTTCGAAGGGCATTAGCTATAAGAGACTTCAGTAGCTATGAAAAAATTGTGCGTTGTGCTATCAAGGTAGAAATGGAAGTTGGTGTTACATATCCATCTCATGGTTTTGACAAGAAACGAAAGATGGAGTTCAAGGAGAAATCTCAGAATAATGATGAAAAGAAGATGAATGTTTCCTTATGCACAAAGTGTGGGAAGAAGCATGGTGGAGATTGTCTTAAAGGGACTAGAAAATGTTTTAAGTGTGGAAAAGAAGGTCATCGAGCAGCTGAGTGTCGAAGTAATGGAAAAAGGGTTTCTAATGATGTGAATAAAGCAAACACTGCAGAAAACGCACCGCCAACACTTCAATGCTTCAAGTGCAAGGAAATGGGGCATTATGCTAATAATTGCCCTAATCCAAGGGTTAGTGATGATCAACATGAGAAACCACTGAAGGCAAAGGACAAAGGGAAATCACATGCGATCACTATTGGCAATGTTGAATATGACAACGATGTGGTGGAATGATTAAGTGTTTATGTAATGGGATTCCAAAATAATGTTGTATCATTGAGTATTGCAATATTTATTGATGTGGTATTCAAAGTGATTGAGATATTTTTTTTTTGGGAAATAAGATGATATGCGCATAATGAAGACGAGAAAACGAAATGTTTAATAGTATTCATGAGCTCATGATTGATATAAGGACTAAGTGATATCATGGTTTGAGTATATAGAATTTTGAGGATTTTGGTATGTGGAAAGTGTTAACTTTTAACTGCACACATGTTTTCACTAAGGTATTCAAGAGAATACACGATTAAGGACTTTGAATGTTTGGAATGTGACCAACAAGACATATCTTATGATATGTGGGGATCAACGACAGTATTAAATCTCTGGTACTCGTTGTCACTATATTATGAGAGTGGACTGCAGTATTATGTATAAGCCTAAAGATTAGACTGGATTATGTTGGACATAAGTTAGTATTGTTTAAGGATAGAAGATTTTTGATATTATTGATGGGATGTTATAGTAACGTAGTTTTAGAAAAAGGACAACCTGCAGGACGGGCGACAGCCCATCGCTTCGGACAAGGCTGTAGGAATCAAACCCACAACCAAAGTGCGACTGGCCTTTATCGCCTACCACTGACCTACAGGAAGTCCCTGTTTAGTAGAAACTAGTGTTATTATATTAAGCAGTATGATATATGAAGTATAAGTCCATTTTAGGAACCATATGTGATTAATCTCACTATAGAATGACTTATGTATATTTAATAACTTTTTCTAACCTTTTGTTTGAGACAGATGGAATGACCCATCATTCTATCACATAATCTGCTAACACTTCACAAATAACAAATTCAACTTCATTTATTTAAGATATGAAGTAGAAATTGTTCAAGGCATGAACAAAAGTGAGATTGTACCAAAATAAAGTAAGTATTTATTTTAAGCAAATTTTCAACTTTAGGGAAATGATCTTGAAAACCAAAAATGTTGTCCTAGTGATCTTATACCTGATGAATCAGATGGTACCTTATATCATCACAAATCTATGGATTTGTGATTACTGGCTTTTCCATAGCCATGTTCACTACCACTCTCCATCAGAACATGATGGTTAGATTTCTCTTCCATATCCATATTTTCACCTATGTGGAAACCCAGTGATTAGTTTATTTGGGTAATCGTTACATTTCATACTTTAGTTTTTAAAAGCCAAGTTTTGGTATTCCCTTTTACGATGTGGGTTTCTATTAAAGAAACTTTCAAATAGTAAACCATTTATAACCCCGACGAATTTCGAGGGCGAAATTCATTTTAAGGGGGGTAGAATGTAACAGCCCGAGATTTTATAAAAAAAAATATTCTTTTTATTTTACTAATGTCTTGTGTTATACGCTACACCAAAAGGATCTTGCACAACACGCATCCTTGACTTGCCTTGCATTACACGCAATCGCAACCTTCCTCGATAGCGTGTGTGGTACGTAATCCTGAGTTTCACGAAACAATGATATGCTATTAAAATATTATTAAAACTAGCCGTTATGAATAGTAATAACAACTTTTTAAATTTTAGAAATTTTAACTCTCAAAATGGACTTCATTTTTGGATTCGGAGTATCGAATTTAGCCTAAGGTGAAATTTTGGTACTTTTCGGATAACTTTCATATTCTGATGAATAGTGAAAATTACTAAATTATAATTAAAAACAACTTTTTTAATCGAAATAATTAATAGTGATAAATCATTAATTTGAGTGGTTTTAAAGTATATTTAGAATATATTTTTACAATTTAATACAATGTTGGTCATTGGATGTAATTTCACATTTAAACTAGACATAAACAAGTGTCAATCTTTTGATAGATATTGTTTCTTAAAAACACGCTATTTGTTTTAACAGCGGGATTTAATTATAAAATTAATTAATGCAACTTTTATGTTATGAATTTGGTAAAATAGACTTCATTTTTGAATTCGGAATATGAAATATAGCTTGGGATGAAATTTTGGCATTGTTCTGAAAAACATCAATTTTTGATGAATAGTGAAACTACTAAGTGGTAGGTTAAAAACTAAATTTTGCATAAAACTTAATTTTACCGCTTCTGTGAATGGAATTTCGAAAATCCGAGAGACACGGTTAATATCAAGGACTAAAATGTGGTTCAATGAGATGAAAATAATTTTTTGGTGAATAGTAACTTTTTACTTTTTTTACCACGGTTAATAGTAAATAGGGTAACTAAGGGTAAATATGATATTAATATTACCCTAACACATGTCCTAATTCTATTGGACAAGTGTAATTCGACCAAAAACAAACATAGGAATAAAATATGACCATTTAGGCCCACTTGGATTAGATTTGGACATTTATTATTAATTTATTTAAAGAAGGGTTAAAATAGTTAAAATCAAAGTTTAATAAGTAAATCATTTTTAATATGGGGTTATACATAAGAAAAATTCGACTATAAATATTCATTAGAAAGCTAAAAAGATTTCATACATGATGGTATTTTATTTGTAATTTTTAGACATCAAATAATATAATTTAGTTATGACACAAAGATGATGCAGTAATTATCTTATTAATGAAATATTGACATAATTGATAATATAAATACAAATATAAATGTAATTTAAGACTTTTTATGAATTCCACTAATTTTCTAGGTTACTATGATATATTAGTGTTCATGTAATCAACTGTTTTCGAACATATAATTCTTTTATGACTTTCACAAAAATCATATATCAAATAGTGTCAAAATTGACACAAAATAGTTTGTAAATCAAATATTATATTATTAATTGTTATTTTATTCCTAAAAATCTAAGGTTCGGCCAAATGACTTAGATAAGGATATATGTATTAATAATATACAATTTGGGGTTCGTTTGGCATGTTATAGTAAGTTTATTAACCATATAGTGAAAGAAAACAAAAAGACACGGTAAAAGTTAAATTATTTAACTTAGAGTTAAATCTAATTGATAAGGTTAACATAATACCCTAAACTTGTCTAAATACTATTGGTTGATAGGATTGCGACCCATCCCCACTTTAGCTTCGAAATAAGACCCTTTGGAACCATTATAAACCGATTTTGACTTTAATATAAAATAATATTTTGAGATATTCCTAAGGTGCCCCTCTCCTCCCCTATAAAAGGACACCTCCTCCCCCTCCTCCTCACACCAATTTGAGCACTCAAGCTCGGCCAACCACTGCCAATTTCTCCTCTCCACTTCCCTAGCAACATCCTAGAGGTTCTGGTCTTCCTCCAAGACCAATTTTAGTGCCCTAAGAGGAGGTCTCAAAAAGGCACTTCAAAGAAGAGGTAATTACCGTTACCAATTCTTTCATCTTTATTTCTTCTTCCACTTCTTCTTCTTAGGTTGTTTCATTATGAAGTAATAACATCAGTATCATTAATATACTGATATGTTATTATAAGTATGAAACAAACCTATTTCACCATCTATCCATCCTACGGAAAAAGAAATCACCGCGCGTGCGTACGTACGGAATACCGTCTCCACGCCGTGGTGTAATCTATTTTCCACCACCACCTTACATGGATGGGTATAATGGTGTAAAGAATAACTATACATAGTTATTACAACATCATATTGATTCTGATATATTGTATAATCCACTCCAATTCAATTCAATATTTATAGAAATGATATCATCGCTCGTGCGTACGTACGGAATACCGTCTCCACGACGCGATGAGATTCATTCTCCATGTTAACCATTTAAGAATGATTATAATGTATATATAAGAAATAATAATGAAATATATGACATTATAAAGCTACTGGATTTATGTATATATATACATATGTATGTCATCTACTTACTTCCATTTCAAGACAATAAGGAAAGGAAAACAGCGTTCATGCGTACGTACGGACTACCGTCTCCATGAACGGTGT
Source organism: Viscum album (assembly GCA_963277665.1). Taxonomy (NCBI): domain Eukaryota; kingdom Viridiplantae; phylum Streptophyta; class Magnoliopsida; order Santalales; family Viscaceae; genus Viscum; species Viscum album. Next base: position 671,084,442 of record OY728129.1, read on the forward strand.
TTTTCATTTTATTTATCTACCTATTATATATATATATATATATACTGAATATATATGATATATAAATCATATTTTATATTCTGTAAGTAAGTAAATCATGATATATGTAATAATGATGTCAAGAACAACATGTCAAAACACCTACGATAAATGAAACGATTTTACCCAAAACGCTTCTTTAACATGGAATTTACAAAAGAACGGGTAATATAATAAGTGAACCATATATGATATCATAACAATGAATATGATTCTGTAATAAGTCAATAACATGATTTAAATCATTATATAGGAGGTTCAGACAGTTACAAAGCAAGTCGGACCTAAGGTAAGGGAAATATCACAATCTCATTTTTATCCGAGATTGTTTATTCGTAAGTATTTACTGGGGTGTATTTTATCATCCACATCCATGTTTACTCAATATGTAATATTATTTCCATCCACCTAAAATTTTTTAAATCCATTTTTTCCCTTCGGTGAGTTTTTAGTAATACGTAAGAAAGGAATCTTTTGTCGTTTTTCGTACGAGGTACTTTTTGACTTTTCTGACAAAAGTACGAAGAATGTTTTTTTTAACTTATACGGCACGAACGGATTTCAACTGTTTTATAAAGCCTTATTTTCATGAAGCTTCCTCTAAAAGATTTCATGACTATTTTCAATAAAATCTCTTTCTTTTAAAATTGCATGATGTTTTGTGAAAAGAAATTGATTTTGAAGAAGAAAGGATATTTTCCTCAAGAATTCAATTCAAGTGTTTTATCAAAATTATTTTCCATCTAAGATAATAAAGGGTTCTGTTTCTATCCATATTTTTACATTGATTTGACTATGTTGTGATGGAATTATGTTTATTAATTCCTTTATCTTATATGAATTGATTTATGATGTCATGATGTTTCAAGAATCCCATTTTTGTTACATGTGTTATGCGATGATGTATGTTTTATGATTATGTGGCACACATAAGAAAGGATTCATTATAAGATGGGTGGGACCTATATCTCCCTCCAATGCATTGGGTAAAGATTTTATATCTCATGAGATAGACATGGCTGGAACGGAAGGTTATTTCGGTTCAGTGATACAGGACTGAAACGAGGAGTGAACTCGGTTCAGAAAGGGACTTTGTCCACTAAGATAGTCTTGGCAATGAGTCATGACTAACAAGAAATGATTTTCCATGATTATGTGTGCATGCCACAAAGTTTCAAGTTTTATGTTATGATTATGGGGATCTCATTTTCAATTCTATGATTTATCCCATGTTATGATATTATGAGCTCTTTTGCAGGTCAAGATTTCCAAAAGCTACGTTCTTATGTATATGATGTGATTGATATTTCTTTTGTTTACCCTTACTGAGCATTTGAGCTCACCCTTTTTTGTTTTTCTTTCCCCAGGATATAAAGAAAGGTTTTAGGTAAAAAAAAGGGGAAGATCATTATGGGAGATATTGAAGATCTTTCACCACGTTTAGAAGATTACGTTCCGAGTTTCCAAAGACACTAAACTATTACGATCCTTGTGTGTGTGTTTTTGTTATGTACTAAGTATTCCGCAAAAGTAATGTAATGTCCATGTACGATAAGCTTCGGGTCATTATAGGTCCTATTAAACATTTCTTATACGGATTGTTTTTTACTCTCGTGACAAATGTGTAAAAAGAAGGTTTTTTAATGATTATCACTTTATATCATTATATCATCATCATGAACAATATTTATTAGTAATATTTATTTTAAATATTTCATGATTTTTAAAATAAAATCGCATTTCAATTTTTTAAAGATTTTTTTTTATTTTTCCATGATTTCAAAAGGAAATGGTATTTATTCTAATTTTTGAAGAATATTTATAATTATTTAATAAATGATTTCTCATATTTGTAAAAATATTTTATTGATTGTTAAGATTAATTGGGGATATAAAATATTGATTCATTCTATCTTATTAATCTATATGTAATATAATAATGTTTTAAAAAAATCATGAAATCTATTTGTCTCCACATGTTAATTAAGCTATGAATGAATAATGAATGTTTTATTTCTAGAATAGAATACATATATATGGTATTTATTATGTTATGGTTGTTCCTGAATTATATATTTCTCTAATACATTGGATAATGATATATATTATTAGATGATTTGAAATGGGTATTAAACCCAACCCGTTAAAGCCTTATTTCAATTAAGTGGTTATTGGGATCATAATTATATAGGTATACAATGGCTTTAGAAATGACTTGTTACTCATGATCTAACATTTCTAGGACTGAGGAGAAAACTCCATATATTAAGGTAATTTGATTCATATGTAATTATGGTATTACAAATGAGAATGGAAAAAGGAGATGATTTCTTATGATTTTTTATATGCCATACTTTGATGTTAATTACTTTTGACTATGTTGTGATCATATGAATCAGGTTTTAGAATTGTTCTTTTCACACTTATATGGTGACTTTATTTTTTTATTTCCAATGACATATTACATGACTCATTATTGTTGAACTATGACTGATAGGAAAATCCTTATTATATGTTATGGTCATGTTCTTATACCCTTATGCTAATCATATTCTCACACATGAACTTTGATTGTTATATCCTATATTTATCATTTCTAAGAATCTAATCTCACTATTTCTTATGTTTCCATTTTCAATGTTTATGAAGAGAGGTATCAATTAGGTAAAATCTATATGGGAACCATATTTGAAGAATTATAATGGGATAAGTTGCCTATTTTTCTTGAATTGTTTTCATTATCCATGTATTCTCCAATGACAGTAAACCATTACATTCCATGGAGGTGAATTATTGTTAGTTGTTTTATATTTTCCTCTATAATGATAAAATATTAATGTATCATATGATCATGATACTTTATAATTAAATATAAATAATGAGTTTATATTATCGTACCAGATTCCAATTGTCAAGAGTAGTGATATATTCTTATAGCCTTCTAAGAAAAATATTATTATATTTCAACACTAATCACCCAAAAATGATTATTCATATGGTCTTACTAAGTGAATTACCCATGTCCAGCGGTGGCTCATTCACATTCCTTAATTAACACATGTTTCCCTGGGTCTATGTGATTCCTATAACTCGTCATGTAAAAATATTAATACTCCTCATCTATAGAGGAAAGATGATATAACCCAGGAGGTCCTCACCATTGTTCATATTCTAGAAACTCTATATCTCCTCCAAATATTATTAAACATAAAATCTGTCCTCATGTGAATAAAAGTTTCTAGTTTTGAGTTACCCCTGTGGTATATCCTATATAATCCTTCACTATATCTGTAAATCAATGCAAAATTGATATTATCCCTACAAAAGAAAATATGAATATGTCTATTGAAATCCTACCTAGGGAATTTCCAATAAATTTCACCCATTTAGAAACATCTCACATTAAGAAGAAGACTACATCAAAAAAATAGACTCATAGTTCCTTCCGTTTGATAATTGATCTTCTCTAGTAAGGAAACTCTCAAGGAATGTTATCGAACAATATCCCATTTTAATTATCCATATCATATGGGAACTGATGCCCTATATTGTCATTAATCATTGGTTTCACACTAAGAAGAAAAATAATAATGGGAATCAGAAACCAAACTGCAACATATCATTCAATTGTGGTGAATCCCCTTACCATCATGAGGAAGAAAATGAAATATTTACTAGAATATATATTATGTCAGTTAATTTCATAATAATTCTGAATTATTCTAATAAATTATATAATTTATAAGTGAGGGATGATGAAATTTATACCATATAAATGGTTAATTATAAATATTATGTTTGATGAACCCATATCCAGATACATGATCAGGAAAAGGGATATATGCCAAATACCCAGTTAACAACAATTCAACATGCCTCAGCTAAATAGAATGGGAAGTGTTTTTCTATATCTACTTCTAACACACATCTTTAGGGCATTTAATATATTTTCACTATCGAAATATAGCCAAATTTTAAGTCTAGACTGGATGATTTTAAGTGACTCAATCCAAAAATTCTTAGAGGAGATGTTTTTGTTGAGTATAATTCTTGAGTTGGAGCTAATGACACCACTTTAATACAGATCCAACTAGAATGGACTTATAAACCAAAAATAGAACAATCTAACCATATGACTGGTTATTGATAATAGACACAGGTTTATCTAAACCTAATGGGCAATGAATACCAAGACATCCATTCATTTAAAAAATGAAATGAAAATTTTTGGTAGCTTACTAAGCCCCACCATTCTTTGATATAAATAGAAAACAATGGAAAACTAAGCATAATAGGTTCCTCCCATTTCTTGAAATAGGGAATCATCCCAGAAATAATTGCATCCTGAGATCCTTGAACCTATTATGCCCCTTATGAGATGATTAATATAAAGATACTTGTTCTTTATTACACTTTTAGTGGATGTTGTATCCTAATTTGGTGGACATCACTCCACCAACATTTAATTTTTCGAATCCCAGATTCCACATATTAAATGGAATGGATAACCTAAAGTATAATCTGAGACATTTTATTTCTTGGTATTTCCCTATGATAAAATAATCGATTAATAAGACTAAATGATATTATGTTGTTCCATTTATAAATTGGAAGACTGTGATATGGCTTCTATAAAAATTTCTATATTGCTTTTGGTTAAACAAGAATAATATACATTCATATTATATCCTTTTATATGATTATTCAACAAATTTAATAAGATTAAATGCCCCTTAACTATTAATTATAAGATCATAATCTTTTTTTCTTGAATAAAACATTAGCATTCCACAAGATTAGGAAATAACCAAAAATAAATCAATAGAAAAGAGTTAAAATAATAATTGTAATATAATATTATAACTATGTGTAACAAATATATGAATTCAAGCCATATCATATTTCATGGAAAACTACTAGTACCATCATGTCCTAGGTTATCTAGAATCAACACATGCTTCTTATATCACAACAGATCATGAATACCCACATGTCTCCCATATCAAAAAGAATCATGCATCCTTACATATTTTAAATAGTAGATCAAGGAAATAATATCTATTCCCATAAATATATCATGCGATGTAATTATTTTAACAATGAATTAGTGGGATAAATTATTCCATTTCCACACATCACATAATAAAAAACATACATATGTGTCCCAAAATATCAAAACAAATTCATCATATTATACCCCATAGATAATAAAAAGTTTATCTAAATAGATCATTATAAAAATAGGAAAATAGACAAATAAATTATAAAAAAAAATTCATTTAATCACATCCCTTGTAAAACATAACAATCCTTAAATGATAATGACATAGATAAAAACACATTAAAATATCATTTGAACTCATTAGAAATATAAAAAGTATCATTTCCTATTGATAAAATTTTAACTAGAAATTAAAATAATATACATAAAATCCATTTCATTAAAAAAATATGAAAAATTGAAAATTAATCGTAAAATAAAATAATGTCTATGATGGTGGAAAATCCATTCATGTTATGTGCGTTAACCGAATGCATTCCATTCACACTTTTCTAAATGTATCAAAAAAATTATTCATAAACCATTTTAAAACAATCATTTTAAAACTTTTGTAAATAAATTTTAAGGTATGTAAAATTATACATTTAATATATTTCATGCATAGGTATTTACATACATATTTTTCCGAAATTTTATGGACCTGGAAGAAACAGTTTGTAAACAAAGAGGAAATAAGGTAGTATTTTATTAAAACAAAATTAATGGGAAATTATAATTACAATATTGAAAAAATAGAACTAATTAATTAAAATTATAACAATAATTATAAAATAATAAAATATAAGGGATTTAAATTTTATGATAAATCAAATTTTCATAAATGGAAATTTTTCATAGAAAATATCTGAATGAAATAAGATTTTAATATAATCCCTTATCACTTTGATAACTTTTCAATCACAACACCAATGAAATAAATGACTAAAAAAATTAAATATTATTAATATAAATGTATTCATGATAAAATATATTAATGTTTTAGTAGATAAACCACATAAAATAAAATATTTTCATAACATAACATATGCTATAATGGAGACAACTTGAGATGATAAACTATTGCCTCTAGTTTTTTATTTTTCTTATATGTGTTTGGACACCCATTATAATACAAATAGATTTATTATAATCTAATAAAGAAGCATATTATTATATATATTAAAATTTATGATTTACTTATAAAATTATATCATGGGATTATTCATAATTATTTATTAAAATCACTCATACGAGTTATGATTGCTTCATTTTTTAATCATGTTTTGGTTTATCAGTCTATGTTTGTGCACTTTGATCACGGTTAATTGTTATGATTTTTCTCAAAAAATAATTTGATCATATTTAATCATTATATAAACTATTATAACTATTAATATAATGTGGTGATGAAAAATTAATCATATCACTTCATAGAGACGATAGTCCTTACATATGCACAAGTGATGTTTCAAAGTTTCTATGGATAGAAAAAAATAAAATCAAATAATAATTAAAATGTAAATGACTATATTAATATAATGGTAATAATTTATATTCATTAAATTCATCATTATAACAATCATAGTTATGAGGTTATAAAAAATGAAATGCATCACTTTGTGGAGCTGGTAGTGCAGTCATACATGTGATCAATGTTTTATTTTCACATTAGATAGAAAGAAGGTTCATAATAATTATTCCATAATCATAGTAAAAATTTACTATATTAAATATAAAAAAAATTAATAATATTAGAATGTATACCCTAAATTTATAGCAGGTATAAAATTAAATAAAATTAAATGTACTAGGTAAATATTAAAACACCTATATAGAGAAACATTATTTAGATTTCACATTAATCATTTCAAGGATCATATTTTTGAAAGTAAATTATATATAAGATGTAAGGAAGGGAGATATGAAATAATTTGGGTTGGTATTGGAATATATATAAGGATCAACATTTATTTGTAAGGGTGAATATGATGTTTCTATATATAAGTGAGAGAAATGACATACATTGAATTATATAATAGATTATAAAAAATATATATCATAATCATGTAATGTGGCACCATAAAGACCAAAATTAAAATACAAGATTATATAGTGTGTGTATATACACTCAAATAGACACATTTGTAAAAAAATTATATATTTATGTCTCTATCACATCATTAAAAAAAATTATACCCATTTTTCCCTTAACCATCATAGCATAAATATTTACCATGATAATTAAATTATATCACTAAAAATAAAAGAGTAATTTTATTTATTTACAAATGATTATTAAAAATTTTGAACACATTTTATCATATTAAATTTTTATATGTTGAATAGGTTACTTTTAATATAATAACTTAATTAAAAATGGTTTTATGTAAAATACATGATTAGTAATAAAATCCATTTATCATTGAAATCAAGGAAAAATATAGTTTATAATAATATTTTTAAATTTTTAAAAACAAAGATGGTTTTTATACTTTTTAAAAAATAAAAAACCGGATTAAACCTTCCAGAAAACAATTAAATGTAAAGAACCCAAAATATTTTTTATACCGAATGAAATATAATATATCTTCAAAAAAGATAAACTTCAGTTCCTAAATTCAAAATAATATTTTAAAATAAAATATTTATCACCATAAAAATATATTGGTCTAAAATAAATCATTGAATATAATAAATTCAATTTATTGAGTAATTGTAATGGTTTACCCCCTTTTACTCCTATTTTACCATTTTTACCCATACATAAGTGAAAAATATTTATCAAGGTTACTATTCATAATAGCCAAGAATTAAGTTAACCATATTAAATTATATAAATTATGGTAATTAAAAATATTTAATACATTTAAAAAAAATAAATTTCTATATGTGGTATAAATTAATTATAAAATAATCACATAAAACTCAATAAAAATGTTTTTTGAAACAAATTTATTTTTAAGAAAAAAACTATATTTATTCTTAATCCATTCATTGTAAAACCCATTATATGAAAATTAAGGCATTTGGAAGAATGTATATTCCATAAATTTAATTAAAATAATTCATCAAAATAAATTAATATAATATGTTATGATAATACCACATTATGTGAATAAAAACAGTTTTTCGGAAAAGATCTCTTTTACATTCAAATAAATTTATTTTCATTTTTGAAAAATGTATATCCAATGAATTTATTTTATAAAATTGTGAGAAATAATTTATGATTTTATACTTAGTCTCGTGAATAAATTCCAATCAAATGAATAGATGATACCTATAACATTAAATAGTAATATGTTAATTGTAACACCCCAAGATTTCATAGTGTGTTACTTCTTCAAAATAATTCAATAACTTTCACTACATGCAACACCAAGTTCAAGCACACCATGACTTACCAAACAATCCATTCAAAAGAGGTTATGAATAGTATTAGATAAATTTTAATGTTTATATAATCCTTATAATTTTAGAATCCATATTATGAGTTTCTTAGATATAATGCAAGAACAAATTCATTTTCAGTATTGCACTTTTAGCAACTTTAATAGTGAACCCTTTTTAAATACTATATTTTAATCTTTTTGACTAAATGGGGACATCAAAAATTTAAAATGAAACATCCCAAGCTTCTACGGTACGCTTCTCTTTGAATAATGTGATAGCGTGTGTTGTACGCAACACCGAGTTCTAACAACCAATTAAACTAGCCGTTATGAATAGTAATAACTACTTTTTGAAATTATATATATTTTATATTTCAAAATGGACTTCATTTTTGGATTCATAATATCAAAATTATCCTAGGGTGAAATTTTGGTACTTTTCAGATAACTTTTATATTTTGATGAATAGTGAAAATTACTAAATATTAATTAAAAACAACTTTTTTAATCAAAATAATTAAAATTGATAAATTATGAATTTGAGTGGTTTTAAAGTATATTTAGAATATATTTTTACCATTTAATATAATGTTGGTTTTTAGACATAATTTTACAATTAAACCGAACATAAACAAGTGTCAATCTTTTGATAGTTATTATCTCTTAAAAACACGCTTTTTGTTTTGAAAGCGGGAATTAATTTTAAATTAATTTCTGCCACTTCTGTGTTTTGAATTTAGGAAAATGGATTCCATATTTTGAATCAGGATGTTCAAATTGTGTAAATAGGTAACTTTTATTTTTAGACATTTTGAATAATTACTGCGGTAAATATTTTATTTACCATGGTTAAGGGTAAATCCGGTAAATAAGGGTTAAAAAAATAATATTATAATAATACTAAATTACCCTAAAACGTGTCTTAACCCTATTGGTTGATACATGGTAGACCATGGGCATCTTTGTGTCAATTTTGGGACCCCATGGATCCACTTGTAAGTGATAATGACACTTTATTTTAATTAAGTCAAAATGAATACAAAAATGACACAAGCATATATCTTTTAGCAAAACAATTGTTACATAGGGTTATATAAGTTGGATTTTAGATTATAAATATTCATTAGAAAGCTAAAAAGATTTCCTACATAATGATATTTTATTTATAATTTTTAGACATTAAATAATTTATTTTATTTATGACACAATGATGATGCAGTAATTACTATAATAGTGAAAAATTAAACTAATTGATATTATAAATACCCAAAAAATATAATATAAAACTTTTAATGAATTAAACTAATTTAATAGGATAATCGGATATATTAGGATTGATTTAATTGACTTTTTTCGAAGTAATCAATCTGTTATGAGTTTCACAAAAATCAACTCTTGAATAGTGTCAAAATTGACATAAAAGAGTTCTTAAAATAAATATTATATTATTAATTGATATTAAATTCCTAAAAATCTAAGGTTCGGCCACGAGACTTATATCATGATAGGTTCATCATTAATGGACCACTTGGGGGTCTCTTGGTTGTATATAGTAAGTTTATTAACCATATTATATAAAAATACAAAGAGACATTGTAAAAGTGAAACTAATTAACTTAGAGTTAATACTTAAAGATAAGGTTAATATAAGTACCCAAACCTGTCTAAATTCTATTGGTTGAGTGGTTTTCGACCTATCCCTACCTTAACCTTTGAATAATCAACTTTGGAGCCTTTATAAACCGAATATGAATTTATTATAAATTAATATTTCTAGCTTTTCCAAAGGTGCCCCTCACCCCTCTTATAAAAGGGCACTCCTCCTTCTCATTTCTTCACACCTTAAAAGCCTTTTGGTTCAGCCAAACTCTGCCCCAATACTCTCCCAACATCCCTCACTACAACCTAGAGGCATTAGTTTGATTAGAAAGCCAACCTAAGGAGCCCTTTTGATCAAATCCAAAGGAAGAACCCGAAGAAGAGGTAATAATTTCACCACCCTTCTCCAAGTTCATTTCTTCTTCCACATCTTCTTCCTTTGTTCTTACCATTCTAAAATAATAACTCCAGTATCTCACATATACTGTGATGTTATTATAAATATGGTACAATCATATTCAGTATTCTATCCACCCTTTGAATAACATGTCACCATACGTGTGTACGTACGGCTTACCGTCTCCACGTCGTGGTGTAATTGTTATTCAATATAATATTATTTGGATGGGTATAATAATGATGTGTAACTCATGTAAATAATAAATATAACATGTTAATGATTCTGTATATATGATATACCATCCATTTATATATTATTTTAATATCAAAAGAATTATATTGTCGCTCGTGCGTACGTACGGACTACCGTCTCCACGAACGCGATGAGATTCATTCTCCATCGTATCCATTCAAGTATAATTATCATTTGATGATTTAAAAATTATGTTTAAGTACTGGATATAATTCTGGATATGAATAAGATACAACAACCATGGCTTATGTAACAAAAAATATAAAAGAAAATGAGTAAGTTAACTCCCGAAACGACGATAATTCTAAGATATTATTAACAAATCAATGTTAAAAGATCATATATGATATCATATTTATATATATGATTCTTGTATAATTTAATAACAACTATTTCACCATTATACAGGAGGTTAACCTACCCCAACCAAGGAAAAGTACAAGGTAAGGGTTTACTTTACAACCTCTTCATTATCCAAGGTTGTTTATACGTAATAATCTACTGGGATCTCTTTATCATCCACATCCATGTTTCTTCGAAATGTATTTCAAAACATTTTTACTATTTACAAGAATATGGGTTAAAGCATTTATACCCTTGTTTGACTTTTTATAAGAGGTTTATAAAGGAATCTTTCCGTCGTTTTCAAAACAAGGTCCTTTTTAACCTTTTCGACAGAATTGAGGTAAGAATGTTTTTTTAACTTATACGGCGGGTGCGGTTATTTTCCGCCGTTATAAAATCGTCGCAGCTTTCCATACAAGCTTATAAGAATATTTTCAAAGAAAATGTTTTATTTTATATGGACCTTAAATGATTTCAAAATAAAAGGAGATACTTCTTTAAAAAGAATTTTGATTTCATCTATGTCAACATCCTTTGATGGATTTTAAGATTATTTGAAGTTGATTTATTATGATACAAAACTTCTATATTGTATTGAATGTTTTGTGATATGTTTGACTGTGGATGTGCTATTTTTATACCATTCATAGTTTATGGTGAAATTATTGACATTTCGTATGCTAGTTTTAATACGAATGTTTATGTTATGTTTAAACCTTTTCATATGGGAATGCATTGGACTTAATAAGTGACGGGTGGAGCCCGCTATAGCTCCTCGATGCATCGGTAGGTCTCATGAGACAAACTAGTGTCTTGGCACAAGGCCTTGACAAAATCTTATTTATATTCTTGGCACGAGGCCTTGGCTATGTGGTTATGATAGTCTGGCATTATGCATTCCAACATTATGAAAGTGGTTATTGATTTTTGCATGTGATTATTCGATTAGTAGAATATCCATTTGAATAAGTAAATGGCATTATTTCATTTTACTTTTGCCATACTATGTTGAAGTTCAATTTTAAAAGGCTTTTGTTTTAGTAATTCATTGCCTTAAATGTTTATGCTTATTTTGAATGTTCCGGTATATTGTTATCCTTACTGGGCATTTGAGCTCACCCCTTTTCTATGTTTTATTTTTCCCAGGTAGTGAGGAAGTAAATTATGAATGACTTGCAGGGATATTATGAGGGGTTAATAGTGTGGATATGAAGACTTTGTTGTTGTAGTAGTTTTTCACTTTGAAATGTAATGTAAAACTTTATGATTATATCTAGTGTTTCCAAGGCTACTAAACCAATCAGTCTTTCGAGATTTGATCTTTCTTGTGATCATGCCAATGTTATGTAATAATGCACCGACTCTGGGTAGCTGGGGTCGGGGCGTTACAGTTGGTATCAGAGGAAGTTTAGTACAAACCTTGGAAGCTAGATTTAGATAAACTCTGATTAGAGCACGTAGACCTAAGATGAACTTTGAGGATTAGTATAGGAAAACTTCTTAGAATTTTGGTATTGTAGAGATTTTGTGAGTTTTCCGAGCAATACATCCATGTCTGGATACGAGCAGGTAGAGTCGGCTCTGGCACAGATGTACCTAGGGGTAAAACCCGAAAACACCGCTTTGAGCTAGACTCGAACGGGAACTAGTGCACGACAACGGGCCTTGCTGCACTCTTGGTTACGACACTCCCGGGGGATATGCTTAGGATAACTCTCATTTTCTTTACAAATCATTATGAAGGGTTTATGAGTATATACTTCCTCAAAGAAAACATTTTTATGATTATGGATTATATCCATAAATAGTTCAATTTATGTTAAGTGTTTTATAAGTATGGGATTATGTATTTTGATTCATAAACTGATCTAGTTTATGCCATTGTATAGAAATGGCGCCCAGTAGAAGGAATGAGAACTCCAGAAATACACATGATTCAAAGAGAAGGAAGGATCATATCTTTCATGGTCTTATTCTAGAATTTATAAGAGAAATAGTCTCCCATGTATTATCATCATATGAAGAAATAATATCAAGTGTTGATAAGATAAGTAAAGAGTTTACTGAGTCCTATGGCTTTGAAGGGAATCAAGAGAAGAAAAGGATGGAAGAGAGAAAGATGGATAAAGGGAAAAGGGAAAAGAATAATTTTCCCATATGTGGTAACTGTGGAAAGAAACACCCTGGAACTTGCCTGAAAGGAATGGGAGTTTGTTATAAGTGTGGAGGAAAAGGGCACAAAGTATGTGACTACAAGGGTAAGAAAATGGTTTTAAATGTACAATGCTTCATTTGCAAGGAGTTTGGACACTACGCGAACCTATGTCCCAGTCATCAGACTATGCCGCAAATGATGTTATTGGATAATAATCAAGTTATGATACTACCACAGATGAAGAGGAATGATTAGAGTTCTTATGTTGATTATGTCAATTGAGTGTTGTATCAACAATGTACTTGTTACAATAATCATGGAGTATATAAGGATTGTACTGCAGTACTATTTCATTAAGGACTTGAGATTGTGTGGAACAAAGAAAAGTGACTCAATAGCAGGATAAATTTTTGGAAAATATATGGTTAAGAGAATGATAAACCATAATATAGTTCTGATACCGAGGTAGTGATTTTCGAATAATACATGATTATTTTGGAAAAAATATATTGGATATTCTTGACTACCTTGGAACTGATTAATGATTTGTATATTCCATCATTGTTGGGGTTTAAAACATTTTTGGATTGATGAAGTATATCCATCATTCTATATGGAATAAGGGAGCATGAATGTAATCAATAATGAATATGGTAATTCAAGATGTTTCAGTTTATTAAAAGAATACAAGATGAAGGTATTCATATGATATTACGAGATAAAAAGGATCTACATTATGTTTTCCTTCCTTATAAATGTTGGACTGTGAGTTTGGACAGAAGTATTTTGGACAGTTCTAGTTTGGATTATTTTGGATTACCATAAAAGGACAACCCGGAGGTCGGGCGGTAACCCGTCGCGTCCGGCAAGGCCGCAAGACTTGAACCCGCAACCGAAGGGCGACAAGGGTGTATCACCTACCACTATCCCACGAGATGTCCTGGATTAAATAAAGTAGTTTTTTAAAAGATCTGGTAGATGAATTATAAATTCGTTTATTTTGGAACCCTCTATGAATAGTATAAATAGAATTTTTTTTACGAGTGAATGATGAGTTTTTGGTAGAAATGTATTAATGGATAAAACTATAATTATAAAGTAAGTATATATCCTTATGATCTTAGCCAATCTCATAAATAAATTCCTCATCATTAAGAAAAGCAACTTTGAACAAAAATGTTTTCCTAGATGGTACCTTAAATCATCACTAATTTATGGCTTTGGGATTGTTGGCCTTTTTATAGCCATGTTCTCTACCACTCTCCATCAGATAATTGATGGTTAGATTTTTCTTCCATATCCATATTTTCCTACATGGAACCCTAGTATGAGTTATTTTCGGTAATCTTCATACTTTCGACTCTTTATTTTAAATAGAGGCCTCATTAATTCATTTTTCGATGTGGGATTTCAACTAAGATATTTTGAAACGTCAAAAATGTGTTATCCTAATATCCTATGTTTTGTTGAACCGATGGTATTTCAAATCATCATAGATTGATGAATTTAAGGACCTCAATTTTATACTTGTTTGTGATTGATGACCTCAATCACTACCTATAAATATTTACGTTTTTCCTCCAATTATATGTCTCAAATTGCCACCAATGTTCTCCTAATCGAGATCATAATTTGGTGGTGACCCTTTCATTTCTCATTTCCTCATATTAAGACTAAAAATTAGTAAACCAATTTCCAATGTGGGTTTTCCCACAAATATATTATCTATTTTCAAACTTTTATTTTCGAAGAACAATTTCAAATTGCGAGGACGCAATTTATTAAAGGAGGGGAGAATGTAACACCCCAAGATTTCATAGTGTGTTACTTCTTCAAAATAATTCAATAACTTTCACTACATGCAATACCAAGTTCAAGCACACCATGACTTACCAAAAAATCCGTTCAAAAGAGGTTATGAATAGTATTAGATAAATTTTAATGTTTATATAATCCTTATAATTTTAGAATCCATATTATGAGTTTCTTAGATATAATGCAAGAACAAATTCATTTTCAGTATTGCACTTTTATCAACTTTAATAGTGAACCCTTTTTAAATACTATATTTTAAACTTTTTGACTAAATGGGGACATCAAAAATTTAAAATGAAACATCCCAAGCTTCTACGGTACGCTTCTCTTTGAATAATGTGATAGCGTGTGTTGTACGCAACACCGAGTTCTAACAACCAATTAAACTAGCCGTTATGAATAGTAATAACTACTTTTTGAAATTATATGTATTTTATATTTCAAAATGGACTTCATTTTTGGATTCATAATATCAAAATTAGCCTAGGGTGAAATTTTGGTACTTTTCAGATAACTTTTATATTTTGATGAATAGTGAAAATTACTAAATATTAATTAAAAACAACATTTTTAATCAAAATAATTAATATTGATAAATTATGAATTTGAGTGGTTTTAAAGTATATTTAGAATATATTTTTACCATTTAATATAATTTTGGTTATTGGACATAATTTTACAATTAAACCGAACATAAACAAGTGTCAATCTTTTGATAGTTATTATCTCTTAAAAACACACTTTTTGTTTTGACAGCGGGAATTAATTTTAAATTAATTTCTGCCACTTCTGTGTTTTGAATTTAGGAAAATGGATTACATATTTGGAATCAGGATGTTCAAATTGTGTAAATAGGTAACTTTTATTTTTAGACATTTTGAATAATTACTGCGGTAAATATTTTATTTACCATGGTTAAGGGTAAATCCGGTAAATAAGGGTTAAAAAAATAATATTATAATAATACTAAATTACCCTAAAACGTGTCTTAACCCTATTGGTTGATACATGGTCGACCATGGGCATCTTTGTGTCAATTTTGGGACCCCATGGATCCACTTGTAAGTGATAATGACACTTTATTTTAATTAAGTCAAAATGAATACAAAAATGACACAAGCATATATCTTTTAGCAAAACAATTGTTACATAGGGTTATATAAGTTGGAGTTTAGATTATAAATATTCATTAGAAATCTAAAAAGCTTTCCTACATAATGATATTTTATTTATAATTTTTAGACATTAAATAATTTATTTTATTTATGACACAATGATGATGCAGTAATTACTATAATAGTGAAAAATTAAAATAATTGATATTATAAATACCCAAAAAATATAATATGAAACTTTTAATGAATTAAACTACTTTTATAGGATAATATGATATATTAGGATTGATTTAATTGACTTTTTTCGAAAAAATCAATCTGTTATGAGTTTCACAAAAATCAACTATTGAATAGTGTCAAAATTGACATAAAAGAGTTCTTAAAACAAATATTATATTATTAATTGATATTAAATTCCTAAAAATCTAAGTTTAGGCCAAGAGACTTATATCATGATAGGTTCATCATTAATGGACCACTTGGGGGTCGCTTGGATGTATATAGTAAGTTTATTAACCATATTATATAAAAATACAAAGAGACATTGTAAAAGTGAAACTAATTAACTTAGAGTTAATACTTAAAGATAAGGTTAATATAAGTACCCAAACCTGTCTAAATTCTATTAGTTGAGTGTTTTTCGACCTATCCCCACCTTAACCTTTTAATAATAAACTTTGGAGCCTTTAGAAACCGAATATGAATTTATTATAAATTAATATTTCTAGCTTTTCCAAAGGTGCCCCTCACCCCTCTTATAAAAGGGCACTCCTCCTTCTCATTTCTTCACACCTTCAAAGCCTTTTGGTTCGGCCAAACTCTGCCAAAATACTCTCCCAACATCCCTCACTACAACCTAGAGGCCTTAGTTTGATCAGAAAGCCAACCTAAGGAGCCCTTTTGATCAAATCAAAAGGAAGAACCCGAAGAAGAGGTAATGATTTCACCACCCTTCTCCAAGTTCATTTCTTCTTCCACTTCTTATTCCTTTGTTCTTACCATTCTAAAATAATAACTCCAGTATCTCACATATACTGTGATGTTATTATAAATATGGTACAATCATATTCAGTATTCTATCCACCCTTTGAATAACATGTCACCATACGTGCGTACGTACGGCTTACCGTCTCCACGTCGTGGTGTAATTGTTATTCAATATAATATTATTTGGATGGGTATAATAATGATGTGTAACTCGTGTAAATAATAAATATAACATGTTAATGATTCTTTATATATGATATACCATCCATTTATATATTATTTTAATATCAAAAGAATGATATTGTCACTCGTGCGTACGTACGGACTACCGTCTCCACGAACGCGATGAGATTCATTCTCCATTGTATCCATTCAAGTATAATTATCATTTGATGATTTAAAAATTATGTTTAAGGACTGGATATAATTCTGGATATGAAGAAGATACAACAACCATGGCTTATGTAACAAAACATATAAAATAAAATGAGTAAGTTAACTCCCGAAACGACGATAATTCTAAGATATTATTAACAAATCAATGTTAAAAGATCATATATGATATCATATTAATATATATGATTCTTGTATAATTTAATAACAACTATTTCACCATTATACAGGAGGTTAACCTACCCCAACCAAGGAAAAGTACAAGGTAAGGGTTTACTTTACAACCTCTTCATTATCCAAGGTTGTTTATACGTAATAATCTACTGGGATCTCTTTATCATCCACATCCATGTTTCTTCGAAATGTATTTCAAAACATTTTTACTATTTACAAGAATATGGGTTAAAGTCATTTATACCCTTGTTTGACTTTTTATAAGAGGTTTATAAAAGAATCTTTCCGTCGTTTTCAAAACAAGGTCCTTTTTAACCTTTTCGACAGAATTGAGGTAAGAATGTTTTTTTTAACTTATACGGCGGGTGCGGTTATTTTCCGCCGTTATAAAATCGTCGAAGCTTTCCATACAAGATTATAAGAATATTTTCAAAGAAAATGTTTTATTTTATATGGACCTTAAATGATTTCAAAATAAAAGGAGATACTTCTTTAAAAAGAATTTTGATTTCATCTATGTCAACATCCTTTGATGGATTTTAAGATTATTTGAAGTTGATTTATTATGATACAAAACTTCTATATTGTATTGAAGGTTTTGTGATATGTTTGACTGTGGATGTGCTATTTTTATACCATTCATAGTTTATGGTGAAATTATTGACATTTCGTATGCTAGTTTTAATACGAATGTTTATGTTATGTTTAAACCTTTTCATATGGGAATGCATTGGACTTAATAAGTGACGGGTGGAGCCCGCTATAGCTCCTCGATGCATCGGTAGGTCTCATGAGACAAACTAGTGTCTTGGCACAAGGCCTTGACAAAATCTTATTTGTAGTCTTGGCACGAGGCCTTCGCTATGTGGTTATGATAGTCTGGCATTATGCATTCCAACATTATGAAATTGGTTATTGATTTTTGCATGTGATTATTCGATTAGTAAAATATCCATGTGAATAAGTAAATGGCATTATTTCATTTTACTTTTGCCATACTATGTTGAAGTTCAATTTTAAAAGGCTTTTGTTTTAGTAATTCATTTCCTTAAATGTTTATGCTTATTTTGAATGTTCCGCTATATTGTTATCCTTACTGGGCATTTGAGCTCACCCCTTTTCTATGTTTTATTTTTCCCAGGTAGTGAAGAAGTAAATTATGAATGACTTGCAGGGATATTATGAGGGGTTAATAGTGTGGATATGAAGACTTTGTTGTTGTAGTGGTTTTTCACTTTGAAATGTAATGTAAAACTTTATGATTATATCTAGTGTTTCCAAGGCTACTAAACCAATCGGTCTTTCGAGATTTGATCTTTCTTGTGATCATGCCAATGTTTTGTAATAATGCACCGACTCTGGGTAGCTGGGGTCGGGGCGTTACATTAATAGTATATCACTATTTGTTTAAACATGGTGTTTGGTGTAAACCATGAAATCAAAGTATATAAATTTTTTTAAATTTAAATATATCAATATATCTTGGGGTGTTACATTTTACCTCCCAATAATAATATCAGGCTAAAAATATTATCACTCGGATAAAAACAACAAAGGATACATATACATCATCACATCCTCTGTTTCGCATGTAGCTACTTCAAATTTATCATCTCACCAAAAATATTTTACCATATAAGTAATCTAATTAAAAAATATATCGCTAAAATTTTGTATCTCATATGATTATTACTTATAAGATTGATAAATCTATAGTGGTATGAGATCATAGTTTGGAAGATGTGATAGATCATGTATGTACTTCCTCGTAATAGATATATGGTAAACATTATGAGCTTGAGATAAATGTAGTGAATATTCCAAATGATAATCTACCACCCTGATGAAATATAAAATCCCAAAGGGGCTGATACATCTAAGGATTAGCATTGAATTATTTCTTAATATCATAAACTTTTTCCATGGAGATAGTCACAAGAATGACTAATAACCAAATTCAAACTGTAGATCTAACTTTTGATTATCAATATCACATTTCTATCGAATTTGAGCTACCTTAACGTTATGATAAATTTATTTAAGATTATAATATATTTATATATATAACTCTTGTCCCAATATATTTCATTCTCCAAAATAATCCCCCAAAACTAGATTTTTTCACTTCCTACCATGGAGGGTTTATATGGAGCCATCTTGACACTCGAGTGAGAGTTATTACTGTAAGAAAATTACAACAAATAAAGGTTCTACTCCCAAATACCTTTGAAATATATAGATAATGATCTAAAAAATTATAGATCCTGAATAATCTGTTCATACTGAAGAAAAATTTTTAGCATGATATGTATAAATTAATATCAACAGTTTTTCAAAATCTAACTAAAGACTTCTCAAGAACATCATGGTAAACCTCATATCCTGAAAATATACTTTTATGATTAGTACTCTTTGAAATATCCAAAATTAATTAATGTATAATATATTAATATGATCCAAATATAAATATCCTCTTATTTAAATAAAACTCCCATAATTCATAAGGTGATCAACTAGAACCCAAATATAATTTCTCCCTTTATATTTTTTGGGGAGTGTGGTGATTAAACCAATTTTAATTTTTTTCCATTTCCATTCATTTATTTATAATGTTTATATAATACCCTTAAATATTTATCTCTTATCATTAACATTATTATATACTATGCATCAAGATAAATACTTTTCAATAACCCTTTTCATTTTTTCCAGTAATTAATATTGTTTCAGATCACTATAAATCTTCTTACTTCCAAACTGAATAGAGAATAGTGAACTATTAGATTAATCTAATAGTTCCATATACAATTATAGTATTTATGGGAGATTATTTATATTAACGAAACATAAAATTCCAAAACATTCATGGGTGAACTCTAGAATATTCATCGCTTTCTTCAAAAGTTATATATCTGTCTTCTATGCATTATTAATACTCAATTAGATGGATGGTCGAAAATTTATCTATGAACAATTGGATTTTACAATTTACTAAGGAATTTAAGTTCTTTATTATGTAAATCCTTCAGTATTAGATCTCTTTCAATGATCATGATAGAGAAACTATATTGTTCTTTGAAACTTGGAGCATTAGTTTCCCTGTTTTTCTTTCGAGGGGGATAATTTATTAAGAAGTTATAATCCATAAAAAATTCCAATCAAACATTTTAATACAAATTCATCACTTTTTGTGAATATATACTTCAACGAAATTAAATTGATATATATATATATACATCACATATTTTACCAGAAATAAATGCTTCTAAATGTTTTATGAAAAATTTTCAAATGCAAGATAAAAATCATGAATCATGTTTTTTTCTCATTTGTTTTTACTTGGTGTGTGGAATATGATTTCATCATATCATTATTTATAATTAAACTTGAAAATCACTTCTTTAATGCATCACTATATATCAAAAACCCTTCTCTACTAGAGGGTAGTTTGAACCCAGGTGCACTGACCATCCTTATCTTAAACACCTTGAAATTATCTTAAACAGCATGCATTTTAATGATATTAACCCCCATTCAATAATACTAGGTGAGTGGATTATATAGTCATCAAAAATATATTATGAATATTATTTTTTACCCGTTCAATGAATGAAAACTATGGATCTCAGTTACTATGGTTGTTTTATTCCATTTCTCAATAAATTTCATCTTTGAAGGATCCAATGATATACCCTAAAATGTGATTATATGAAAGAAGAATGATATTGTATAATCCCATAATTCACATATTGTAAATTTTTCATATATGTTTTCCATCCTTAATGTCATCAACAATACATTCAAATTATCTTCATTCTCTTGCTCATTATTTGAGTTTATAAAAACATAATCTATAAATTCTATGAAAAATTTTATTGTGGTAATTTCTAAAGACTCTATTAAGTAAATAATTGAAGTGATAATGGGAACTAATATTGTAAAATATCATACCTATAAATACATAATTCCCATAACTCAATTGAAATAATTTCAGAATTTTATCCTCCTTATTAATCCCCATTTTTTAATATCCATAATTAAGGTCAATCGAGGAAAGGTATTTATCTTCTCAAAATTGATATATCAAATCATTGATGTGGGTTTTAGGATACACATTACTGATAGGGACAGTTTTTCATCCACAATAATAAATGAATCTTTTCAGTAACCCATCATTATAATTAAAATAACCTTTTCACCCCATGGTGATGAAATAGGTTTTATAAATCACTTATCAAGATTCAATTAGAGTTTATTCTGAAATTCCTATAAAAAATATCAACCATTCTATAATGAGTATTTAAAATAGGCATAGAATCATTTATGAGTTCTATTAAAAACCCCACCTCACAATTCAGTGGAAAATATGAATATATCCTAAAAAATATATTAATAATATATAATATGATTGAAATATTCTCAATGTTTAGATTCTTCTTGATCATATTAGATAGATACCCCTAATTTATAATAATTAATTCATACAAGATAAGTGAAATTTCAATTGGAAGTTCATATTCATCCTCACATGGATAAATAATCATACATTCTCTTGGAATATGAAATGTCACATTACTTCAATGAAAATTGATATGGTATCTATATAAATAATTTTTTCCATTATTATAATCACATAAAATCAACTATGTGAGAATAAAATTGTTTATAGAAACAAAATTCCAAAAAACCTCATTCAAAGAGGAACTATGGACTTCAAATGTAGGAAACATCCCATTATGAGTCATCATCAATAAATAGTTATCTAATTATTAAATTTTATTGGTGACTACATTAATAAATTTATTATATATAAATGACTATGTATAGAAATAATCAAATAAAAAACGAGTTATTATACAGTGGAAGATAAGTGTACCATATACGACACCATTCTCATAACCCACTTTGGCAGTCTCCATCACATGATATTTCCCTTTTTTGGGATTAATAAATTACTAATATTGATCATCATTATAAACCTTTTTTTATCATGAATTGGTGATAATAATTCCTATAATCATTGAATTTGAACCATTATATTGTGTGTGATGCATTGGTAATAGTATTCCTTTATTCCATTTTATCAATCTTCTTCTTTTTAACTATTCTATATACATGGGATTTAGGATCATCCCTTAAAAATTTAAAACACTTCTAATCGCCATTCAATAAATTAAATTGATGTATCTTCTAATTTTTTTTTTAATTTATATGACTATAATTTCTTTCCACTGTGTCATTTATTCAAATTTTCGGGAGGCTTCAACTTCCTTTTCTTATCAAAACCATGAGAATTATGGGAATAAAAAATTTCCTTTATTAGTTATATATTCCATAGAAGTTTTTATTAATAACTACTAATTTATCGTAAATTTAATTAATTATGGACACTTGGTTTTATTCCATCAAAAATAGATAAATTTATTTTTCAAAGATTATGACTAACCTATATGAAAATGTTGAATTTATATTAAAATATTCATTATAGTTACTAAGGAATTCATAAAACATAGCTTACACACCATGAATTTATTCTCCATATTCATATGAAAATTTCAAGGAATGTACTTATTGAAAAATATCCACTTCAATTTATACCATTCAAATGATTCAATTTATTCTTCTTTCCTTATATTCCTAATAAGATTATACCAATGATATTCTTATTATTATTATTATTTTAAATGATATGTTACAAATAAATTAGTCATGATTATTGGACTAGAGAACATAAAATAATTTCTCATAGTATTTATCCTTCACTCATCCAATAGTGGTTCAGAAGACCTATAAGTTGAAGTTAAATATTTCCACATGAAAGACCCAATAGTGTGTTAGTCCCTCCATTGATTTTTTGGTAGCACATCATGATCTATTTCATGTGAATATTTTATGATCATAGAAAAAATATTCTATATTCCTTCTCCCAAAGAATTTGATTGATCGATGAGAAAATCATTGACATGTTCATTACATTACATGGTTGCATGTTTCTTTCAAGTTCAAGCCATTGACTAGAACTGAAAAATATAGTGTATGCATCAAGGTACGATATTCACAAGGAGAAATAAAATATTCATGAAAAAACAATCATATAATATTCAAATCATGAAGCCTTTATTCAATACATGACACCTAATGTTTAACCAAAGTCAACAATGGTCATTATCTATTCAAATCCTTTATAATGGTTGAAAAATAAAATAATAATTAACCTTAGAATATCCCCCATGAGTGTCCAACCTGATTCATGGTAAGGGACTACTAACTACTATAAATTGGATATATATCCATGATCACTTGATACCACAACTATAGAATAGATATTTACACTATTGGTTTGTTTTTATGGAATTAGATTAATAAATATCCATGGTACAAGCCACTACTATAGAGAAAAAGAATAAAACACTCAACCCCATCATTTCGTACATGATATCTCCACCCTTCCCACGATCCTCAACACCCCTGATGTTAATGACAACACCCTATAAGGCCACTATAAATCTTCCACCCAATTACTCCATACCCACCACCTTCAACACTCTTGATGATGATGATGATTTCCTCCCCACTAATTCCCACCCTGATTCCACTCTGACACCCAAGACCCTATGTGACCCTGACCAATTAACCTTCTACTCTGTATGAATCCATTCCCCACCTCCTCACTTAGCTCCTCATGGCCACTAATTTCTTTTTCTTCTTGTGTCTCTACCTATAAATGATTCCCTTTTCTCCACTAGTCTTTATTATACGAATACCACATCTTTCCCTAAAACTCTTCACTCCCATCCTAATTATTATTTTTCTTATATTCATTTATTCAGCATAAAATTTATAATTCCATTATTCTAATTTACATTATTCTAGTATACTACTTGTATTCCTGTATTTTGTTTTTGGAAACACCCCAAAATCGTTCATTTTAATTTTCATGGATGTTTTCAATGTTTAAATTTCCATGTTTTGAAAGGTAAAATGTCTTTAATAAATCAAGAGATTAATCTATATGAAATTAGTTTAAATGAAATAGTTATTAAAATATAATTATAAAATTAATTGTAATACTTTTTTCTTATGTTGTTTCAACATGTTTCAAAATTATTAATTGGGAAATTGTGTTACATTAAATTTTACAGGAAATAAAAATTAAATTAATGTTCACTAATGGACAAAATTTTAAATTTTTCACTTGAATTTTTTTTAACATTTTTGTTCTCTCATGTTTTTAAATTATGTGGTTCTTGACACTGTATATTTCTAATTATCTTTTCATTTTTTTCTAGTTCATTGGATTATTGAATCCTTATTCTCTTAAATAACATATGGGTCTATACTATAAGAGGATTCTCGATCCTATTTTAGATATATAACCTATTACTTTATCATGTACTTGTTATGTGTTCATGTGATTATTATGAAATACTTATTGATTTAATTTTTTTATATGTGTTTTTTATTGGTAATTAGTCAAACTGATGATAAATTTATTTTTTGTGATTTATAATCATAATAATGACCCTAAAATTGTGATATATGGCTCAAATTTCGGTTGGAGAAGTTTAAACCAATGAAATGGCTGGGGAAAGGTGAATATGAAAATTTTAAGATAAATGAACAATAATGTGATGATTTTAGATAGGTAAATAAGGCTATCAATTTCTGATAGAATAGGAATAATTGTATATTAAGTTCCCTGATGTTTATTTTAAATTCATATGGATGAATTATAAGTTTCTTCATGTCTTTGTGATAAGATAAAAATAACATAGTGGTTTTAATGGGTATAGATGCTTCTAAAATAATCATTTATAGATGTAAAAATTACTGCTTCTAAGAGATATCCATGTCAGGACTACATTTTTGAATTCACGTCACGATTAAAAGATTTATAGTAATTTTATGGTATAATAAAATGATTATAAAAAACTCGTAATAATATTTTAAGAGTATAAGGTGGTGAATATACATATATAATGAATATTGAGTTATTGGGGTGTTATAAATAAGATTATACTTACCAAAGTGTAATATTTGGTTCCCTTGTAAGTTTTTTTTATAAAATATATGTATATATATTTCAAAAAAAATCCTGAAATATATATTTTTTATATTTTTTGTATATATAAATATAATATTCATTTTAATGTTTTTGTTTCTAAGTAAACATGATACTCTCTCATTATCCAATTTACCTTCCCCATTTTCCCTTCTAGGCTAACCCTCTCTTCTAATTGGCCACCCCTCCCACCAAAGTTGTCGTATATGTGTCCCACTTTCTATGTAACTTTATTGACCTCTTATTGGATTACCATTTCTTCTCGATCCTCATTCCTTGAATCCTTGATTCCCACCCTTTGTATCTCTCGTAGGACTCCCCCTATATTACCTTCTAAAAATGTTAACCCAAAGATGTTGTTTTTTAAATATTTTTATGGGTTTTCACTTTTTGAATAATGACTCTTATTCTTACATAACAAATTAAGAATGTATCATAATATATTGGTTCATATTAATTAATCCATGTTTAATATACATGCCCTCATTGAATACCTCATCTTGTCTAACTATTGGTCGCATCACAGACATAAATATTACTTATTGACTGTAAAATTTAGAAATCAGGATAATCAATTTAGGTTACATTTTCCTTCATAATTTTTTGTCATTTAACCTGAAAAACTCTACATCACATATCACATTACTATCTTGGTTAAAGGATACACATTCTAATTTTTCTATCTCAGGATTTTCAAGGATGACCTAATTTGGAAATTTCATGTTCTGTCTAATGTACCAACCATGATGTTTTGTAACTACAATAGAAATTAGTTCACAGATTTTCAATTATATTTTATTCATTATTTTTTTATTATATAAAAAATGAACCAATATCTATTTCCTTTATAAAAATTTTAATATTTTTTTCATAATTTTGTATAAAACATATTCATAATACAATTCATTATTCATAGTTATTCATATATGTGAACTCAAATAAACATATACATTCTATAATTATTTTTTAATATCTATTTATTTATTAAATATATTATTTTCTAAAATATATGGTTGTAAATATTCATGTAGGAATGTTTTTTTAACATATATGAATCAATAAATGATGTAAAAGACCCATAATTTTTGAACAATTCATTGGGAAATTGATTTTTTCAACTTTATTCAGTGAGACCCATTATGAATAAAATTAAATTTTATTATTAAATTTGATTTAATATAATTGGATACATTCATATACTACATTTAAATGCACTAAATTACATTATTAAATGAATATTATTTATTTTAATTCCCATTGTTATGTTATGTAAAATAATTCTTTTAATAAAGAAATTACATTTTTCCAACACTGTGTTCTTTTAAGAGTTGAGAGATAGTCATTTTTATCCATATTTTATAATCTATAAATTATTTTTAAATAATTTTTACCTTGTATTCGTTTGGAATTTTCAATATTAAACATATAACTAATTTATGGATATTTATTACATAATTATTAACTATATTTTTTTACAACATAATATAAAAATAGTTTATCAACTTTACCTTAATTCCTTCTTGGACCAAAAATTATTATAGGTTCATTTTAACATTGATTCTCTATTTAGTACAGAAAAATTTCAATAGACTTATTTGAGAATATTTGAGTTTTAGGGTAGGTTCTACTTTTAAATTTTATAAAAAAATATAATATATATATATATATATATCATATTTTGAGAAAATTAAAGGAGAAAAAAATGGTTTTTTTAATAATTCAATTAAATGTGAAATAAGTATATATCATAAATACTAATATTTATTTTATTATATGGATCATAATATTCTACTTATTCTTATTTTATTTCCTTTCAAAATTTCAGGGCCATTCTCTCAAAAAATATAATAATGGACACTACGTATTTATGCAAAATAAATTAATTTTTACAGTTGAATTAATATTTTATGGCCATTAATTTTGATATAAGATGATTAAAGGTTATTGTACTAGGAATTTTCTTTACCAATAATGAAAAATTCCATATTTTATATGATTTTTCATGTTTTTATTTTTATTTTGTTTTGGTTTGGGTTTTTCTAAACGAAATATTTTTCATTTAGAATGTTCCAAAAGGAGATAATTTTTAAGTCCATTATTCATTCATAATAAATCAAACTAGACCAATTTGGTTTCTATTAAGATTAGTGAGATTACCATAACAATTTTATTTGTAATTATTTTTTATGTCATTGTCTTCTTATCTTTATTTTTGAACATATTTAATTATTATTCTATAATTATTTGTATGATAAATTAGCATACCTATACAGTTTTATTCTATAGTAAATTTATACTGGGAATTTGGGTTATATATAATTGTAATGATAGGTTATTCTAGCTATCATTTTTATATTCTCATAATTATATATTTCGTTTTAGAAGTTTCTTTTCATTGTGGTGTCTTTAATTTTTATTACCATTTCATTTGATCTTAATAGTTAATTGTTGGACACTTTAGAAGGACTTGGGGAAGTATTAATTAAATAACACACTAATATAGTAGTATTTGTGCCTTTTATTTAATATTATTTTGGTATGAGGTTTTATAAAGTAAATATTTCAACTTCAATTAGTGTATAAAGTCAGTAATTTTTTAGTTTACTATGTAGTCAAAATAAATGAAAATATATCCACATGGTTTTAGGTATGAAATGTCAGTTTTATTAATAGATGTATTTATAATTTTCATTTATATTCTTTCCCTTATTCTATACATTTTTTACTTATGTAATTGTTTTTCAATAAATTATTTTTTGAAAAATAACTATACATATGTTTGTGTATTTATGTAGTAAAATTATATTATTAATTTCTGTTGTATATAATCCTAATGATAGGTTTCTCGTTGAGATAAGATGAATTGATTCCCCTCGATAATTAACAATCAACCAATATATATCCACCAATTATATTCTCTTGAGAGTCTCTTCAGCAAAATAACTAGTTTTTCTGGACACCTCAGGGCGCAACAATTTTATTTTATGAGGTTTTTTTTAATGCTCCTTCCTATGTTTTTTTAGAGTTTTGAATTATACAGAACTTTTACATAGTTTTTATGTATATCAATGTCCTGATAATCTATAGTTATAATGTAATTTTTGAGCTTCTCTATACATTTCATCTTCTCCTTACATTTAATCAATGAAAAAAAATCTACCATTGATGTCCCTTATAAGGTGATTTGAAAATAAATAGAACATGAGAATTTTAAAACACATAAAGTTATATAATAGTTCCAAATAAAATATATAAAATTATGCCTTGTGAAAGTTCAGATATAGCATAAACCACTTTTACTATATATATAAACATGGTCACTAATTTCAAGCCACCCCAGATACCCATTTATTTTTTAAACTCATAAAAACAAAAGAATGTTTCAATATTCTATATCAACATTTATAATTTTACCATACATAAAGTGAGTGCATTATATTTTTAAAAAATACCAACCATTATTCCCATTGATACTAAATTTTATATACATTTTCTCATAGCTTTCAAGATTATATTCTATAGTTTTTAAAATAATACTGAGTTGAGATCATATTTTAGGGGGGAAGATATAACCATCATTAAGAATTTGAACCTCTAGATATGCTAGGTTTTATATTATAAATTCAAAGGAAAAGTGGTTTTTGAAAATATTCATCATCCATAAAAATTATTCTCTATTTATAACTAATTAGTATCTTCACATGAATTTGTATCCAATATTATCATTTACTAAACAAATGGAAACCTGAGTTCCTTTTAATTATAATACACATATTTTATAACATCAGAAGATTACATCACATAAATTTAGATTAAATCATGTAAATTCAACATACAAGTATTGTGCCTTGTAAAATTTTATATATAACATTAATCACATAGTAAGGTATTTATAAATTTGCTCAATTTTTTCATAATAGTCAATAAACCAATTTTATTTAATGATTCCTAAAAATGTAATCATTTTTTAGTATTCTATATCACAGTTTGGAACTTGAGCATGAAGTGGTAGACCCATAGAAACATCTTAATCATGTTAAGCATGTTATGATTTGTACATTTTCAAACATACTATTTATGATCTTTGTAACGGTAGTTAAATCAAATGGGAACTATTTTGTTGATTGTGATATTTAAATAGAGATTAGGTGGGATTACAAGGTGATGATATATCATTTTTTTATAATAAAAATATATGGTTTTCTAATTTTTTATAACTGGTAACATGGTTTCATTAGTGGATCAATAAATGGAATA
Organism: Viscum album; assembly: GCA_963277665.1. NCBI lineage: Eukaryota > Viridiplantae > Streptophyta > Magnoliopsida > Santalales > Viscaceae > Viscum > Viscum album. The sequence continues at coordinate 671,114,468 of OY728129.1, forward strand.
TTTTTTTGTTGATTTATATACATATCCAACAATAGGTTTTCTTCTTATTCATTGAAATAATGGTTCAATTTTCATTTTATGGTTTCTTAAATTTTAATGCACAATAATGGAAATGTTGATGGATTTAACAATTTTGTAATGTAGTTAATTAAAAAACATAATTATAATTTTATTTTTATACACACAAGGTGTCATGTATAGAAAATTATTCACTATGAAAAATCCTTAATTTTCAATAATGTTTCATATTTTTATAAGAAAATTTTATAAAATAGTTTATCACATTCTCAAAAATTTATATTTCAATTTCAATACATTTTTATTATAAAATTTTCCATTATAGCATAATAGAACCATATTTTTATATGCATATCTCTTGGTTTATATAACAAAATATTTAGAAATATATATATTTTTTATGCATTTAGGAATGAAGATATTAAAAATATTAGTAAATGTAAATGATAATGTCTGTATATTGTAAAAATTGATTCCTTTTATGATTGTAATAATTAAGGAATTTTGTAATGGTCTTGGAACATGATATAGGAGAGTGGCTTATGCTTGGATTTCCATATTCATATCATCATATGACAATTCTTGTTGAAATACTTAAAAAATTTAATCTATTATTGTGTATGTTATGATAATTTTTATGCTTATAAATATACATCCGTATGAACAAAACATAAAATATACATTGTGTAATTTTATACAAAAAATTAGGTCTTCAATTTTATAAATAATATAATACCACAATATTTAAAAATATCATAACATACTAATACTTTATTAGGATTATGCATATATAAATACACACATTTTAATGTTATAAAATTTTATTTTGGTTTTCGAGAATTATATATAATATATTCATTGAAATGGAAAATGTAATGTCCTTAAATTGTAATATTAATACTCTTATAACATATTTGTAGGAATTAGTAGTTGTAAACTGGTTTTTTATGTTACATTTCATTTCAATATAGAAATTTATATATTAATGAATTAAAATTATTGTTATGATATAATTTTAACTAATTCTGATATAAATTTTAATTCTTTATACTGACTTAGGAAATCTGGAAGTACGATTTATTATAGGCATTGTTAATGTATTCTAGAATATTAATTGAAAAAAAAATTGTGTTATATGGAAAAAAAATTCTATTTTTATAAGTTTATATTTTATCATTATATTTTAATAATTTTTAAACCTATTTTATTAAGTTTTTCAATATTGAATTATATAATTTTTCTAAAAAGTTAATACACTAGTTTTTCTTATTCTACTTGAATTTTTTTCTTTCCATTATTTCATACCAGGGTTGAATTTATTTGTTGAAGATTTTAATAGAATTACTATAGAGTTAAGATTTATTGAAATTAATGTAACATGTATGTGTGATTATTGTTTTGAAATATTCTAAGTATTTTTAATCTGTTTTTTCATATTCGAGTATGTATGTCCCCCTAATAAAGTATTGAAAATATTTTCCCCATTTTAGTATTATTTTTATCTTATAAATCAATCATATTAGTGAAAATTTTCATTATTGGTTTTGTAAGATCATTTCCTATTGAGGTAAGGATTATTGAAGTTAATTAATAATGAATTAATTGTTTAAACATTTATTGAATATAATCAAACATACCATAATCGTCTTTATTTACCCCATAAGTTATTGTTCTTATTTGTCCCATACTATATATATTTTTATTGATTTAAACTTTCATAAAAGGGTTATATTTCTTTATTGGTGATGTGTAATGAATTATATATTTTTATAAGATTTTTTTAAATTAATAAAATATTCTTTTATAAATTACTATTTTTATATTTATTAAAATTATCCAAACTAAGAACATTAATCATCTTTTTCATTCAACCAAAACATCCTTTTTTCATACTCAAAAAATAGAGTGTAATTTTATATCTGGTTCCCATATTGGTAGTCCATTGTAATTTTCAGATGGTTCCAAATTTGGTATCCTTACCTAGAAGGATAATATATCACATGGTTAATCCTAATCAACAAAATATAGGCCATTATAGCAAAATATTATTTTACTTTATAATTATTTAAGTGGTTTTTTGAATTCTATTCTCATCACTAGGGTATTTTTTAAATTTGTGCACACAGATAGGGAATTGAATTATCTTTTGTGACAAAATTTATTCTCTAATATCTAATTATTCATTTGTGGTTCATATTTATTATATTTATACTAACATTAAAAACAGTCATAATGATGTGATTTTCATTGAAGTTACTATCTATTGACCTGGGTCCAATGATATTCTTCATAGTAGGAAAATGTAAAATGGTTCATCTTTTACTTTACCACTATGTAAAATAACTTATATCGATATTTTTCATTCCATTAATAGAATTTTAAATCATATGTGATGAATTAATATAACTTTTTTAGTGTACTATTTGTATTTAGTATGCTTCATTAAGGGTTAAATCAACCTTGATTTGATATTTTAATTTCATTTAATAAGATGAGAGTTTGAGTATATTTAGTCAATTTTATCTTTGAATGTGGAGGTATCTAAACACTTTGATAATATTTCAACAGGGAATTGGGTTATACCACTTTTTTTAGTTTTAGTACACTACTACTAATGTAGTATAAGATGGGTTATATTATGGTTAGAGGATATATAGTGTGTGAAAAATACAGAGAAAATTCCTTATAGCTAATGAAGAGGATATTATATTTGAAATTGAATGTCAAATTGAAATACATACAACCACTTGATAATCGTAATTTTTTCGTTTACATTATTTACAATGTTTCTTAATCCCTAATATTTCTCAAATCAAGATCCTCACTCATTCTTTTACAATTCTATAATTTTTCAATGCATTCAATTAGTGATGGACTAAGCATTAAAATAACATATTAAAATAAATTTAATAACTCTAAACCCAAAATATACCCTGGTGAGTCATTATTTTTTTCAATTCTATAATATTTTTTCATATTTCATCTCCATATTCACTCATAAAAAGTATCTATACAAAATCTATAAAATAACGGAAATATTATAAAAAATTTGACTTTGGAGTATAATTCATTAGATAATATCTAAGACAAGATATCCATTAAATTCAAAAAAAATGAAACAATTTATGGATATGTAACAAATAAAAAATATATAATAAAATATTTTCTAGTGTTTCTATTTTATATTAAATATATGTTTATAGTTTAATAAATAATTTATCCATTAAAAATACACTTGGTATGAAATGTCTACTGAAATCATAACATAATAATCCATAAATGTCATAATATTTTGGAACTAGGGATTATTCTTTGCCTCACCTATAATGATTTTAGAATTTTCCAACACATATAAACATCCATGCACACTAACATAAAATGAATTTACTGATTATTGATAGGGTCCACCAATGTTTAACTTGATGAATGGAATCTAATTTATTTAATTACTCAATTTTATAATAAAACAATCAACCCTTAATATTGTATTCTTAATTTATTTTTTACATTTCAAACATCTCCATGGTATAAAATTAACATAGACCATTATATTATGTTCAATGAAGTAGGTAAAATGGAACATTTATGCTCTTCCAGGAAATCAATATTTAGTGATTCTTATTTGGATTTTAGTTAAACCACATTCATATTGAAAATATTGATGATTTTTTAATAAGTATTAGTAAAATGATTTTTCTTCACCTTTAAGTTGACATTAACACTATAAATAAAAATAAAAAATGATTTTCTCATATATATTATGAAGTTAATTTTCCTAATCATATCTCTAATATCATATATATTAAAAATGTTATGAACTTTTTTTCTCCTAATGGACGCTTTAATGACGCCTTCTTACTGTTTAATTTAACATATTAATTTGGTGGAGTATGACAAAATTAATTTTCTATATAACATTTAATGTGAAAATTATTTATCTCAAATATTTGTCTCAATAATAGTTCAGGTAAAAAATTTATATCAAATTGTTTTGTAAACATGGAATGTTTACATTAACTAATTGTGTTATCAGTTATATGATTTTAGTATATGAGGATTCATCTAATCCTATTACTAATTTAGGTACATATGAAAATTCAGATATTGATGATCATGAAAATGATGTTGTTGGTGGTCTGAGAGGATGTGATAATGGTGTTGGTGTTTCAATTAGAGATGGATAGGGTCTTTATTGTTCTGTTAATACTGATATTTAGTCACATTTATTAGGTAAATTTTATTCTTGGTTTATAAATTATATTTTATCAGGTTTTTTATTCGGATGATATTGACATCAAGATTTTATATTGTTTATCATGGAAATAGTTTTAATTATTGTTATATTTATTTTATAAAATTCTTGTTCTTTTTTAAACTAGGGAAGAGTTTTTGATTCTATATATATTATTTTTTTATCTATTGTTTGAGTGTATTGATAAATTTCTATATTTAATGAAAGAAAAATAATTATTCATTTTTGGGATATATTTGTGGTGTTCTATTAATGGAAACATTTTATGGAGTTAGATAATTTTTCCATAGGGTGGATGCATTCATTTTTTGGTATTTCATTAGTTTTTATTCATTAGTTCACTTCTTTTCTAGTAGAAATAATAATGATATATGTCAGAATTAGAGTGATGAGTTTTAGTGTTTGTTGGGGGTGGGTGTGGTGGTATTGTTTAATGTATTTTCAATGTTGGATTAATTTAATATATATATATATAAAGAAAAAATTATATGTGATTGAGGGATCACTTTTTTTATATTTGGAATGTTTGGTGTTAACGAAATAGTAAAATTAATTTCTTCTATATAATCTGGAATACTACATTAGCATGGTCATAGTTTCATGTAGTATGTGGACATAATGGGTTCTTTGATGAGATATTTAACTTCCATGGGTGATCATATATCTTTAACATTACTAACCATGTTATGTAATTATTTTATAAAACATGTAATTTTGTATATTTGTTTCCCTATTTTATTAAATATTCAAAACAAAATATTGATGATATTTTCTAATTAGGATAGTTTATTTTGGTTTTGAGATTATATTTATTTTATTTTGGTTTTATTTTAAAGATATTTTTATTTAATTAGGTCTTTTAAACATGTTTCATTTGATTGAAAAAATGATCATAAACATCAGTAGAGGTTGGTACATATATCATATTGTGGTTTAGAAATGATATTTTTTTCATGCTATCTTGTGAGAGGAGAATTATCCAAGGATAGTTAGTTGGAATTTATTTGTGATATCTTTTAAATTATATATTCATTTTACTAAAAAATTAATGATACTTCTGATCTCTATTGAAATTATTTTAATGTCAGGATTTATCACCAATGTGAATTCATGGGCCAACATTTCTCATGATATCTTGTATTGTTGTACCATGTTTTGAGATCAAAAAATTATGGTACATATCATGTTAGAGAGATTTTTTGAGCTAATCTTGGAGGATTATGTAAGAGGGATTTGTAACCTCATTTTATTTTCTTCAATTATTAGTTCCACTTTCAAAACTATTTTAATTTTTTCATGGGATTACATTTTTCTATATTTTCATGTCTGGTCTCTCATTGATTTAATACATTGACTTATTTGTTATAGTGACCATATTTTTATGAAGGATAGAACCACTTTTAGTTCCTATTTTTCATGTTCTTGATATGGTCATTATTTTACATGATATTACAGTTTGGATATTGACATGTACTGAAATTAAAAATGAAATCTTTGTGAATCTAATGAATTGTGGGAGGTAGTGGTGTTTTATGGAGATCATATTTTGTTGATGAATATAAGCACATAGATGAAAAAAATCACCAAATAGTTAGTTACTTGATTCAAGTATGGTACATCCTACTGTTTGACCAATTTTTATTTTAAAGATGATAACATAAGGTAAATTATACTATGTGATTGTTTATATGTTTCAGATACATATAGAGCATACCATTTAATATGGTTTGACTCATTTGATTATTCAAGGTAATACCTTCTTCATTATTTCAATTTTTACTATATTTTCTAGAAGGTTATGGGTGATATTTTATTTTAGGGAATGGTAATTATATTTTGATGGAGGATGGATGAGTTGTAGGATATCAGTTCCATTGAGGATATGAGTTTTTTAGGATGTAGGGGGATATTTTTTCTATAATTTGAAGCACATAGCACAGTTCATACCATATAAGTTTGTTTTTTTTGATAACATATGGATGATATAACAACATTTATTAACCACTTATATAAAACTATTAGCATATCTCATATTGTGGTTATAGTTTCTACTCAATGGTCTGAATCATGGAAATAGGTTTACATTCATAGTTTATAACTATGGCTACAAGTTTGAATCATAATGGTTATATACATGGTTATAATACATGGTATTAGTCTTATTTTCATGATTTGTAAATGTGAATTTTGGAATAATCAATTAAGAAACTAGGCTATAATTTAATGTGGAATACAATATAGTTATGGGTTCTTACCGTGAAAGTTGACCAATTACCATGGTTTTAATAATGGAAATAGATATATAACCATGGTTCATACTATGGCTATATGTATTTTTCCATAATTAAAATTTTGGCTAAATCCTCTTCCCTTTTTCCATGAAAATGGGATCTATGGATAGATAAACCATGGAGGTTACCCATAGCCAAGATTTTGGGGTCTATATCCATAGTTACAAAACATCATTGTAGCATAATTGTTTAGTAGTGATTCATAATGTATTATAATGATGGTAAGGATATATAAAACCAACTACTTTAAAGGTCATTATCCTATGATAAAGCTATACAAGAACTGTTTACACATATAATACCAATACGGGGAGGTATTTCTAGGAAAATAACATAATCTCAACATTTCCAAAGAATTAATATTTGTCCAACACAATTTCTTTTCCCAATGGGTTTCATCAAAGGAATTCGATACTAATATAAAAAATCACGAAACCATAATCTAATATAGACTAAGGTGAACCAAGAATTATATTAATAGATATTACATCAATTATATTGGAATATTAAATATATTTAATAACATTGCATTCCCCAAAACCATAATGTTTTATTTTACATTGATAATAAATTATTAACATCTAATTTATGTAATATCTTTATCATCTTTAACATCATTCTTTATATAATATACCCCTCTTGAATCACTATACAATGAACTCAAATTCATAAAAAAAATGGAATGATAAAACATATAAATAGGTTAGCATAGATTCTAAGTGAGGTTAAATATAGAAGAGATAAATCAATGATCATATGTAAACATATCATGAGAATAAGAGTATGAGATTAAGATATTATCAGTAGAAAATCATAGCTAGTAATTCAAAAATCATAATAATGATTCATGGAATAAAACATTTTCATGTCACAATATTGGGTAAACATAAAAAATCATTTTCCATGAGTTCAAATTATATGCATAAACACATATCAGAAGAGTGTGGAACTATCAAAGTTATAAAAAACATTTCATATGGAAAGGTTAACTATCAAGACAGACACATCATATTAGATGAGGCATCAATTCCCTTTTCCATATTATAACATATCAATCATCACCACATATTTCCAATATCATAATGGATCATGAATCCATTCATGATTTTTATAGTGGATCGAGTGAATCAACTGAATTCCCATAATTATCTCAGGAGATATAATGATTTATCCAATTCATTGGATTAATATTTAATTCTGGTTCAACTCATCACTCAATGAAAACAACAAATTTTTATACCACAAGATCATAAAACATTCATCATATCATCATAGAATAACATATGGAAAATAAATAAGTTTCATAAATATCTTATCATAATAATTAAAAACATGATTTGAAAGAATAATGATGGTATCATTTGGTAAAATCACAAATAAATCATAAAATTCCATATAGGATGATGACATAGATGAAAAATATATTTAAATGATCATTGGAAACATCATTGAAAAATGGGGAAATAACATTTTCCATTGATATAATTTTATCTAAAAATTCCTTGAATATTAAAAAATTATATTCTTTTAAAATAACATGGAAACATATAATTTATTCTTTCCATTAATTAACCTTCATGAAATTTAGAAGATACATTCATTCTATATATAATAAATGAAAAACATTCCTTTCATAGATATGTAAAAGAAAAAAATTTACTTATTTATTAAACTATTTGAAATATTCCTTTTTAAGAAATTTAATATAATTTCAACATTAGTGGAGATAGAAAATTTAGAATAATAAAATTTTATATACGAAAATTCATAAAAAATTTTATAGATTATGGACATTGAAGAAACTTTTTCTCAATAAAAGACTAAATAATGTCTTATTTTATTAAAAAATATTATCTCGATAATTTTATGTACAAAGAGTGAAAATTAAAGCTAATACATTAAAATTAAATTAATAAATATAGAAGATTAAAATATATGGGATTTAATGGATTATATCCCTAAAATTTTCCTCAATAAAAATATATTGTAGGCAATCGATAAATGATATTTGATTTTTTCATAATCCATTACTGATTTGGAAACTTTTTAATCCTTATCCAAATGAATGAAATAACTAAAAATAAATCTTAAAAAATATATAAGGATATTATTGATATAAAGTATCAATGTGTAATTAGATTCACTTAATAAGAGATGATAAGTGAATAACATAAAATATAACCCAAAACTACAATTTGAGATGATAAAAACATACCTAATGTCTCATAATACATCACAAATGTTCGAGAATACTATAATATATATATATATATATATATATATGAAAAATATATTCCATAAGTATATTAATATATATCATACCATATATGATTTAATTATAACTTATTATCAAACTTTTACTAACAATTCTTCATTAATATCGTTGTTCTTGATGATAACTGCTTTATTTTTCCTGAATGTTCTGATTCTGCCATCCAAATCCTTATAATTTGATCCTGCATTCAAAATCATAAAATATTAAATAATTTCATGAGTATAATATTTAATAATTATACAAAATTTTAAAACAATTAATATTAGTTCGTGATGAATAAAGAATAACATCACTTCATGGAGATGATTGTTTGTACGTACCCATGAGTGATGTATCGGTTTTTTGATAGATGGAAATGGAGATAATAATATTATAATTTACCATAAAATAAGTATAATAATATAAAAAAATATCTGAAAAATTATATAAATCAAAAATTATAACTATCAATTTAAAATTTTTATGAAGAAGTAAATGCATCACTTAGTGGATGTGGTAGTCCACACGTATGCAAGAGCGATTTATATAATACTATAAGATGGAAAGGAGGTTAAAATTGTTGTTAAATCATTATAATAAAAATAGATTACATCTGATATAATAAATTGAAAATTTTATAATGAATTCCATAAATTTTGTGGAGGTATAAGAAGAAATATAATTGAATGTACTCAGTTAAGAGTTATACCTCTTCATTTGGAGACCTCCATTGACCTACACAATATGACTTGAAAGGATTAAAATTATGATATTAATTATCTCTATTATTTTTTTATGGAATATTTAATGGTATTAGGCTATGTCTTGTATTATATAGAATGTTTAGAGAATGTGAATAATGGATAAGCAGATGTTCCCTTTTATAATTTACTTCAAAGACACATTTGAATTAAATAAAATATTAAATAATTAATATATTTACTAGAATCAGGTAAAAGGTTCCCAAGTCACTGAAAATTATATTTTAATATTTTATAAGGTCTAAATAAACTCAACCAATCACATTTTGATAGGTTTTGGATACATGTAAAGATTTATCTCCTAGTTAAATAAAATTAAACCCGTTTTAACCTTGATCGTGATAACATTAATAACTAGCATGATAAAGGAATTGTTTGAATAGAAATAAATATATATTTCTCAAAAAAGTTGTAAATTATAATTCAAAATTTCTGGTATATTTTTTATGATTCATTTTCAATAGGTGGTAGATATTACTTTAATTAAAAAAAATTGAAATATGATTTTTAGGAAAATACTCAATTTCAATAAAAAATTATTTACCTGAGAAATAAAATAAAAAAATCTGCCTTCTTGAATTTTTTTTATTCAATAAATAAAATTATGGGTTTATAGACTTTTAGAATAGGAAAAAACCGAATGGTACCTACCAACCATTCCATTAAATGAAAATATCCAAAAATATTTATTAATTTGATTAAAATAGAACTTATCATCACAAAATGAAATAATGGGTTCAAAAATTAAAAATAATGACTCAAAATAAATTATTTAACTCTTAAAACATATATTTAGTTGAAAATAAAGCTGATCCAATTTGAAAAATTCATGTTTTAGAGACATTTTAATAATTTATCAAATATTGTTTGTCCTATTTTACCAATTTTACCCCTAATGAGGTGAGAAATCATTACCATAGTTACTGTAAATAATAAAAAAACATTAAATTAACCATGTTATGTTATATTAATTATGATGATTACAAATATGGAATTTAGTTTTACTTGATTAAATTTATATATATTATAGGAATTTGTTTTAAAATAAATGTTCTAAAAGTACTATAAAAGGTTTTTAGATGAATTAGTTTTACCATATGTGCACTATTCATACCCTCATCTTTCCTATAATGGTCGGTACTATAGTTGCTCCTAGTGCCCACCAGATAAGTGGTGTACATGGATCCCACATACAGACCGGTTAGGGTTGGGACATATTTTGGTATACATTATATTAAATTTTTTACATATTCCATATGATACAAATACAAATTACTCAAAACTAAATCACAAATAACATCTAACCCTCATCACTTATCATAGAATCCTTCTAAAATATTTATCATCTAATTTATTCCTCATCTAATTCCTTATTAATATCAAATCATAATTCTAAATAACACAAAAATATTTCTTCAAACTTAAGACCATCTCTACAATCATTACATTTTATTGAGGATATATTAATAAATATTCTCATAATCACCTTATTAGTGAAATATTCACCCAGACTAATCTATAATTAAATCAATATTATAGTCAAAAAAGGAAATTAATCTCACATTACACTTCATCTATTTCCCTAATTTATAATGAAAATAAATACATGTGACATGCTTATAAGGATAACACATGCGAAAGAATTTTTAGTGGATATTGAATACCCATTATGAATTATGTTGTTTCATATGTAATGGAAATTTTCCTTCTTGTTCAAAGAAGATGCGCTTTATTATTTTTGGTTTTCCCAAATTATCTAAATCTCTAAACCTAAAAATGTTCCTTCAAATATATGATATTCAATAGTTGTTTTTAATTTTGTAATTAAGGATTTTCATATATTATATTTTATAACTGATATTAAGGGGTGTATGTATTGTATGTTTGATTGAGAACTGGATCTAGGAGTGTGGGTCTGGGGCATCATAATAGTGAACTATCTATAAAAAATCTCGTTGATTGAAAATAGAACTAGAAGGGTAGCTATGCTTTCTAAGGATGTGAGATCATAGAAACCAATTGTGAATGTTGAGGATAAGGCTTATGGAGGAATCAAAATAGATATTTTAGGTGGGGAATTTTATAAAAACATAATTATTTTTTTGAAACATTCAAGGTGAATATGTCCACAAATACTCCAAAAAATATGATTGTCAAAAAAATATCATATTTTAGGATTTGAGTATTATAAAAAGTCTTTTTCATATGAATTAAATGTATCGATTGAAGTGGAGTATAGAATCGATAGTGATTATGATTTGAACATAAATATCATAAAACGAACATACGAGAAATATTTAAGTTTTTTTATCCTCATTCTATGATGAAGATATGAATTCTAACCTTGCTAAAATATGGTGATGATGATTTTCTATGATCAAATTATTTGATCTCGAAAATATCCATGAAATTAAGGAAACATGATTTTAGTGATCAAAGAGGATAGTGATCCACAATAATAAGATGAAGTCTTTAGGAAAATGGTGTTTATGTAAGATTAATAAGCCACTAATGAAATTTAAAATCAATAATTATGGTTGAAAATGAATTTAGATAGACAAATAATAATTAAAACGTTTTAATCTCCTTATAACACTATTGAATATTTCTCATGAAATTTTATTCCAAAAGATTTTTACATTTCATTATCTATTATATTTTTCATGAATCATAATCGAGATCTTTTATGGGAGAAGAAAGAAAAAATAGAGTTGAGGGAGATGGCCTTCAAATCGAGAGAGGTGAATTTCTATTTCTATTTCATTTATCTTTTTTTGAAACAATATTTGATTTTGTTCATGCTATTTCCTTAAAATATTTGAACAATAATTTTATGTAGTTTTTTAATGGAATTTTATATGATTTTCTTGATCTATCATTTCATATTCTATTTTCTTCTTGTTTATTTATTCAAATCATTATTCACCGCCTTTATCCTTTAAAATCATTCAATTGTTTCCATCAATGAATCAAGAAGTGAAGAGTATTTTCAATATATTTTTTCCTACATTATTATTGTAATAAATTGAGATATTAAACTGTAGCACTATTTGAGTGTTCATTTTCTAATGAAAAAAACTCATTTTATGAATGACATTAAATATTTATTATTTTATTTATTTCAACTTTTCAAATGAGGATCATTAATTAATCAAGATTCATTAATGTAATTCTCATCACAACCTTTTAGCACTACCCTACTATTATATTAGTCTAGGAATAACACTATTAATTAAACATTCTCACTTTATTAAACACTATGTTGATATCCAATTTACGCACATTCTTCCAATTATTCTTAGTAGTATTATACATTCAATGATCCTTGGGATCATCTCACCATCTTTCCCTATATATGAAGCATTGATTCCACTATATAGTAGTGAGTAGGAGATATAAATTGTAATATTAAAAGTGAATAAACAACTACATGGGACACATGTTATTATAATGTACTTATTCTATATTTTTATCTTATTCTCACTTACGATAATCGATTGATATATTGAACATTGACCCTTACTAAGAATATCATATTGCCCATTCATATATTTCTATCAGGTTATGACAAATGTTTTTTTGTATGATATTTCTACGAATGTCACCATGTGAGAAAAACCTTATGGTATATGTGGATGATCTTTATTGAGATAAGTTTATTATTTATTGAGTTTCTAAATACACTAAATCTTTATAATTATATGGTCATTACTATTGTAAGATATACTAAATATACATCTAAAATTATGTAATAATTATATAAAAATGATTGGGTCACCTCAATTTGTATCAAATCTCTATTTAGTCATTTTTTTATTAGGTTAAGAGTAATGAGAATATATATAATATGAAAATTTATGATAAACCAAAGTGATATAGTTGAACCAAAAGTTTCATATGTTTTTAAGAATGTTTAATATTTTAAAACATCTTATATTTACCAATCCAGAACACATTCCTGATATAAATAAAATGTGAGGACATCGTAAGGTCACCAACAAATACCCAAATAGAATTATAACCCTTACATGTTTTAGGGATTCATATGATGAAGTATATGGTGATGTTTTCTTATCTAAAAATAGGTATGGTTAATGGTTGCATTGTCCCCTTAGACATTTGATTTTTAGCTTTTAATTGTTGACATATCAGGTATCAAGATACATACTCTACAGGGTGCATTTTTATTTATTCCCACCAGAAACAATCATGGAGATCTATATACGTTTTTTTAATTACATGATGGGGGAATAATTATGTTCTTTATTCTATATCCAATAAATCCTTAAATAACTTTTTATTATAACATCCTTGAACCTGAACACTTGGATCTGGTGATAAAAAATGTAAACATTGTGTTTCTAGAATTTATACTTATAATCCTGATACAATTTTGACTATCCAAAACATATATCATCAAATGGATAAATTTCATCACTTTAATACCCAATGACAATTTAGGTTTTCTGTTTTATAGACTTATAAAATAGTCATATGAATATAATATTGTTGCATTCAAGATAATATATTTCCCACTATACCTAGATTTTCAAATTCCATACTAAGTCTTCAACAACTCCCAAAATATTATTCACATTAGAAACCACTATATAACCAAATTAATTATCTTAATTTTTCATATCCTAAGTAAATTTTAAATATAAAAATGGTTATTGGTCAGTATAGAATACTTAAGAGGGGGTGAATTGAGTTCCTATAAAATTTTATGTTAAAATGTTTATTGAAAAACATCCCCCAATTTAAAATAAAACTTGTTATTTATACAAGGTAGTAAAATTATAATAGGTTGACTATTCAAATAGTTTATCAGACAATTATTTAATTATAATTTATAAAAATATGAGATATAGGGACTAATTTTGAAATTACTCTAATAAGGAACAACATTTATAACTATTATCCAAGATTAACTATCAATGTAAAATATATTTTTTTAAAGAATGAATTAAAATAGAGGAAGACTATTATTAAAAACATAGTGGATATAAAAAAAGGGGTTCAGTCTCAAGTAAGGACTTAGTCCTCTCTACTTGGTGATCACCTTCCACCATGAAATCTAAATAAATAAGGGTTTTGATCCACACCCTAAATTGGGGTTAACAAAACAGTTCATAGATGGTCCAGTTCACATGACCAATACCATAGTTCTTCATGGGAAAAAATTACAATTACATGACACTGGACCTCTGCAATAGTTCTTTGTGTGACAAATAAGTGTAAAAAGATTGTTATTTTAGGATATCTAGTATCCTTCAGTTCAGTGCATAAGACAGTGTGTTTTTTTAGTATGGACACACACACTCTTCAATGTTAAGTTAAATAGTACACAACATAGAAGGATATATTAAGAAGGGATTATAGATACTTTTAGTTTTATTTAGTTCAAATATAGACTCTCTAATGTATCAGAGTTGAAGCTTGTGTCCTCTTCTAGAAAGAGACACAGAAAACATAGTTTCGTGGTGCACAATGTTCTATCTTCCAAGAGGGTGAGAGGTTATTCTCATTTGGTTTAGATGGATGTTAGAGATATGATGGATCCTTGATGATTAGTTGTTATCTAGTTCATAGAAAAAATAAATAAATTATTCCTCTTGTGTTCTTCCTTTCTGTATAGTGCTCGTGGTAGGTTTTTCTCGTATCTTCTTGTTTATCACTGTCTAAATGAGTCATCCAATATATCTTTCATGGGATATTATTTGTATATATATATTCATGGATACCAACAATGAGCATGTTTTAGGAATATGAAGTGCCTCGTATTTCTGAAATCCTCATTTAGGATGTTTTCAAAAAGGCATTAAATTAATCGGTCATATTAAAATGCTCAAAATATGGCCATTATAAATAATTTCAAATAGAAGCAATTTTAAACAGTCTATCGGTGACTCTGCAGTTGGTATATCCTTATTTCAGTGACCCATTCCATTGGTGTGTCATTTTGTCACTCTTTCCATGCATCGATGACTAATTACATCGGTGACTCATTTTAACTATCGGTGAGTCCTTGTGTCAGTAGCACCATGCATCGGTATGTCATTCTAACTGATAGTAGGTCATCTATGTCAGTAGGTCATTTTCATTGGTAGGTCATCTTCATTGGTAGGACATTATCATACGTAGGTCATATATGTTGGTATGTCATTTTCATTGGTAGGTCATCTACATCAGAAGGTCATTTTCATATGTTGGTTATCTAACAGTGACTCGGTTGAGTTGTCAGTATCTCATATTTTATTTCGGTTTCAATATATTATACTTTGAAAATATTTTTTTGACTGTCTTACAATATAAATATTAATAGATTGTACGAAATTTATGTAAGATCATAGATAAAAATAATTTCACATATTGAAACATAAATAACTATGATGGAAATATTTAGACATGATTAATTGGAGTTGACTTTAATTGTTATTAATAAAACAATTAATACTTGAGAGGGTGGAAAACATTCTCCTATGGTCCAACTATCTCCCCCTTTTTAATGATCAGAAATCATGGAATTATTCATTAAAATCATTTTATGTGGAATGAAATAATTTTAATTATCATCTACCATTGTGGATGACCATTTATAATATAGATAAGGTTCATATGTAAAATAAATAGTAATGGGATCAAAGAAAAAATTAACATATATAAGATTGAAATTAAAGGTAAAGTAAATAATGATAATGACAAACATTTTCTCCCCCTTTTGCGATTACCAAAAAGAAAATAGGTATCAATGAAATAAAAAGTATCATAAAGTAAAAGATAAAAGGGAAATAGAGGAAATACAAGAACACAAAATTCCATTCATCAATAAAGTAACATGTGTTACACGTCTTCAAATACAAGTAACAAAAGTAAATAAAACAACCCTATCAGAGAATGATCCATACTATGTAAAAGGATTTAGAGGGTCCTTCCCTTTCCCAGAGAGATCAATAGAGGGTCCAGTAGGTGGTGTTTGAGAAGATGAAGGGTCTGAATATATTTTTAGAGGGTGTAGGATCACTCCTTTGGGAACATTAGGTACAACATTGGTTTCGTGTTGGGAAAACATAGGAGGTTGAATTTTTTATTGGATCACTTAAAGAATATTATTCAAATCCTAAGCAACTGACATTTGAGGTGGAGGCATTCATCCAGGAGGTCCAAGAGGTGCAACAGCAGGCACACCGATTTCTTCCCTTTGGAAATTAAGACTTAGCTTTAATAGGTTTATTAAATCCTTAATAATCTCACCACTATAATTCATTGTTTATCAAAGTCATCCTTATTCTCCATGAATTTGTCCAGAAGTGGAGTGAAGTCTTTCAACATCTATACATGATGATTAAAATAACTGGTTTTTAGAGGAAAATATAAGTTCTCTATCAAATACTTAAACAAATTGGTCAATTGATTCTTGGTAATGATATTTTTGAAATTTAATTCAACCTTTTCTATGATATGAGAATTTTTAGTTTCCACACTCTTAGAATAGAGTATGACCATATCGTTAACATGATCACTATTTTTCTTAATCTTTTCAAATTTTACCAAACTAGAGGCATTAAATAGATCTTAGAGCTTATTTATTACAACCATTACAACATCTTCACCTTAATAATAACTATGATAGTTATCATCATTTTCACTTCTTTCATCAAAATAATTTCCAGATACATTCTGATAATTTCTATTTTAATCATCATCTTCTTCACCTTATTCCTCATCACTACCACTGCCACTTTCATCATCTTCACTTTATTATTACTTAGAGCCACTAGATCTACTTACATATTCTAGAATTATTGATAATTTTGTTTCATCATTTCCATTTTCATCATGTGTGGGATCATCTAAGGGTAAGTATAGTGGAGGACTATGAGGTCCAAAATAAAAACCTTTGCAAGGTTTAGTGGTGTCTGGATCACTCCTATCATCGATAAGTGACCACTGATCTCTGAATGGAGTGGAAGTATCTTATTCTTCTTCTAAAGATTAAACAACTTACTCATCTGGACCTAATCTAGGATAAAACATATTCTTAGGCATAGTTTGATATTCCATCGGATTGAACTTATCATACATATTTTCTCTATCTCCAACCAATTCTCTCTTCTGTGTGTTCCAGTTGATTTTCATCCTCCAAAAAATCTATTCACTGAGGTAGATCCCACTTCACTAAGAATTAACTTCTTCTCCTTCAATTACACAACATTTACCTTATATAATAACTTAGATCATCCTTGGATAGAACAAGGAATCAGTTTTGCAGGAACGTTTGATCATTTTGTTCATGTTCACAACAAGGTATCTACATAAATTTATCTTGATTCATTTTCTTAGTATACAAATTATGTAGACATCTTGATACTTCAGAGAAGAAATGTAACCTTTCCTAGAGAAGATATCATTATGAATAAACATAAAAAAGATTCTACTTTCTCCACTTAAATCTATAGAAATGGGTCTTATGTTTTCACCATTATTAATAATCTCCTTCAGAGTTGTCTCAAAAAAGAACATATCACTCTCAGGTGGAGAGGTACCTTGATAATAATAAAATACACCATCATGAGGAACTTTAAGAATTTCATCATATTCTATAAAATATATAAAGATTTTCTTGCCTCATATTATGGACTTGATCCTGGATATATCACTTACTTCTAACAGGAACTCAAAATTCATGTAAACTTAATGAACTAGCTTTGGGTAAAAGGGTTTTTCATTATTTGTGAACCACTTGAGCCATCCTTGATCTTGTATTAAATTGAGTAGAAATGACTTTCTTTCAAATATCCATTCTGTAGGAACATATTTTTTTGGAGTTACAATACAGTTATCCAGAGTAATATTTACAAGTTTTGATGATTTTCTCGATTCACCTATCTATTTCTTAGATGCACGAGACTCTCCACCATCAAGATCTCTATTAACAAGAATCATTACAACAGTTAGATTTGAAGGTTATAAGGATAAATTTTGGGGGCAGAGAGATCCACGACCGAGAGAGTGTGGGGGTAAAGTATTAAAGTTGATCGATTCAAATTTATATCATTTAGGGATTTTGAAGTCACAAAAACGTGGAATCAAGAACTTGGTCCAACAAAATAAATGAAATAATGTCATTTTGTTAAAAACGTAAAATGTATAATAATAGTGATTAATTTTTGTCAGTATGAAAGATTTTTTATTACACTAATGATGTTTTCTTGACAAGGCATTGGTGTCAGCTTGACAGGGTATCAACATAACAATGTATCAGTGTCGGCATGATAACTGTGTTAGCATGACATAGTTTTGGTGTCGCCAAGACAATTTTTTTGGCATGACATAGCATTAGTGTCGGCCTAACAAATGTATCAGAATGAAAAAGTTATTAGTTTTGGCATGACATTTTCATATTTTTAAATTCAGTATTAGTATGACAACTTTACTTAAAATGGTCAATGGAATAGAAACACAATGTCCTATAGATAGATCATTCCTAACACTTGTCTGATGTAGTTCATTCATTCAATGTTCAATGTATTAGTGAAAATATCATCAAGCTGATGTTCAGTTCCAATGAACTCTAAATTTATATCACATTTTTTATAATATTCTCTCAAAAAGTGATTCCTCGTATCATTGTGTTTTGTCCTGGAATTAGAATCAGGATTCATAGAAATATTAATAAAACTTTTGTTATCACAATTTATACGGACATGTCTGAATTGATATCCATAATCGAGTAATGTGTGTTTCATCAAAAAAATTTGTCCACAACAACTTCAAAAATCTATATATTCAGCTCAAACAGTAGATAATGAAATAGAATTTTGATTCCAACTACACCATGAAACTAGATACTTTCCCAAAAAGTGACATGTTCTAGAGGTTCTTTTCCTATCTAACTTACATCCACCAAAATCAGCATCTGAATAACTCACTAAATCAAAAGGTTGTCCTCTAATATAGAAAATCCCTAGGTGGGTAGTATGTTTTAGGTATTTGAAAATCCTTTTAATAGAAAGAATATGGTATTCTTTTAGGTCTTCATGAAATTGAGCACACTTGTATACGCTAAACATAATATCTTCCCTACTACTAGTTAAGTAGAGTAAGCTTCCAATCATTACACTATAAGTGGTTTGATCAAAAAAAATTTCATCTTATCAAGGTCCAACATACAAGTAGTACTCATTGGAGTGTCACTACTCATAGTGCTTAAAAATCCAAATATTTTTAATAGATCCTTAGTATCCCTACATTGATTCAAAAAAATACCTTAGTTATTTTGAAATATTTTAAATCCAAGAAATAATTTGAGTTCACCCATTAAACTCATTTCAAATTCACTGCGCATCATCTTTGAAAAATAAACACGTAAATAATTCATAGAATATCCAAAAATTATATTATCTACATAAATTTTTACTAATAAAACATCATTGGAAATTCTTTTTATACAGAGAGTATGATCAAGTAATCCTTTTTTAAAACCATTAGAAATATGAAAAGTGTTGAGCCTTTCATACCATGCTCTTAGAAATTTATTTAAACCATATAAAGGGTTTTTTATTTTAAAAACATTATTTGAAACATGAGGGTTTCTAAAACTGGGAGGTTGTTAAACAAAAACATCCTTAACTATATACCCATTTAGGAATTCACTCTTCACATCCATTTGATAAAGTTTTAAATCTAAATGTGCTATGTTGGAAAGAAATATTATGATGGTCTCAAGTCTAGATAATGGTGAAATGGTTTCCTCATAGTTGATTCCTTCTTCTTGACTATGACCTTGTGCACCCAATATAGATTGGATCATAATTTTGTTACCAGCTTCATCTACTTTATTCCTAAACACACATTTGGTGTCTATCGTCAATGTGTCATTGGGTCTCTCTGCAAGTTCGTAGAATTTTTTTCTTTTAAACTGATTTCACTCTTCTTGCATAGCCATCACCCAAAATTCATCATTCATAGTATTATTGATGTTCTTAGGTTTATGTTCTGATCAAAAATCCTGATGTTCAACCTCATTTCTTAGATATGACCTAGTCTATTTCCCTTTGTCTAAATCTCTAATAATATCATCTAAAAGATGGTTCTTGAGAGTTCTGACAGGTTAAGAAAACTAAAGGTTAGTCACTTCAGATTCTATAACAAGTTCAGGTTCATTACGAAGAGAATCTAGAGAATTTACAGAACTATATGTTTTAACATTTTTCTTCACATGATGATTAGAAGATTTAGTATTGATGTCCAGGTTTGACATATTATCCTCAAGATTATATTGAGAGGTATTTGGATCATGTGCATATATCTCATCAAACATGACATGTACAGATTCTTCTACACATTTGGATCTCTTATTTATGACTCTATAAAATTTACTAGAAATTGAATAACCTATGAAAATTCTTACATCACTCTTGAAATAAAATTTTTCTAGATAATCCTTAGTGTTGACAATATAGAATTTATAACCAAAAACATTGAAGTAGTTAACCTTGGGTTTTAAATTGTTCCACAACTCGTAGTGATTAATTTTAAGTATAGGTCTAATCAAGACTCTATTGATTATATTCCAAGTTGTATTGATAGCTTCCTCCCAAAATTTAATAGGTAGGTCATACTGATTAATCATGGTTCTATAAATATCCTCGAGGGTTCTATTTTTTCTTTCTGCAACACCATTTTGTTAAGCTGTCCTAGGAGGAAAGAAGTTATGACAATAGACATTTTGTGAGAAAAAGGATTCAAACTCTTGGTTTTCAAACTCACGACCATGGTCACATCATAGAGTTTTAATTTTAGGACCACTAATAATTTCCACAGTCCTATCATACATGGTAAAATGATTGAAAGCTTAACTTTTATGAGCTAAGATAGAGGTCAATGTATATCTAGATTATTTATACACAAGAACGTATAAATAATGTTTCCCACAAAGACTTGAAACTCTAGAAGATCGAAAAAAGTCCATGTGATCCAACTCAAGAGGTTGAAAATTTGAAACTACTTTCTTTGTATTGAAATATATTTTGTGTTGTTTACAATTTTTACAAGGATTACATACTTTTTCATTTGGAAACTCATGTTTAGGCGGATCCTTTACTAAAAATTTTCTAGTAAAATTTATAAGTGATTTTACATTGATGTGTCCTAATCTCTTATCTCAAAGCCATGTTTCTTTATTAAAAGCACTCAAACATGAAATTTTTTCTAAAATTAAAGAATATAATTTAACAACATATATATATATATATTCATTTCTAAGATAATAAAATACTATCTTATTTTTAGAGTTAAAAAAATCATGAATAATTTTAAAATTAAACATTAAAACCATCATCACATAACTGATAGATTCTAATTATATTATATTTTAATCATCAAAAATATTACTTTAGATATGAAAACTAGGTTAGAGTTACCAATCTGGACGAGACCAATTATTTTTCCTTTGGAATTTTCCCCAAAGGTGACATTCCCACCATCAATCTTTATCACGTTCTTGAAGAATAAGTAATCTCCTAGCATGGGTCTTGAACATCCACTATCCAAGTACCATAAGCATTTACATGACCTTTTTAAATAGTTTTCTACAAAAAATATTAGATAAGAAAATATTTTTGTACCCATATTTTTTTGGGTCCAGTAACATTTGTAAAAAGAGATTTGGGAACCCAAATTTTATTTATGGGTTTCCTATAAGAAGTTTGTAAAGTATTTGGAAAATAAAATTTATTTGGTCTAAAAAAACATGAAATAGTAGAAGATGTTTCATAACTAGAACTTGCAAAAAAAATTCAGAACTAGGCATAAAACTGGATTTTCCATAATTAGATACCAAATGAGTTTTTGTTGTATTATTCTTTCTAGGTTGGTATCTTATTCCAGTGATATAAATAGGAGATACTTGTTTACTAAGAATTTGAACTAAAATTTCTTTACCATAGATAAATATCTTTGAATACTTTTTTAATTTCTCATTTTATAATTTATGTTCATTGTTCTCCTTAAGCAGTTCGTAATTGTTTTCTTTTTCCACAGAATGTTCAGATTTAATAGTGGTAGTCAAAGCATTTTGTTTCCGCAAATATTTATATTTATAATTTAATTCATTACAAGTGTCTTCTATCTTTTTTAAATATTAAAAAAATTCCTCATTTTTTATATTTTTAGAATCACTTTCATATCCACAATAATCAGAATTATGTAATGAAAAATTTAGTGTTACCTCATATAAGTTTTCCATAAAACACATATTTTCTTTATTAGACATTTCTTGAGAGGATTATGAGTCACTTCATCAATCCTCATATGCACAATAAGTTTCCTTCATGTACTTTTTAATCTTTCTTTTTATATCATCATGCTTATTCTTGTACTTTAGCATAGTACAGTCAACCATTACATGTCCCTTCATTTTACATTCATAAAAGATTATTTCACTAGAAGTAACACATATATTCAAATCCTTTTTCCAATGGAACTTTTGATCATATATACCTTTTTAATTGGGATTTCTAAACAATTTCTTCTTTATATAAATTTTTTTAAAACTTCTAGATATTTGATCTATCTACTCATCACTATTTTCTGATGATTGATGATCATGTGAACATTCATTTTCATCTTGAAATTTCTCCTTATACATGGAGGTAGTATATTTGAAAGCAACATATTTTCTTTTGGGTTCATCATCCTCTTCATTGTTGACTTTTAGTTCTTACTCATAAATAATCATCATTCCTATAAACTCCTTTACTGGTAACTTTCATATGTCATAGGATTTTATGATATATACAGAAGTTCATATCCATCTATCTGGTAAGAATTTGAGTATTATCATGATTTTTTATTTTGTTGTAACATCTCTTCCCAAAGAGATCATAGTATTAAAAATTTAATTAAACATGAGATACATGTCTGAAATAGTCTCATCAGGATTCATTTTAATGTTATTATATTTAATAGAATATGTGTTAAGTTTCATTTATTTAACACAAGAGGTTCCTTCATGTGAAATAAATAAAGTGTCCCAAATTTCATAGGAAATTTTACATTCATAAATTCCATTGAACTCTTCATCACCTAAAGAAGAATATAGGGAATTCTGGGATTTGAAATTATTATTATAAGTAGATTTATTTAGGTCATACAAATTATTTCTAGTACTATCATTAATCTTATATTCATCTATAATTCAAAACCAAATCTCAAAACCAAGTGCATTTTCATATTAATTTTCCATTGTGCATAATTTTTCCCATTAAATAATGGATGTCTATTAGTAGAATCACCTTCGAGTATATTATCCATGATAAAGAAAAAGTATTTTAAAAAACTATAAATTTAGAATTAACCTAAATTTAAATACTTTTAATATACAACTAAAATCATAGTTGAAAATGATTTTAAAATAGATTTAATATATTGAAAAATATAACTTGAAAAACAATACATTCATACCAAATGTTGGTCGTATTATGACAAATAAGAGAGTTGAAAATAGTTCCTTTAAAAATATTTGTTAAAAAGTTTATTGAAAAGGTCCCCCCAGATTAAAATAAAGCTGGCTTGTTAATCAAGGTAGTAAAATAATAATAGTTTGACTATTCAATTAGTTTCTCAAAATATTGATTAACTCTCAGTTCTAAAACTATGAGATATTGATACAACTTTTGAAACTACTATAATAATGAAAAATATATAGAAATACTATCCAAGGATAAATATCAATGTAAAATTTAGTTTTCTAAAAAATAAATTAAAATAGAGAAAGGCTAAATTTAAATACATAGAAGATATAAAACAAGAGGTTCAGTCTCATGAAAAGGATTAGTTCTCTCCACTATGTGATATCCTACCACTAAGAAAACTATATAAATAAGGATTTTGATCCACACCCTAGATCATGGTTAAAACAACAATAAATAGACAATCCATGTCACAAGACCACTACCAGAGTTATTCGTGGAAGAAAAAACTTCAATTTGGTCACACATGACCTCTTCCATAGCTCTTCATGGGACAAACAAGTGTAATAAAACAGTTGTTTTAGGATATTTATTATTCTTAAATTTAGTGAAGGAGACAGTGTGTGTTTTTATTAAAGACACACACACTACTCAAATTATCATTTAAATAGTACATTACATAGAATAATATATTAATAAGTGATTAAAGATGATATGATTGTTGTTCAATTAAACTCTGGACTCTCTGATGAATCAGAGTTGAAGCTCGAGTCCTCTTCTGAAAAAAGACAATGAAAACTGAGTGTCGTGGAGCACTGTGTTTTGTCTTTAGGAGGGTGAGATGTTCTTCTCCTTTGGTTTAGTTGGATGTTGTAGAGATAATGAAAATTTGATGATCAGTAGTTCTCTGATTCATAATAATATGCAATAAATAATTCCTTATGTGTTCATCCTTTCTTTATGGTTCAAGTGGTATGTTTTTCTCTTATCTTCTTGTAATGACCCAATATTTCATTAATGAAAACAACCATTGATCTAATTAAATTTCATATTATGGAAAATGGTTATATAAAATATTCACTTCATTGGTTTTATGTTTTCTGGATTTTAAAATACCGTCAGTAATTGTGACCATTTCTAATATAGTTGTTCAATAATGATCACATGATTAGTATAAATATAGGGCTTTAACAAATCCAATTTACTCATACAAAGGAAGTGATGGCCTCATCTAGTAGAATTTCCCCATAAGAAGGCCCATTTTATGGATCTCAGAAATAAGGTGGAATCCTTGGGCTTCACTCTTGACCAACCCAAGTCGCACATCAACACATTATGCTCGAACGGATCCGCCTACGGGAGAAGTGGAAGTTGATAGAGATTACCACCTGAGTGATGTTATCTGAGCCACCCCAAAAGTCTATCACCATCAAACACCTTAACCTTTGGTCTTATGCTGATGTTATACAGGGTTATGTAACAAGACACAAGTACTCTAATTATGTAAATTATTTTTGTATGGATAATATACATTCATTTTGTTATTGTTACCTTGTAAATAGTTTTTAAAGAACAATAGAATTTTTTATTTAATATTCAATTAAGAAATCTATTTTCATGAATTATTGGATTTTTATTGAATTAAATAATATTTTAATATAATATTATTACAAAATTACTTTTTATTAAATATAAATTATATTATAGTTTTTATGAATACAATTGTAATTTTTATTAAGGTTTGAAATCTATTTTTGTAAAACCCATGAATTTTCGATATATTTCAGTTTTTATTTTAAATGTAAAAATTCACATATTTATAAGATTATTTTTTTAAAATTAATATTATTTTTTGAATTAGGACTTCGAAATTATCCAATGATTAATTTTTCATATTTTTCTGAGACACTCGAATTTTTGGGTAAAAATTAAATATCGTTTAAATATATAATGTTCTATATGACATGATAAGGACCCCATAGTGATGTAATAAAATAAAATAAACATTATGTTAGGCCAATATATATTATAACATTTAAATAATGTGTTTTTAGGTTTATCTGATTTATTTTTACAAAGACTTATGGACCTCCAAGACTTATAAAACATTTTATCTTTTAAAAATTATTTCCTTGAGAGTGTAACTCACCTCCACCCTAGAAAGCCTAATATATTAAGAAGTTATGACATTGAACATATTAAATATTGTTTTAAACTACCATTTGGAAAAAACCATGGTCAAAAACCGTGGTATGGATTGTGGTTTCGATTATTTTAATGTGTAGGGTCCAAAACCAAAATAATAAAGAATTATTTCTCTTTTCCAATATAAACCCACCCATGCTCCCACTTCCTCTTCACTAAAATCCCTTGGAGCTTCACTAAAATCTTCCCTACTCTCTCTAGAATACTACCAAGGTGCCCCAAGTTTCCATTATGCCTCACTCAATGCCTCCCAAGCCTTTGGGATCACACTTCCAAGTAAGGGATTTCTCCCTTTCTAATTTTTTCCCAAATTTAATTATATTGTCATTCCCTTTTATTTTAAATTAAAAATGTTTGGGTATAATTTTAAACCTCCTATATAATTCTATCTTTATGTATTAATGATTATATACCCCTTTCTCTGTCATTAATTCCTCCCATGTACACCCGTTATCATTCCAAAATTTGGTAAGGAATTTCTCTCTCCATATTATATTCCATCAATTATTTTGTATTATCAATATAAAATTCTATTACATATGTTGGGAAATGTATCTATATGACCCCCTTACTTTCAATTTCACGTACATATTATGAGACACCCCTTTATCTCTCATCAAATATTTTTATGAATTCTTATGTCACACCATTACGCTGCCGAAATTGCACTATGAATTTACAAGTCAAAGTCATTATGTAGTGAATACCATGACCATTTCTATATCAAGGGTATTCACCTTTATGAACATTTAAATATTTATTATATAGCTTTATATATGTATTCAATATTCCTTTAACTTGGAATAAATTTTTATGTTAAATGATTCCTTATTATATGATCCATGTGGCACACTTATGCATGAAATGAAATGATGAAGAAGGATGTGCCCGGATACGACTCAAATGCATTGGGTAAAGTTTAGTATCATGATACATAAAGTGTAATTAGGGTTTACTCATTCTAATTCAAGTTCAATGAGTTTTTACTAATGCTCCATGTTCAATTATCCTTGGATCATTCTAATACCATTTTAAGTATTGTTGCCACATTTCCAAGTTATGATAATCATGCTCTATCATGCCTTTTTGTTCATGTTTCTTTTATACTCCATTGATTTTCCTAATGCCTAACTTTTATTTTATTCTTCATGTTATTCCATGTTTACTCACTTATTGGGCTTTATATCTCACCCTTTTTATATGCATGTCCTCAGGTTATCCCATGCAAGGATAAGTATGAGGGAATGTAGTGGTCATGTAAAGAATGTTTTCAATAAATATGGTGTGTTTTGCGTTCTATGTTGTTATGTAATTTTCCTAAGCCCCAATGACACTGGAGCTCTCAATATCCTATTTTTTATCATGTGAAGATTTTATATAAGAAATTATTTTTAACTGTGTAATAAAAAAGTAGGGTTGTTATAGTTGGTATCAGAGGATAGGTTTAGTTTTTTTTGGGATTAAGATTAGAAAACCCTAGTGAAAGCCTTTGGGATAAGACTCAGTATAATAAAAAAATCCCTAATGTTTGGTGGGTATTGAGTATGTGGTTTATCAATCAACTAAATCCATGTCCAAATATGATCCGTTAGAGGCAGCTCTGGCACAGATATACCTAGAAGTGAAAACTTCGACAAAGAGTTTTGGGCTTGACCCGAGATATCATAGTTCACAAAAATGGGTCTTGTTGCACTCTTGGTTATGACACCACTGGGGTATGTGATTTTGTAAATTCACAATCTTAGTGTGAACCATTGTTAAGGGAAAACAATCTTTTAATAATACATGATGGTAATATGATCATGGATAACATAGATTAAAGCCTATAGATTTATAAGTTACGGAAATAAAAATTATTTATAATTCAACCATTTTTGTCCTTGAATTACCCTTTATTTGTTACCCATAACTTTCCATTTCCCCAGCCAATGGCTGGTAATGGGATGACTCCATTTAAAAACTGATGTGAAGATCATTGTGATTACTTTTCTAATGAGATGTCCAATACAATGGGAACGCGAATCACAAACGTTTTTCATGATACTCTATTAGTTAACTTGATATTTGAATATATACATGGGTCAAGAGTAATGTTCAACCCCCCCCCCCCCCAAAGAAAGAACATGTCATAGTTGGGAGCTTCATGATAGAAAGTCCTCCTAATTTTAATGGATCATCTAATCCCTCAATTTCCCAACAATGGATCAAATCAATTGAAAAGAACTTCTCCATACTTCAATGTTCCGAACAAGAGAAGGTTCTCCTGGATGCTTATCATATAGAGGGTGAAGCTGATCAGTGGTGAACATGGTTAAAAAATGCGAAGCATTGGGAGGATATCGAGGAATTAGAATGGAAGGATTTCGGGAAAAAGTTTTTCTACAATTATTTTCCTCATACCCTCCTACTTTATATGGAAAGGGACATCCTTGACCTCAAGCAAAGAAGACGACAAATCCATTAATGAGTTTGAGTAAAACATTCCAGGGCTTGCACAATATGCCTCCAAATTTTTTGTTTCTCTCAAATTCATGGTTGATAATTTCTTTGGAGGTTTGAAACCTAGCCTATGGAAATTCTTGGTGATACGTGAATTCAATAGATATAAGGAAATTGTCTGATGTGCCCTCAAGGTAAAAATAAAGATCAGAGAATGTCAAGGGTATCATGGGGATAGGAAGTGTAAGGTAGAATGAAATTCTAGTGGTCCGATGGATAAATCCCATGGTGCTAAGAAAATATAAAACCCTACTTGCCAAAGGTACAGAAAGAAGCACCCCATAAATTTCCTGAAAGGGACAAGGAAATGATTTAGGTGTGGAAGAGAAGGGCACCAAGCTGTTAACTGCTAAAAAGAAAAACCCGTGGCTTTGATAGAGGAGATGAACACTCCGTTCGAACCTCAATGCATTGTTCATTGTTTCAACTACAAAGAACCAAGGCACCTTGAAAATCAGTTGCCTATGACATGGGTTTTCAGAGGCAACCGACAACCTCCAAGGCAGCAAGGGAGAGACTTTTACTTCACTACCACCAAAGTGAACCCCGAAAACGAAGTGGTGACAGGTACGCTAGTTATTCATTCCAAAATAGATAACGTACTATTTGATTCTTGTTCTTTAAATTCTTTTATATCCCAAAATAATAGTATAACAATCTCTGCACCACAACAAATCATGGAAGTAAATATGTCGGTGAGTACGAAAAATGGGGAAATCATTTCATCCCATGAATATAACTCCTCCAATATAATAATTTGTGGACTGAAATTCCCAAATATACTTTTCGTACTCCCTCTAATAAAATTTGAGGCAATTATCGGCATGTATTAGCTTTCCTAATGTAGATCCAACATAAATTTCCATGAGAGGGAAATAACTCTCCATATGGAGAATGAACCCCCGATTCAATACAAGTGAAAGGTGGAAGATGAATCTTCTTTAACTCCATCATCTCAAGAATGGATATTACTACCCTATGAGCATGCATATCTGGCTCAGATGATTGTGTCCAAGGAAGCAACCATCCTTGAAGACATGCCTATTGTAAGGGAATTTGATGAAGTGTATCCTGAGAAATTTTATGGCCTTCCTCTAATAAGATATATTGAATTCTCAATTGACCTTATACCTAGGGTGTTTCCAATGTCCAAGACCCTATATATAATAGCTATTTTAGAGATTGATGAGCTGAATAAACAACTACAAGAGAATTTGGATAAAGGGTTTATACACCCAAGTGCTTTACCATTGGGTGCACCGTTCCTCTTGGTCAAGAACAAGGATGGGTCAATGTGAATTTTGATTACTTATCGTGAGATAAAAAAATTACAATAAAGAACAAGTATCCTCTTCCCTAAATTTATGAATTTTTTGATCAAATACATATAGCACAATACTTCTCAAAGGTAGATGTATGGTCGGGATATTACCAAACAAGGGTGATGAATGAGGATAATCCCAAGAATGATTTCGATACATTGTACGGGAACTGTGAATTCATAGTAATGATTTTCAGAATCACTAATTATCTTGAAATCATTATGGTCTTGATAAATAGAGTCTTTAGAGATTACCTTAAAAAATGTATGGTGGTCTTTATGGCAGACATTCTAATATACTCCAAAACCAAGGAAGATCAGGGGGAGAATCTTAGAACTATACTATAGACCTTCTGAAAGGAGAATATATATGAAAAGTATATAAATTGTGAGTTCTTTTTGAAGGAGGTATCATTCTTGGGCCATATAATCACAAGAAATGGGATCTCTATGGATCTATCCAAGACAGATGCAATTGATGGATGGTCGATGCCAACATCGGTAACAGATATCCAGAGCTTCCTTGGGTTAGCTATATATTATCACCGATTTGTGAGAAATTTATCACAATTTCCAAACCCTCTTTCCAAGCTAACTCGGAAGGGAGTCAATTTTATTGGAGGGAAGAATGTGAAGAGAGCTTCAAGGAGTTTAAAAGAAGGATTATCAATACACTCCTTCTCACTTTACCCATTAGTGGAGTACATTTTGTGGTATTAATATATGCTTCAAAGAAGGGCCTTGGTTGTGTGTTGATGCAATATGAAAAATTCATTGCTTATGCTTCAAGGAAATTCAAAGTTCATGAGAAAAAATATCCAACACGTGATCTAGAGTTGGCTGCAGTGATCTTCGCTTTAAAAAATTTGTCTCATTACCTCTTCAGGGAGAAGTGTGAAATATATACGGACCACAATATCCCCAAGTATATATTCACACATAACGAGTTGAACATGCACCAACGAAGATGGTTAGAGCTGATCGAAGACTTTGACTGCTCATTCTATTACCACCTAGGGGAAGAGAACAAGGTAGTGGATTCTCTAAGTAGAAAAGTCCCAGCGATTCTATCAATGATGAGAATTGAAAAGGATCCAATCTTCTAAGATTTGATAAAGATGGATTTGGGAATCATAAAGAATGGAACTTTGTCAATCCTTTCACAAATTATTGCTCAACCATATCTTTTGGAAAGGTTATAGGATGATCAAAAGGATGATATGGGAATTTAGAAGAAGGTATAGACTATTAGAAAAAGAAAATACTTAGAGTTCAATGTTAATGAAGATGGAATTGTGAGATTTGGGTCAGGACTATGGGTTCCATCGAATCCAGAGTTAAAGGAGTATCTTTTGGATAATGCACATAGTTCAAATTTCTCCATTCACATAGGAAACCAAAATATGTATCGAGATTTCTGAGATAATTCTTTGTAAAATAACATGAAGAAGAAGATCGCTGAGTATACATCAAATCAATTGGTATGTCCGAAAGTGAAGGATGAGAGGTAGAATTTTATGGGGATGATGCAACCATTACCCATACCAACATCAAAATGGGAGAACATTGTCATGGAATTTGTCACAAGACTTCCGAATACATCCAAAGGAAAAAATTATATCTGGGTTGTAGTGGATGGTATTACTAATATTTCACACTTCATTGCAATTTGGGAGGATTTTTTCACGACATCCACTAGCACAGATATACATAATACACTTGGTATGGCTGCATGGATTACCAGTTTAGATTGTATCAGATCGATATCCAAGATTCAACTCTATGTTTTAGATGGTCCTTCAACATTCTCTGGATATGGAGGTGAAATTAAGTATGGCTTTTGATCCTCAAATTGAAGGCCAATCTGATTTCACTATCCAAACACTTGAAGACATGTTGAGAGCATGCTCAATGGACTTCAAATGAGGATGGGATTAACATCTTAATCTGGTTGAGTTCTCTTATAATAACATTTTCTACTCAAGCATCCAAATGTCTGCTTATGAAGCCTTGTATGGGTAGAGGTGCAGGACACTGGTATGTTGGGATAAAGTTGGGGAGAGAAAACTCCTAGGTCTGGAAATGGTCAAAGAAATGGTTGAGATGGTTAAGACCATCCAATAGTGCATTAATTCTACTTAGAGTCAACAAAATAGATATGCTGATAATCGTCGGTGATACATATAGATTGATGTTTGAGACAAGGTATTCCTCCACATATCTTTGTGGAATAGAGTTATGGGATTTGGGAAGAAGGAAAATCATAGTCCAAGGAACATCAACCCTTTTGAGTTCCCTGATCACATTGGAGGAGTGACCAATCAACAAGCACTCCCACTAAACATATCTCAAGTACATGAAATATTCCATGTATCACTCTTGAGCTCAATCAAGAGGTGATACCATTGGAGAATGACCTCTCCTATGAAGAGAATCCATTGAAAAGCTTAGATCGTAGGGAAAAGGTTCTATGAAATAAGACAATTCCCCTCATGAAAGTGTTGTGGAGAAACCACAAGTTTGAAGAAGCAACATGGGAATCATAAGAAGTGATGAAGCAGAGTTACCCACATCTATTTAAGTGTTGGAAATGGAAATTTCTAGGGTGAGATTTCATAATGGGGGAAGATCCTAACGACCAAAAATTTCATTAATGAAAATTAATATTGATATAATTAAATGTCTTATTATGTAAAATGGTTATATAAAATATTCACATCCTTGGTTTTATATTATTCGGTTTTTAAATACCATTAATGATTGTGATCATTACTAATATAGACATTGAACAATGATCACATTATTAGTATAAATATAGGGCTTTAACAAATCCAATTTTCTCATACAGAGGAAGCGATGGCATCATTCAGTAGACTTACCCCATACAAAGGCTCATTTGAAAGATCTCATAAATGAGGTGTCATCATTGGGATTCACTCTTAACCAACCCAAGAAACACATCAACATGTTAAGATCCAACGGAACCGCCTATGGGAGAAGTGGGAGTTGAGAGAGAGTACCACCTTAGTGATGTTATCAGAGACACACCAAGAGGCTATCACCATCGCAGACCTTACCCTTAGGTATTATGCCAGTGTTATATGGGGTTATGTAATGAGACCATAGTTCTATGATTATGTACATTATTTATTTATGGATAATATACATTCAACTTATTAATGTTACTTTGTAAATAATTTTCAAAGAAAAAATATCATTTATAGTTAATATTCAGTTAAGAAATCTATTTTGATGAATTAATGGATTTTAATTGAATTAAATAATATTTTAATAAAATATTATTACTAAATTACATTTAAGTAAATATAAATTATCTTATAGTTTTTATGAATACAATTGTAATTTTTATTAAGGTTTGAAATCTATTTTTGTTAAAACCCATGAATTTTCGATAAATGTAAGTTTTTATTTTAAAATTATAAATTCACATATCTAGAAAATTATTTTTGTTAAATTAATATTATTTTTGGAATTAGGACTTCAAAATTATCCAATGATGAATTTTTCATATTTTTCTGAGACACTCAAATTTAAGGGTAAAAATTAAATACCGTTTAAATATATAATTTTTTTATTACATCATAATTACCCAATAGTGATGTAATAAAATACAATAAACATTATGTTCGGCCAATGAATGTTTTACCTTTTATATAATTTGATTTTGGGTTTATCTTATTTATTTTTACAATGACTTAGTGGACCCCCCAAACCATATAAAGCATTTTATCTTTTTAAAATAATTACATTGAGAGTGTGACTCACCTCTATATAAGAAAGCCTAATATTTTAAGACTTTTGGCCATTAGACCTATAAAATATTTTTTTCTACTTCCCTTTGG
Organism: Viscum album; assembly: GCA_963277665.1. Lineage (NCBI taxonomy): Eukaryota > Viridiplantae > Streptophyta > Magnoliopsida > Santalales > Viscaceae > Viscum > Viscum album. The sequence continues at coordinate 671,148,406 of OY728129.1, forward strand.
AAAAACACATGTGAAAAAAATTGTGGTGGTTTGTGGTTTTTATTATTTTAATGTGTTGAGTCCATAACCTAAATAATAAAGAATTATCTCTCTTTTCCTATATAAACTCACCCAAGATCCCACTTCCTCTTCACTCAAAGCCCTTGGAGCTCGACCAAACTCTTCCCTACTATCTCTAGAATCCTCCCATGTATCTCCAAGCTCCCATGAAGTTTCTATTAATCCCTCCCAATATATTGGTGTCACACTTCCAAGTAAGGGATTTCTTCCTTTCTCATTTTTGCCCAAATTTCATTATGTTGTTACACCCTTCTTTCAGTTAAAAATGTTAGGGTATGATGTCGTACCCCCCTATACATACATATTCATATTTTAATGATGAGATTCTACATTATCTCTCATCAACCATTTTTATGAATTCTTATGTCACGATGTTATGCTGCTGAAATTGCACCGTGACTTTACAAGCCAAAGTCATTGTGTAGTGAATAACATTACCATTTCTCTATCATGGGTACTTTCCTTTATGATCATTTAATAATTGATTATAGAGATTCATTTATTTATTCCACATTTATTTATCATGAACTAAATGATTATTTTTAATGATTCCATATTATATGATCCATGTGGCACACTTATGTATGAAATGAACTGATTAAGAAGTATGAACCCTGATAGCACTCCAATGCTTTGGGTAAAGATTAGCATCATGATACTTCAAGTGCAATGAGGTTTTAATCATGATAATTCAAGTGCATTGAGGGTTTACTCATTCTCCTTGTTCAATTATACTTGGCTCTTTCTAATACCATGATAAGTGTTGTTTACAAATTTCCATGTTATGATGATCATGTTATACTGTGCCTTTATGTTCATGTTTATTTTTTGCTCCATTGATATTCCTACTACCTAACATGTATTGTATTATTCCGGTTATTCCTTGTTTACACCCTTACTGGGCTTTATAGATCACCATTTTTTATGCATGTCCTTAGGTTATCCCATGTAATGTTAAGTACGAGGGAATGTAGTGGTCAAGTAAAGGATTTTTTCAATAAAAATATTGTCTTTTATTTTCTATGTTGCTATATAATGTTACTAATCCCCAAAGACACTATAACTCTCAATATTCTATCTTTTATCCGGGGAATATTTTATGTAATAAAATATGTTTAAGTGTGTAATATAAAGAAGGGTTGTTATACTTCTTGTATATCTGTATTTGCGTGAGCTTTCCCATATATCTTTCATGCACTCTTCGTTGTATATATATTCTTATAGACCAATAATTAGCATATTTGAGGTAGTCATAGTGCCTCATATTTCTTACATACTCATTTAAGATGTCTATAAAATGGAATTAAATTAATCAGTCTCATTAAAAATTGTAAAATATGAATGTTAGAAAATTGTTTAAATAAAAGAAATTTTAAGTAGTCTATTGCTGAGTCCAAGATTAGTATATCGTTATATTGGTGACTCATTATATTTGTGTTTCATTTTTTCAGTATTTACATGCATCAGTGACTTATTGAATCAATGACATGTTGTAACTGTGGGTGAGTCCTTGTATCAATAGCACCATGCATCGTTAGGTCATTTGAACTAATGGTAGGTCATCTGCGTCATTAAGTAATTTTCTTCGGTAGGTCATCTGCATTGGTAGGTAATATTCATTAGTAGGACATCTATGTTGGTAGTTCATCTGCATCAATAGATCATCTATGCTGGTATAGAATTTTCGTTGGTAGTTCATCTATCGGTGACCCTTTTGAACTATTAGCATCTCATCTATTTTGTTGGTTTCATTCTATTATTCTTAGAAAATATGTTTTTTGTATTGTCTTAAAATATAAATATTAACATAATATACCATATTTATTTGAGATCATAGACAAACATAATTACAAATATTGAGACTTAAATAATTATGATTGAAATGTTTAGACATGATTAATAGGAGTATACATGATTTGTGATTATTAAAAATATTAATACTAGGGAGGGTGGCCTAGAGTCTATTTTGGGCTATCAATGGTGATATAAAATTCCCAATAAGGGTAAACATAAGCATTAAAAATATAATTTCATCAATGAGAATATGTTTGGCATGTGGGTATGATGACATAATCAAAGGTTATGAGTGTAACATATTGTAATTCTTAACCATAAATACCGATATCGTAAATCATCAAAAATTCATTAATTATTTAAAAAGGAAATATTCATTAGAATCAACAATCATGAGCCATGTGATTTAAATTTTGATCAAAGGAAACATTTATAACCCATAGAAAGAATAACTAAAATATTTTGGTATCCTAGATTGTTATGTTCGTAAAAAAATTTAAACTCGTCTCGGATATAACTAGAGCCCCGTTTAATCTACTGTAGAAACCATCCAGTAACACCCTCATTATTTTCTACAAATACAACAAACATTATCCATTTAATTGGAACTCTATATGTGTGCACCCATTATATAAGCTATATTGGGATCACCTTTTCTCATGAGATAAAATTGTCCAAAAACATATTATAAAATATATTTGGATCACCCAATCATCATAAACAATTTAAAATTAGTGTTCATAAAAAAAATTTATAAATCACTCACTTTTTTTATATAACAGTAATCATTGTTCTTTCATTTCTTGATTCACCTGTGGAAAAGCGATGGGTTTCATGCCAATCTCTTAATCAATACAGAGAAAGAATCATACAATATCATTTCAAAATATCCCTAGTGTAGTGTATATAACATCAAGGTATTTTTATGTTTATTAATGGAAATACCATTATAATATTATTAAACTAATTTTAAATAAAAATACCATTTTTGTTGAAAATCAATTTCAAATAGTAAAAATATACAAAATATTGGAAAAATTCATTTATTGGAATTTAATAATAGAAACTAATAAATTAATATTCAAGTTAAATAATGTTCATGATGTATGGAACTTTCATGCATTCCATACATGTTAAAAATAAACATTGTTTTCAATCATTTTGTAAATGGAGTCCAACTTGACCAATTTGAAAAACTGTAAAAAATAAATTTTTAAAATCATTAAAAAGAAGTTCATTTAACATATAAAATAGATTCTAGAAATAATTAATTTTTATGAAGTACTATTTTTTATAACATCACTGAGAACATGGATATGGATGAGAATGATTCCCAATCTAGAAGGATACACAATATTGGTATAACATAAAAATGAATTACTTGTATTTCCTTAATAAATAAGGTATGAAATGGAAATTTAACATGTATAAAAAATTCATAATATGATAAGAATAAATTATATGAGGTCTAAGAAATCAATATGAGAATATTTCTTCAACAGATACTTAGATAATAATAGTTCCTAAAAATTAAATTGATTTTAACATAAAGCCTTCATCACTTTGGTGACATTTCAATAATAAGAATCAATAAAGAGTAATGATAAATAAAACATTAAATATCATAAACATATGGAGATTTATGAAGTAAAAAAGTTATAAGGTAATGATATAAACCTCATAAAATAATATAAGTGTATATCAAAAACATATGTCCCAAAGAATGAAAATTTGAGATGAATAACCCTTTAAAAGATCCTATAATTAAATTGAGAATTAATCAATGAATAGATTTTTTGTAACAAAAATAAATACTCAAAAAAATTTAAAATAGATAAACAACAACTAAGTGATTAATTAATAAAAAATAATGGAATAAAAATGTCATTGAATAAGAGTTATCACTCAACCAAAATATATTTGAGTTAAAAAACTACTGACCACTTCATTTCATTCAAGTAAAATCCACATAGACAAAATAAATTCAAATTTAAAATTAAAATACTTGTAAAAGATTCTTGTATAATATTTTATATGAAAATATATACACCATATTAAATAAATTAAGTGCATAACCATAAAATATGCCTCAATGAATGTAAATTGTGACGATATCACCTTACCTCAAGTCTAGATTTATTATATCTGCCATTTAACAAAAGAGTAATAAACTCATGTCAATTATTTTATTAATAATATCATTTTCATAGTTTAATGGAGTATACTTAAACTATTTATTTATTTTATCTTAATATCATAGTCAAATTCTAAATCAGTTAAGTCTACATAAAGTACACTAAAAATGTTCAGTCCATAGTTTCAGATCATCTTTTTTATATTGACTATTGTAAAAGGTTAAATTATTCCATAATCAATAGAATAATAATAATGGTATAATTATAATTTCCATAAATAAATTATAATTTAATAATCAATTATGAATGTTTTCATTGAAAAATGAACTGCATTACAATCATGGAGTTGGTAGGTCATATGTATGAATGTGTAACAATTCCATTTTTCAATGATTATTATGGAAATATGATAAGTATTATTTCTTATTACATAAAATATATTTATATATTAAACTATATATTATTTCATTAAATAAACATATATATAATCTATGTGATTTGGTGACAAAAAAATGAATCACATTATTTTTTGGAGGTGGTAATCCACACGTTTGCATGAATGACATTCTCCTTTTCCAATAAATAGAATAGTAATAAATTATTTTATATATTATATTTTTATAATTATAAAAATATAATATATTTAATATTTAAAATTAAATCATTCATTATAACTAGTTGTGATAGGTCACTACAGAAAATTAATTACATCGGTTTACAAGGGGATAGTCTGCCATATAGAGAGATGATGAATTTCAATCTGATTTGATGGAGGTTGGAGGTGGATATAAGTTATGAAACTAATATAATAAAATAAAATTATATTTTATATGATGATTTTATTATATCATCATTCTAGGATAATATTTTAAGCAGAGTTAAAAATAAATAAACAGAAATTGATCATTTAATAATTATACATCTCTTTGAGAAAAACATTGTTACTTTTCATCTCAAACCCTCTAAGGATGGTATTGTTCCAAAAATAAGGCCTCTAATATTTAGGTAGTGATGTTATAAATCCGTTTTTGTAATAATATTTTGAATCAAGTTTTTCTTTAGTTTTAAATAATTGGGAAAAATATGCTCCCTTTTATAAGAGAGAGGAGCGACATTTTTGGAATTTCATAATATATTAAATTAAGGAAAATAAATTTTAATGTACAATTGGCTCAAAATTTAAAATATTAAAATATAATAATAATATTATTATTTTAAATTCTATCATATAAAAAAATGGATAAGTTTAAAACACATTTGTACCCTTATCATTTTTAACTGTTTGTAAACCATTTTAAGAATTACCGCGACAACATGATTTTTGACTGATTGAGGGTCAGAATATTAATAATGAATTCAATAAAGGGAAATAAACGGACTATTATTCATAATTTAACACAAAAACTAATTAATTTCGTATTGATTATATTTTTAGGAACATTAAATTATTTAATGAAATATTGTTTTCATAAAATTTCAATAATTTCATTGTTAGAACAATTTATTACTTTTGACATTAATAAAAAAATGATAATGATAGAATTTGAATCTAAAAACATTGAATATTCCTAATATGTTATATTTTCCAAAAAATCATGGATAAAACTAATTATTTAAAATTATTTTGCCTTTAATGTTTTTATATCATTTATTTTAATTTTTCGTTAATTGAATAATTACTCTGTCTGAGTTGCTTAAGAGTTTAGGTGATTTATTTTTCACTAAAAATTAAATATAAATTACCATGATTAGTATAAATGATATATTTTTAAAATATATATTTATAAGTAAATATATCCCATTTTTATCATAATGATAAAAATATTATAGTTATTATAAACAAGAGTGTAACATTTTATACATTTCTTTACAGAACATATTATAAATTTCATAATCACATAAAAATGAAAAAAGGTCATATTAATTAATATGGTATGAGTATGGATTAATTATAATTATCATCTAAAATTAATGCTAGTGATGTGGTCATTTTAAAGTTATTATCATGTAATTTTGGACTATTAATTACCTGATTTATTCTTATTGGGGTAAAAACAAGTTTATATGGTTACTATTAAAATGAATAAAAAATAAAGTGATATATTTACTGAATTTTTTTCACCTTTTATTATAAATTTTGAATCCATTTTTCCTTATTGGAATTGTATATTTAAAATAAATTATTTTTAAATTAGGACAAAAAAACGACCAAAATAGGGTTTTCATAAAAATGATATTTTCAAATATAAAAGGTTTTTATAAAAAATTAAAGTATAAAACTTGTTTGAAAATTCATAATTTGGTTATTTTCAATTAAAGTGAATAAACTATAATTTTAAAAAAACAAAATAGAATTTTACTTTGTAAATACATTAAAATAAAATACAATTTTCAATAGAAACGTATTTTCCAAAATTCATTGAAAAATAAATTTGTCCATAAAATTCTTAAAAATAATCTTAGGAAAATACATACATAGATATTTAAAGTATTATATTAATTTTATAATATAATATTTCAAATTTTTCTAAAAAGTAATCATAAAATTTGAAAATAAAGACCATGAAAACCCATGTATCATTAAAACATATTTTTTAGAATAAAATTACTTTAATAAAAAAATATGTACTTATTTACTAAGAATTAATTAATAAATTATTAATGATTATGACTAGTATAAATTTCATAATTTATTTAATAATACTAATTCCCACCTATTTATCAACTATGTTATAATAATAAAATTTAAATAATAATATTTCATTATTCGTTTACGCTCAGTGTTATGCATCTTGTATTATATAAAATATAGTATTTATATTTTAAAAAATATCAGGATATTTTGTATATTGAAGGGAATTAAAGTTATTTAAGTAACTTAATTGTTCTGTCGTTATCATGGTTAAACTCTAGGAAATTCATTTCTGTCATTTTCATTCCTAGATCCTCTTTTTATATCTCTTTAATCATCACATGGATGAGTGGTGGAACATTAATTTTATAAAGATAGAATATACCCTCGTACATCATTATTTAAAGTAATAACATCTATAATTATTATTTTAATAGATATCATTCAATCAATAACATGGAAAAGGTAACATGATCCTTCAAACTCAGAGGGTCATCCACCTACCTGACCATCCTAGGGGGTATTGTAATCAATATTCATAATCATTAATCAACTCCATCCATCTTATTTAGTGAATATTGAACTCTTATTTAGACAATATATATTTATTATTTTATTCTCATTATATATATCACGCCTTTCACCATAAAAAATCCAAAATATTTTTATTGATGATTTATTACTATCAGCACCAAATAGTTATTAGGGTAATTTTTCACATTAATCTTAAATTATCTTGAGGAATATTCAAATACAGTGTTATTTTTCATGAAAACATATCATAGTCACATCATTTAGGCATCAACGTAATAAAAAATACTTCTCCGTTAAAGGGTTTTGTAAGAATAGGTTCACTAAACAACATTTTCACAAACTTACTAATGTTTTCTTGCCATTAATCTATCATAAAAACATTATTATTCTTTGTGTCATCTGAGTGAGTGAATATAATTTCCATTAGAAATTTATCAGATACCACAGATAATATCCATCCAATATACACAAACTATGGATCTTAGTCATATTGGTTGGTGTAAGCTATTGCTCAAAAACACCTGTCATTAATGTATAAACAAATATACCGTTTTTTTAATTACATGATCCAAGAATGATACTATTTATATCTAGAATTTTATTATTCTAAATTTTAAACATATAATTTTCTTCTTCAATGTATTTAACATTATCCTTAAATGTTCTTAATATTTTTCCTTACTATAGGAATATATGAGAATTTAATTAAAAAATATTACCAGAAACTAATCAAGTTAATCTCTAAGGAATATATTTAATAGAACAATTAATATATTGAAGAAAATAGTATGTACATGTATCATCACTATAAATTCATAATATCTATATCTGAAACTGAAGGATTCCTTAGGTACATTCTCTTTTTTACCATTAATTTTTCATCAAAGGTTATTCTTTTTGAATATTGAGATCCATATAGTTCTGGAAACAAGTAAAAAAAAGGGGTAGATGATACTCATTTTTTATTGTGATCTTTTAAGGATCTTGATAGTCAATTCAGAGACATATTGACTCATATTTCATATAAAAAAATTATTTTTGCATCCCATGGTGATGTATTAGGGAATTTAAAACCTTTTTCTAGATTCTCCAAGATTTTATTCATTAGTTCCTACAATTCAATTAGGTTCATTGTATAAAGAGTCTTTAAAAATGGTTTAGAACTATTATGTGTTTAATTAGAAATTACGCTTCACTATTTGGGTGAATTCAAGATAATTCTTTATAAAATACATTAAAAAATTCTACAAATATCTAAATTTTGATTTTCTCCATAACAAAATGTGATAAATACCCATGATAAATCACTTTTAATAACTATATAATGTAAATAATCTCAAATGTAATTTATAATCATACTCACACTAATAGTTGATCATAGGTTTATTCAGAACATGAAATTTTACATCCCATATTAAGAAATTGTTTTTTATCTATATAGAGAGAGATAAAGAACCAATACATGCTCAAAGTTACATCAAATTCAACATGAGTTTCAATAAAAACATTTATAAGAAGTAAATTACTATGATATTATATCACAGAAGAGAAATATACTTCATATTACATCATTATATTATTTTAAATTTTCACTGATAATTCGAAATTATACGATTTATATGATGATTTCATACTCGTTTAAATGATCAGATATAAAATAGCTAGTGAAAGTGTATATTTGATTTGTAATGTCCCTATATATATAGTGAAATTTCAAGGGAGAATTATTTTTAAATTATTGAATGATCCAAATTTTGATCCATGGTTAATTTGACCCTTATGAATGTTTGTCCAGTTATAAAGGGTGTGTTGAGATAATGTTTTGGGCTCAGAAGTTTTCCGGTTGAAGTGATAAATCTTTAAAGATATTCAAGGGGGTTGGGACTATAGTGTGTGTAGCCACTATCTATGATAAAAATTTACCTTGTTGGAATTTTAATGGGGAAAATTTTTAATTCATCCTTATTAGTATTTAAGATGGTTAGCCCCGTCAACTTTCATGATTTCTCTTATATGTCCAGTGGGTTCCCTCCACTTATTCTATCCAAGCATATTCAAGGTGGGAGTTTCAAGGGGACTCAAATTCCAATATGATGCTTGAATCTTGTTTTATCATATTCTTCTTGTCCCCTCCTCACCCTATTTTATTTTCACACCTCTCCAACTAGGTTTCCTTTAGATAATCAACTAGATCTTGGTGGAATTGCACAATTTAAAACTGTATTTTGAGTAGCCAATGATTGAGGTTTCCAAAGATTTTTTCTACAGTTGGTTCCTTGAATATTGGAAATTGTTTGTCACTATTTTGGATTTTCATGAATTTATTTTTTAATTTAAAATTATAATAAATATATAACTAGTTTCATGGATTAGGGTTTTGATGTTTAATAGGTTAGGGGTTTGATGGTAGTCATTGACACCCCATGTAATGAGTTCTGATTTTCATCAAATATTCAGTGATATATATGGATAAATTTTATTTTTTGTTATAAATTGACAATATTAATGTTTTTAATTAATTAATTAGTGATTTTTACCTTAATATTTGATCCTAGGAGGATATAATGGGTTCAAGGAATAAAAATGAGGCTTTTTGGGCCATGGAAGAGTAACCAACCCATTGAAAATTTAAATAAAAAATATTTTTATGTGGTCAGTGGTGTCAAGAAATAAACCACAATATTTTATGTTTCCATGTGCATGTTCCTTGAGTTAATACCATCTTATATGACAATGTCATTTTTTTCTGTTAAAATTTAATGTCGTTAGAATTAAATTTTTCCTAGTTATCCCCAGATATACATGATATGTTTTTGGGTTAAAATATATTTATTTTCAAACCATTTTAGAAATTTATCTTAGTTCATAGAATGAAAATTATTTTTTAAAATGGTAATCTGTTTTATTTTGATATGAAAATGTGAAATGATATTTTTTAGAAAAGGTAATGTAATATTAAATGAGTTTTATTTTAAATGAAAATGAATTTTCATAATGGTGTGTGTTTTTATTCTTATATTTTTTTAGATACTATTTTGAAATATGAGTGGAAAATGAATTACACACCAAAAAATGAAAATTATTTTTTGAATGGTTTGGAAAATAAGATTTGAAATATTTTCCAAATAGAAAATTTGGAATGTCCTTTATGGATTATTTTATTTATTTATTTACATATTTTATATGTATATATATTGTCACTTAAACATACTATTATAGTTAAACCAGAATGAATGAAGCCCCCATGGTATTCAAGAAAAGGTATAGTTAACTAATGGGTGAACTTGGATTCCTAGGTGATGCATTGAAATTATGGTTAAAATGGGGTGAACACAACCCCTAGTAGAGGGATGACCTTATTAACCTAAGGTGAAATGGACCCCTATGGATGTTGGGAACTAGGGATGGGTATATTTTCCCTAGATTCTGGTTTTCTCAAGGGATGTTTATACTTCTATTGGAAAATAGTGTGATTTTTGGAATAGTCTATGTGACATGCTCATGGACACCCTGAAACTGGTTAATGAATGTTTGCATTTTTATTAAGGAAAACCTAGTCCCCCTCTTCAGTTTTTTGTACATTTTTTGTTTTAAATAAGTGTTTGGTATCTATTTTTTTAGAAATTCCATTTTCTTTAGTTATAGGATGGTTTTTCTATTAATTCCATTGATATTTGACTACTCATTCATACTTAAAGCCTGACCATGCCACTATTTCACTTAGGTAACCATGTAGATTCCATATGTTATTGCAGGAACATACAAGTATGAATCATGAGATTTAGTTTTTCATGGTTTAGTTGGATGGTTATGAATTGTTTCAATGATTTGTATGTTGTATGGAATTGAAGTGTATTAGATCCTTATTCTTTTTAATTTGTTCAAATTTTCAAAATTCTCATCCGAGTAGGTTTCATGACTTTAATCACATATGTCAACAATTATTTTACAAAACATAGTTATTAATATTAGTTTATACAATGTAATTTAATGTGTCTGTTGTTTTTTATTTCTTATGCGATTACTCACTATGATGAAGGGGGTATAACCTCCCTGTAATACTACCTCAGTACCCAATCTCTAGTTAGGATCCTCTAGATGATGTGGTGGTCTGACTGATATGATTAGTGATCCATGGCCTAGGTGTAGGTTAGAGGTCCTTGGTGATGGGACATAACAAAGGGATTATGAAACATGGTTAGGTGATTCAATTTTGAGATTAGTGAATTTTTTATATGGAAACTACACCATTGGGGACATAATGTTTTTGTGCAGGGTTTTTTTGCATTCAATAAAAATAAACACTAGAATCAGGGGTTCATAAGTGGATGGAAGTGAGGGACTGTTTGGGTTCCTAGATTTGGTATTGTACGTGTAACTGGTACATGATGAGAGAACATGTAGATTATTTTGATTTAGTTTTTCATCTAGGTTGAAGGTAGGATTGTTGATGAGGTTGAAATAATATGGGTATTGTATTAAAATATATGGTTTAGGAATAAATCCTAAGTATTTGATGATCATGAGTTGGGTCCTAACACTAGTGATTTGCGGGTTTTTGAATAGTATTTCCTTGAGGTCTCCATGTTGTCCACATGTGAGCCTTGTAATTAGATGGATTTTTGGATATTATTTCGTTAATATAATCTATAATTAATTGAATATATTGAACTTACTTCCAAGGGGAATGAAATTATTTTGAATTGGTCTTGTGACCCTAGTTTGTTTTTAATATAACTCACCAGATCAGGATTTTAATTCTAGTAACATGGTGATATATAAATATACACCCATTACCTTTTAATGAAATGAGTTTTTCACACATAGTTCACACATTAATATTTTGGATTTTAAAATGGAGTTGTCTATGAGTGGGATGCAGATCGATATAAATTTTGGAGGGATTCTTCCAAGTGAGGTGACCCATGGATTTATATGAAATGAAGGAAGTTCCTAGTGAAAAGGGACGTAAATAAATGGATTGGGTAAAATTATTCAAGTTTTTTTTAAGGAAATGTGTTCCCCAGGGTGAGGTGAAATTTTCATTGGAGGATTTTCATATGATTTTGGTTTTAGAACCTTTATGTAGGGTTAATGACTTGTTTTATGTAAATACATGTTTGAGGGTGCACCAATGGTCACTATAGTTAATGAGTCTCAGGTTGATGGGAACATGAATATATGGAACCATACATTAGGCTTTCACTATGGTTAGTGATGCTGGGGAGAAAAATATCCAATATGATTCAAATACAATAATGAATGGTGGGTTTTAATTAGGGTGTGACATAGAGTGGAGTCTGAGAATGGGATTTGGTATTAGTGTAACATATCGAACCAAATATATTGGATCAGAGCTATGTTTTAGTGGGGGTAGGGGGTGAAGATACGTTTCACGACGGAGAACATAAGATGATAATTTCCCCATGTTTCAAGAATGGGAATTAGTGATTAAGTACATTGATCAAGTGGTTCCTCATAGTGAAGAAAAACTTGGAAGTGAGTGATCTAAAAAATAGTTATATTTATAAACTGAGCATTGGCATCAATATCTGGATGGATCAAGATGAAAAAAACATGAGTGGTTTGAGAAACATCATTTCTCATAGTAAATCATGATGAATTGTGTGTGTATTTGATAATTTAACATTTCATTAACACTATGATTTGGTATGGATGTAGGAGAGTATGATTTAGTGGTATCATGATTCATTAGATTTTTAATACCCATTGTTTTATGTTTTATGTGACATGTAATAGGGTGATATTGATAATCCTTGAGGAATCACTATAAATAGGTAATTCAATCTTTGTTTCCACATACTGTATGATATGGTCGGTAAGAAACATTATATAGAAGAACATTAATGATGCAACCAGAGTGTCTTGGGTATTAGACGGGGTTTTAGAGAAAATTTCATCATGTTTATGATTATGAGTTGTTGGAGGGAAAATGTTCATCTAGATTTAAAATTTGGAATATGGAGTTGTACTAGTGATGGATAAGTTTCCTCACTCATCGTCATGAATGGGAATTTGGAATCCATTATATGAGAATTATGGGAATGTAGTTATCGATTTTCAATAGGAAATTCCAATTTCATATGTTTTAAAGAATTATTGTGTGTTTTTCTTAGATAAGACCTATAGTGATGAGTTCTATAGGCCAGTTGATCAATCGGGTTATTATTAGTTCTTTTCTCAAATAGGAAAATCTCATGTAATCATTCTTTAGGTATTTTGGTAGTGTTTATAAGAATAGGATAATTTCTTGGGGGATCAAGTGTCGTAAATCCCTATTTTATCATAGAATTTTGTTTGAAAATTTATGTTCTATTGTTTATATTTCAATAAAGTTTGAAAAATGAAATAGGTTACGATATTCAGGATAAGTAGTACCAGTACTTATTGATGTCGAGAAGTGTTATAGTGGTGTGTACTATAATTCCATACATACATACAAATGGATTTTAGTATGAATGGAATTTGAGTATTAAATTATTATGTGGGTAAATTTTTGAACTGGGGATCAAAAGAGCCTTATAAATGTTTTTGTTAGGTCCACTATGCTAGATACCCTGAGTGGGGGGGGTGAATCAGGGTATGACAGATTACAAAAAATTCCACTTTTGAACTTGTTTTGCTGTTAGAAAAAACCCTCTTCTCTCTCCTTCCCATAGCAGAGTATGAATAAACCCTAAAGAAATCACATGACACAGAAAATCTTACATGGTTCACCCTCACGGGGCTACATCCAAGGAGAATACACCAGTAGTGTGCTGATTTTCCTATTCCACTATAAGTGAACTACAGTTTACAAGTTCAGAGCGGACTCACTATCCCTCCTAGTTTACAACAACTCTCAATTTGAGGACTCACTAATCTCTCAACCTAAGTGATCTCACTAATTCTTTATAATATCCCCTCACATTTTATAGACATGTAGGTATCTTCATTACCACTAATGAATTCACCCTACATTGTCTTTAGATTCTATATTAAAGTCCAAATTTCATCCACTGATGAATACCCCTTTTCCCCTGACCACTGGGAAACAACCGTTTAGAAGTACCTTCACAAAGAACCCTACTTCACAAAGCACCCAATTTCTCGAAGCTCAAACAATTCTTAGTGAATATTCTTCCTTTTTGTGATGCTCACGCCTTCTCAGAGATCAGGCTGTCACGGAGCTCAAGTTGTCGCAGAGCGACTTCCTTAGCGAAGCTCACTGAGCCAATGTGGATCACACCTATTTCGCGGAGCTAGATTAACTGCCGCGATGCTCCTTCCTTTTTCAAATCACACTACCTTCAAAAACCTCCTTTGCGAGCCAAGATAAAAATATTTTCTTCAAAAACTCTTTACTTCTCCAAAGGGGTTTGAGGTCAATTTATAGATGATTACACTGACCCTCACACCTTCTACGAGAATTCAACGCCACATCAACTCAAATTGTGAAGCTCCGAAATTTCCACTGGAATTATGTCAATATCATGAACCACCATGGAAATTTTCTGATCTCGGAATGTTTGGTCAATACCTTCGTGCCTTCTTTGAGAAGCTCCACTCGCAATGCCCTTCGCTACCACAATGGTCTTCAACACTTCCATTCAGGAAGCGTGTCGTAATCGCGAAGAATCACTATCAACATTTTTCATGTTTTCGTGAAATCCAATCCATGAATCCTATCTTTTTGAACCAAATGCATTTGATGTATTTAAATTAGATCTTCAAAAAAATATACTTCGTGATGCTCACCAAACTTTATATTTTGGACCCCAAAAATTTGGCAAACATTGGGAAATGACGGCACCTTGTATCTATTCTTTTTTACCACCTACAGATCTTATGTTCCTTTTTCATTGTTATTTTTGATCATTAATAGTCAGAAAATTATTTGGAACTCGACAATTCTCCATGGAATCCTGCATTTTCAATAAACACAACCAACCCAAAAATGTTGCAATGTTACCTTGAGGGATTTTTTCCCAATAGTTTTAAAACATCTAATTGGTGTTTTAGGATGATATTTTGGGGTCATGATGTGGAAAGGGGAAAAATGAAATAATTAGAGATTGTTTGAGTGGTAGGGGATATAGCATACAGCCACTAGCCAGCTACTATCCATGAAAATGGTCTACCTAGACATATGGTGTCCAATGTCCAGCAAGAACACCTACACTAACCATCTGATGGTGACTGAAAATATTATTAAATTCTTATTGAAGTCATAAACTACATTATGTGGTTTTGAAGGATGATAATCATTATTAAGTTGCCTCTATTTTTTAGAGGGATATCCTCTTGTCCCCCTTGTTTTCCATCACATGATGAGGGAGATTCCTCCTCGTACTCTCCTATTGAACTCTATTCAATTAGGATAATCAAGAGTATTAAATTGTCTATTTTAGGTATATCCCACCTTTCTTCATCCACTATTAGTCCTATGATCATGAAATTTTGATTTCCATATTATTCAGATAGGTTTCCTATGGAAATTCAATAAGGCCAAGATAGAAACACCCCAATCACACGGGGACTTTTAGTATCCAAGTATGTTGGAGTTTTGAGACACTATATGCACCATGTTCCTCAATGATTTGATAAGCCATGATATTATTTATTTTCATTAGTATTTTCAAAATTTCTATTTAAATTAATTAAGGAATTGGTTTCATGGGTTTAGATTTTGGAAGGGAGTTGGATCGGTGGTGTGCTCTAGGGAGTCGACACTCAATGTATCAAGGTTTAAATGTATATATAAGAAACAACTAGTTAGACATCTTTATATCGAGTAGTTTTTTTAGAATAATTAATTATACTATTTACAATTAATTAATTAGTGACATTTAGCTTGAGATAAGAACCCATATGTTTTTTGTGGTTTTGGTAAGCTTATACAAGTCTTGAAAGGCCTTAAAATATATATCATGTAATGGGGAATTTAAATTGTAATGCTTTATATGAGGTTGGTTTCCCCTATACATGAACCAATTTAATTCATATTTCCAATTTAATGGGTTGTGAGGTTGTTCTAGCATTACCGAGCATTGACTTGTTTTCCTTTACAAAATATTTTATTTTTAATTATACTTCCCCTATTTTAACCCACTTAGTCGTGTTGGATTAATTTCAAAAAAAATTATTAATTTTGAAAAAAAAATTGAAATGGTTATTAACTCTTAGAAGGGAATTTTGTTTTCAAAATGGTAATTGGATTTTTATTTGAAATGAAAATGTTAAATGATATTTTGAGGAAAGTGTAAGGGAATTGTTAATATGTACTAGTTGAAAAGAAAATTGGACAAAAATATGGTGTGTTTCTGTATTTTCATTGAGTTGGTGTTTTGGAAAATAGGTGGGAAATGGTTTTGTTTCTCAGAAATAAAAATATTTTTTAGAATTTTTAAAAAAAAAATTGAATTTTTTTTTAAATGGGAACAGTTGGACAAACCACATGGATTCATTTATATTGTTTTTTATATGGATAATATGTATGTTTATAGTTATTTATACCTATGATTATGGTTAATTTGGGGTAATAGTCCCCTAAAGGGATGCTGGAGTACTAATGGTTAACCCATGGGTGAACAATCCCCCAAGGTACATGATAAAATTGTGGTTAACATTGGGTGAATACATACCTCGAGGCACATTGGGCTCTAATGATGATAATATTTCCCAAAGATGACTATTTTTTAACTAAACAAAACTCCAGTAATCCAGATTCATGATCTACTTTATTACATTGGATTATGATACAAGTGATCTCATCTTGATGGATTAATAAGTTTAGTAGTATTTAAGAACAAGATATAAACATGATTCCCATTTTATATTGGAAATTAAATATAAAAAACAATAAAATAAAATATTATAAATCATTGAAATCCATTCATAGATTTATTCATCATATCCCAGGAAAGGGAGACAGAATAAGTTTAAGCTCAAATTCTCGATAAGGGTTATGTAAAATATTATCTATAATGAGTAAATAAGGGAAAATCATTATGGAAAGGTAAATAAATGAAAATAAATCCATGTATTCAATAACTTGTGGATAAAATGAAACCATAAATAATATCAAATTCAATAATATCATAGAAAATAATAGCTAAATTCTCAATTAATAAAATGAACAATATTTGATGTTATGATCTTAGTCATCATGATATTTTTACCACCAAGTCCTTTCACCATGATAGTTTAAACTAGGTTTATGTATACACCAAAAACCCCATTTAATAAGTATATCCAACCATTTTGTCTCTTGACACCCATCTATGAATCATGGGGCTATATAATTCCAATCCCCATTTTCTCCTACATGCTTAATTTAGACTTCATATATTTCATGCTGAATTTAATTCATGAACAATATTCTAAATCCATAAATATCTATGTTGACTAAATGACATAAAATATTAATATTTTCCAAGCCATTCAAATAATTTTCACTGTAAAAAATTTTATATAAAAATTTTATATCGTTTAAGAAATTATCATATCCAAATTAAAAAATTTATGAATATTTTATATAAATTATATTTATAAGGATCATAAGAAATTAAATGTTTCATGAAGAAGATAATTTCCAAAAAATTTATGAGTTTATATGAGATAACCATCAACACATCCAAAAGTAATATTTTACTGTAAAATGTGGACTTTTAATGAATATAAAAAAATAACGGAAAAAATTTTAAAATAAGATTTCATAAATGAGATTTCATTGGAAAACTATTAATATATTTTATAATAATCTAATGATTATAAAATATCTGTAGTATTAGAAAATTCCTTTAATACAATATATATTAAAAAGAAATCATTCTTTTTTTCCTTTTTATAATGAATTTTAAAAATAAACCTTTTGTAAATCAATATAAATATTCTTTCCGGAGCATTATAAAAACCATAGGTCAACATAAAATTACATTAGTAAAAAATTTCATAATAAGAAGGATTTTTTAAAACTAATTTTGAAAATATGGACATGGATGAAAAATATGTAATCTAGAATAGATATAAGACCATATTTTCATATAAACATTCATCTTGAAATATTAAGTTGATTTGAATAACTAAAAAATTTAATAACTATATATTTCTATTAAATATATTTATGGGGTAAAATATAGACCACATAAAAGTAAAGTGGTGAGTAATAAAAAATATGTCTCATATGATTTGAAATTGAGGTAAAATATCTTAAAAGGATCATATAATTGAAGTGAGAACTAATAGATTGAGATATTGTGTGTAAAAAATGTAAATAAATGAATTATAAGGGTAATTATAAACCAAAATAGTCAAATTTACTTTGACAAAAAAATATAAATATAATATAATCAATTTATTATGTAGTATAGCCTAATAAAATGTCATTTAATTAAGAAAATCCATACCCCATATATGAATTTCATCTTAATTTGTTTTTAACTCCTATAAAATAACATTATTTTTACTATAATTACAAAAAAGATAAATATACATATATTTAATTTCATATATTCTCAATTCACATCATTTTATCAGATACTTTAAACAATATTTATTTATAATCATTATTTTGGGATTTAACTACTTTTTTTTAATAAATTATGATTTAGTTGTTTGAATCATTTTATATTTCTCATGGTTCCATAATCTTCTTAACTGTATTCATGATATAAATATCATATGTATTCAATATATATTTTTATACATCAATAAAATATAGATACAAAAAAATTAATTACATCATTGATGGTGACAGAAGGGCGTACATTCGTATGAACACTATTTTTACTTTTTGATAAATGGAATTAAAGAAATTAATATAAATATTCATATTAAAAAGATAAAATTTATGTCATATATATCTTATATATTCATTAAATCTATCAGTATTAAAATCCATGTAAATAGATAATGAAAAATTGACCACATTGTTTCATGGAGGTTGTATTCCACAAGTACACGTGAAAGATGTTATCATTTTCCAATAGATTGGAAGGTAGTAAGGTTCATACAATATTATAATTAAATAATAATTATTATTTCATAAATATAATTAATAGATTTATTAGTTTTATCTTTATAACTATCAATGTAAGAAGGCGGTGAAAATTTAATTACACAACTTTGTGGAGACGGTAAGCCGGACGCACATATGAGTGATGTTTTCTTTTTTTATTGGATGGAAAAAGGTGTAAAATTAATATCCCATAATAACAATAATATATAAATATATTGATAATATTAAATTAATTATTTTGTATTTGGAACAATATATTTAGGGTAAGTAGAAGTATAATTAAATTTGAAAGTCTAGTAAAGACAATTGCCTCTTCATAAATAGTCTTCATTAGATTTCTACTTATGGGACCAAGGACTAGAATTTTGGAATAAAAATATATTCAATTACATAGTTAATAATATTCTGATGTTAAATGGGTAGGGTTTAGTCGATCAAGGTTTCTCAATGTGGTGTATAGAAAATAGAGAATATGTGTCCTTTTGTAAGTGATGGGAGAGCACTATTGGAATTACTTAATGTATTAAATTAATATAATTATTTTCATTTAATATATGGAAAAACATAATATAATTCAAAAATACGATTTTTTTTGCTCTAAATATTATCATCCAATAAAATTAGGGAAACTTTTGGTAGTGGTTTCACCGTTAACTCTTTGTTTTAATCCCTCGTTAACCCCTTTGACAATTACTCTAATATAATGCTTTAATAAACATCAAGGGTTAACAATACTACTATAAAAGGGAAATTATCCCATAAATGGAAATTATATAAAATTTAAAATAATATCATATACAACATTACATAGTTAATTATTTTTATGATTTTTAAATAATTTTATAAATTATTATTTTCTTAAAATATCATAAATGTAATTTTTAACTCTGTTTATTTAATTTGAATTTTATAACCCCATGAAAAGGTTTTAATTTTAATATAATATCTTACCAAATTTAAAATATGTTATAATTATCCATAAAACTCTTGGGACACCATAATTCACCTAAATATTATTACATTTAATATGTTGAAAATCATTTATTTTAATTTTCTATTAATTTAATAAATACTCTGTTAGCACTACATCAGAATTTAAGATAATTAATTAATCAATAAAATTAGTAATAAATTACCAAGATAAGAATGAATTAATTATGTTCAAAATAATATTTTATATTCATGTATAAACTATTCTTATACTTATGAAAACGTATAAAATAACTTAAATGAAAGAGAGTGACATGTTTGGAATTTGAGTCCCTTAAAATAAGGTAAATGTAATTAAGAAGGTCAAGTGGATCGAAAATGTCATATATTGGAATTTGGGATAGATATAGAATAATTTTTAACACCCAATGAATTATATGAAAGATTTGGGTTTATTTGTAACACCTTATCACAATATTTTCAACCTTAAATAACCAATTTACCCTTTACCGAAGTGATAAATTTTACCACATTTCTTATTCATAATGCCTAAAAATTAAAGGAAACTATTTAATAAATTTAATAATTCTAATCAATAATATTGTATACTTTTTTAGAGATTTAATTTATATAATTATTATATATTAATTATAATATAAATAAAAAATTTCTAAAAAATGCATTTTAAGCATTACAATTAACTTATATCAAAATAGTGATAACCATTTATTAAATATTTATGATTCTATATAAAATAGATCATATTTCACTTTAATATAAAATCTAAAATAGAATTTGAATTTAAAATTATATAATTTACTGAAACAAAATTACAGTATTTGAAAAATCTATATAATTCACTATTCATAGAAAAATCCTTCATTTCAGAGAATTCCAAAAATTTAAACTTAAGTTAATTTTGATATTATAATTTAAAAACTAATTATATTTTAAAAAAGTTTCTTTAAATATATGTTAATTAATTATAATAATCTCTTTTTTAAATCAATAAAAATCAATTTTGAATAAAATATAATTCAGAAGGATAAAATGACATTACTGAAAATTGATTGTTGATTTCATAAGAATTAATCTATAAATTATTATTGGTTAGGAAAACTATAAAATTATTTTATAATCAGGGTACTTATATTCATATATGCCAATTTAATGGTGATTTAACATTAAAATAATAATATTTTTATATAAAATCTCAATTCACATAGAGAATAGTGTTGTCTATTAATAAAGATAAAAAATTAATGTTGTTATAAAATAAATTTTGGGGGTGTTAATTTCTACCCCCTAAATAAATGTTTCCCTCAAAATTTTACTTTATCCATCAAAGGATCAAAAGTTTCTAAAAACCTACATCGTACATAATGATAATAAAACTTCTTTTGGATAAGGAAAGTGGGAAACCTAAAGGTTACTTGAAATACAACATATTCATCCTCCTAGATAATGAGAACAATGGTTTGAATTTAAAATGTAAAATTCACAGATAAAACTAAAATACATGTACTAATAGAGTGTAAATATTAATATGTTCATGACATACATAGTGACCACAAAACCCTAAATTAGTGAGGGGGGGAAAAGACCATAATTTTATTGGTAATTAATGTAAATGGATAATTTTTTTTATATTATCATTTATTTAAAGTTTAGGTATCATTTACATCAAGATATAGAACATGATAAAATATGATAAATTGATTTCATTCTATTTCATGTGAAGAATTTTATTCTTTCATTATGCA
Organism: Viscum album; assembly: GCA_963277665.1. Classification (NCBI taxonomy): domain Eukaryota; kingdom Viridiplantae; phylum Streptophyta; class Magnoliopsida; order Santalales; family Viscaceae; genus Viscum; species Viscum album. Next base: position 671,170,273 of record OY728129.1, read on the forward strand.
TTGGTGAATTTCCACTTCATCTCTTATTACTCCAAATGAATTTTCAAAATGAATTTTTGATTCCCTAGGCATTGAAAATATATTTTTATGGATCATAATATCTCTAAAATAATTAAAATTAATTACTTATTTTTATAAATATTTATCAATAAAGGTTACAAAAAGTAATAAAATATGGATAAATATAATATAATAATCTCTAAAACCAAAACAATAACACCTAATGTTCAACTTAATCAATCTATATATAGTTAATCTTAAAACACCTCAAAAATATGTCTAACTATATTCAGAATCACACAATTTATAAATATGGTCTCTAAATTTCAAAATTCAACATAACATTAATCCACCAAATTACATAGAATATATATTAATTTCACATACCAAAAATGTGAATACCATGATCATATATTTCACTAAAAAATGGTAAAAACATAAATTAAAATAAAACATCAACAAAAACAAACAAAATTACAAAATTTAAATCTCTCCTTGTATATTATTGAATATATTTCATAAATGAAAAAATTCACTAAATTAAATAAATGATAGCATAAACCACTTTAGCAATAAATTAGTACCAAGTTCACGAATATTATTCCTCTCTCTTTATCAACGTCAATGATCACATTATCCCAAATAAACTTTATTATCTAAATATCAGGCACATATTAATGGTTTTAATTCCTTGAATAATATGTTTTTTCATAAATAATCACTTTATCAATAATAAAATTAGTTCATCTATATCATTGAACATATTTTTTAAAATACATAAAGAAAAACATCAACATAAAAATCATCAGATGTTTGAATATTCTTATAACCTAAATACCATAGAAAAAAATACATCTATAATATAATTATCCAATTGTAATACCTAAATAATTCAATAATTATATTTATTTATTTAATCATTAAATATGTTTCATCATCTTTTTCCTTAATACCTTCTTCCATTCATATTTCATTTATAGACTCTGAATCATCAGTAGTAAAACTACTCATACAGACATGATAATCATCTTCTCATGTCCCCCCAGGAAAGTGATTTAAATAATTCCATAACATTAAACATTTAACATAGTCAATAGTTTATCATACCATAGGGAAACCATTATTTTTAAACATTACATTAATAAAAAAAATCATTTTATGTTAATAATTACTTTCTCCATATCCTTATTTTCCACACCCAAAAATCGTCCCCTTTATTTGAGACATTTTACAGAATTCTCCTTCTCAAAATCATAAAATTTATAAAATTAAACATTATTTAATTTATGTAAATTACCAAATGAATATCAATAGAACATTTAATCTCTTTTAAATCATTAGGAAACACATCATTGTTTATGTTGTTAATATTATATTAGGAAAGTTGATAAGGCATATTAATAAGGTTTTTCTTTTCATATCCCATCTAATTCATATTCATAGGAGAAAAAATATTTTACTATCCCAAAAATTAAAAATTAACATGATTTCTCCTTGTTCAATACGTTTTCTAAAAAACAAAAAAAAATCATTAGGTGACAACAAATTTTGTAATCATATAATCATAGAAAAAATAATTTCAAATAATGATATCTTCCTTTCAATCCATGATACTTTAGTTTTATAATACGTTCTCCATTATCATCATTAGTAAAATCCTATTACTACTTTTAATTACTCGTTTAACCACCTTTTTTTGAATCCTTGGTTGTAGTTTTTCTATAATTATTATTTATAGAACTGTGAAAAATTTGGAATATTCTCCGATGTAGGTGGTTGGGAAATAGTTTTCTCAAAGCATGTTCCCCATTAGTGAAAACCATTCACCCCTAGATGGTGGGAAATTCACTGATGACATATGGTTTCCCAAACCATGTTCCAACCTAGTAGAAACTTTGTACCCCATAGAGGGTATTGCTATTAGGGAACACATTTTGAAAAAACCATACAACCCTACCCAACTTACCATATGTGCATGACTTTTTATTTACCCAAATTAATTTATAAATTTCCAAACCCATATTTCTTCACCCACATAACCATTAAATAATATTATTCTAATTAATATGTATTGTAGGCTCTGAATAAACCATTTTATATCCTCCAAACCCCTTCCTAGGAAGATTAATTCTTAGAAAACCTCATTGGATACCTCTCTGTTAAGTTATCATATCTCAATAGTTATCTCCTTCTCTCTATTTCTTCTCTACATAGGGTTTGTTAGATCATTTTGTTATTGATAAATCTAAAATCCATTATTTTGTACCATGAATCTATGTTTTATTCCTTTATCTCTATTACTTCCAATCTTGTTTTGAAAAAATCATTATGTGGTTGTAGTACAAGATCTCCTAGATAAAGGTAGGTCATCTTGTTGAGATTTGAGATTTAGTAAACCCTTGATTTCATTGATTTGGTTTTAATTAGATTATGAAAACCCAGTTCAATGTGAGTTGGTATTAGAAATTAATTTGGCATGTATTTAGAGAAAAAAACCACAATTCTAATGGAATTGGAATTTGGGGTGTATTTAGGAAATTGATAGAAATGGTAAAATTTGTTCAGTGTTGATTTTATCAAATGAATTAAATTGTTTAGTTTGAAAAATATAATAAGTTTTATTATTTTATAGAGGTATGTAATGTGGAAAAACAAATTATTTGGTTTCATAATTGATTTTTTATATTGAAATTTACGTATTTAAAAATACTTTTAATTTTTTTTAATCTGGTTGATTTCTAATCCATTTGATGTAATTTTACCTTAAGTGGTAGTGGATGTAATTTTACTTTATAGTGAGGGGAGGTAATTTTACCTTTAATGGGGAGTGGAATCAATTTTCCCTTAAGTGAGAGTGGATATAAATTTCCCTTATGTAGAGGTAATATGTGTTGTTTGATTGATATATATATATATATTCTATTTATTATGAAATTATTTATTCATTACTAATTTATTTTTACAAACTCTTTTACATATAATTTGTTATTAATCAAATAATTCAAATTTTTCACTCTTTTTAAATAAAAAAGAATGTTTTTGATTTAAATATGAATAGTGTATTCAAATGTTTATTTTATTTAAAATTGAAAGCATGATTTGGTTTATTTGTTATGAAATCTTATTATGGAATACATGGTGATACCCTAATACAGGTAAAGTTAGGTTTAATGGGACTTCCATTTTCACCTAGTGGAAATTCTATTAGTTCCTGTAAAGGGAATGGGAAACATGATAAGTCTCATGGCGGTTCTAGATAACATGTTTCTTCATGACCTCCTTTAGTTATTTTAGAGGCCCATTTTTTCTTTTTATGTGGAAATACTAGGCACTAAAAATGTTTTTTCACCTGGTCACCCATGATATGTGGTTTTATGGATGCTCAGGTCACATGAAGAAGTAATTTCATTTTTATAGTTCTCCATACAGTGGCAGGATTCCATTAGCGACAAATATTATGGAGTTTCAATTAGTTGTTTCATTATCTAAGGGGTCCTAGCCATAGAAATATGGAATGTAGATTCTTCACAAAGGGTAATTTCCTCTAGAGGAAGAATATATAGGTCCCAAGACTGTGAGAGGTACCATCACTATAAATTTATCTTTAGTGGAACTTTATATGATATTGGTGCATATCACTCATTAATTTTAACTCATTTTAAGAATTTTATAAATATTACTATATTGAATTTATCTTAGGATTTGGGTATTAGAACAACCCTTTGAATAAATAGAGAATAATGTATCTATTCTCTTGCTATTTTCACCTATTTATTAGGTATTTATCTTGTGTGTGATTTTCTAGTTCTTTATATGAAACATCTTGATTTAATTTTTGATATGGATGGGAACATTTCTAATAAAGACCAAATTGATTTTTATCTTGAATGAGTCTCCTTTACGATGCCCTATAGGGTGTTTCATAGCATTTAAGGAGAATGGGAACCGAGGTTGAGTAGGGCTTGACCTTTTTATCCTGAGTTAGGGAAAGTAATATTAGTTTTTTCTATTGACATTGAGTGATAATTCTTAAGTGATGATCTCCCTGCAGTTTTTATCTATTTTCCAAATTGTTTTCTTCTAACATATATAGTTTTCCACCTATAATGAAGGTACATTATTCTATTGATTTATTGGTAGGTACTCAGCAACTATCTATTACCTCTTACCGCATGGAACCAGCAAAAATTAATTAGTTGAAGGATCAGTTAGATGATTTTTTAGAGAAAGGATTTATATACCTGAGTATATAACCTTGGGAAGAGCATATTCTATTTTCTAAGAAATTCAATGTAGTAGTTATCCTTTTTGATGATTATTGAATACTAAATATACTTACAATAAAGAACAAGTATCTTTTTCTATAGATTGATGATCGGGTTGCCCAATTGAAATTGCGGAAGTTATTTTCTAAGAATGATCTTTGATATTTTTATCACCATTTGAGAATAAAAGAACATGACATTCCTAAAACAGCCATCCAAAAAATTTATGTCCATTAGTAGTAACTTTTCATACCATTTAGTCTAAATAATGATCTTATAATATTTATGGATTTGATTAACATGATCATCCCTGAGTATCTTGATACTATCATGGTGGTTTTTTTTATGACAGCATTTTTTACTCTATGTTTGAGGAAGATCATTTGTGTCACTTTGGAGAAGTTATGGAATTGTTGATAAATTAATAAATTTAATCCATCATATCTATATGGGATTTCTAGATTGGGGAAGTGAATTCTATGCGTCACGTATTGTCATAACATGGTTTATCAATTGATCCTATAAAGGTGAAAACTATTATGAAATGGAAACAACTTCGAAATGCATTCATGATTTCGAGTTTCTTAGGTTTAGCAAGGTTTTATCACTGCATCATAAAGGATTCCTAGAAGTTGGATTCTATGATGACTTCCCTAACTTGGAAGGCTATAAAATTTGTTTGGGATGAAAAATTTCAAATTTTTATTGATAAGATAAAATTTTGTTTGACTTCTATGCTAGTGTTTACTCTTCTAGAGGTAAGGAATCACTAGTTGGTATTATTTAATGCTCGTGATTGGGTTTTTTTGTATTCTTATATAGGTTCCTCACAACACTTAATATGCCTATTGGCTGTTTAGTCTACCTGAGAATAATTATCTAACTGTTGACCTTGAAATCAAAGTAGTGAGTCATGCTCTTAAAAAGTTGGTTTCATTACCCTTTGAGAGAAATGATTACATTTTATTTATACCACAAGGTCATGTGTGATATCTTCACAAAAAAATATTTGTATCTTTGCCTAAGGATTTGGGTTTAATACCTCCAATACTTTGATGTTAATGTTTTATATACCCTGAGGAAAGTGAATTTCATTGCAGATGTTTTGAGTATGAAGCTTTTAACCTTGGATGTGGAAGAATCATCATAAGATTGGAACCTGGTGGATCTTTTTTCATAGTTTCATATTAGAGTTTGGGAAATAGGTGTTGAGGTTTTATTGGAGAATATTCGTTTTTCATCTTCTTTTATCATGATGATTCTTTAGGAACTACCGATTGATGACAAAGTTTTCATCATTACATACTCTCTTTACCGTGGGTATACTATTTTTGAGTGGTGTTTCTCCATAGATTTTATTCTCTGTTTTCAAAATCAGTTTTCTATACCATTGTCTGTGATAAATGATGTAATTTTGGATATCAATAATTTTTAGTGGATAGTGAACTGAGGAACCACAAAGATTTTTTTTGACATGAGGTAATTATTCTGGTGGGTAAGTATGGGGCAAGGTGATTATGATTTTTTCTATCATTGTTATATGTGCTAAATAATCAAAGCTGAGCACCAGACACCATCATATTTTCTTCAACCACTTTCATTATCGACTTGAAAGTTTATATATATATATATATATATATATATATCTGTTGGTTGTATTTACACATACCCAAAGAAAAAAGAATGTGATATGGGATGCGATCAATAATTTGACAAAATATTTTTACATTATACCCATAGAAGATACAAAGAAAGGTTAGCATCTTGGAAATATTCTATGTGAGAGAGATTTTTCTTTTCATAGAGTTCTATCTATTATAGTCTCTAATAGAGATCCACATTTTAATTTTAATTTTTAGAGAGGCCTTCAAGAGGAAATAGGATCTATGGTTCAATTGAGTAATGTAACTCATCCATAGGTGGATAGAAATAAATGAGGGATATATATATATTATGGATATTCTTAGTTCTTCTGTCATTGCTTTTGGAGGATATTAGGATGACTATTTGGGGCTAGTTGGGTTCACCCATAACAATATTTACCTGTCCATGATCAGAATGGATCATTTTGAGCCCTTATATCATCATCCTTATAAATATTCATTGTGTTGGCCAGAGAATGGGGATTGTTACTTGGTTGGCTGATCATGGTTCAAGGGGTACATTCTCATCATTTTTTGGAAACATTTAAGGATGTTGAAGAGGGGGAGGGTTTCATATTTTTTATAACTTCTTTTATAGTTGACGTTGATACATAATTTGATCCACGAATCATAGTAACTGAAATATACTTCTGATCCATATCATATTTTTAGCAGAAATTAACTTGATTTTAAGATTTATTTATCTATTACTGAGTATCCAGTCATGATAATTGATTCTAAAACATAGATACTTCATGGTAGGGTTATTCCTTTTGTTTTATTGTTATGGAATCACGGTTCTAATACACCTGAAAAATGATGGATAGATGCACTAATGATCAAGAAAAATCCTCATATTTTTTATATAGACCCTTCTTAATATTTTTTTTGGAAATATAATGCTGCTAAGGTGTCCTGGTTGTAACATACTATTACTTTTTTCAGGTACTCTTTAACCATTATTTTTTTCATTTTTTGGATGGGGTTTATCTTTAGTGGTTTTCCTTGGAAATTTAATTTTGTTTTTAAAATGATGGGTTGTTTGCATTAGGTGAATTGTTATCCGAAACCATGTGACCATCAGTCAAAACTGTACACCCCTTGGACAATGGAAAATGCTGGGTTGGTGGATATTTTCCAAAAGCATGTACCCACCAAGCAGAAACAGTACACCCCATTAGAGGGGTTTATGGATAGCACAATAGGATTGGGAAATCGCGCACGTGGGATATTTTATTTTTGAAAATTAATTTAAAAACTCCCAAACACCTATTTCTTCACCCACTTGAATGAATATTGGGATTAAAAAAATTCCATGGACATGGAGTCCCACAAGATCCCATTTCACTCCTCTGAAAAACTTCATATGTGTATCTGCTCTTAGAGAACCTCATTTAACCCCTCTCTGGTAAGTGATATTCAACCATTTTTTTTATATATCTATATATATATATATATATATCTCTCTTACATTCCACTATAGGTTTTATTAGATTATCTTTGTATTTATGGATCTAATAATTTTTATTTGGTTATTTAATATAGTTTTAATTCCATTATCTCTATTTCCATTATTATTTATTATAAAATCATATTGTGGGTATTGTATTATGTGATATTTGTGACACAGGTAGATGGTTCTATTCAGAATTTTTTTTCTAGTAAAACCTTTATTTTATTTATTTGATTTAAATTTCATTCAATTGGATTATGAAAACAAAATTTGATGAAAATTATAATTTGAAATTTATTTGGCATGGATTTTGAAAAAACTCACAATTCCAAGAGAATTAGAATTTGGGGTGTATTTTAGAAATTAATGGAAATGATAACTCTATTTGATTATTGATTTTAGAAATTGTATTAAATTTATTTTTTAAAGTATTATTGGTTTTATTATAAATATGATTGCAATGATGAAAAATCCATTAGTTTTTTGGGATTTAATTTTTTATATTGACATTCAAATTGGAAAATTTACTTTTTATATATTTTAAAATTACTTTCTAAATGGTTGAAAGAATTTTTCATTAAGTGGGATTAGATTTTTTTTCTCTTCTGTAGGAGTGGAGGTAATTTTCACTTACTTGGGAGTGGAAGCAATTTTACATTATATGTGACTGAATCTAATTTTTCATTAAGTAGGGGTTTCGATGAGTATTTAAATTGATATGTATGTTCCATTAATTATGAATTGCTTAATTAATTCAGAGTTTATTTGTTAAAAATATTTTATATAAAAATTATTATTAATCCATTGATTGAATTGTTTCCATATTTTTCAATAAAAAATATTTTTGATTTAAATATAAAAATTGTACTACCATTCCAGTTTTGTTTAAAATTGAAATCGTGATTTGGTTAATCTATTATTGCATCATATTATGGAACACTTGGTGAGACCCTACTAAGCTTTTAGATCACACCTTCTCTTTTACATTGGGCTTTTCTAGATCATATTCTTCCTGTTTTGAGTAAATATATGGAGACACTTGGAGGATGTAGATGTAATTGACCATTTGTTCATGGAGTTTTGATACCTTTTGGATGTTTGGGTTTCATCTTAATAGTTTTTGTACTTTGTTGATATTTTTTTTGGTTTTGATTTACCTATTTTACTTATAGTATTATCTTCTTTGGAAGTTTTCTTTGAGAATATAGTTATGTATCATTTTCATCCATTGATTATACATAAAATAAATTCCCACTTTTATAACTTGTGATGACAGGTTCTAGTCTCCAACCTATAGGGATCAGGAACTCCCTTTTGTTTATGTTAGGATCGACTCTGGTGTTAGGGAACCAAGGTATCTGTACTGGTTCATGACATAATTTACTCAAATAATTCAAAATGATTTATAAAAAATTAATTGTGATAATAATATCCACCAGGAGTGTCATATAAGGTGCACAGTTAGGGAACGCTCACAATGCACTGGAATGTTTTTCAAGATATACTCAACCAACTATTTTCATTATTCTTACAACTAGATGAATATTTTCTAAAACCATATCCACTTTTAGTATATATACAAGAATGTATATCTAGGAAAGCTACATAATTAAAATCATTAAAAAATTGGATTTCAACCTATTCAATGACATATCTACAAAGTTATTCCTAGTGTTATGTTCCAAAATTTATGTTTTCATAAATCTAGGTACCAGAGTTTCTATAAAACCTCCTACAATTCAAACTATAACAACCCCAACACAATTAAACCAGTTCTGGTGTGTACTCTATTATAATATAAAAATATACATGGGATATCATCCTGAAGGATTGATCAATTTATTAGTCTTAAATAACCATATAAAAACATGAATCCCATTTCACATAGTAGATAAAATATAAGACATAAAAAATGAAATGGTTATAATTTTTAAAATTCATTCAATGAATTTTTTTTCATATCCTAGGGAAAGGGAAAAAATAAGGGTATAAGTTACCGACCTTAAAACATTACTTAATATTTAATTTTACACAATACAATACATTATTACACATTAATGATCTTTTCAGGTTTAGGGTTTTAAAGAATCAGGATATCTTACATACATGAAAAACAACATTCATAAAAGAGGATACTGCTAAAACAATATCCATTTTTTTAAAATATATAACATGATTTCATTAAAAGCACTTTATATCAAACATCACGACTTCCTTTTTTCTCTTACCCATCCTTATATCCTATAAAAAACATTTTAAAAACATGGTATGATCATAAAACTCAGTAAGGGGTATAAATAAATAAAGAATTATCTAAGTGATAACATAAAACCAATTAATCCCATAATCATAAAAACTCATATGCATAGAAAAATAATATAGTTAACTTGGGACATATTTACCATATCACTCATACATTCACCCATACACATTGAATAACCTTTTGGTCAACTTCCATCTCAAGAGTACCCAATGCATTAGAGAGATATAATGGGGATCACCTGTCATATCTTGGACTATAATGGGCTCAACCGAACATATATTGAGAAACAATAGGCTCAACCCAACATAAATAATGTTCAAGTAACATATCATGTTAATAAAGTATCTTAAAAAATCAGAAGAAACTACCCATTCTATATATATATATATATAATCCTTTTGAAATTTATTAAAGAGAATTATAAATGGATTTTAAAAAAAAGTTCCTTAAAATATAATTAGAGTGAGAGTTAATAAAATGGAAAGGATATGTTTATAAAATGTAAATATACATAGTGAAACATAATATAAAAAATATATAATCACACCAATAATCTTAATACCACATAATGAATTAAGAAGAAGGTTAACCCAAATAATGGAAATTGGGTTAAGAATTCCATTTCCTTGTGTTATTCTTACTTAAAAAGTGTTTAAAACTCTTGTATAATGGTTAAAATAGTGTTATTAATATCTTAAGGAAACATATTAGGGTTTATAACACCTTATTTTATCATTATACAACATCATTCGACACATTTGTTAGTAATATTTTGTTATTTACATTATGTCGGGTGCATTCTTTATGTGGTTTCTATGATAGGTTCTTGATGGATATTCTTGTTGATTGGAAGTGAAACTCTTAAATTAGAATGGAATTGTATTTAAATACTTCCAAAAAAACATAAATTATACCATTTATCATTTTGAATTATTAAATGATAATTATTTATAAGTTAAAACATTATTGATATTTTTTAGTTCATTTAGGCGATTCTTCGATCGTAATGAACTCATTTTGTATTATAAATTAACCGCATGTGTACAAAATGATTCCAGAACCTGATATAAGATATAATACATAAATTATAATCTAGTTCAATAATAAAAATGGATTCATGACCAGCCTATAAATAAGTAAAAGAAACTTAAATCACATAGTCCATGATTTTGGTAAATCGACACCTCACAAATGGTGTTTTAATTTCTTGAAAAAGTGGGAGAGGAAGGGAATTATAATGGTGAATTTTAAATAAACATGGTTAAATACATAATATTTAAGATACTAGATCATTCATTCCTCATGGATATGAGGAGTTGAGTAAAGAATATGAATATAAAAGAAAATGAATAGAAAACAAAGGAGGATGTTTACCTCATGATCTCTTCTCCTTGAGATCCTTCTTAAGCCCTTTGGTTTTAGTCTTTTGGTAATTTATCAGATCTAGGACATTAAGAAGAGACTTCATAGGTGTATTGGGTAGATCATATGTAAGGATCAAGGCTTGAGAGGTGTGGAAGGAAGTAGAAGATAGGATCTATTTTACATTATTTAAATCATTATTATAATATTTTTGCTCAAGACTATGAATAATATTAATTCATTTGACCAAAAAAATAGTAATAATGGAATTTGAGTTCAAAACAAGTGTTCTTACGACACATATTATGTCATAAATAGTGTATTTAACAGATAATTTGAATATACAATATTTTACCGTATTTCACGATTCATAAAAAATTCAAGAAATTCATAAAAATATCAAAAATTCACCCTAACCAATTCTTTATGTGTAGAATTAAAAAATGAAATCCATTTTTTTAAAATAATTTTCTAAATATTATTTATTTATTTTTAAATAAAAGTATACTTAATTCCAAAATTAACAATTTTAATTCTATAACTGCTTTTATATCCCATGGAAAAATTAACCAAGATGTCATTATCTTAAATCCTTATAAAAATAAAATAATATTACAATTTAATTGTCATTAGGTTCATATTACTATTCATATTACTATTCATAAGGTTTTGATACTATTCACAAAAAAAATAAATTGGTTCCATATGACTCCAAATAACGTACTAAACACAATTGTAGATGGATGTTTTTGAAATTCAAAACATAGAAGTAGAAAAACTATGTTTAAATGATCATTATAAATATATAATTAAAACAAATTTTCCTACATTTCATTCATTTTTTAAAACCTTGGGGTGTTACATAATCTCCACCTTCTTGAAATTGTATCCTCATTACTTTATTTATGCATTAAACTAGTGAGGGTACCTTTCCCTCAAATCATTTTAAGATTTCAATGTTTCTTCTTCAACCATGTGGTATCTCCAAAAAACCTTTACCGGGTGGATTAATTAATTCCAAAATACCAGTTCCCTTTGATAAAGAATCTGAACTCGTTCCTCATCTAAAGAAAGTTTCTCTTCTAGCGGAACTGCTTCTAGGCCTAAGACATGTGATGAATCTGGAACATACTTTATCAACATCGAAACAAGAAAAACATTATGTACCTAAGATTAACTCGAATGAAAAGATACTAAATCTGAAACCGATCCAACTTTCCCCATAATTTTAAAAGGATCAGGAATCACGGACTTAAATTTACTTTCAAAACAAAATGCATCACACTTTTTCAAAGAGATATTTTAAGGAAAACATAGTCACCTACCTCGAAAGAGAAGTCTTTATTTAGGTTATCTGGACAATGTTTCTACCTACTCTGTGTTTTCCTCATGTGTTGTTGGATCATATTCACTTTCTCTTCCACTTTCTCTAATAATTATAGTCCCATTAACTTCCTTTCCCAGAATTTATCAGAAAAAGATGGAGTTCGACACTGCTTCTCATATAATTCCTCAAAAGGTTCCATCTGTATACTAGAATGAAAACTATTATTATAAATAATCATAAATAAATAAATATGTTGATCCCAACTTCCCTACTAGTCCATTGAATAGGCTTGAGGAATATCCTCCAACATTTGAATCGTTCTTTCTGACTGCCCATCTGATTGAGGATGAAAAACTATACTAGAATTTAATTCTGTTCTCAATGAATTCTGCAGCCCCTTACAAAATTTATAAGTGAACCTGGGATCCTGATCAGATACAATGGAAAGAGGAACTCCATGTAACCTAGCAATATCATTGAGGTACAATCGATAATGTTGATCCAAGTACATTGTATCTTGAATATGAAGGAAATGTGCAGATTTTGTTAGCTGATCAACAATAATCCAAATTGCATTTTTATCTAGATATTTCTTAGGTAGCCCCACCATTATGTGCATGGATATATTCTCCCATTTCAACTCTGTCACTAACAATGGTTGAAGCATCACCTTTGATAACTGACACTCTGATTTAATCTATTGACATGTCAAACATTTCATAGTAAATTCTATAATATCCCTTTTCATTCCATCCCACCAGTAATACTCCTGAAGGTCTCTATACATCTTAGTACTTCTAGGATGAACTGAAAATGGAGAACTATGAGCTTCAAAAAACAAATCATTCTTTAACTTGGAATCACAAGGCACACAAATCCTTTTTCTAAATCATAAAACACTGTATTTTTCAAGTTTAAATTCTTTAAACTTGCCCATTTTAACCAATTGTACCTTTTTACGTAGATCATTTTATTACTTATACAATTGATTAATTCTATGTGACAATAATGAATTCACTGAAACCTGGAACAAAATAGATGTATTCCTTGCACCAAAAAATTCTAAACCAAAATTCATTAAATCATTAATCAAGCGATCTTGTTCCAAATGTATCATCGTTAATGATGCATGATGTTTTCAACTCAAGGAATCCAACACTTTGTTTGATTTTAATGGATGGTAATTGATCGTGAAATCATAATCCTTTATCATTTAAATCCATTTTCATTACCTCAGGTTTAATCCCATCTGAGTGAATATATACTTCAGTCTTTAATGGTCAATATATATTTCACATTTTTCTTTGTATAAATAGTTCAACAAAATTTTCTAAGAAAAAACCACAGATTCCAATTTCAAATCATATGTGGGATAATTTAACTCATGAGGTTTTAGTTTTCTTGAATCATAAGCAATTACATGATCAGTTTTCATCAGAACCCAACCAATTCCCTTCAATGAAGCATCACTGTAGATGAAAAACTCACCATTTTTTAAAGGCAAACCCAAAAATGGAGCATTCACCAATCTCTTCTTTAATTCCTTAAAAAGAGCATCACATTATTCTATCCAAAAAAAATTTATCCCCATTTCATGTTAACATATTTAGTGGGATAGATAATCATGCAAAGTTTTTAAAAAACGTCTGTAATAACATGCTAATGCAAGAAAACTAGGAATATTTGTAACATTTGTAGGTCTTGGCCATTCATAAACCAATTTTTTTGGTAGGATCAACTGTTATTACATCCTTATTTACAATGTTCCCAAGAAAAGAAATTGGTTGCAAAAAAAATCACAAATGCTAAATTTTCCAAACAGTTTATTTTCTTTTATGTTTTTCAAAATAGCTATTGTATTTTTTTCATGCTCCTCTTTATATCTATAATATACCAGAATGTAACTAATAAACAAAACCAAAAACTTATCAAAGATCTCCTAAAATATTCTATTTATAAGATACATTAATGCAATAGGTACATTAGTTAACCCAAAATGCATAACTAAAAATTCATAATGACAATATCCAGTATGGAACGCAATCTTCGGGATGTCTTCGTCCTTTACTTTCAACTGATGGTACCCCATCCTCTAGTCAATGTTCGAAAAATAATTCTCTCCATGGATTTAATCAATCAAATCATCGATATGAGGTAAATGATACTTTTTTAACATTAATGTTATTTAAGGCTCTATAAGCCATGAAAAGTCTCATTTAACCATATTTTTTCTTAACAAAAAAGACAGGTGTTCCCCATGGTGATGTGCTAGGTAGGATGAAGCCTTTATCTAATAATTCCTGCAACTGCCATTTTCATTCAAGAAGTTCCATTTGGGAAATTTGATTAGGGGGTTTATAAATTGGATTAACATCATGAAATAATTCAATAAAAAACTCAAACTCTTGATTAGGAATAACACTAAGAAAATCATCTGGAAAAACGTCTAGGTAATCATTTACCACTGGTATATCATTAATCAGGATAGTTTCCTTATCTTCAGAAAATACGAGCAAGATAACCTTAATTTCCATACTTTATTAGTTTCTTAACTTTATGATATGTTATTAATGGTATGGGTTCATTATTGAACACAAACTGAAATTATTTCTGAAAAACAACTTATTTTTCTTTGCAATCTATCTTAGCTTGAAAAAAATAAAGCTAGTACATACCTAGAAAAACATCAAACTCTACTAGAGGAAAAACAACATTGGTTTTAGGTAAAATATTTATACAAACATGGATAGGCATATTCTTATAATTTCTGGTTTCTATAATATTTCCTCCATGTGTTTTTACAATGAGATCTAGTTTTATTTCAGGAGGTTGAATTCCCAATTTTCTAAAAATTTCTTAGAAATGAAGGATTGTGTAGACCCCGAATCAAACAAGACATTTGAAGAATCTGAAAAAAAAAGTAATGTACCTGATACCACCTCATTTGACGGATCAACATCTTCTGAAGTGGTTATAAGTGATTCTAATAAACCATTCTGCTTCCAATCTTGTTGATTCCCTGCTTGAGTAACTAGCTTTAGACAAACATTAGCAAAATGAACCAATCCCTTATAATTAAATAATCTCACAATCTCTTCTCATTAATTTTCTTATCATTTTCCTAGCACTCTTGAGACATGTGTCCAAACATTCCGCATCAATATCACCTCCCGTAATTTACAATACATTCACCAGGATTCCTTTTACCACACTTTTCACAATAAGGGAAATTCATTTTCTTACCTCCATAATTCATTGAAAAGTTCATCCTCATTGCCTTCAAACCTGACCGCTTCTTATTCATGTCATCACAAGTTACTTATATGTTAGAAAACTCTATCTCAACATTTTCATCACAACGAACAAGCTTCACATTGCTTTTAAACTTTTGTGAATCCAAATCTTTTCACAAAAACGGTTTCAAACCAGAGTAAAATCTATTCGTTTTACTTTCAAAATATCAAGTGAAGTCATGTACATACATGGATAGTCTTTTAAGATTGGCTTCATTTGTTGCCTCAAAATCATTATCTTTTTACTTCAGTTCCAATAATTGTGTCTCCATTTTGAGTCGAACAGTTTTGGGAAAATATTTGTCCTAAAAAAACTCTTAAAATCATCTCATTCCATACTATCAAGATCATATCTTTCTCTAGTATTCTTAACCAAAAACCACTATTTATTGGATTCATATTACAAATTATAAATGCCTCATATTTCCTTTTGTCATTCTAAACATCCCATGACATTAAATATCTTTTCTAGAGTATTGATCAATCCTTCCGTTTTCACTGGATATGTGGTTCTACTAAATGTTAGAGGATGTTGCCTCATAAAATGATCTACAAAAGGCATGTTTCTTAGTGTTAAATCTTTTTCCTCTCTAGAATGGATACAACCCATATTTATTTCTTGAGTCAACTGAGCCATTACTATCATAAACTGCTCAGTTCTGATTCCCACCATTTCGGGCCGCAAATTCGGACAGACATCATTCTCTTGGCGGCTTCCTACTCCAGATTCCCAATTTCTTCTATGAAAAGTCAATTTTCATGAAAATAAATTAGACTAATTAACATGGTAATACATAAACGATATAAAATTTTAAATTACCATAGAGTAAAAATATGTTATGGTATTCTTTAATTATCATCCCAACCCCTAAATTTATCTAAAAAATCCTCTGATACCAACTATAAGGACTCAGCTTTAAAATATTACTTAATCATTAATTTTACACAAGACCATGCATTATTACACATTGAGGATATTTTGGGTTTATAGTTTTAAATAATTTTGATATCTTATGTACATGATATACTACATTCATACAAGAGGATACTAGTAAAATAGTATCCATTTTTTTAAAATATAAAACATTAAAATGTAAAACATGATATCATTAACAACACTCCATATTAAGTATCATGACTCACTTATTTCCCTTACCCATACTTCTATCATATGAAAACATTTTAGAAACTTTTTATGAGAATAAAACTCAGTATGTGATATAAATAAATAAAGCATTAGTCATGTGATAACACAAAAACCAATAAAACACATAATCATACAAACTAATATGCATAGAAACGTCATGTAGTTTTCTTTGGACATTTTTACCATATCACTCTTAGATTCACCCTTACACATGGAATAACCTTTTGGTCAACATCTATCTCTAGAGTACCCAATGAATTGGAGAGCTATAATGGGGCTCACCCATCATATCTTGAGCTATAATGGGCTCAACCCAACATATCTTGAGCTATAATGAGCTCAACCAAACATAAATAATATCCAAGGAACATATCATGGTAATAAAGTATCTTTAAAATCATAAAAAACTACTCATTCCATAAACATATTAAAAAAATCATTTTGAAATTTATTAAAGAGAGTTTTAAATAAATTTTAAAAAGAACATCACTTAAAATATTTCTACAGTGAGAATTAATATAAAGGATCAGATATGTGTATACAATATAAATACACATAGTGAAACAAAAAAAATAAAAAATCATCACACGAATAATCTTAATACCACATAATGAATAAAGAATAAGGATAACCTATAGAATATAAATGAGGTTAATAATTCCCTTACCTTGGGATCTTCTTACATAAAAAGTGTTTAAACCTACTATATATTGGTAACATTCGGGTTATTAATATTTTAATGATCATTGGACACATTTATTAGTAATATTTTGTTATTTATATTGTGGCGGGTGCGTTCTTTAGATGGTTTCCATGATCAGTTCATGATGGATATTCTTCTCGATTGGAAGTAAAACTCTAGAATTGGAATGGTATGGTATTAAAATATTTACTAAAACCTAAATTATACCAATTATCATTTTTAATTCTAAAATTTGGATGATTCATTTTTTAAGACATTATTGATATTTGTTTAGGTCATTTTGGGGAGTCTTCGATCGTAATAAACTTGTTTGGTATTATAAATTAATCACATGTGTAAAAATTATTCCAAAAACTTATATAAGATATAATACATAAATATTAATCTGGTTCAACTATAAAAATGGTTTCATGACCAGCCTTTAAATAAGTAAAATAAAATGAAATCACATCGTCCATGATGCGGTAAATCAACACATCACAGATGGTGTTTTAATTTCTTGAATAAGTGGGAGAGGAGAAGAATTATAATGTTGAATATTCCATAAAAATGATAAAATAAAAAATATTTAATATATTAGATCATTCATTCATCTTGTGTATTTTAACGTGAGAAAATAAAATGAATATAAAAGAAAATAAAAAGAAAAAAAATAAAACAAAAGAGGATGTTTACTTCCTGATCTCTTCTCTTTGAGATCCTTCTTGAGGCCTTTTGTTTTGGACTTTTGTTGATAATATAAGATCTAGGATGTGGGGAGGATCCTTTAAAGTTGTATTGGGAAGACATTTGTTAAGGATAAAGTCTTCAGAGGTGTGGGATGAAGAGGAGAATTAGGGTGGTGTTTATAGTGGAGGAGAGGAGGTATTTTACATTATTTAAATCATTTATATAATATTTTAACCCAAGACTATAAATAATATTAATTCATGTGAGCCAAAATATTAATAATGTAATGTGAGTTAGAAACAAGTGGTCTTATTTAACTTATGATGTCATAAATAGTGTATTTAATTGATAATTGGAATATACGGTATTTTACTGAATTTCAGTGTTCATCAAAAGTTCAAGAATTTCATAAAAATCCCAAAAATTCACCCTAATGGTTATTCTACATATAGAATTAAATATTTAACTCCATTTTTTAAAAATAATTTTATAAATATTATTAATTTAATTTTTAAATAAATTCATACTTAATTCAAAAATTAACAATTTTAATTATATAACTTCTTTTATATCACATTGAAAAATTAACCAAGATGTCATTACCATAAATAATTAAGAAAATAAAAGAATAATACAATTTACTATTCATTAGGGTCATATTACTATTCATATTATTGTTCATAAGGGTGTGTTACTATTCATCAAAAAAACAAGTTGGTTCCATGAGACTCCAAATAAATTACTAAACACAATTATAGATGACAGTTTTTTCAAAATCAACACATAAAAGTTGAAAAAATATATTTTAAGTCTAGTTTTAAAAATATAATTAAAATAATGTTTCATGCATTTCATTTATTTTTTAAAACCTTGTAGTGTTACATAGGGTGGGCTCAAATTCTCAGTAAGGGTAACTAAAACAGAATTTATTATTAGTAAATAATTAATAATCAACAGAAAGGTATAAATTTGAAACCACATTCTGTTTAATAAAACACATTATCATGGAATACATTCATGGATAATATAAATTGAATTAATATCATAGATAATAAAAAAATCTTAATGAATAAAATGAATAATGTTGGATATCATGATCTCAAAATCCCGATATCATTACTTAAAAGGCATTTCTCTATGAAATTTTAAACTATGTGTCAACTTACACCTAAAACACATTTAATAAGGCTTGACAACTAGTATTTCTCATGAGACCTAATGTCGTATCAGGGGGATATATAATTCTAGGACCCACCTTTCAATGCATGTCCAATGCTTTTATCATACATCTATTGACCAATTTAATTAATTATTAATATTCCTTATCAATAAATATATTTATAGAAAAAATTATTTAGGATATAAATATTTCCTCAATCAATCAAATAAATTTTAAAAAAAACACAACATTTAGAAATTATATAATATTTATGAAATATTCATATACATGATATAAATATTTTGGATATTGAAGAAAATGTAATATAAAATGGTCAAAATAAATTAAGTATTTTAAGAAGATATTAATAATCAGAAAATTAACTATAAGTTGTGAGATGAACATAAATTCATCAGAAAATTGAAATTTCTAGAAAAATAATGCATACAAATTAATAAAAGAAAATGGAAGTGGAAATGCAAAAAAAAATATTGAAAAATTATTTTTTTGTAAACCAATGAAATTTTGTAAAAGAAGCTAATAGGTGACAAATGAGTATTTTAGTTATAAATCCAATTAACATCGCATAAATTAAAAAGGAACCATTCCATTTGAGTTTTTATAAATAAAGTTGAAAATGTGCCTTTTGGAACACATTATAAAAGTTCAATTACAATATATTAAAAATTCATGTATAACATAAAATTTCAATAAAAAACCATTTTATAATTAAATATCACTTTTTAAAAATAATTTTCAATAATATAAATAACAAATAAAAATATATCTCATCAAAAGATAAATAAGATATGCTTTTATTTTAAACATTCTCATGAAAAGAGTAACTTAAATTGAATCATTAATAATAAATAATAACTATATATTCATATTAAATACATCAAAGGGGATGTATATAATATATATAAAAGTAAAAAGGTGCATGATACCAAATATATCTAAATAGAGTGGAAATTGAGATGAAATACCTTACAAAAATCATATCATTGAAGTGAGGATTAACCAATGAAGTTATTATATCTATAAAAAATAAATTCACATATAATAATTTAAAATAAATCCAAAATTAAAAATAATTAACTTTACACATAACCTCGACATAATAGAATCAATGAAGAATTGATATAACCTAATAAAAGGAAATTTAGTTAAGAAACCCCTTACCTCAAGTCAGAATTTCATCATAACTAATCTCAACCTCCTTTATAATAAATATATATTTATTATAAATACTTAATATAACCATATATAAATCTATAATATCATATATGATCCATTTTTATCATTTTATCACCTATGGTTAAGAATATTTTTTAATCTCGTTATTTTTGTCTTTACTTTGTTTTTCCTATATGTTTTAATTCGGTCGTTTAAATTATTACATCTCAATCATGGTTACATAATCCAAAAAAAAATTCATTATATAAGCGTATCATATTTTAAATATATATATTTAGATTCATCTAAAAAATATTTAGATAGAAAAATGATTTATATCATTTATGGAGATTGTAGTTCATATGTTCACATGAATGCTATTTTCACTTTTAAATGTATGGAATGATAGAGTGGTAAATAATAATTCAAATTTTAATGATAATATTTATATAATATATATATATATATATATTATTCATTAAATCTATCCTTATTACCTTCCATGTAAAGGGAAGAGGAAAAATGAACCACATATCTTTATAAATGTTGTTGTCTACACGTATCCATGAGAGATGTTATCATTTTAAAATAGATTGGAAGATGAGAAAATAGACATGATATTATAATTATATAAGAATAATTATGTCATAAATATCATATAATATCATTAGTTCCATATTTATGACCATCCAAGTGAAATGGTGATGATAAAAATCACACCGCTACATAGATACCACAAGTCGTACAATCACATGAGAAATATTTTCATTTTTCCTAGGATAGAAAATAGGTGGAAATTGTTTTTACAAAATCACAATAACATATAATTATTTTTATGATAATGGATTAATTATTTTATAATGGGAATAATATATTTAGAAGATGTAGTATAAGAAAGAAATATCAAAGAGTCGTTATTGATTATAATCATACCTCCTCATCACTAGACATCCATTAGATATCATTTTAAGGGAACTAGGGTTGGTATTTTAGAAGTAAAAGAACCTATATAACATGATTAGTTATTTTTTAAGATAACTTTTATGGTTTTTATTGAACTATTTTGCTCAATGTGGTGTAGAGGAAACTATGAATGTGTGTCCTTATATAAGTGAAAGGGAGGGTCCCTATTGTAATTATGTAAAGTAGTAAATTAATATAATTTTATTTCATATAAAAATAGATATAATTCAATTAAAATATGATTCATAGTAAATATCATCTCATCCCATTAAATGGGAACCCAATTTTGATTTTTTTCACAATTATCTCTTAGTTTTCACTCATCGTGGTAACAATTTTAAGAATTTTCACATTATAGAAGTTATATACCATTTAAAGGTAAAAGTTTTTAAAATGAAATGATTATTAGACCATAAATAGTCAGGAGATTAAAATTTATATCATCATGTATTCCTATTTATCATATTCATAATTCTTATGATTTTTAAAAAATTTAATAAACCATTTCTTTCATGAAATATCATTAATGTCGTTTTGGAAACTATTCATTTAATTTGACTATAAAAACATCAAGAGAAATATGGAATATGAATATAATATCTTAACAAATCACTATCATGTTACAACAGTATGTAAAATCTATGTTACACAATAATTCACTAATATTGTATTACATTTAAAAATTTTAGATAAGTTTATTTTATTTATATATTCGTTGAATAAATATTATTTCAACATTGTGTAAGTATTTAAGATAATTATTTAATAACTAAAAATTAATAAAATTACAATTATAAAAATAATTTAATTATTTTCAAAATAATTGTTTTATTCTTTCAAATAATATTCTAATCATTTTTGAACATATAAAATATGAATAAATAAATAAAGTAACATTTTTGAAATTTGTTCACTAATATAAATTTCGTTAAAATTTTCAAATTGATACAAAATTTAATATATAAGAGTCTTTCATCTATATGTATGAATTGTACCAATGAAATTAAATTAAGTTATGTGTGGCATTTATTTCTAATTCTTTATGAAATGATTTTAAACATTAATCACATTGTTGTCCCTTTACTGATGTGATAAGTTTTATGATGGTTAATATTCATAATTCTTAAAAATAATAGGGAACTAAATACAAAATTTCAATTTCAAGATCCCAAATATGATATCCATTTTTTAGGATTCACTTTTGTTATGTGTAAAATAATAATTTTAATATAAATTCAAAAAACACAATGAAAAATAGTTTTTTAAAAATTTGAGTTTTTAAGTATAAAAATTGACTAATATCTAAATCATAAAAATTGTTGATTAAAATTTGAATATCATAAATAAAATATATCATATTAATATATTACACAAAATAAAAAATTTATTTCTACTTTTATGTAACTTTATCTAAAGAAAAGTATTGAAAATATTTATAAATTTAGCATTTCTCACTAATCACTAAAAAATCAATCATTTTAGAAAAATCAAAAAATATTAGCCTATTTTAATTTGATATAATGATTTCAAAAATGATACTTTTTTATCCAATAAAATTATAAATATTATATATATTTTTTTATAATACTCGCTAACAAAAAAATATGTCATTTTTTATGAAAAAAGGTTTTTCATGGATAAAATGGACTTACTAAAAATTGATTTCTTTTTACTAATAATTAATCAAAACATGTGTATTGTAGGACCATTAAAAATATATTTTATAATGTGGTTTATCATATTCAAACCAAAAAATTTATTGATTTATTCACATTTAAATAATAAGATTTTTATTTGATATCGTAATTCACTTACATCTTGATATTCCATGATAAGAAAGTAATTGTGTTTATTATTAATTTTAAATAAATTACATGGGTGTTACAAGTTTGATACATGGATTTTTATATTTTAGTTGGTCAGGAGTGAGATGGTTGTAATGATATATATGATGTTCCTATATACACCCATACACTGACTAAATCAGGTTAGTACCATTATTGGGGTTAAGTTGCCCCCAGTTTTGGAGTTTATTTATATTTTTAGTTTTAAATGTTTTAATATTTATTTGGTATCAATTATATTGATAAATTGTGCTTGAACTGTTTATAGGATTTTTCTTTTAATTATACCATTGGTGGTGTCCAACTGATTCATACTCACAGCCCCCTCTGGCCACCATTGCACTTGTGTATCGGAGCAGCAACCACGTGTTATTACAGGCATAAGATGGGCTGAGACCTGAGATAATGTTTTTCATAGTTGAGTGGGATTCCTTGTGTTGGTCAATGAGATTTGGATATGGTATATACTAAAGTTACATGAGAGGAATTTTTTATTATCTTTTGTTCGAGTATGTATATGTGGCTGAACTAGTGGGTGGTTTGACTTGTATACCATATTTCAAAATTTCATTTGCTTAAAATGTTTATTTTTATTATTTCTTTATACATACTCTACTGAAGTGCATGTTTTTTGTTTATTTCCTTTTTTATTTCTCACTCAGATTCAATAAGTATACACATCCTATGATACCTTCTTAGACTCATGTTCTAGTCTAAACCCTCTAGTTTTGATGGAGGTGCACCTGATGTATGTGGAAGCCATCGATATCAACACTTGTCAGAGTTTTTAGGTGGTTGGATGTTACAATTTATATGAAATTTATTTTTCATAAAGGTATAATAAGAACAATATTCTCCATTTTATTTTTATTATCATTATCTTCATAAAAAAATGGTTATTGTTATTTTCAAACAACATTAATCATATTAAGATATCATAAGATAATGAAATACATTCCTAAGACATCCCAAATTATGAATCCTTCTTACCATCCTATTAGACTTTTGGTTTATCCTATATCACTTTCGGTTTCATATATTTTGATAGGATCTATCCACTCATTCTTTATAACCTAATATCTAAAAATATGTAAGGCTTTTATGATACCAAATTAGGTAACCTAAGAATCACTTTTAAAAATGTAACATCATTTTAGTTGAATAATCAACACATATTTCAATAAATTACACTTAATATCCATAGTAATCTAGTGTCTTTAGAGATGAGTTAAAAAATAAAATTATTTCATAAATGATCTTCCACATCTCTAAAAATATGATTCCGACATTATTCCCATGTAATATATATCATAGATAAAAACATTCATCATAACCAAGTGAAATTGAATCATAAGAGAGGATGATCTGAAATTTTCAGAAGAGTAAAACATTGTAGATATTAATTGATGATCATAAGCGACTATAAGATAATAAGGGGAATGAGAGAATGATTATAACTTATGAAATCCTACCTAATAGGTCATGGAAAACAAATCATGACCAATGAAATGATTTTTTTTTTGTAATGAAATACATGATTCATAAGTGTAAGAAATCATAAATAATAAATAATGATCCATGAGAGCATATTGTAATAACTAAAAAATATTTTGTAAAAAAATTAGAATATAAAATTATATATTTTTTTATTTTTAACATCCATGGTCATTATTACACATATAATGGATTCCCATAGTGGATTGGGTCCCCCTCCCCAATTTCTATGAATTTAGTGTACCAAGTTTCATAGTTGATTGGGTTCACTCCCAATTCAATTTAATATTACCTCATGAGATATTAATGTCTACCCAATTAATTACAGGGATATACAATTCTAGTCCCACCCAAAAAATAAGGAATATTATAAAAATGTGTTCCACAAGGTTACAAAAACATTCATCATTTCATAATAATATAACTAACCATGGGAAAGAAATGATTTTTATTAGAACCTCCATAAAACATCATCACCATAATCCATACAAATGAACAAAGTGGATGGTTTCATAATATTACATCCATAATGATTCATAATAATCAATAAATTATGTTGACATTAAAATATAATAATTTTATAAAACCACTACAAATATTCATTGAAAAGGGGAAGAAATATCCATTTCACCTGTAACATTTAAATATTAAAAATTCATACGATAATGAAAATATTATTTTAATGAAAAAATGGATACATATAAAGGAGTATTTATGATACTTAAACGAAATTATGGTATGAAAATATTTTCATGGTTTAAACCTTTATAAAATTTATTTTCACACTTTTTTATGAAATACAAAAACAAAACATTTTGAAAATACAAATAATATCCATTTAAAATGTCTGTAAATAAATTGAAACACAATAGAAAAAATATATTTATCAATATCTTAAATGTATATATGAACTTATCTAAAATTGTTTTGAAAAACACATATTTCATGGATAATTACCTTGACAAAAAAAAGAGAAACAATGTCAGATTATCTAAAAAACTTTCTTTTGGTATTTTTGAGAATGGAAGTGTGGAAAAATGGAATGAATAATTCAAAATAATATAAATATTCAAAGTAGAAATAAATAGATAGTGTTTGTGAGTTAAATAACATAAATTACTTCAATAATAATTAAAACATAAATAATCATGATACAAAATGATATTATAACATAACCCTTACCTCAAGTCCTAACATTCATTACACACAACCTTACCTCTTATATAATGAATTTATATTTATAATAAATATATACAAAAACCATATTCATAATTATCATATTATATATCATTCCATTATAATTTTCATTTACCTATTTATTAAAAATTAGTTATTTTAATAAATATTTTAAAGTGAACTATTTTATTTTCCGTCTATGTTTTTATTTAGAAATTTAGGAACTTCACCTTGGTAATGGTTTTATTATCATCAAGATCTTGATAATGTCATATATATAATATATATACATTATATACACATTTATAATCATACATGTATGGTGGTGATGAAAAATGAATTAAAAAACTTCATGGAGGTGGTAGTTTAGATACATGAAAACGTGATGTTTTTAATTTTAAATGGATGGATACTACTTAAAGAGGATAATAATTGAGAATACCCATGTATAACATTCATAAATATTAAATAATTCAAGAATAATATTTTATATATATCACAATTATACACAATCAATGATAGTAATGGTTTATTATACTTGTTGACTAGATACATAATAAACATATTTTATACAATATATTAAACATATTCCATAAATATTATCATATTATAATCCCTCTATATATATCATAACTAGAACCTTCCCTCAGAACATATGGATGAAAAACATAAGAAATAATGGTCTCATATTATATGTAATGTTGAACATAATATATATCAATTATTAGGTCACAATATGATCATAAGAGTATAATAAAACAATAAAGTGGAATTTTTCAATATAAAATATTTATACCAAAAAAATCTTATATCATAAAATTGAAAATAATGTCTTATTCATACTCATGATTAATAAGGGTGTGAAAGCTGTAATCATTATCCACGATTCCAAACCTGGGCATGTGGCATCATAATCCCATTAATTGATAGTGTTGTGAACATAGATATTTGTAATCACTTACAAAATTAATATTGTTATCATTTCTATAAGAAACCATACATAAACATAAAAATGTGAACATAGCTATTCATAATCATGACAACACATTTTCTTATGGGAATAGAAATAACCATTCTTAATCATGAATAAAAATGTGAAAAAATATATTCAAAATCATGTCCACACTTATAAATATCATCTAATGAGATATCAATATCACAATTCCCAATGTACATGATGGATATAATATACCAATACATCACATTATCATAATCCATTATGTATATATGCCATAAGAACATAAAACTTTCATCATACTGACCTAGAATATTATGTGTAATATAAATGGATTTCATAAAAATCATCTTATTATAATCATAAACCACTAAGATAAATAGTAAGGATTATTTCATTGTATTATATCCCTAGAAAACCAGTAACATGAAACTATGTTATCGTAGAAGAAAAATGCCTTTAAAATTTTACTAGAATATTTCTTGTGGAAAATAACCGATTTATTTTGAAATAAATTGATTTAATTTTTTTAAAAAATATTATTTAAAAAAATTTCATTAAAGATAAACATTTAATCTTGTGAACTAGGAATATAATAATAGAGTGGTCATTGAAGAATAAAATTTTGTTCATGTCTTAATCATTAAAAACAAATATTTTATTTACACATTTCGTAAAAGTTACCTTTTTCATAGAAAAAGAAAATTATTTTTAAATTTTTTTAGGGAAATTAAAAATTGGGAAAAAATGAATTTAAAAAATAATTTGATCATAGTAAAATAATTCTTCAAAGGATTTCAAAGAACATATACATTTAGGAGAAAGGCTTGTTACCAAAATAGGAGAATATGGTTGGTTTTTCTAAAAAATATCTCACAAACTATTTGAGAACCAAAGAGGTACAAATGATGCTAAATATTATAAATTACATAAATAACTAGATAATAATAAAATTAAAGGGTTTTATTAGAAAATTATCATATTATTACCCTCAATAGAAATTCAATCATAAACAATTCTAATTAATATGAAAATGAAACAGAATATCTCTTACATCTTCGGTAATGTTTGATTCATAAACCAATGAAAGAAATATCATTAAAGGAAAAATAAAATAATAAGAAAATATATTGTTTCTGTATATATCATATCAAAGGTTCTGAATACACAAGACATGAAATTAAAAAGTAATGAATATTACATATGGGACACAGAAAGAAAAGTGAGCCGACATACGCTTACAAGAAGTCTCATATTATTTTGAATATGTTTGAACCTACTATTTAATAAATATAAAATTATTAAAATAATATTACATAACCTTAAAAAATTATCATTCCATATATTATTTACCTAGATCATTTTATCCTCTATTTAATAACAATTATTTTTTAAAATCTTTGTTCTTAGTGATAAGTAATTTTTTATCTTACCATCACACTGTATTTTAATAATTGTTTTATTTAAAAGTTCCCAATACTTGTAGTATAATCATTTGATCAATATAATATATAATTTTAATCATGTATTTATTATCATATGTAATCTTCATATACCCTTTTATATCTATTCATATATAATAGTGATAAAAAATGATTTGAAGTACTACATGGTGACGACAGTCCGTACAAAAGAACATGTGATGTTTATACATTTAGATAAATGGAAAGAAAGAAAATTAAATAAATATTCATAGTTATATAACTTTAATAATATCATAATTATCATATATATTTTGTAAACCAATCATTATTACCAATAATGTGACATGGTGATTATAAGAGAAACACATTGCTTCATGAATGTGGTAGTACACACATGCACATGAATGATGTTCTCATTTCCCATAGGATTGAAAGGCGATGGATAATGGTTGTTCAATAATAGTAAAAATTAAGTATATTAATGAAAAAAATTATTATTCTATATTGGATGCTATATATGTATTGGAGGTAGATAAAGAAACATAATCGAATGTACTTAGTTAAGAGTTATACCTCTTCATTTCAAAACCTCCACTGACTTACACCTTAAGCATTAAAAGGATGATATTTTGAAAATAAAAGAGGCTAGGTGATATGGGTAATTAAGTGATGATGTAATTAGGGTTGGTATATTTTAGGATATAGTACTGAAACACCATGAATAATGTATTATAGTATGTTCCTTTTCATAAGTGAGAGAATAGAAACAATTGGTATTACATAAAATATTTAAAAATATATACAGTATAATCGGAGAATGTGCCACCATGGAACCCCAATTTATAAAATAAGATTTGATATAGTCTAAAAAACTAATCCAGTAACATTTAGACATGTTTTTTTACACAATATAATTATTCCATTTTTTTCTAGACCACATTAAACACATTTTAACTTTAACAGCTTGAACATATTTTTTTACCCTGATAAATTATTTAAATGTAGAAAACTAAAAGGGGACTAAAAATTAAATTTTGACGTGATTATCAAAAATTTAAAATAAATTTTAACAAATTCAATTCTTATATGTGGATAAAATTACATTTATTATAATAACACAAAACATGGGGCAACGTTTTTAAAATAAAATACATGATTTATGTGTAAAAATAAAATCACCATGAAATATAGTAATAAGAGTGTTTTCCTATTTTTTTGTTAAATAACAAAAACTAATGTTTTTAGACATTCTTATCAAGATAAAACCTAATTCTTTCTTTAAACTATATCATTAAATTCATAGTCCAAAAAATTGATTTTAATTGGAATAAAATATCATGTATGTTCAAAAATATTAGTATTTGGTTCCTAGAATTGAAATAATGTTTTAATTATATTATTTAAATCCTTTAACATATATTTGGTTGAGACAAAATTTTAACTATTTATTAATCCATTCAAACATTATAATAATTTCATAAAAAAGGCATTATTTGAAAATTTATTTTTATCACTAATCAACCAAAAAACGAATTATTTTAGAAAAAAATAAAATATTCATCTTATGATAAATTGGATGTGTTGAATCCAAAAATGATATCTATTTGTTTGGAATAAATTTTCTAAAGGATTCATAAATTATTTATAATATCTAAAAAAATTGAATGAAAACTATTATTCAAGAAAATTTATTTTTGAAGCATAAAATTACTCTACTAATGATTGTGATGTTTTTTATTATACATTAAAAAATTGTCACATTATATAAAACCATTATCAACATTCATCATAATGTGGTTATTACTATTCATGAAATTAATTTTAATGGTTATTCAATAATAATATAGTTTAAATAATATATTATATATTATATAAAATTTCAATTAATGATTTTTTTGTATGTTAAGAAATCTATTAAACACTTCAAATTTAACCCAACTAGTTTAGGACCCAAGACACGCATGTTCTTAAAAAATTCATTTGAAAATATTAAATGTGGATGTATAAAGGGTCTTATGAAGATGATAATGAAAAAAACCATGCACATATAAATTAACCAAAAATAGAAAAACACTAATTAAAAAATGACCATCTAGAGGAAGCCCCAACAATTTATCTTTGGTAAAGAGAATCAGAAACTTAATTGGCCTTCATGTAAACATGAGTTCCATCTAGTTTAATATTCTCAAATAGAGAGAGACATTCAATCCCTAAAGAAATCATTCTCTATGGAACATTTATGGATAGAGTCTTTAGGATATGAACAACTATAGTAGAGTCTGATTATTCCCAGTGAAAATTCTAACCATATTGAAGAGAATATTTTTTAGATTTAATGATTTACCATAATTCAGCTTCATTGGCAGAGTTTATTCCAATGTAATGGTAAAAGTAGCCTTTAACGCAGCCCTGATGAGTATGAAAGACACCACCACATCCTAAGGGTCCCTGTTCACCTAAAGCCACCCCATCCATATCTAATTTCAAGTAAAGAGGGATATGTGGGATCTATCTGATTGACTTCAGCAGAAGAGGTCCCTTGTTCCTACCACTCACACTAAAATATTTGAGAAAAATATAATAAGAAATCTCATTATTCTATATACCTATGATGATTTTCAATGCTTCCATGACATCGTTGTAGAAAAAACTCAGAATACTATGAAAATATGACCATCTATTATCAAATACTAATCCATTTCATGCTTTCCAAATATAAAAGAAAACACTAGAAAATTATGCAAGAATCATTGATTGTATATGTTCATTGTGTCTAGCATGGATAATAGAGAGCATGATTTCATCAAAGCTTGACATATCCAACTGAATACCAAAGGCCTCCTAGAGGTGATTCCATAGCATGCATGAAAATATACAAGATATAAACACATGTGTATTTGAATCACCAAATTACATACAAAAAAAGAAGTTAGAGGAAATTTGTAAACTTGATTTCTAGAGAATCTCATGCATCAATAACATTCATTTCCAAATTTTCCAAAGCAGTAGTATGTGAGAAGGTGAAATAAAAGTTTTCTTAAAATTATGAAGCCACATAGAAATAGAAATAGTCCAACCAAAAAGGTACCTATAAAACTCTCTCGATATGAATATTTTAATGGGACTTTTCATCCAAATCCGAATTTTATAATAAATTTATGATTAATTCTAAAACTCCATCAATATTTGAGTTGAGATCCAAGACTAAAAATTATTGTTGTAATGAGCATCATCTATGGAGATATGTCTTATAAGAGGAGGCACGTTCATCCTTTCATTGAGAGGGCTATCCATCCAATATGTGGTCCCTAAATTGAGATTGGATTCCTTGAAAACTAACCATTTTGAATATTACTTGAGTCCCTGTAGACGCCGGAAAAGTCCGTTGTTCCCAAACGAAGCTCCGGATGCGGAAAGCGTGGTCATATTTGGAGCCAGAAGCGCGTTTCAGAAGGACCGGAAGGCTTGTGCGGAATTTCGGAGGCCCGCGCGCAATGTTGGAGTGTCGCGCGCAAACCTCCCGGGATGCGCGCAACGCGCTGGGCCGGCGCGCAATTTTGCGCGCCCGTGGCCCGCGCGACTCCCTTGCACGCCGGGCCCGATTCCGCGCCCGCGAAGGAAATTCCGCGCCCGCAAACCGGATTCCGCACCCGGGGTTGCCTATAAATATAAGGCGACCCACGACGTTTTTGAGGTTTCCGGAAGTCGAAAGGTCTCTCGTGTGCGCAATCCAACCCCTTCCGCGCGCAATGCCGATCTTCAGGTAACCTCCTTTCTTTCGCGCAAGAAAGCCTCGGGGTTCGCCTTCGCGCGCAATCCCTTCGGCTCCTTTCCTTTGAATAATTCTTCACCCAAAGGCATTAGCGCGCAAAAGAAGCCTCTTGCGCGCAATTGCCCCCGGGGTGCGTGCAATCCGGCCCGATTGCGCGCACCCCCCGTTTTAAAGTGTCCATTCGTCAAAGAATGAGCCGTTGCCCCCGCGCGCTATCCGAAGCCCGGTGCGCGCAATCTCAATCATCTGCGCGCAAAGCGCTGGCCCAATTGCGCGCCAGCCCGCCCATTTGCGCGCCGACCCGCGGTATTGCGCGCCATGCTTCTCTTTTGCGCGCAATCCGCCGAGGTCGCCCCCTTTGACCCCCTGAGGGTACCCGCCTGAGTGGCGCCCGATGATCTTCATCCCGGGTGCCCGCACCGTGCGTTGTCTTCCCGTTCGGCCCTCTAGGCTCGCGCGACGTGACACGGACCCATCGGCGGCACCATTTTTCCTTCGAGCTACAAGACGTTAAACTGTTCAGCATTTGTCCTGCATGACGCTAAACTGCACCACGTCCAAGCTGCACGACGTTAAACTGCCTAGCATATCGTCCGCGCTGCAAGACGTTAAACTGCCAAGCATCTTCGTCATCAACACACGACGTTAAACTGTACTTCGTCCGGCAAGACGTTAAACCGTCCGCTTCGTCCTCAACACACGACGTTAAACTGTACTTCGTCCGGCAAGACGTTAAACCGTCCCCATCACCAGATCCCGTGCCCCGCGCGCAGGGTCCTCCCGGTTTGGATGTGGCCCCCACTCGCTCGTCTCTGCAGGGATGTCGGGATTGGAATGGCCTTCGCCCACGGGGGTATAGTGTTACAAACAGAGCGAACTACGTGGACTTTGATCCCTATCTTCTAAACAGGGTACGTAGGAAGCCTCTCCGAGGTTCAAGCCCACCACCTGGTCGTCCCGGTCGTACTCACGTCGGTTCGTCCATCTGTGGACCCCTCCCGAGTTCACCTTCGCGTCGATTCACCTATGAATCCGCTCTTGTGGGGGACTGCACATGTGTATCTCCATTGCACTTCCCCACTGCCTTTTTCTATTTCTCTCTTCAACGTCCAGCATGACGTGAAACTGTGATCCACCCGGCCGTTCCATCCCCCTCTGTGCGAGGTGGTTCGGTTCAATCCTCCGTTCAGCAGCCTCGATCTCCTCGTGAGTCGGCTTTCCAATGTCCAGCATGACGTGAAACTGTGATCCACCCGGCCGTTCCATCCCCCTCTGTGCGAGGTGGTTCGGTTCAACCCTTCACCCGGCAGCCTCGATCTCTTCGTGAGTCGGCTTGCCGACGTCCAGCATGACGTTAAACTGCATGTCCGAACTACGCTGACTTTGATCCGCGCTAACGCGAGGTACGTAGGAAGCCCCTACGGGGTCCAAGCTCTTCACTCCATTGTCCATCCTGATCCTTACCCAGGCCGCCACATCCCGGTGGGGTCATGCCACTTCATTCCACTCCACTTCACTCGGGAAGCCGCCCATGTGCTGGCCCCAGCATCGGAGGTTCCCCGCAAGGGGTTCTGTCATCTGATCCACTTCTCGTGTTGATCAGTCCGATGTCGTCCCCGCTGGACGTTAAACTCGCGGCATACCCCGTGTTAAACATGGGATGCTGAGGAAAACCTCAGGTGATACAGTTCCCCGCACCCAGCGCGGGATGCCTCAGGCCATCACGCCTTCGAGAAGCCCTATTAGGGACGGAAGGCAGACATGCAGAGTTGCAGTGTTAAGACACGCCCCCAACACCCGGAGTCACCCGGTCTCCTCACCGCAGGTTGCTGCCCCGACCAGACCCCTTGGAGCGTCTGGGCGGAAGCGGCGTAATTAACCGGTGTCCATAGAGATATGGCACCGGGAACGAGATTCACGAACATTCTTAAATATATGAGGGAGACCCGGATTAGGCGACGAGTTCCGAGGAGACGTCCACGGAAGGAGGAGCCGACGTCCCATCATCCCGGTTTCGATCAAGGAGCAGACGCCCCTGAACAAGGGACGGATGCTACCCGCCTTTGGAAAGTGGGACTGCGGGACCACAAGCCGTGCGCGCCCATCCCCTCGGGTCGACGGGCGCACGCGCGAACGCGTCCTGGCGGAACAGCGTCGGAACAGAAACCCGGCGCACATCCGCACCGAAACAGTCCCTAGTAGGGATTCTTAAAAGTAGAACAAATAGAAGAAATTAAATACATGAAGTATCCATTATGAAACATTTAGAGAAATCAATTAGAAAAAATACAAAGTTACTTTATCGGAAGTCATCAAATACTAGATAATCTTCATGAGAAGAGCATCATCGAACATCTGTAATGCATTAATTCTCATTCCCCCATGTCAATGGGACTGATATAGTCAATATATGGAAGTATGATAAGATTATTTTCATTAATAGATCTGGTCCAAATAATGTTTTTATCAAGACTTATATTTATTTAATTAAAGAAACGGGCCATCTGTAGATATAAATGGCATAGACAAACATAGAGGTTATCACCGAGTTAATAAGCCAAATTATAACTACTTGAGACATTGTCTTCCTTTATCACATATCCATTTTAGAAATAATTATATAAAAATCCCTTCAAGATAACACATTCTAACCTTACCCAAAATAGAGGAATCCCTATTTAAGTTTAATTGAGGACCAATTTCTTCACCCCAAGTCTCTTTGAAATATTATACTACTTATAAATAATCATTCAATTTATAAATAATACAAATTACATATTCTATATAATAACATGGACATATATTTTCACATAATGAGTGAATATTTTTTGAATTAAATAAATAATTATCTTATCATCTTGACTAAAGAGTATAATATCATCAGCATAGATAATGTGGGAGGGTGTAAATAGAACCCATTCAACATTAATTATCCAATATAAACCAGCCTGCAAAATATCATTCAGACAGATACTCAAATATTTCTCATAAATGGGAAAAAGAAGTGTAAAAGGAGGGTTTCCTTGTTTGTCCCACTTAGAATACTGAAATAACCTAGGGGTGATCCATTAATGAGAATGGGTATCCTAGAACGGCTAATAATTGTATTGACCTACTTGATGAAATAATTAGGGAATCCATTCTTCCTAAGAACAGAAAATATAAAGCTCTAATTTATGGTATTAAAATCCTTTAAGATGTCAACCTTAGGGAGAATCTTCCATTACTTTATTTCTTCTTCATACTATTCACATATTCTGAAGAAGTGAGGATATGCGTCTTAAGGCTATTTCTTAGGAAAAACCCAAAAATATAAGAAGTAATCAAAGATATTTAAATAATCCCCAAGGGAGATATTTATAGAAATACCTTATAACCAATTTCTAACTTTTTATCTCATTTAAATTTCACAGAAAACATTCATATGGACTATGATATTACTTGGTATGGTTTTGAATAGATTTAACCTTCTTATTTAT
The DNA here is from genome assembly GCA_963277665.1 of Viscum album. NCBI lineage: Eukaryota > Viridiplantae > Streptophyta > Magnoliopsida > Santalales > Viscaceae > Viscum > Viscum album. The sequence goes on from OY728129.1 coordinate 671,205,840, forward strand.
TTCATCAACTCCCTCAAGTCCCAATAGATTTATTTCTCTAACTTTATCCTTTCACATTTTAGTTGTATACTTCCAATCATAGAATAATCTGAAAGGATCCACCTAAATTATTTATAAAAATCAATTCATTTATGAAATCATAACAGGAGAAAGCTGTTTATCCCAACCACCATATAAATCCATCAGAAATTATCTCAACATGTCATATAGGTTTTGAATTTTCCTCTATTATTGAACAAATATATGTATATTATATGAATCATTTAAGGTTAACTATGTATCTACACCCTACTGAAGTCTTCTCCACAATGTAAAGGTAAAACATGGATCCTGATAAGATAAAATAAAATGTGGTGCTCTATGAAACCTCACCAATTCCATAATTTTTATACTATAATGATAATAAAGATATAAATACTCACTAATTGAAATTATATGTGGAAAATTTATAAATAATTTCACTACAACAAATATAATATTTTGTATTTTTTATGTTTTTGTTATTCCAATGATGAAATCAATGGTAATGTATTTCCATTTCCATTCTGGTAGGGGTCATGGTTATGACACCCCATTCAAATTTGGTCTCTCATAATTAACACTATTAAATACCAATCATGGAGTTATTTACTCTACAAAATATATTTTCTTGTTATCCCCATATAAACACTCTTTAAAATCTCTATACATTTTCATACTTCAAGGGTGAATAGTGAATTATGAACAATGAGTTTCATCTAAAAACCAATTCTTTATGTATGGTATTTGTGGGTCACATACTTATTCCAAGACCCATATCTTTACATAAAAATCCTGATTGAACTAAGGAATATTTATCACCTTATTTTTTATTTCCACATCCTAGTGACTCTTTATTTCTCAAATAGATATATAGTTGAACATTTATCCATAAAAGACTTGATTTTCCCCTTTACTCATGATTTCTAGGTATAATATGTATAAATATATAAATATTAGGACTATTAACATCCTCATCATTGAAAATAATCATGGTTTATCCATCTTTGAGAAATATCCACCTAGTTCAACTTCTTAGTATGGTATTGTATTGAGAAGTCATGCTCTTTTACCACCTCCAAACATCCCTTATGGTGAGTATTCAACTCTTTTCTGGTGATAAAATACTTCAATATTCTATGATACATATATATGTCATTCCTTTCACCATAAATATATTGAATTAACATAATCAATAAATCATTTTCTACTGCAAACTCTAAATCAAAAGTAAGGTAGTTTTACACTAGTATTTTCAATTGGTCTGAGGCATAAGTTATCATCATACCATTCTTCATGAGGATTCACACCAATCCCTTCTTAAATGTATCAATAAAGATAAGAAACCATTTCACATTGTATTGTAATGTGAGGATAGGTGAATTGACCAAGAATCATTTTTATGGATTTAAATTTTCCTCACATTTATCTATCTATATGAACATGGATTCCCTCCATATCAATATGGTTAGTGAATTAGATATCCATGAAAATTTATTCAAAATGGATTAATAATATCTATCCAACCCAATAAAATAATAGATATCTATTAACAAGGTTTTTCTAGGACATTGTACAATGACATTTTATTTCAAATAATCTACCAATATACCCTCAATTGAGATTATATAACACAAGAATGAATCCTTTTGTGGCAAAAAATTAAAACATGGTATATTTTTTATAAAACATATCCTTCATAAGGGTCATCAATATATTATTTAATTGATTAACATGAACTTAATTTCTCACTTAATATATAATATTATCATCTATGAAGACCTCCACAAACTAATCAAGGAAATATCTGAAGACTATTCATTATGTCCATGAAGATAGTATAAAAACTACTGAGTCTAAATGGAATTATTATATGTTTATGGACATTCCTCATATGGAAGGTTGTATTTGGAATATCATCATTATTTACTATCAATTTATTATATTAAAAATAAATTTTTAACATTGCAAAGTATTTAACTCCACATATATGGTCAAATCAATCATCAATACGGATTAAAGAGTACTTTTTCTTAATAGTGATCTTGTTATGTTCTCGATAATCAATTCAAAGAGAATTGACCCATCATTATTCTTAAAAAATATAATGTTCACCACATGGTGATTCAATTGATTATATGAATACTTTATCATGATTATCTTGGACATTCTTCAATTTAAAAACCCAATTAGGTCTATTCTATTAGGAGTCCTTGAAATAGGCATAGAACCACGTATGAGTTCTATTGAAAACACAGCATCACGATTCAAGGGGATAGTAGAAAAATATTCAAAAAATGCATCATAATAATCTAGAAAAATAAAAATTTATTCTATATCATGTTTATACCCAACTATTTGATATATATATGATTCATAAATAGTTTATGATACCCAAATAAATGAATTAAATTTCCTTTTATGTTTATATTCTTTAATACACTAAATATCGATCCTAAGTTGACTTTGAATATAAAATGTGACTTCCCAAAATCAAAAAGGTATATGGAATTTACATATAAGAAGAAAATATTTTCACAAAATAATATCAATTTCAATTAAATGAGAACCATAATAATTCCAAGAACAATAATCCAAAAAATACTACAATTAGAGATGATCTATAGAAATGATATGTGATCATCATTCCATTAGGGATTCGTACATAAAACACAATATATAATATTTTAGGAGATTATGTGATACTATTATAAATCTATTTGGATATAATATATTAGGAAGATCTAAAATCAAATAATACATTTTTACTTCTATATTGTATGATAACGGTACCTTTCACCATATAGTTCTCCTAACACACTTCAGTTGAAATAGAAAAGGCCTCCCATTTTACATATTTCAAAGGGGTTTTTTATGCCTAAAATATTCATTATCAATTGTTTTAGAGTATTTTTTAGATAATTTTGAATCCAATTACACTAAAATATATAAACTTCAATTTTTTAATTCTTCAACACTGTTTTATTTTCCTATATTTTTATTCCTTATTGATAATAACTCACTAAATGGAAAGCCATTCCATAAATGAATAAATTTATAATTCATATCTTACAATTTCATCAATTATTTACGCCTAATTTTTGGAACTTTTTTTATTTTATTTACATTCCCATAAGGGATTTACCATCCAAGTTTCAATAAAACTCTATTTTTTCACTTCTTATCAATAAACAAGAATAAAAATTATAGTTACTATTATATATTTTTATATTATAAACAAAATGAAAAATTTATATATTTTTATGAAAGTATATTACTTTTATAACCCTTTATATACATGGTTTCAATCATCCAAAGTATCTATCAATTTTTTTCATGAGGTTGATTATAAAGAAGAAAATGTAAATTTAATGTCTTGTAAGGTTTTCTTTATAGGTACTGATATATTATTCATCCAACAATTTCATCTAGAGAAATTTCATTTCCATATTTGTATGATGATTTTGAAGAAATTATTTATTGAGAAGGACCCTATTAAACTCATATCATTCCATTGAGGTTATTCCGTCCACATTTTTAGTGTTCTTGATAACATTCCACCATTTATTAGATTCAACTTCCATGTAAAAGTTTGCAAATAAATCTTTCTCATTGTTGAGAATAGAAGATTGAAATTTATTTTTTTCCATCACATTGTTCCATTTAATGGAAACTAGTAGATTAGAATTCCCATGTAAGGAGTGTGTATGTTGTCACATAAATTACTCAACTATGTGTTTCCCCCACTATTATGCATTGAAAATATCAACATGGTTAACATGATTATTTATAGATTTATGGAGTTGAGTGAGCATATCCACAAGATATTTTATCCAATCTCTAATTCCATTCAATTTCTCACATTGATCGTAACATTAATTGCTATCATGATTTCCTATGGTTACAAAAACAACTAAAACCAATAAATATATGAAATAAGTATTGAGAAAAAATAAATATAGTAAGAAATAATAATAAAATAATTCTTAAGAATTCTTAAATTATTGAACAATATTTTCAGTCTTTTACATTGTTGGTTCATCCTTTGTCATCTATAATCATTATCTAGTCAAATTTTGGAATATGGATATGACAATCTTAAAAATATACCTAGGTTCCATAACTATGGATGGGGAAGATTTGGTATTATCTCGATCATTATTGTTGAGTAAGGATAGTGCCTAAGACTATACACCTAGACAGAAACTCATAATTTATATGATTTGGTTGACTAGATAATGATTATAGATGACAAAGACTATGCACCACGAGGCCCTCCAACAACGATGCGTCGAGTGTTTTCAAGTAATCCGCAAGGTTCTCGAGGAAGCCACTCCCCACGTGTATATCCGTGGATGGGGGCAGTACGCTGCCCTATGCTTCAGTGCGATTCGCCGACAGCCCGATTCACTGGGTGGCCCTGAGGGTATATCCCCAGGGACGGAAACGGTCAATATGGCTGACCTGTCGGGAGAGGGGAACGACTTGGAACTTCTCGACGGGTGCTCTCCCCCCGAAGACAAGCCGTTGTTGGATCCATCGGTGAGAGTTACTCGTCACCAGAGGAACCTCCTGGGTCTCCCCACACCCACTGAAGCACTGACGTTGAGCCGAAACGTCAGCAAAGGTAAAGAGCACGGCGGGGCTATAAAGCCCGCCGACCCATCTGCCTCCATGCAGAGGGCGGATGAGGATCCCGAGAAGGTCACGCTACGTCAACAGCTCGCCGAGCAGAAGAAGCTAGTTGACCAGCTCCTCGCCGAGCGCGCTGCAGAGCAGCGGCCTGACTACGGTGATCCTAGGCCAGGACAGCAGGGACAGGAACAACCACCCCTTGATGAGGCTCTCCCGGGCAACTGTGATTATGCCGTGTTTGCCGACAGGGGAGAGGTCATCGCCTATGGCAAGAGGGCGCGATATGTTTCACCACACCCTCCCGAGCGGCGTGATTACCTGAGAGACCCCACTCGGATTCCTCCCGCTGCCCCAAGGGCCGCTCCGCCCGCCATCCCACGAGCTGCCGAGTTCGACGACCCGGTCGAAGACCCGATTGAAGGACCATGCAATGCGCTCGTGGTTAGAGATCCTCGCCAGGACTGGAACCCATGTCCGGACGATCCGATGGCGGCACTCATCACCCGCTTGGAAGCCTTGGAGACTCGGCATGTGGCGATCCCACCGGACAGCAAGCCATACCCAGCATGGGTGGATGACATGCCGGCACCTCCGGGATTCGGGAATCCCACCTTCTCCCCCTTCAACGGGACTGGAGATCCGCCGCAGCATTTGGCCCATTTCAACTCGAGGTGCGGGCCTATGTTGGGAACTCTGGCGCAGCAGGAGGCCGCTAAGCTTCGCTGCTTTGTCCAGACACTGGAAGGGCCAGCATTTGTCTGGTACAGCCAGCTCCTCGTCGGGTCGATAACTAGCTGGGAGGACCTTCGTAGACAATTCCTCTACCAGTTCAGTTCCACGACCCGGAAGATGAGTATCGCAGACCTCTTCAAGTGCAAAAAGAGGCCTGATGAGTGAGTCGCAGATTTCGTCGCCCGATGGAAGGGTCTCACGTATTCCCTTGACATTCCATTGACTCAGGAGCAGTTGCTGACAATGTGCGTCGGGAACGTCAAGACCGAGCTGGTCCCTTCCCTGATCACTCAGAATTACCCCGGAGGGTTCAGGGATTTCTCAGACAAAGCTCAATGTCTTGAGGAAGCCCTGCAACAGGCCAGCCAGGCACACCCGCTGCCTCCTATGATTCCTGCAAGGAGAGTCAGCAGGGCTGAGCCCGCTGCTGTTGCCCAGATAGAGGCCCCCAGGCCGTTGGAGCTGCTGCCGGCGAGGCCAGCTCCACAGCCTCACAGGAATCCGCCTCCACGGGCTCAGTTCCCGGCCCAGCAGCGGCAGCCTCAGAACCGGCCGGCCCCTCCGCGTAATGTACCGCCACAACCCAGGCGAGATAATCAGGGTCCACCTCCTCGGCAGGCCCCTCCAGCCCCTCGTCAAGACCACGCTCCCAGGGGCCCGCGATAGCTAACTTACTCATTTCACGAGGATCAGGTCCCCGGTTTTTTTCGGAGCGCCCTGGAGCAGAGGATTGTGCGACTGCCTGAGTGTTGGAGGCCAGAGGAGGCACATCTCACGGATAACCCCCGCTACTGCCCTTACCATCGGACCCTGGGGCACACCATCCAGCGGTGCTATGTGTTTAAGGATTGGCTCCAAGACCAGATTAACAACAATGTAATCAGGTTGGGCCCAGCTCCAGCACAAGTGGCGGGCGTGTTCGTGGGATCATATGACGATAGTGGCAATGAGGACGAATGGAAACTGGTCTCCGACCGCGGATCCCAGAAGTATAAAAACAGGATGGCCCGCAAGATGATCATTCGCGCCCATGGAATCATCCGTGCGCACTTGAATCAGCCTGAGCCCCCAGAATCTGCGGGTGCTGCTTCGGCATCGTCATCCCAGCCTGCCTCTTCTGAGAAGAGCAAACGGCGGCGGCGCAAGAAGGAAGAGCGCGCCCCGCCAGTTCCGCCACTATCCCGCACTCTCGGCGATTTCATGCCCCCGGAGATGGGGATCCCTCCCCGGATCCGCCCAGTGATGGATGATTCTTCCGATGACAATGTTGGGTACGCTTCGGTTAATACCGTCGAGCTGGTAAATCCCTTTTCGGTTCCCGACGTTGAAGAACACCAGGTGGACCTCCCTAGTGTCCCCGGTCGTCGCCACCGTCAGAGGAACCGCAACAACAGGAGTCGCCGGGGCACAGCAGTTGGTACCTCCATCCAGGACGTGCACGCCACTGAGACTAGGCAGCAGGCTCAAAACCAAGCTCAGCGTGCACAGCCCCCCCATCCGGGGATGACGGATTCGCCTCCGCCACTGTTTGTGGTGTGGGACCAGGCAGAACCGCCTCAGCCGCGTCGCGATCAGCTCCGCCTTGCCGCAAGTCCATCCCGGCCTCCTGACCCCAGTACGGTGACTACTTCCCGGGCTTCAACCAATGAACAGCGGGATGCGCCAAGCACCAGTCGGCCACCGGTCCAATCAGCAAGGCCCGTCATGCCTCCAACCGCAGAGCAACCTCCCGCAACCAGGGGCTCGTGCTTGGCCAAAAAGTATGATGTCCTGAAGCACTTGGCTGACATCCCAGCAAGGCTCTCCATCCTTGAGGCTCTGCGCATGTCATCTGAGATGCGCGAGGCACTCGCTGAAGCCCTGAAGAGCCCCCTCCAGTTTGAGACAGAGGTTGCGGCTGCAGAGGCCTTTCACGCCGAAACGATTGAGGACGCCGAATGTCAGGCAGTTATCTCGTTCTCTGGTAAGGATGAAGACCCTCCTATACAGGGGCGCATTCGTCCGCTGTATGTTACTGGCCAGTTCAATGGCCTTGAAGTCCGGCGCTGTCTTGTCGACACGGGGTCCGGGATTAACCTGATTCCAACTCGGACGCTCTGGAGATTGGGGTTGTCTGAGGATGACTTGATCCCCTCCGACCTCAGGATCCAGGGGTACGACCGCACCGAGAAAACCCCGGTCGGCAAGATACGCTTGAAGACCCAGTTCGGTGACTTGGTTACCAACACCGAATTCATGGTAGTCTCTCAAGACACTGCGTACAACGCATTGATGGACAGGCCATGGCTCCACCTTCATGCGGCGGTTCCCTCATCATACCACCAATGCCTTAAATACTCCCTCAATGGTCGAGTAGGCATGCTTCAGGAAGATGCCTCTCCTTTTGCCTCATGTGAAGCCCGCTATCTGGACGCGGACTATTACAAGAGCAAGGATAAGCAGATCCTGGCAGGTGAGGTTGAGCTTGTCGCTGTTGCAAGTGATCCCTGGGCAAGTATGGATGACGCTTACATCCTCCCGATCCAACGGTTGGACGTATCCATGGTCTCGACGGCCTGTGAGTCTCCTGATGAGATGACCGCAACCGCCCGTGCCAGCACCAGCGGCCCAGCAGGATCTGGTAGCCCCAATGCAGTTTTCAACGCGGTCTCTCCCGTGGACGATCCCTCCCCGAGTGGAGAGGACGTGGAAGACGCACCCCCAGCCTTTGAGGAGGGCGTCTCCGCCACGGTCGATGAGTTAGTATAGGTGAACCTTGGAACCGAAGCAGATCCAAGACCCACATTGGTCAGTGCCGCCATGCCCTCTGAGGAGCGGCAGCAGTACGTGGACTTCCTCAGGCAGCACCGTGATGTGTTCGCTTGGGGCTATGACGAGATGCCGGGGCTAGATCCTCAGGTAGCCGTCCACCGCCTTGGTCTCCCGGCGAACCATCGCGGGTTCAAGCAGCCTCCCAGGAAGATGCACCCATTTCACGGTGCCATGGTTGAGGCCGAAGTTGACAAGCTTATCAAAGCCAACTTCATGAGGGAAGTTCAGTACCCTAAATGGCTGGCCAAAATTGTGCCGGTCAGGAAGAAGAACGGGCAGATCAGAGTCTGTATCGACTTCCGCGATCTCAACCGCCACTGTCCGAAGGATGATTTTCCCCTTCCGGTGACAGAGCTGTTGATTGACGCCACAGCAGGGTTCCAAGCCCTCTCCTTCATGGATGGATACTCCGGATACAACCAAATCCGGATGGCCCCTGAGGATGAGGAGTTCACTGCCTTCAGGGCCCCTCAAGGTATCTTTTGTTACCAGGTCATGCCCTTCGGCCTGAGGAATGCAGGTGCCACCTACCAACGGGCGATGCACCGCATATTCAAGCCAATCCTCGGCACACTGGTGGAATGCTACGTCGACGACTTGGTGGTCAAATCGCGCCAGCGTCAGGACCATCTCAAAGATCTTGAGAAAGTGTTCGGCTTCCTCCGGTTTCGCTGCCTGAAGATGAACCCGTTGAAGTGTGCCTTCGGGGTCACCTCCGGAAAGTTCCTTGGATTTGTGGTAAGATACCGGGGTATTGAGATCGACCCAGAGAAGATCAGGGCGACTAGCCAGATGCCTCCCCCAGGTAACATTCGGGAACTACAAGGGTTCCAAGGCCACTTAGCCTATATACGCCGATTCACCGCGAATCTGGCCGGCAAGTGTAAGCCTTTTTCTCAGCTCATGAAGAAAGGTGCCACCTATATATGGGATAAAGAGTGTCAGACCGCTTTCGAGGAAATCAAGCAGTATCTGCTTCAACCTCTGGTTCTGATGCCGCCTGTATCCGGGAAGCCGCTGGTCCTTTATGTGACTGCCCTGGAACGGTCCCTGGGTGCCCTTCTCGCCCAGAAGAACAACGAGGGAACAGAGAATAGCCTCTATTACCTCAGTCGCATGCTCCTAGATGCGGAAGTAAGGTATTACCCCATCGAGAAGAGCTGCCTGGCGCTCGTATTTGCCGTACAGAAATTATGGCACTACTTGCAGCACCATGAGGTACAGTTGGTTTCTCGGGTAGACCCGTTGAAATATATCCTGAGCCGGCCTATGTTGACTGGCCGTCTAGCGCGGTGGGCTGTAATTCTCCAGCAGTTCGACATCAGGTATGTGTCTCAGAAGGCCATCAAAGGGCAAGCATTGGCAGACTTTCTGGATGCTCACCCGACCTCCGCGGATCAGCCGCTGGATCTAGGATTTACTGATGAGGCCATTATCTCGGTCGATCATGCTGATCCGTGCTGGCAGATGCACTTTGACGGTGCCTCCCGGAGCCCCACCGGTAGAAGGCTCGATAATACTAAGCTCAACAGAGTGGGATTGGGTATCGTCTTCATTACCCCGGAGCAAGCCGTGCTGCCATACTCTTTCCTGTTGCCAGAGGGCTGTACCAACAATGTGGCAGAATACCATTCCCTCATCACCGACCTCGAGTTAGCTCTCGAGATCGACGTGCCCCATCTGTGTGTGAAAGGGGACTCTGAGCTGGTCGTTAAGCAGATCAATGGCGACTATGTTGTCAGGAAGCCGGAACTTGTGCCGTTGCTGGAGTGCACCCTCCTTCTGATGGCCCAGTTCCCTTCTCGGCCAGAAATTGTCCATATTCCCCGGTCGCAGAACGGTCGAGCAGATGCTTTGGCCAGCCTTGCTGCGTCACTTGCAGAGCCCGAACAAGATAACCTGATCGTCCGCGTGACGCACCGCAGGCTCATCACTCCCGTTATCCCGGAGGGAGATCATGGCCCGTCGGTAAGTAATCTCACCACGATTTCCCCTATGCCCGGAGCCTCGAGTACCCCAGATATGGCAGTCGAACCAGCCCCTGATTGGAGGACGCCTTTGGTTGAGTACCTCCAACATGGCATTCTCCCGTCAGATCGGGCCGAGCGCGAGCGAGTTCGACGCCGCGCATCGCAGTTTTTCCTCCAGAGCAGTCCCGGCCTGGAGCAGATCCTATATAGACGCGGATTTGATGGTGTTCTCCTCCGTTGCCTTCATGGAGTTGAGATCCCACGAGTCATGCAAGAGGTTCATGCTGGTTCATGCGGTGCCCATCAGACTGGGCCAAAGCTGTCCCACCAGATTCGGAGGTTGGGATACTTCTGGCCCTCCATGATCCATGACTGCATCGAGTATGCCAGGAGGTGCCATGCGTGCCAGGTTCATGCGAACTTTGTGCATCGGCCGCCGGAGCTTCTCCATACCACTAGGTATTCTTGGCCCTTTGCAGTCTGGGGGATGGACGTTGTGGGACCTTACCCGCCGGCGACGGCTCGCCAGTGCCAGTTCATTTTGACCGCTACGGACTTCTTCTCCAAATGGGCAGAGGCGATTCCGCTCAGAGAGGTCAAATCCTGTTCGATCGCTGACTTCGTGACCTCCAACATCATTCATCGATTTGGAGTGCCTCACGCTATCCTCACGGATAATGGAGCCAATTTCCGAGCAGCCGAGTTGAAGAAGTTGTACGCCAAGTACAACATTCGCTCGAACCATACATCTCGCTATCATGCGCAGGCGAATGGACAGATTGAGGCGTTTAACAAGACCCTCTCTAACATTCTGCAAAAGATGGTTGGTCAGAACAAGAAGAGTTGGCCGGACAAGCTCCCCAACGCCCTCTGGGCTTATCGGACGACGACTCGCAATTCCACCCAGATGACCCCTTATTCCCTGGTGTATGGAGCTGAGGCCGTCCTGCCCATCGAGATCCAATTACCGTCCTTGCGCACTGCGGTCTACGACTAGCAAGCGCCGGACAGAGCTGCTGAAGCCCGTCTAGTCGAGCTGGAAGCACTGGATGAGAATAGGCTTCTCTCTTTGCACAACTTGGAGAGGAATCAGAGCAGGATGGCTCGGGCTATCAATAAGAAGGTTCGCCTCCGCTCCTTCCTGTAGGGTGACCTAGTGCTGGCCCTGAGAGCGCCAATGATCCCCGGCAGGAAGCCACCCAAGTTGGATCCCAAGTGGGAGGGACCTCTTGTCGTCCACAAATTCTATCCCAATGGCGCGTACTCCCTAGAAACTATGGATGGTGAGCGTGTCACTCCTCCCACCAACGCTAGGTTCCTCAAGAAGTACATTGCCTGAGTGCATTTCGTCCGCGCGGCAAGACGTTAAACTGCCAAGCATCTTCGTCCAACACGACGTTAAACTGTATTTCGTCCCGCACGACGTTAAACTGCAGTTCGTCCCGCACGACGTTAAACTGCATTCGTCCTGCATGACGCTAAACTGCACCACGTCCGAGCTACAAGATGTTAAACTGTTCAGCATTCGTCCTGCATGACGTTAAACTGCACATCAAGAACTACGTGCGGCTTGATTCCCATCCTAATGGGATATGTAGGACCGCCTGGACATTCATGTTTCGGGCCCAGCCCCATTTCCCGGGAATCTCTATCCCGCATTGGGCCTCTGACCCAAGTTCCCCTCCTTTTTGTGCGAGGCGTATGGCGTGAGCGGGGGATTATGTCCTCATTCACGTTGGCCTACTGGCCGCACCGTACGCCTCCCCCGTGTGTGAGACTACCTCACACCCCTCATCGTCCTGCATGACGTTAAACTGCACTTCAAGAACTACGTGCGGCTTGATTCCCATCCTTATGGGATACGTAGGACCGCCTGGACGCCTGTGTCTCAGGTCCAGCCCCGTCTCATGGTTGATCACGGGGATCTGCTGTCTTTTGGTTGCTCTCAGGATGAGTCCTCCGACCCTTTCCGGTGATCTGTTAACATGTTTTGGGTACTTCGGTCTATGACCCGTGGTGTCGGATTCAATCCCGAAAAGTCCTGTGTTGCTTGTCGGGCCACGCGCTTCCTCTTGTTCGATCCTTCACTCGAAGGGATCCTCGTTAGCGGTTTGGGTACGATGCCTCAGTGCTCTCCTACCGCTCTGGGTCGATTTACCGGCGGGTCCTGGGCCTCAAATCGATATGAATTCTGTGCTTGAGCGGTTGATGCTCGTTTGCTTGCCCCGACGCGATCGGATGTTGTGTTGCGAATATGGTCAGCGACATCCTTGATCGCCATGTCGGCTCTTTCAGGCTCCGAACATTGGTTGCACGGTCCACATCACACTCCGCCTTTGTGCGTTGTAGTGGAATCTCGACACTCTCTTCATACTGACCTTCAGTACACCTTTACACGTTAGGCAAGCCAACCAGGGTAATGGTGTCTTTCGAGGCTCCCACGATCTGAGCACCAAGGATATATGATGATGTCCTCCCTAAGGGCCATGTGTAGCTGGACCCGCGTCCCCATAAGGAGGAAGGAGTCGCCCGAACAATCGCGTTCTGGGCCCAGTATAACTGGAGGCTAGCATCTCTGCCCCTCGGGTGATGGACATACGCAGGCCCCTATCCCAGGATTCTTCTCCTGGAATCGTGCGTGACCACAGGGCTGGGTATGTTCCCACCTCCGCTGAGTCCGCCATATCGCAATAAGCGGATTCCTCATGGTCCGAACCACACGACCATAAACTGTGTTGTCCGGTCCTACCACACGACCGTAAACTGTGATCATCTTGGCCGCCCGACGAGAAACGGCACTGCATCGTGATGTTCTCCTCAGAGGACACTCACGTTGGGCGCTGGTTAATGACCACGCCATTTATCAATTCCTTTCATGGCTTGATTATTGTAGCGACGCCAGGGATTCCCTAATCACAGGCATGTCGCTGCACAAAGAAAAACCATTCATCTTTAAGGACAAACAAGAAATATCAAATGCCGCTTGTTCTGGGTGTGAGGGCCAGACCCGCACCCCTCCCCGCGCTGGTGCCCGATTTTGTTGTGCCGCGCTTCCAGAACTACGTGTGGCTTGATTCCCATCCTTATGGGATACGTAGGAATGCCTGGATGTTTGAAACTTCGGGTCCAGCCCCCACCTCTTAAATATTCCCCCCTTCTCTGGGGAATCCGCCGCCTTCGGGTCACCCTCAAGGCGTGTCCCTCGACCCCTTGCAGTGGTCCACCGGTGTCAAGAGTACTCTGGTTTATTGCCAGGAGGGTCAGGTTCATCTTGGTCAGGTTCCTTCCACTTTTTAGGCTTCGTGCTCCCTTTCATTCGGACCCATCACCTACGCCCTGGGTGGAGCCCCCGTGAGCGGTCTGGACACAATGCCTCAGTGCTCTCCCACCGACTCGGGCTGGTGCCCCCAAGGGCCTCGGGTAGCAAATCGATATGAATCCTGCGCTTGAGCGGTTGATGCTCGTTTGCTGCCTCATTCCATCAACGGTCAGTGCGATATGGATGCTGCTTTTCCGCCACGGTCAGCAGTACTCCCATATCGTTACGTCGGTGCCCCCAGTCCTTGAGTGAATGGCCGCATGATTCACAGTACATTTTCCACCTCCCATTCTGACCAGGAGAAACTTCGACACTCTTGACACTATCCCTCAGTGCATCTTTGCCTATCCAGGGGATGGAACCACGATGTGGCGTGCTTTGAGGTCCCTATGGTCCGAGCTCTAAGACCTTAAACTAAGATCTGTCCCTATGGTCCGAGCTCTATGACTTTAAACTAAGATCTCCCTAATCGGGGTTCTACGTCCTGCATGATGTTAAAACTGCACTTTCAAAACTACGTGTGGCTTGATCTCCAGCCTGATGGAGTACGTAGGAACGCTCGGGCATCTCGACTTGGGTCCAGCCTCAGAGATCGCTAAGTCCCGCCCCTCCTCGTCGCCGGCCGTCTGGCCTGGCTTCTGGTAGAGTGGTGCGATTGTGATATTTTCCCCGATTCAGCTCGGGATGCCCCATTGCAATGATGGGAAGCGACAGTTTCCTCGTCAAAGAGGTTCTGCCTGAGAATTGAGGTGATTCACGGCCAGATTAGTGCATCCGTCTAATATGCTTTCCCCACGGTGGCGCAATTTTGGGAGCGTTAGATTCTGTCCGAACAAATTGTCACTTCGCCCCACGCTTCGCGTGCCCTGTTGATCTGGATTTCCACCCTTGTGCCTGAAGGAACCCCCGAAGCGGAATTGATGATGACATGTGATCCGCCTCCTGCAATATGAATGATGACCTTCGGTCCGTCTATCGCAGTAGTATGGTCGATTGATCCATTGTCCGCTTGCCGTCTTGGGCATTTCTTGGAAGGCCGACCGTCGTGGATTTCTGAATCCGGGACACGCGATTCACCCTTTCTCATTTTCCTATGTTCGGATAAAATCTCAACGCCCCTAGCGTTGTCCCGCTCGTGTGTCAGAATAAGTTGGGGGGGATGATACATTGATTAGGTCTGAGGTCTCCTTTCCTAGGAATGATCTCCCTCTTTTCTTTAGAAATCCAGGCCCAATTGTGGATGCCTGAAGCTTGGTTAACGCTCCCGCGAGACAATGAATTGTGGTTGAGCATGTTAAGCCAAAATATGCAGATAAATATATTGGTTCATACAAATGGATCGAAATATTGAGTAGCGGAAGCAAATGTTCTGGGAGTGGCAAAAACAAAGCCCCTAGGGATTAGCGTGCTGAATAAGTCTTTCAAACACCGCTACCCTCTGGCTGGTGGCCTCCAGAGCTGTCTCTCGCTCTCTGCGTGCCCTCTCCTCGTCGGCGGTCGCAGCACGCAGTTCGTCGATCCCGGCCTGTGCACGCTCTCGCTCGACTTGAAGTGTGACCATCTGTTGGCCCGCCTCCGTCAGCTGCACCTGGGCGTCAACCAGCTGGGCCGTTAGTTGCTCCACAAGCTCAGTGCATGTTGCAACGAAGGCCTCCTTCTCTGCCGCCCGCCCTTCGAGACTACGGACATCCTGCTCTTCCACGAGGAGCGCCCGCGTGTTCTCCGACACGTCCCGACATTGTGCGACGTCGGCACGCCGGCGGCTCTCGCGCATCTTTTCGGCCATGAAATCACGGACCGTCAGATGGAGGTATTGAGCATCAGCTCCCCCGGCACACAGGAAGCGCAGCCAGGTTTGAAGGGACCCCATGTGCCCCAGCCACTCCGATGGGTCTCACTTGAGGAAGCGCTGGATGCACTTCCACCCCCTGCGGCGCGTTATCCGGCTCTCCTCGACCGCCTCTGCGTCTGAGTCGTCCATCTCCTCGGGGTCGGCAGGCCGGTAGGCAGGGAAGGCAGCCAGCAGGTCTGCTGCAGGGTCCGCCCCTGGGATGTCTTCACGGGGGATAGGTTCCCCAACATTTGGGCGACCTGCTTCTCCCGCCCCAGTGGCGTTGACACCCTCGTCAGCCCACGACCTCTCTCCGATGTCAGCACCGCCGGCGTCCGCAGCCCCTTGATCAGCAGTTGGTGGGGCCGGCTCGGTGTGGGAAGTCTGTTCCGGAGTAGGCGGCATGTCTGCCACCGGTCCACTCATGGATGGCCCGGGTTCGACAGCCCGACGAGCCTCCAGTGTTGAGATCACTGCGCAGGGCATGCCGTGGTTAGTCACGGATCGTCAATGGAAAGCACCAGCAGTAAAGTAATGAGACTTACGGGTGTTCAGAGCGTCATCTTCCGCTGCCCCGACCGCCGCAGGAACAATTGCAGCAGGGGACCCTTCCGCGCTTGTCAATTCAATGATGGGTGTCTGGCCCCCGCCTTGTCCTGCTGGCGCCCCTCCTACTCCCACTGAGGACGCTTGACCAACATCTGTGCGCTCCTGAGAAAGGTGGAGAAATGGGTTAGAAGCTGCATAAGAGAATGGATGAAGCAGGTTGAGTAGGGATAGAAGCAGACCTCGAGGAGCTCAGTGACATCAACATTGTCAGATCCGGCCACCTCGCCGCTCTCCCGCGGGCTCCCTTGATGGGACCTTCCCTCGGAGCCTTCATCCTCCCCCGTCTCCTCCTCTTCCTCGGAGTCGTTGCTACTGTCGTCTTCCCCCGACGGCATCTGTTCTGGAGCGGGCTCTAGACCGAGCATCACCTTCACCAGAAGGGATGGCTCCGCACGCTGACCACGTTGGCGCGCGTACTCGTCCATGGCCGTCAGATACGCATACTGCCGGTTGAAGTCCACCCTGTCGGCGATCTGGAGGCGCCCGACCTCTGGCAGATGGATTCCTTCTCTGAGTATCTTTCGCCAGATGGCGTCGGTCCCCAGTGACTGCCGCAGGGTCATCCAGGCCGACCACAGCGCCGGGAAGACTACATCGTGGGAGGGTTCGAGCAGACGCCTTATCTGCTTCCCGGGCCACTCCCCGACCGCCGCATGTGCCCCCTCTCTGGGCGCTGAAGTCGTGGCGGTAGCTTGCGATGTGCCCGCCGCCGAAGTCCCTGCCCGCGCCGGCTCCGCTGCTTGGCGCACCTCCGTTCTCCCCCGCGTAACGGCGCCTCGCCTCCTTCCTTGACGCCCGGTCTCTGCACGGGTGACCTCGAGTCGCCGAACTGGTTTCCGTAGAAGCCCCTCGGGGTACGCGATGGCCCAGTGTTCAGCGTACTCGGTTGCCAAGCCTGCGTCGACCCCGGTAGGAGGGAGAGTGATGATGTCGCCGGAGCCGAAAGCGGCGAACATCAGCCACATCTGGCGAAGGACGCCAGGGTTCGTCTCCTCCCGGACAGCAGTGAATACCCTCTTCGGCATCCGTTGAAGGCACCCAAACTGCCTGGCGAACCGGGTTGGCACGTAGGGCTCGCAGATCACCTTCCCGTCGATCCGAGCCACGAGCACCCCGCCCCGCATGTTTAGGAAGTACTTGTGCTGCTCCAGCGGACCCTGCCCGTTGTCGATCATTTGGCCAACGGGAGTGGGGAATGGGCTGAAGTTGAAATTGGCATGATTTCCAATCCGAATCCTCATGCCCTCCTCATTTAGGGTCATCAGAGCGACCCCCACAATGTTCAGCAGGGAGGGTAGCAGGCCGTTGCCCGGAGGAATGACGGCGTTTGGAAACGTGTACCCACCAAGGTGAGCAGCCACCCAGCCGTGGAAGAATTGGAAGGGCCCACAGATCCTTCGTGGCGACCCCCCCTCGCGAGATGCGTCCCAGGATGGCGTACAGCTTAGCCAGCACCGGGACCCCGAGGTTGTATCTTTTGTTGGCAGCCATGGCGCCCGCCATCGCCAGTGTCGTCGGGCGGACACCCATTCTCGCGTCCCGCACTGGCAGGAGCCACCCACTCAGAAAGGCGGCCCGGAACGCCGCGTACCGGACATTTGGGTCTCGGGCCTCGATGAAGCGGTACCCCCGTGAGCGGTAGTCACCCGTCTCCAGGACCCTCCAGTACGACCCGTTCCGGCTCCTCTGAGCCGCGGTCGGGCACCGCTTCCCCCTGCCTGGCATCTTGACTGCCGGGTCATGCTCCAAGAACTGGTCGAACCACTCCTTGTAGGTTATGTCCTTGTGGAAGTCCTTGATCCCGAGTCGCTGCGTAGCCAGGTCAAGCAGATGCCATGTCAGAATGGGAGTCTGTGACCTGTCTTCCCAGGTGTTCTTCGGAGGCAGGAACTCATCGTATTGGTAACCCTCCAGCGGGATACCTCCAATGCAGTGGATGTCCCAGAGGCCGATGCTAACCTCCCCATGGTGAAGATGGAAGGTGTTGGTATTCGGGGACCAGCGGGTGAACAGCTCCGGCCCGAGCTCGGACTGCTGGTAGAAGTGGAACTGCGACGTCCACACCGCCTCAAACAGGCCGATGTACCGCAGCTCCTCCGCGAAGTGATCGCAAGTGTGGCGTACCCAGAACGCCCAGGCCCACTCACTGGTGAAATTTCCCCCAGACCGCAAGTCCCAGTCCTTCAGCCAGCCCTTGGTGTCGTCGGTGACACTCTGGCGATATGTGCTCGAGTAGAGGGCTGGAGAGTTCTCTGCAGTAGGCTCACCCCCGGCGATGGTTCGCGTCCTCGGGTTCAGGACATAGACATCTAAGTGTCTGGTCTCCCTGGCAGGATGCCCATTGTTGGTGATGTTATAGCGGGGAAGCTCGTCCTCCCGAGTCACCCAGGTCCGTGGCGCATCAACCTCGAACCCTGGCACCGGAACCTCATCTAGGATGCCAAAGTTCCAGAGCGGCAGGTTGTCCGACAGCGGATATGTCTTCTGGGCCGGCGTCAGCAAGTCGAACAAGGATTGATTGTTGGAAACAATCTCCTTGGCTCCGTAGACCTCCTCGTTCGTCGCCATCTCAGCTCTGCGAGTGGCGGCATCCCCCTCATTTCCTTGATTCGCGGCCATCTCAGAAGCTCTGGGAGTCGTGCGGGTTAAGGGATGAAGCGTGCGGAATCTGACGAGGCTGGTAGAGAAGTTTGAGAGTTGGCGCGCAATCCTAGTGGACGACGCGCAATCGGGAAGTCTGTCGCGTAAAACCCCGGGTGTTCGCGCAAAATCAGGCCGAAATCCGGAGAGGTTTGCGCGACGAACGGGTGAATTCCGCGCCGGAAAGGGCAATTTCGCGCACGAGAGCTCGAATGCTTATCGCGCGGAAGGCCAGTGTACGGTGCGGGGGACCCAGGACCCCTATTTATAGGCAAGGCCGGGAGTCCGCGCTGCGCGGAAAGCGCTTTGCGCGACCGCACCGGCGAATTTCGCGCCCGACGCCCTTTTTTGCGTGCCACAGTCCCGCGCCACCCAGGACTTCGGCATTCCGGCGTCTCCCTCGGAACCCGATCATTGCGACCTCTCGCCGATCAGATTCCGAGGGGGGCTTTTGTAGATGCCGGAAAAGTCCGTTGTTCCCAAACGAAGCTCCGGATGCGGAAAGCAAGGTCATATTTGGAGCCAGAAGCGCGTTTCAGAAGGATCGGAAGGCTTGCGCGGAATTTCAGAGCCCGCGCGCAATGTTGGAGTGTCGCGCGCAAACCTCCCGGGATGCGCGCAACGCGCTGGGCCGGCGCGCAATTTTGCGCGCCCGTGGCCCGCGCGACTCCCTTGCGCGCCGGGCTTGATTCCGCGCCCGCGAAGGAAATTCCGCGCCTGCAAACCGGATTCCGCGCCCGGGGTTGCCTATAAATATAAGGCGACCCCCGATGTTTTTGAGGTTGCCGGAAGTCGAAAGGTCTCTCGTGCGCGCAATCCAACCCCTTCCGCGCGCAATGTCGATCTTCAGGTAACCTATTTTCTTTTGCGCAAGAAAGCCTCGGGGTTCGCCTTCGCGCGCAATCCCTTTGGCTCCTTTCCTTTGAATAATTCTTCACCCAAAGGCATTAGCGCGCAAAAGAAGCCTCTTGCGCGCAATTGCCCCTGGGGTGCGCGCAATCCGGCCCGATTGCGCGCACCCCCCGTTTTAAAGTGGCTATTCATCAAAGAATGAGCTGTTGCCCCCGCGCGCTATCCGAAGCCCGGTGCACGCAATCTCAATCATCTGCGCGCAAGGAGCTGGCCCAATTGCGCGCCAGCCCGCCCATTTGCGCGCCGACCCGCGGTATTGCGCGCCATGCTTCTCTTTTGCGCGCAATCCGCCGAGGTCGCCCCCTTTGACCCCCTGAGGGTACCCGCCTGCGTGGAGCCCGATGATCTTCATCCCGGGTGCCCGCATCGTGCGTTGTCTTCCCGTGCGGCCCTCCAGGCTCGCGCGACGTGACACGGACCCATCGGCGGCACCATTTTTCGTCCGAGCTACAAGATGTTAAACTGTTCAGCATTCGTCCTGCATGACGCTAAACTGCACCACGTCCAAGTTGCACGACGTTAAACTGCCTAGCATATCGTCCGCGCTGCAAGACGTTAAACTGCCAAGCATCTTCGTCCTCAACACACGACGTTAAACTGTACTTCGTCCGGCAAGACGTTAAACCGTCCGCATCACCTGATCTCGTGCCCCGCGCGCAGGGTCCTCCCGGTTTGGATGTGGCCCCCACCCGCTCGTCTCTGCAGGGATTTCGGGATTGGAATGGCCTTCGCCCACGAGGGTATAGTGTTACAAACAGAGTGAACTACGTGGACTTTGACCCCTGTCTTCTAAACAGGGTACGTAGGAAGCCTCTCCGAGGTTCAAGCCCACCACCTGGTCGTCCCGGTCGTACTCACGTCGGTTCGTCCATCCGTGGACCCCTCCCGGGTTCACCTTCGCGTTGATTCACCTATGAATCCGCTCTTGTGGGGGACTGCACATGTGTATCTCCATTGCACTTCCCCACTGCCTTTTTCTATTTCTCTCTTCAACGTCCAGCATGACGTGAAACTGTGATCCACCCGGCCGTTCCATCCCCCTCTGTGCGAGGTGGTTCGGTTCAATCCTCCGTTCAGCAGCCTCGATCTCCTCGTGAGTCGGCTTGCCAACGTCCAGCATGACGTGAAACTGTGATCCACCCGGCCGTTCCATCCCCCTATGTGCGAGGTGGTTCGGTTCAACCCTTCGCCCGGCAGCCTCGATCTCTTCGTGAGTCGGCTTGCCGACGTCCAGCATGACGTTAAACTGCATGTCCGAACTATGCTGACTTTGATCCGCGCTAATGCGCGGTACATAAGAAGCCCCTACGGGGTCCAAGCTCTTCACTCCATTGTCCATCCTGATCCTTACCCGGGCCGCCACATCCCGGTGGGGACATGCCACTTCATTCCACTCCACTTCACTCGGGAAGCCGCCCATGTGCTGGCCCCAGCATCGGAGGTTCCCCGCAAGGGGTTCTGTCATCTGATCCACTTCTCGTGTTGATCAGTCCGATGCCGTACCCGCTGGACGTTAAACTCGCGGCATACCCCGTGTTAAACATGGGAAGCTGAGGAAAACCTCAGGTGATACAGTTCCCCGCACCCAGCGCGGGATGCCTCAGGCCATCACGCCTTCGAGAAGCCCTATTAGGGACGGAAGGCAGACATGCAGAGTTGCAGTGTTAAGACACGCCCCCAACACCCGGAGTCACCCGGTCTCCTCACCGCAGGTTGCTGCCCCGACCAGACCCCTTGGAGCGTCTGGGCGGAAGCGGCGTAATTAACCGGTGTCTATAGAGATATGGCGCCGGGAACGAGATTCACGAACATTCTTAAATCTATGAGGGAGACCCGGATTAGGCGACGAGTTCCGAGGAGACGTCCACGGAAGGAGGAGCCGACGTCCCATCATCCCGGTTTCGATCAAGGAGCAGACGCCCCTGAACAAGGGACGGATGCCGCCCACCTTTGGAAAGTGGGACTGTGGGACCACAAGCCGTGCGCGCCCATCCCCTCGGGTCGATGGGCGCACGCGCGAATGCGTCCTGGCGGAACATCGTCGGAACAGAAACCCGGCGCACATCCGCACCGAAACAGTCCCTAGTAGGGATTCTTAAAAGCAGAACAAATAGAAGAAATTAAATACATGAAGTATCCATTATGAGACATTTAGAGAAATCAATTAGAAAAAAATACAATGATACTTTATTGGAAGTCATCAAATACTAGATAAATTTCATGAGAAGAGCATCATCGAACATCTGTAATGCATTAATTCTCATTCCCCCATGTCAATGGGACTGATATAGTCAATATAAAGAAGTATGATAAGATTATTTTCATTAATAGATCTGGTCCAAATAATGTTTTTATCAAGACTTATATTTATTTAATTAAAGAAACGGGCCATCTGTAGATATAAATGGCATAGACAAACATAGAGGTTATCACCGAGTTAATAAGCCAAATTATAACTACTTGAGACATTGTCTTCCTTTATCACATATCCATTTTAGAAATAATTATATAAAAATCCCTTCAAGATAACACATTCTAACCTTACCCAAAATAGAGGAATCGCTATTTAAGTTAAATTGAGGACCAATTTCTTCACCCCAAGTCTCTTTGAAATATTATACTACTTATAAATAATCATTCAATTTATAAATAATACAAATTACTTATTCTATATAATAACATGGACATATATTTTCACATAATGAGTGAATATTTTTTGAATTAAATAAATAATTATCTTATCATCTTGACTAAAGAGTATAATATCATCAGCATAGATAATGTGGGAGGGTGTAAATAGAACCCATTCAATATTAATTATCCAATATAAACCAGCCTGCAAAATATCATTCAGACAAATACTCAAATATTTCTCATAAATGGGAAAAAGAAGTGTAAAAGGAGGGTTTCCTTGTTTGTCGCCCTTAGAATACTGAAATAACCTAGGGGTGACCCATTAATGAGAATGGGTATCCTAGAACGGCTAATAATTGTATTGACCTACTTGATGAAATAATTAGGGAATCCATTCTTCCTAAGAACAGAAAATATAAAGCTCCAATTTATAGTATTAAAATCCTTTAAGATGTCAACCTTAGGGAGAATCTTCCATTACTTTATTTCTTCTTCATACTATTCACATATTCTGAAGAAGTGAGGATATGCGTCTTAAGTCTATTTCTTAGGAAAAACCCAAAAATATAATAAGTAATCAAAGATATTTAAATAATCCCCAAGGGAGATATTTATAGAAATACCTTATAACCAATTTCTAACTTTTTATCTCATTTAAATTTCACGGAAAACATTCATATGGACTATGATATTACTTGGTATGGTTTTCAATAGATTTAACCTTCTTATTTATTTCATCAACTCCCTCAAGTCCCAATAGATTTATTTCTATAACTTTATCCTTTCACATTTTAGTTGTACACTTCCAATCATAGAATAATCTAAAAGGATCCACCTAAATTATTTATAAAAATCAATTCATTTATGAAATCATAACAGGAGAAAGCTGTTTATCCCAACCACTATATAAATCCATCAGAAATTATCTCAACATGTCATATAGGTTTTGAATTTTCCTCTATTATTGAACAAATATATGTATATTATATGAATCGTTTAAGGTTAACTATGTATCTACACCCTACTGAAGTCTTCTCCATAATGTAAAGGTAAAACATGGATCCTGATAAGATAAAATAAAATGTGGTGCTCTATGAAACCTCACCAATTCCATAATTTTTATACTATAATGATAATAAAGATATAAATACTCACTAATTGAAATTATATGTGGAAAATGTATAAAGAATTTCACTACAACCAATATAATATTTTGTATTTTTTATGTTTTGGTTATTCCAATGAAGAAATCAATGGTAATGTATTTCCATTTCCATTCTGGTAGGGGTCATGGTTATGACACCCCATTCAAATTTGGTCTCTCATAATTAACACTATTAAATACCAATCATGGAGTTATTTACTCTACAAAATATATTTTCTTGTTATCCCCATATAAACACTCTTTAAAATCTCTATACATTTTCATACTTCAAGGGTGAATAGTGAATTATGAACAATGAGTTTCATTTAAAAACCAATTCTTTATGTATGGTATTTTTGGGTCACATACTTATTCCAAGACCCATATCTTTACATAAAAATCCTGATTGAACTATGGAATATTTATCACCTTATTTTTTATTTCCACATCCTAGTGACTCTTTATTTCTCAAATAGATATATAGTTGAACATTTATCCATGAAAGACTTGATTTCCCCCTTTACTCATGATTTCTAGGTATAATATGTATAAATATATAAATATTAGGACTATTAACATCCTCATAATTGAAAATAATCATGGTCTATCCATCTTTGAGAAATATCCACCTAGTTCAACTTCTTAGTATGGTATTGTATTGAGAAGTCATGCTCTTTTACCACCTCCAAACATCCCTTATGGTGAGTATTCAACTCTTTTCTGGTGATAAAATACTTCAATATTCTATGATATATATATATGTCATTCCTTTCACCATAAATATATTGAATTAACATAATCAATAAATCATTTTCTACTGCAAACTCTAAATCAAAAGTAGGGTAGTTTTACACTAGTATTTTCAATTGGTCTGAGGCATAAGTTATCATCATACCATTCTTCATGAGGATTCACACCAATCCCTTCTTAAATTTATCAATAAAGATAAGAAACCATTTCACACTCTATTGTAATGTGAGGATAGGTGAATTGACCAAGAATCATTTTTATGGATTTAAATTTTCCTCACATTTATCTATCTATATGAACATGGATTCCCTCCATATCAATATGGTTAGTGAATTAGATATCCATGAAAATTTATTCAAAATGGATTAATAATATCTATCCAACCCAATAAAATAATAGATATCTATTAACAAGGTTTTTCTAGGACATTGTACAATGACATTTTATTTCAAATAATCTACCAATATACCCTCAATTGAGATTATATAACACAAGAATGAATCCTTTTGTTGCAAAAAATTAAAACATGGTATATTTTTTATAAAACATATCCTTCATAAGGGTCATCAATATATTATTTAATTGATCAACATGAACTTAATTTCTCACTTAATATATAATATTATCATCTATGAAGACCTCCACAAACTAATCAAGGAAATATCTGAAGACTATTCATTACGTCCATGAAGATAGTATAAAAACTACTGAGTCTAAATGGAATTATTATATGTTTATGGACATTCCTCATATGGAAGGTTTTATTTGGAATATCATCATTATTTACTATCAATTTATTATATTAAAAATGAATTTTTAACATTGCAAAGTATTTAACTCCACATATTTGGTCAAATCAATCATCAATACGGATTAAAGAGTACTTTTTCTTAATAGTGATCTTGTTATGTTCTCGATAATCAATTCAAAGAGAATTGACCCATCATTATTCTTAAAAAATATAATGTTCACCACATGGTGATTCAATTGATTATATGAATACTTTATCATGATTATCTTGGACATTCTTCAATTTAAAAACCCAATTAGGTCTATTCTATTAGGAGTCCTTGAAATAGGCATAGAACCACGTATGAGTTCTATTGAAAACACAACATCACGATTCAAGGGGATAGTAGAAAAATATTCAAAAAATGCATCATAATAATCTAGAAAAATAAAAATTTATTCTATATCATGTTTATACCCAACTATTTGATATATATATGATTCATAAATAGTTTATGATACCCAAATAAATGAATTAAATTTCCTTTTATGTTTATATTCTTTAATACACTAAATATCGATCCTAAGTTGACTTTGAATATAAAATGTGACTTCCCAAACTCAAAAAGTTATATGGAATTTACATATAAGAAGAAAATATTTTCACAAAATAATATCAATTTTAATTAAATGAGAACCATAATAATTCCAAGAACAATAATCCAAAAAATACTACAATTAGAGATGATCTATAGAATTGATATGTGATCATCATTCCATTAGGGATTCGTACATAAAACACAATATATAATATTTTAGGAGATTATGTGATACTATTATAAATCTATTTGGATATAATATATTAGGAAGATCTAAAATCAAATAATACAATTTTAGTTCTATATTGTAAGATAACGGTACCTTTCACCATATAGTTCTCCTAACACACTTCAGTTGAAATAGAAAAGGCCTCCCATTTTACATATTTCAAAGGGGTTTTTATGCCTAAAATATTCATTATCAATTGTTTTAGAGTATTTTTTAGATAATTTTGAATCCAATTACACTAAAATATATAAACTTCAATTTTTTAATCCTTCAACACTGTTTTATTTGCCTATATTTTTATTCCTTATTGATAATAACTCACTAAATGGAAAGTCATTCCACAAATGAATAAATTTATAATTCATATCTTACAATTTCATCAATTATTTACGCCTAATTTTTGGAACTTTTTTTATTTTATTTACATTCCCATAAGGGATTTACCATCCAAGTTTCAATAAAACTCTATTTTTTCACTTCTTATCAATAAAAAAAGAATAAAAATTATAGTTACAATTATATATTTTTATATTATAAACAAAATGAACAATTTATATATTTTTATGAAAGTATATTACTTTTATAACCCTTTATATACATGGTTTCAATCATCCAAAGTATCTATCAATTTTTTTCATGAGGTTGATTATAAAGAAGAAAATGTAAATTTAATGTCTTGTAAGGTTTTCTTTATAGGTACTGATATATTATTCATCCAACAATTTCATCTAGAGAAATTTCATTTCCATATTTGTATGATGATTTTGAAGAAATTATTTATTGAGAAGGACCCTATTAAACTCATATCATTCCATTGAGGTTATTCCGTCCACATTTTTAGTGTTCTTGATAACAGTCCACCATTTATTAGATTCAACTTCCATGTAAAAGTTTGCAAATAAATCTTTCTCATTGTTTGAGAATAGAAGATTGAAATTTATTTTTTTCCATCACATTGTTCCATTTAATGGAAACTAGTAGATTAGAATTCCCATGTAAGGAGTGTGTATGTTGTCACATAAATTACTCAACTATGTGTTTCCCCCACTATTATGCATTGAAAATAACAACATGGTTAGCATGATTATTTATAGATTTATGTAGTTGAGTGAGCATATCCACAAGATATTTTATCCAATCTCTAAGTCCATTCAATTTCTCACATTGATCGTAACATTAATTGCTATCATGATTTCCTATGGTTCCAAAAAACAACTAAAACCAATAAATATATGAAATAAGTATTGAGAAAAAATAAATATAGTAAGAAATAATAATAAAATAATTCTTAAGAATTCTTAAATTATTGAACAATATTTTCAGTCTTTTACATTGTTGGTTCATCCTTTGTCATCTATAATCATTATCTAGTCAAATATTTCATAATTTTTCAAGAAGAAAATGTTATTCAACCAAATCATATCAATTATGAGTTTCTGTCTAGGTGTATAGTCTTAGGCACTATCCTTACTCAACAATAATGATCGAGATAATACCAAATCGTCCCCATCCATAGTTATGGAACCTAGGTATATTTTTAAGATTGTCATATCCATATTCCAATATCCAAGTATGGCTGTATTTTTCGTGAAAACCCATCTCCTTTCATTATAAAAACATATGATTTTATCCTATATATAGGCTTGTCATAAGGGTTATCACTAATGTTTTATCATCCAAATTTCCATGAATACCTAAACCCCTTGTTCATACTAACTATTTAGACACATGTATAACATAAATAATTATTACATCAAACTAGACTAATATAAAATACACATCACATTTATATATGATCAAGGGTTGTAATGTTTTAGTGTATTTGGGGAATAGATACATAAGAAAAATTTTCATGAAAAATATGATACATATCCCATAAATATATTCATATTAGTAACCTTATAGACATATCAAGCTTAGAACCATCCATAATAACCTCGGCAAAGAGTTCATAAGAAACAGTTACCTCAGATGATATGTAAGGGTAATAATATGATATATTAGATATAAAATCATGTGATGATCATAAAGGTATGATATAATAATCATGTGTATGTTCTAAATATAAAATATTTATTCCTAGAAAATATTATCTCCAAAAAACTAAATTAAAAGGACATCCAGACATGTGATTAATTCGGGGGTCATGGAGATAATCAGCATTCCAGACTTATAACATAAGCATGTGGAATTATAATGATAAGATATCAAAAACTTGTAAACCTATCTATTCAAAATAATGTTCAATTTTTATCTTATAAACATATCTTTATGTTATCACCATCACACAAAAAAATTTGAACATAGCTATTCACAATCATTTCCATGCATTTTCATGGGATTATAACTACAACCAAGAACACTTATGCATCAAAATAAAGTAAAATATATTATCAATAATGTCCATTTTTTCATCATCATCTCTTGAGATATCAATATCAAATTAAAAATTTCATTGGGGTGATATAATGAAACCGAACATACAATAATCACAATCCATTCATATTTATTCCACATAATAATAAAAAATAATTATATCATCATAACATAATATGTTGAAAATAAATTTGTTCTGTGAACATTTTATCATTAAATACCATAAAACATAAAGAGAAATAATAAATATGGAATCATTGGATCATATACCCAGTAAATAATAATTTAAATAAAATAATGATATCATAGATTAAAAATTTCTTTAAAATGTCACAATAATATTTCCTGACGAAAAAAACTTTTAATTTTGAATTACTATATTTAAAATGTCATTTTCCCCAAAATTTCATGGAATTAATTTTAATTGGAAAAACCCATTGATAATAGTTAATTATGATTTAAAATATAAAGAAATCATGAAGGAATGAAATTTTTTCATATAGTAATCATTAAAGAAAATTGATGACACCATTATAAAAAAGTACATATTTCTAAAAATATAATGAAGACTATTCGTAAAAAAATTTAAAGAAAGTGAAACATTGTTAAAAATTAATTTAATCAACCATTGGGGAACATTCGTGAATAAATGTTAATTAATAGGGATATAAAGTAGAATGATTCTAGACCAAAACAGGAGAAATAATCTCAACTCTTCCTAAAAAAATTAAATGAACCATTTTGAGTTTTAAAGAGTAGAAAATGGTAAAAAATAATCCATAAATATATATTTAAATAAAATTAAATGGGTGTATTAGATAAAGATAATATAATTTACCTCAATTTAAATTTAATCATAAACAAATCCGGTTAAAATGATATTGAAATAAAAATCCATTATTACTTTGGTAACTTTAAAATTTTAACCCAAAAGAATAAAAAATTAAAATAAAAATTAAATAAAAATAGAAAAAACTAGATATATATCATATAAAATGGATATTATATACACCAAATGAAAACATTAGTGGTAAATATGGAATATTTGTCATGGAAACAAATGTGAGATAAGAAATCCTTACCTCATGTCCCATCTTGTTTCATATATGTCAGCAACTTATACATAATAAATATAAAGTTATCATTAATATATTCGAGAAACATAATCATATTTTTAATACAATACATAAAATACTAATAACATATTATCATTATTTAAATGATAATTCAGAATTCAAATCATGGTTTGAATGAAAAAAATCCTTATATACCATCACTTAGTTTTTCATGGATGTTTCAGTTCAGGAGTCTATGTCCTTGTAATTTAATAACAGTTCCATAAAAAAAGAATCTTATTAAATTAATTTTTTATAATATTTAATTATTATATACAATTTTATAATAATTCCTACAAATATGTGATGAAAAATGAATTAAATCACTTCTTGGGGATGGTAGTTAGTACGTTAGAATGAGTGATGCTTCCACTTCTTGATGGATTAAATGAATGAATATTAAATAATAATATACCATAAAAACTATAATAATATCATATATATCTTATATATTCATTAACTTCATCATTATAAACAAAAAATTAAAGCGATGATGGGGAATAAAATTCATCGCTTCGAGGGTGTGGTGGTCCACACATACACATGAGTGATATTTTGTTTTCTTATAGTATGGATCGAATGAGGATAATGGTTGTTACATAAAAATTAAAATTCATTATTTTTATGATAGTAGATTAATTATTCAATAATGGATAAAATATATTTATAGGATGTAGAATAATTAATAATATTGGAAGTACAGATTTGAGAGTTATACAAATTCATGGAGAAACCTCCTTTGTATTACACATTATACCTCAAAAGAATGGTGTTTTGGAAAGACTAGAGAATATAGGACATATGAAAGTAATGTATTATTATATTATTTTATTTATTGTATATTATATAATTCTAAAAAATGTAAATAAGGGAGAATATGCGTTACCCTTTAATAAGTGAGGGAATGTACAAACATAAAATTAATTAAAATATTAAATAATATGTAAATCATAATGATGGAAAGTAGAAAAAAACAATAATGATAAATTAAAATATAAGATTATATAGGGTGAAACAAAATTCAACCAATCATGTTAATTCATTTTTTGGATGAATTTTTTTCCTTATCACCTAGTTTAACAACTTTAATCACATTTTAACTATAACCTTGATAACATAACTTTATCCATAAAAACATAATTATGTGGAAAAAATAAAAGGGTCCATATAAAAATTTGTACATGATAATTAAAAATAAGAAATAAATTTTATTGGATTCATTTTTTATAGGTGGTAGAACGTTATTTTATTATAAGAATGTAATATGCATGAATTTTGTTTCAGAAAACACTTGATTAATGCGTAAAAAAATTCAACATGAAATAATGTAATATTTTTTTCTATTAATTATTTGGTTAAATAATAAAAAATAATTGGACTTTTCACTTTTTAAACAACTCAAAAATGAATATATTCTTCATACCATAGCATTAAATTCAAATTCAAAAAATCAATTTTTTTAATTTGAATAAAATATCACTTATGCTCTAAAATGTCATGAATGGACTACCAAATTTAAAATAATATTTTGAAATATATTATTTTAATAATTTAATATATATTTTTATGATTAAAATGTTGAAAAAATTATTAATTCACTCTTATATCATAATAACATAGTAAAAGTGACTATTTTTAAAAAATCAGTATTTTCAATATTCAATAAAAAATAATTTTTTTTGAAATATCTTTAAAACTAACCTTAGATAAATTTGATATGATATATATAAAATGATATAATTTTTTAAAATAATGTTTTTTTAAATTTTCCTAAATTAATTATAATATACATACAAAAAAATAATTGTAAGATATTTTTGAAGAAAAAATACTATTGAATCATAAAATTAAATTACTAAAAATTATAATTTATGAATTATGAATTAATAAAAACATCATCTCTTTATTAAACCATTATAAATATTTTACATAATGTAGTTATTTCTATTTATACCACATAATTTAACGTTGTGGTTATAATAGTAACATTTGAATAATAATATTGTATAGTATATCACGATGTAGTGAATGCTCAGTATGTTGAGAATGGTTTTTATTAATTAACATTTATATAAAGAAAAATATATGATAAAATAGTATTGTTTTACAAAAAATTATTCTTTTAAATTCATAATTATGTTATAAATATCTTATCTCTTCAATGAATCCATCTCTATGAAAATTCATATGTAGAAGTGATGAAAAATGAAATATACAACTTCCTAGAAGTAGAAATATGTATGTATCCATATGCGATGCATTCAATTTCCAATGGAAGAGTAGGAAGAAGATAACAGTTATTAAATAAATAAAATAGCATTTCAGTATATTTATTCTACAAGTTTATTTAAATTATAATGGAAATAATAGATGCAGTGTAGGTGGAAGAATAAATAAACTATAAAGATTTCAGTTAATACAATTACTACATCCCCATGAATCAACATTTTACTTAATCCATAATATTTATTAGATTTTATTATTGGTGAGAATAAAACCTATATTATATGGGGAGGAAAGTGTGGAATATATTTGGAAATATCTTGGTAATGATAATGTTATGAAAGAGTTTTTGATAAGTGGGGATATACGAAGATATTTTATAATAGTGGGAATTGGGACCCTTGTAAATACACTTACCTTAAAAATAATATAAATCCATTTTCCTTTAAATGTGGAACGTAATAAAATAAATGTCTATGTTATGGTGTGGGGATATTTAAATCCCGTCTAATAATAAAAATATTTCTAGGTTTTCTAATATTTTAAGCTATTTCTCTTAATTTATTCCCTTTTATCAATTTAATGATTTACCATGATGAATCAATATTTACAAAGGAAACTATTCATTATGAAAAAAGTAAATAGATGTTATTACCAAATTTGAATATGAAATTTCAAGATATGGAATCAATTTCTAAATATTCAATTTCTAGAGATGGTAAAAATTACATTTAATATAATAATGAAAGACTCAATGAAAAATAGATTTTTAAAAAAATTAATAAAAGAATATAATTTCAAAAAAAAATATCTTATAGAGCTAATTTTATTGTAATTTATTTCATTATGGATTTAAAAATAAAGTGTACGGTGAATTAAAATAATCCAAAACTAAATGGATTGTTATGAATACTTAATTAGAAGTAGATATGAAAAATAGTTTTTTATTCAAATAGAATGTCACATAGGTTTAATAAAATTATATCTAGGTTATCTCTCACTCATAATCAAAAGGGAAAATGATTTTTCTTAAGAAAACATGACATTATTTCTCATTTTTTCAATAATACTTAATATTTATATCCATGTTAAACAAAAAATTATCTAAATTCATGCATAATTTTGGAATATTTGAAATGTTATTTTCATACTGTATTTAATGTATTTTAAAAAAATTAATGAAATATTATATTCATTTTATCAACAAATCATTTTTTACTTCTATAAAAAATGATTTTAATTTTATTTCCATTATTTGTGGAATATCCTACTTTTCATGTTGTTATATCCTTTTATATCATAAATATTTATTTATATGTTTTTTATGGTTTTATTAATAAAAACATAATCCTAATTTTCATGGATTTGTTTTGTTAAAATACTTATTAAAATATAATGTATATTTCATATTTTTTATTATAAGTTTTCTAATACTTTTATAAATATATTTTTTATTTATGTCAACATCCTCTAAGAATTTTTATGTTTTAAGGGTGATATGATCTTATCGTACAATGCAATTCCTTTATCTATATGGAATATGGTTATTATGTTTTCATGATATTTTCATGAAACCTATGTTTCTCCATGGGTTATTTAAGAAAAAATTAAATGATGAATGTTTTTATGATCTTATGGAAAACATATGTATAGTTAATCATTATATGGGGGAGGGTTATGTTATATCCATTTGATTCATTGGGAAATTACTTATATATCTTGACAACAATTGGTATATGGTTTTTTATCAAAATCCCAAGAGGGTAAATGATTTGTTAACCCAATCCCAAGAGGGTATATGTGAAGTTATCCCAACCATAATACGTTACAGGTTTGGTAATCTAAAGCCTAATATGTGGTTAAGGTCATAGTGGGTATCTTCACTATATTATTTTTATACTTAATTATATTAAACATACTTTTGTCTTATTCTGATGATATTCTATCATAGCTCATGATTTATTATTGATGATTTTTTCCTCTTAAAACTCATGTCTTCTATTATGATATAGAAACATACCACAACACATGATTTTGGGTCTATGACTAGTAGGGTATGATTTTTTATTTTATGGTCAAGTTCTTATACTATGATTATTATCTCACTCTAACTTTTCATTATTGAATAATATGTCTCATGTTTACCAATACAATGAATTTTAGATAAAATCTTCTTATATTTCAATTTCCTCGGGTTATCAAGAATGTTATTTACATGGATATGTCTGAGAAGGATATTGTGTGGGAATAATATTGTGGGATATATTTTATATATTTCATTGAAAAAGTTTATTATGTAAGTAGTTTCCAAAAACACAAAAATATTGTTGATCTAATGTTTGTATTAATATTATAAGTATTTAATATTAATTTTAAATGAAAT
Organism: Viscum album; assembly: GCA_963277665.1. Classification (NCBI taxonomy): domain Eukaryota; kingdom Viridiplantae; phylum Streptophyta; class Magnoliopsida; order Santalales; family Viscaceae; genus Viscum; species Viscum album. Next base: position 671,239,499 of record OY728129.1, read on the forward strand.
AATATTTATATAAGAAATTATTAGGCTACCTCAGTTGGAATTGAAGCTTTAAATAGTTGTTTTTTAGAAAAATTATCTGTAATTGGAGGATAAAACCTATGACATACTATAATAATCCAAAGTTATATATGATAAAAATAATATTACATGGCTTGATAAAAAGGTGTTTCAATTTAATAAATATTTGGAATGACCTTTATGATAATATGTTTTCATGCCTTGATTATTGATCCTTGGTACTCATGGTAGTCATTTAGAATATATACAGTTGTTAAAATGAGTAGGAATCATGTTAAAAGTTGTGATGGCCAAAAAAATTACATTCTTCATGTTCTACCAAGTAAAGTGTGAGTTTGGGTGAAAAATATTGTGTTTATTCTTACCCAAACCTCATATGATATAAAAGATAACATTATTCATTTTAAACATAAAAATTTAAAAATAAGAGAACAACTCATTTTTTATTACATTATGCACCAATGTTCAAATTCCACACTTGACTTCTCTAATATAGTCTTTTCTAATTAATAGATAAATTATATAGAAATGTTTTTTCCATTCCCTAGTTCTTAGACCACGAGAGTATTTTTAGGTTGTGTATCATTTAGAGTGTGATGGGAAGTGTTTAAGAATGTATTAATAAATATTATCATAAAACCCTTTAAAAAATGGATAGTTAATTCCCTGATCTTATGTAGAATGACAATGAATTTATGGGAACATATAATGAATATTTCACCAATCAAGAAAGGTATAATTATTGTTTTAAATTTACCCATGAAATATAAATCTATCAATTATTTGGTGTTTTAAAACCATGTCATAAAATATAACTAAATATAAGAAACTTTTATAGATATAGAGATATTTTCCAATGTTATCTCAATGAAGAAATGGATAGTAGATACTCTTGTCATTCCCTTATTTTTTGTATAATAAGAGAAAAATGGATTTTACAGGAAATTAAAATAATAAAACCCTTTAATTGAGGAAAATTATGAATCATTAATCGAATATTAAGGAATCCAAATAAATTAAATTTCCTCCAAGGGATAGGTAAATTATTTACATGTTTTGGTGAAAGTCATATAACTCTTTAATGTTGAGGTTATATATGTGAAAATAAATATCATCTAAATACACCAATCACACTTAAATGCATCCAATATTTGGAGAACTAGAAATATTAAAAAAAAAATATAATTTTAGGGTTCAAAATTATTCTTCACATTTTAAAAATTCGCATCAAAAGAATAAATTGAAGGCCTCTAGAATCCGAACTAATGAAGTGGGTCATGATAATGAAGTGGTGAAAGGTACACATTTCATACACTCTCGAACTAAAAATGTATTAATTTATTAGATACCTACCCACTAATTTATATATGATGAATATTTTAAGAGTATAATATCACCACCTTAATGGTTATAGGATAAATTATTATTGATAACATTGAATGATACAGTTATTTCATCTCAAGTCTACTGGTCTTGTCTGATTTTTTTTGGGAATGTTCTTCCCAAATGTATTTTTATTCTCCATCTAATTGAATTTGATATGAAATTTTCCATATATTTTCATTCTATCTATACATATATATTCCAATTCAATAATCGTATAAGGTAAGTAACATTTCATATTTGCAGTCAACTAATGGTCTTCTATTAAGTCGAGGATGAATATTATCTTCCCAAAAAGTTGCATCAATTAAATAGATAACTCATTTTATTTACATGGGGTGTTGAGCCCAAATGGTTGGGGTGAAAATAAATATTTAATATTTAATTATTATCTTGTAGTATACCAATGCATTTCATGAAGAGTTTCATAAACTTTCCCCAAAATAAAGTTGTTGAGTTTTAAATATAACTTATACATGGTGATAAACCTATTTCAAAAACACCATATATAATGGTCCTGATTAGGAAACATTAATTAATGATGTAGCACCCATATAATATATAAAATAGATTCAATATCCCTAGTGCACCACTATGGAGTCCACCGGTACTTTTTTTAATAATAATAATGGTTAAATGAATCTTTTTATTTATTATAAAAAACATAACAAGATGATTTTCAAGAACAAGTATATTATACACCACATTTATGATGTGTTTTATCAACTGTACAAATATTTATACATTTCAATGATTTTATTTTAATCTAAATTCCATCATTTAAGTGTCTAAATGAAGTATATATCCATGAACACTAGAAAACGTTTTCATGAAAACAATGAATTTATAGTGATTTCATTTAAACATACTAATTCCCCTACTATCATTAATGATATAGTGAATTGTCTTATAGATTATGTTTATTATATTATTATGGTGTTTATAAATGAAATCATTATATATTTCTTAATTATGTAAGGGAATTAAGATTATTTAGGATGGTGTTGATGACCTTTAGGAAGGAGAAGTTATATTCTAAAATTAGCATGTGAAAATTCCATCTATATATAGCTATATAATTAGTTCACATAGTTATATGTGAGGATATATATATGTAACCATTAATTATATAGTTTATATAAATAATTACTAACCTAACCATTATAATGGATATCTATATTTTTTATGTATTTGATGGATACTACATTTTCTTATTTTGAAATTTCTTTGTGCAGTCAAATCCACTAAAAAGTAATTTTATATAGATGAAAGTGAAGAATCATTCAAGGAGTTAAAGATAAATTTTTTTAGTGAACATATGAATAAAATACCTTATAATGTATAAGCATTTTTTAGATACATTTATTTTTGATGGAAGGGATAGGTATGTTTTTTCAAGAAAGGTAGTATCATATGTCTCCCCAGAAGTAAAGGTTCATGATAAAAATCACCCGACTCATGAATTTGATCATTCTATGGTAATTTTTTCATTGAAAATGTAATGGCCCGACCATAGTTACCCAGAGTAGTTTCACTATTACATAATATTGGCATAATCAAAATAGATCAAGTCTCGAAAGACCGATTAGTTTAGTAGCCTTGGAAGTAATAGATACGTTCATAAGGTTTACATTACATCATAAAATGAAAAACTACAGTAACATTGTTTCCATAGACCACACTCATATCCCCTCAAACTATCCCTACAGGTCAGTCATAAAATACTTCTTCACATCCTAGGAAAAATAAAACATGGAAAGGTGTGAGCTCAGATGCTTATTAAGGATAACAATATAGTGGAAACTTTCATAAATAAGCATAAACATTTAAGGCAATGTATAACTAAAACAAAATCCTTTTAAACTTGAACTTCAGCATAATATGACAGGAAATAAAATGAAATAATTCCATTTACTTATTCAAATTGATATTCTACTAGTCAAATAATCACATGCAATATCAATAACCACTTTCATAATGATGGAATGCATAATTCTAGACTATCATAACCACATAGTCAAGGACTTGTGCCAAGACTACAAATTAGATTTTTTTCAAAGCCTTATGCCAAGACACTAGTTTGTCTCATGAGACCTACCGATGCATCGAGGAGCTATAGCGGGCTCTACCTGTCACTTACGAAGTCCAATGCATTCCTCATATGAAAATTTTGAAACATAACATAAACATTCATTTTAAACCTAGCATACGAAATGTTAATACTTTATCCACAAACCATGAATGGTATAAAAATAGAACATCCACAATCAAACATAACACATTCAATACAATATGGAAGATTGTATTGTAACATATTAACCTCAATAGAGAATAATGATGGATATTAACATATATGAAAATAATCATCAAAACTATTTGAGAGAAATATCCCCCTTTGTCTTGAAAACATTTAAAAGTCACACTATTTGTCAAGAATCCATTTAAAAATAGATTTTTGAATCAAAGTGTCCCATACCACTTTGAAACTTTTAAAAAGAATTTTAATTTTAAAACATTAATGTCCATATAAATAAATCCTTAAAAACATTTTTATAACATGGATATTAATGAGAAATATTTAGAATAATAAATCTTTAAAACATTTAAAATGATATTTTAGTTAGAGTTCCTAACCAAAAGAGATACACTTGAATACAAATAATTAAGGTAATAAAAGCATTATAATATAATGAGAATAAATGGATTCATGATATATTATGTCAAATTATATTATATACACCATATAAAAGTGAATTGGTGTGTAACAACAAAGAAGTCTAAATGGAATGTAAATTCAGATGAAATATCTTACAAAGAAAATATCCTTAGGGTAAGGATAAATAAACGACATAATTATGTGCGAAAAATATAAATACACTCAATGTGATTTGATATTCATTATAAATAAATTAGAGTACATTCACACATATTCTTGTAAAAACTACACCAATGAATTGGATGTTTAACTTAATAAATAGAGATTGAGTTAAAATTGCTCTTATCAAGTTCATATCAATGAATTTAGAATCTATAAATGGAGTTATTATGTGTATCAAAATAATATCCATAGAAATGGGAGTGTAAATTATCACATAATCAAATGAATAGTGATTCCACACATAATCTTGGAGTAAAATAATCACTGAAGTATGCGTAAAGTCGAATGAGTGGAAATTGAAATTTCAAATTCCCTTATCGATTTGGTAACTTACAAAACATACACCCATGAAAGAAGTATCATAAAATGATGACGTAGATATCGATAAATTAAATTATATTACACAATAAATACATTCATGGGTAGTATACACACCACATGCAATAAATAAGTAGTGAACAATGGAAATCTCATGGAATTAAAAGTGAGATAAGAAACCCCTTACTTTGTACTTTTTCCTTGGTCGAGGGTAGGTTAACCTACTGTATAATAGTGAAATATGTTTTATTTAATTATAAAATAATCATATTAATATGATATCATATATGATCTTTTAACATTGATTTATTAATAATATCTTAGTATTATCGTCATTTCAGGTGTTAACGGATTTGTTTTCCATTATATTATTTGTTATTTGAGCCATATTTGCTATAGATGGGATGTATATTATTCATATACAGAATTATATGATGTCTTTAAACATTATTTTTAATCCTCAAATGAAATTTAGTCTAGAATGCATATGATGGGGAATCAATCTCATCAAGTTCATGGAGACGGTAATCCGTACGTATGCACGAGCGGCAATATAATTCTTTTGATATTAAAATAATATATAATTGGATGGTATATTATATATATAGAATCATTATCATGTTATATTTATTATTTACATTAATTACACATCATTATTATACCCATCCAAATAATAATGTATTGAATAACAATTACACCATGACGTGGAGACGGTAATCCGTACCTACGCAAGTATGGTGACAGGTCATTCAAAATATGGATAGAATAATGAATACGGTTGTACCATATTTATAATAACATCACCTTATAGAGATTATACTGGAGTGATTATTTTAGAATAGAAATAACAAAGAAAGGAGAAGTGGAAGAAGAAAATAACTTGAAAGAGGGTGGTGAAATTATTACCTCTTCTTCGGGTTCTTCCTTTTGATTTGATCAAAAGGGCTCCTTAAGATGGAATTATGACCAAAGGAAGGACTATAAGATTAATTGAGTGAAGTTGAGAGGATATTTACGCAGGGTTTGGCTGAGTGATAAGGCTTTGAAGGTGTGAATTTGAGAGAGGGGGGAGTGCCCTTTTATAAGAGGGGTGAGGGGAACCTTTGGAAAATCTAAAAATATTATTTTATAATAAAATAATTTTCGGTTTCTAATGACTAAAAAGTGTATTATTTATAATATAATTTGGGGATGGTTCGAAAACCACTCATACAATATGTTTTAGATAGGTTTTTCTCACTATATTTACCTTAACTTTTAGATTTAACTCTTAGTTAAATAGTTTGACATTTAGCATGTCTCTTTGTATTTTTATATTATATAGTTAATAAAATTACTATATACATCCAAAAGAACCTCAATTGGTTCATTAATGATACAAATTTAATTATATAAGTCCTTTGGCATAACCTTAGATTCTTATAAATATAATATCAATTAATAATATAATATTTGTTTTAAAAACTCTTTTATGTCAATTTTGACACTATTTGGTATTTTATTTTTTCTAAATTTATAGCAGCATTATTACTTAGAAATAAATTCATATAACTTACACTAATATGTCATATTAACTTATAAAATTATTCTAATTCATTAAAAGTCTAAAATTACATTTATTTGGATATTTATAATATCAATTTATTAAATATTTCATTAATTAGGTAATTACTGCATCATCATTGTGTTAATAATAAATTAAATTATTTAATGTCTAAAAAATATAAATAAAATAACATTATGTTGGAAATATTTTTATCTTTCTGAGGAATATTTATAGTCAAATTTATCTTATGTGTAACCCCATATTAAAAATCTTTTAGTTATTAAACATTGATTTTAACTCTTTCAACTCTTCTTTGAATTAAATAATAATAAATGTCCTAATCTAATCCAAGTGGACCGAAGAGGTTCATATTGTATTCCTAAGGTTATGTTTAGTCTAATTATACTTATCCAATAGAATTAGGACATGTGTTAGGGTAATAATAATATCATTTTTACCCGTAATTTCCCTGTTTACTTTTAACCGTGGTAAACAAAAGTAAAACGTTACTATTCACAAAAAATAATTTTTATCTTATTGAACCACATTTTACTCCTTGATATTAACCATTTCTCTCATATTTTCGAAATTCAACTCACAGAAGCTGTAAAATTATGCTTTATGTGAATTTACAAATTCTCCTAGGAGTTGGGTAAAAGACGGTGAAAAGTTCAATAAAATTTTATATATCTAATATTATTACAAAATGACTCCAATAAATTACATTTAACTTATATGGGTATTATGTATCTATTTTGATCTAAAATAAATTTAAATAAAATAAATAATTTTTTAAATAAAAAATCGGTTTTAAACTAGAACTCAGTGTTTTTAACTATTCATCAAAAATTTAAAGTTTTCAGAAACATACCAAAAATTCACCGTAAGATAATTTTGATATTCTGAATTCAAAAATTAAGTCTATTTTACCAAATTAAAAATATAGAAATTAAATTTATTAGTTTAAAATTAATTCCCATTGTCAAAACCAAAAAGCATATTTTTATGAAAGAATAACTACCAAAAGATTGACATTTGTTTATGTCCAATTTCCAAGTGAAATTACATACAATTACAAACATTGGATTAAATGGTAAAAATATAATCTAATTATACATCCAAACCATTCATATGTATAGTTTAACACTATAAATTATTTTGATTAAAAAGGTTGTTTTCAGTTAAAAAACATTTTTTCACTATTCACCCAAATATGAATGTTATCAGAAAAACACCAAAAATTTATAAAAATAAATTCTTTTGTCCCCATCCCAAATAAGAAGTTTATTTTGTCAAATTGAATATATAAAAGTTTCAAATATTAGATTTAAAAAGGGTTCACCCTTAAAAGGTGGAAAATTTTCATTTTTTGAAAAATAATTCATTTATCTAAAAATATGAATTTGTCTGTATATTATGTCTAAGAAACTCATAATATAAATTCTAAAATTATAAGGGTTATATAATGTTCGAAATTCTGTTAATACCATTCATAACCGATTTTGAACGGCTAGTTTGGTAAGTTGTGGGGCACTTGAACTCGATGTTCTGTGTAGTGTAAGTTATTGAATTACTTTGAAGAAATAACGTACTATGAAATCTTGGGGTGTTACATTATTCCCTCCTTAAATAAAATGGGTCCTCACAGTTTTTAAAATTGGGCTTAGTAATATAATGGAAAGTCCCACATCGGAAAAAGAGTCAATAAAACTATCACTTTAAAAAAAAAAGAGAAGTACAAAGGTCACCCAAGATAACCCATACTAGGATTCCATGTAGGAAAATATGGATATGGAAGATAAACAGAGTGTCAAGTTATCATGTAGAGGGATAGAAAACATTATCAATAGAAAGTTAACAACAAGAAAACCAAAAATCTGTGATCGGACAAATGGTCATTAGTCTCTAAGTAGGAAAAGTAAATGGACAACATTTTTTTTTGTTTTAAGTTACATTACATAAAGATAAGGAATTTATTAATGAGATTGACTAATAACATAAAGAGATATACTTAGTTTTTAAGTAGAGTTTCATTCTTTAATAAATTTATACCACTAACTCATTTTTTAAATGATGAGTATTCAAGAAGACTTGGTCACACTGGAAGAGCAAGAATAAACTTCTAGAGAATCACATGATCCACAAATAATAAACTATATATTTACCTTGTCTTTAGATATTAATCAAAACCAAAATGGTTAGTACAAGATCTGATAATCCCCCAAAAGGATATTTCTTTAGAGAAAGAAACACTAATATTAATATCTAAAATGAAACCAAAAATACCCCAAAGTTAAATAAATACCATTCAATATACAATTTTCCTTAAAACCCATAAATATAATCCAAACTAATATTGAAACCCAAAACATAGAAGAATTTTGTTATGTAGCCTTCCATATTAAATTGTATCTCTAAATGACATCAACTAGTCTTAAAGTCACATACTTAAAATTAAATAACCTAATCACATATTCTATATTATAGGTTAATCATTTCTATAAATAACCCAAATCACTACAAATACACAATAAAAACATATATAAAAATCAATCATTACTCCTCAAATGAAATCCAACAGTATTCTATTTTCCTTGGGCATATAGTGTACTCAATAAAGAGAACGTCTTCCAAAATAACATTTATCACATAATCACCAAATAATTTTACTATACTAAGGTTATTAATTTGATAAGATATAATATCTCAAATAAACTTATTATTGATCAATAAAATCATTTAACTAAAAACAATTAGTCACACTAACCAGGGACTTCACGTAGTCCAGTGGTAGGCGATAAATCCCAATCGCACTCTGGTTGTGGGTTCGATTCCCATAGCTTTGTCTTACGTGATGGGTTGTCACACGGTCTGCATGTTGTCCTTTTTCAAAAACTATATTTTAATAACATTACCAAATTGAGATAAATTCCTCAAAATAACCATAACATAATTTAACCACAAATGTTATCTCATACCTTGCATTTTAATCCCAAAATATAATAACTTTTAATTGCCTCAAACCCAATGATCATATAAAACCAAATGGTTATTTATAACTATATCCACAAGAGAAAAGATAATAATTTCTTAAATATGATTTTCACATGACAAACTGTGGGGTTACAAATACAATAGAAAATTATTCCAATGTAATCCCATCCACAAGGAGCACTAATACATTTAAACATTTCTCCAACCATTTATTTCCACAGAGCTTCTTCTTTGACCAAGAAAATATCCTATAGAATAGGGCATTCACTTGGATAATGTCCAGGTCCCCTACATTTATGAAAAATGACTCTAAATGGATTCTTGGGAACATTTTTATTTTCTTCCATAGTACTCTTCATTTTTCCTCAGCAATTCTTCACATTATGTCCTTATTTCCCACACATAAAGCATTTCTTTGTACCATTGAGACAATTTCATGGTTGCCTCCTTCTACATTTCCCACATGATGGAAATTGAGGATTCTTTTCTCCATGGTATCCACTATTGGAGCTCTTATCATTCATCACTTTTGTCTTATTTATTTAGTTGAGGAGTTGGTTAATATATATATTGTTGATCATATTTTTGAAAAACTGATTTGGCATGAACACGATATCTTCTACACCTATCAACATTCCATTTTTTTGCTCATTTCCACCATCGTTCTCACCTTGTACATCATTCTCAAAGTTACTATGACTTCCTTAGAATCTATCCATTGCCTAAAACTAGAAATCATTGTGTGAGTAACAGTAGTTATAAAATCATTAAATAATATCATGACACCATATTTTCAATTTGAAACACCTTAGGATTAACCAAGGTCATTTATTCTCATCTTATATTAAAATAATTCAAATTGGTTTGAAATAAAAATGTAAATTATTCTAAGAATATCCCCTAGGAGTGTCGTAACCAAGAGTGCAGCAAGGCCTATTGTCATACACCAGTTCTCATTTGAGTCTAGCTCAAAGCTGTGTTTTCGGGTTTTACCCTTAGGAGCATTTTTGCTAGATCCGCCTCTACCTTCTCATATCCATACAGGGGTGTATTTCTTGGAAGAATCACAAAATCACTACAATACCAAAATTTTAGAAATTTCCTCTATACTAAACCTCAAAGTCTATCTTAGGGCTATGTGCTCTAATCAGAGTTTATCTAAATATAGTTGTAAATGTTTGTACTAAAATTCCTCTAATACCAACTGTAACGCCCCAACCCTAGTTACCCAGAGTCAGTGCATTATTACATAACATTGGAATTATCACAAAAGATCAAGTCTCGAAAGACCAATTAGTTTAGTAGCCTTGGAAGTACTAGATACACTCATAAAGTTTATATTACATCAGAACATGAAAAAGTAAATCAACATTGTTTCTATAGACCACACTCATATCCCCCCACACTATCCCTACAGGTCAGTCATAAAATACTTCTTTACATCCTGGGAAAAATTAAACATGGAAAGGGGTGAGCTCAGATTCTCATTAAGGATAACAATATAGTGGAAACTTTCATAAATAAGCATAAACATTTAAGTCAATGTATAACTAAAACAAAAGCCTTTTAAACTTGAACTTCAACATAACATGACAAAAAATAAAATGAAATAATTCCATTTACTTATTCACATGGATATTCTACTAGTCTAATAATCACATGCAATATCAATAACCACTTTCATAGTGATGGAATTCATAATGTCATAATATCATAACAATATAGTCAAGGCCTTATTCCAAACTACAAATTAGATTTAGTCAAGGCCTTGTGCCAAGACACTAGTTTGTCTCATGAGACCTACTGATGCATCGAGGAGCTATAGTAGGCTCCACCCGTCACTTACTAAGTCCAATACATTCCTCGTATAAAAATTTTGAAATATAACATAAACATTCGTATTAAAACTAGAATACGAAATGTCAATACTTTATCAAAAAACCATGAATGGTATAAAAATAGAACATCCACATTAAAACATAACTCATTAAAAACAATATGGAAGATTTTATTTTTACATATTAACCACAATCGATAATAATGAAGGATATTGACATAAATGAAAATAATCATCAAAACTATTTGAGATAAATATCCCCCTTTTTCTTGAAAACATCTAAAAGTCACATTATTTTTCAAGAAGCCATTTAAAAATAGATTTTTTAATATAAGTGTCCCATAACACTTTGAAACTTTTAAAAGTAATTTTAATTTTAAAACATTAATGTCAATATAAATAAATCCTTAAAAATATTTTTAAAACATTGATATTAATGAGAAAGATTTAGAATAATAAATCTTTAAAACATTTAAAATTATATTTTAGTTAGAGTTCCTAACCACAATAGAGACACTTGAATACAAATAATTGAGGTAATAAAAACATTATAATATCATGAAAATAAAGGTATTCATGATATATTATGTCAAAGTACATTATATACACCATATAAAAGTGAATTGATGTATAACAACAAAAAAGTATCAATGGAATGTAAATTGAGATGAAATATCTTATAAAGACCGTATCCTTAGGTTAAGGATAAATAAATGACTTAATTATGTGTGAAAAATATAAATACATTCAATATGATTGGATATTTAGTGTAAATCAATCAGAGTACATTCACACATATTCATGTAAAAATAACACCAATGAATTGGATGTTTAACTCAATAAATGGAGATTGAGTTAAAATTACTCTTATCAAGTTCATATCGATGACTTGAGAATCTATCAATAGAGTGATTATGTGTATAAAAATTATATCCACAGAAAGGGGAGTGGAAATTGTGACATAAGCAAATGAATAGTGATTCCACACATAATCATGGAGTAAAATAATCACTGAAGTATGCATAAAGCCGAATGAGTGGAAATTGAAATTTCAAATTGCCTTATTGATTTGGTAACTTACGAAACATACAACCATGAAAGAAGGATCATACAATGATGATGTAGATATCTATAAATTAATTTATATTACACAATTAATACAATCATGGGTAGTAAACACACCACATGCAATAAATAAGTGGTGAACAATGGAAATCTCATGGAATTAAATGTGAGATAAGAAACCTCTTACTGTGTAATTTTTACTTGGCCGAGGGTAGGTTAACCTCCTGTGTAATGGTGAAATAATTTTTATTTAATTATAAAAGAATTATATTAATATGATATCATATGTGATCTTTTAACATTGATTTGTTAATAATATCATAGTATTATCTTCGTTTCAGGTGTTAGCAGATTCGTTTTCATTTATATTCTTTGTTATTTGAGCTATATTTGTTATGGATGGGATTATCTTATTCATATCCAGAATTATATCATGTCTCTAAACATTATTTTAAATAATCAAATAAAACTTTGTCTTGAATGGATATGATGGGGAATGAATCTCATCTCGATTGTGGAGACGGTAATCCGTACGTACGCATGAGCGACAATATCATTCTTTTGATATTAAAATAATATATAATTGGATGGTATATCATATATACATAATCATTATCATGTTATATTTATTATGTACATGAATTACACATCATTATTATACCCATCCAAAAAATAATGTATTGAATAACAATTACACCACGACGTGGAGACGGTAATCCGTACGTACACACGTATGGTGACATGTCATTCAAAGGATGGATATAATAATGAATATGGTTGTACCATATTTATAATAACATCATAATATATATAAGATACTGGATTTATTATTTTATAATAGAAATAACAAATAAAGAATAAGTGGAAGAAGAAAAGAACTTGAAAGAGTGTGGTGAAATTATTACCTCTTCTTGGGGTTCTTCCTTTTGATTTGATCAAAAGGTCTCCTTAAGTTTGAATTCTAACCAAAGGAGGGACTCTAGGATGATGTGAGGGAATTTGATAGGATATTTTGGCAGGGTTTGACCGAGCCAAAAGGCTTTGATTGTGTGAATTTGAGAGAAGGGGAAGTGCCCTTTTATAAGAGGGGTGACGGGCACCTTAGAAAGAACATAAAATGTTATTTTATAATAAAATCATTTTCAGTATCTAATGGCTCCAAAGTAGATTATTTAAAGGTGGGTATGGGTATAAAAACACTCAACCAATATGTTTTAGACAGTTTTGGCTCACTATATTAACCTTAACTTTTAGATTTAACTCTTAGTTAAATAGTTTGACATTTACCATGTGTCTTTGCATTTTTATATTATATGGTTAATAAACTTAATATATAATTCCAAGAAAATCCCAAGTGGTTCATTAATGACAGAACTATCATTATATAATTCCATTGGCCGAACCTTATACTTTTATAAATAGAATATCAATTAATTATATAATATTTCTTTTAAACTCTTTTATGTCAATTTTGACACTATTTGGTATTTTGTTTTTTCTAAATTTATAACAGCATTATTACTTCAAAAAAATTCATATAACCAACCCTAATATGTCATATTAACATAGAATATTATTTTAATTCATAAATATTCTCAAATTACATTTATTTGGATATTTATAATATCAATTAGTTTAATATTTCATTAAATAGGTAATTACTAGATCGTCATTGTGTCATTAATAAATTAAATTATTTGATGTCTAAAAAATATAAATAAAATACAATTATGTATGAAATATTTTTATCTTTATAATGAATATTTATAGTCGAATTTGTCTTATGTGTAACCCTATATTAAAAATGTTTTATTTATTAAACTTTGATTTTATCTCTTTTAACTCTTCTTTGAATTAAATAATAATAAATGTCTTAATCTAATCTAAGAAGACCAAAAAGGTTAGTATTTTATTCCTAAGGTTTTTTTGTCTAATTATACTTATACAATAGAATTATTACATGTTTTAGGGTAATAATAATATCATTTTTACCCTTAATTACCCTATTTACTTTTAACCGTGGTAAATAAAAGTAAAAAGTTACTATTCATCAAAAAACATTTATCTTATTGAACCAAATTTTACTTCTTTATATTAACCATGTCTCTTTTATTTTCTAAATTCAACTCACATAAGTGGTAAAATTATGTTTTATGTGAATTTACAAATTCTTCTATGAGGTGGGTAAAAGAAAGTGAAAAGTTCAATAAAATTTTATATATCTAATATTATTACAAAATGACTTCAATGAATTGAGTTCAAATTATATGGGTATTATGTATCTATTTTGACCTGGAATAAATTTAAATGAAATAAATAATTATTTAAATGAAAAATCGGTTTTAAACTATAACTTAGTGTTTTTAACTATTCATCAAAAATTAAAAGTTTTCAGAAACATACCAAAAATTTACCCTAGGCTACTTTTGATATTATGAATTCAAAAATTTAGTCCATTTTACAAAATTCAAAACATAGAAATTAAATTTATTAGTTTAAAATTAATTCCTGTTGTCAAAACAAAAAAACGTATTTTTAAGAAATAATAACTACCAAAAGATTGACATTTGTTTATGTCCAATTTCAAAGTGATATTACTTCCAATGACAAAAATTGGATTAAATGGTAAAAATATAATCTAATTATACATCCAAACCATTCATATGTATAGTTGAACACTATAAATTATTTTGATTACAAAGGTTGTTTTCAGTTAAAATATATTATTTTTCACTATTCACCCAAATATGAAAGTTATCATAAAAACACCAAAAAATTTATTCAAACAAAATTATTATGTCCCAATCCCAAATAAGAATTTTATTTTCTCAAATTGAATATATAAAAGTTTCAAATATTGGATTTAAAAATGGTTCTCCAATAAAAGGCGGCAAAATGGATTTTTTTGAAAAATAATTCTTTTATCTGAAAAAAAATGAATTTGTCCTTACATTATGTCTAAGAAACTCTTAATATGGATTCTAAAATTATAAGGGTTATATAAAGTTTAAAATTCAGTTAATATTATTCATAACCTCTTTTGAACGGCTATTATGGTAAGTTGTGGTGCGCTTGAACTCGATGTTGTGTGTAGTGTAAGTTATTGAATTGCTTTGAAGAACTAATGTACTATGAAATCTTGGGGTGTTACAAAAAATATTGAGGTATTATCACTATAGTGAATGGTTATATATATATATATATATACTAATCATAAATTCTTGAAGTATATATTCCATTATAAATAGTAGAATATGTACATAAGGATATTGTTGGTGTTTATTAGAGATTATGACGGATTAGTACATTACTACCCTATGAAGGAGAACATGGAAGTTGATGCTATTATTTGAAAGTATAATGTGACATTTTCAATGTTGAGTATTCAATGATATTCAAAGAGATTCAATACTTACAGATTTATTGAATATGGAACATGAATTAATTATCTAAAAGGAGGAATCCTTCTATTCTAAATTGAATGTACAATCGTCCATCATTGTGACTATAATGGTCTAGGCCCTCCTGGCCCATTACTTTGCCAAAACACGGCTCCACCGAACTTGTGGCACAATGATGGTGGCACTGGGAGAGTGACACAGTGACGGTGGCACCGTGAGGGTGACACCGTGATGGTGGCACCGTCAGGGTGACACCGTGACGGTGGCACTGTCAGGGTGGCACCATCAAGGTGACACTGTAAGGGTGGCACCATTAGGGTGACACCGTGACGGTGGCACCATGATGGTGGCACTGTGTCCTCTTCGTTCTTTTTTCCAGTTTCTGACTTTTCCGCTCTCGCAATGTATCTTTCGACGTAAAGACGATTTAATACCCCTTTCAAGGAAATTTAAAGCCCATAATTAATACCTAAAGATCCTGAGAAACCTCCCTGATGAGAGATATTAAATAAAAACTTAATATCATCATGAATAACTACCCAAACCATGTGGGAAACCACAATCCATCATTAAAAACGTTCCAAATTTCTATATCCTGTAACAATAGGATCTCATCTTTTTATATCACGCTAGAGTTTCTTCTATCCCCTCATCGGCTGGATTTCTTTCTTCTCCCTGGTGCTCCTAGAGTCCCTCCTTCTCAAGACTTGTGGTGCACCTGTGCTAGAGTTGTCTTATCGTCCATGAAGTTACCGACATTCCTCCCCTACAAGCCGCGCATCCCCTGTTCTTGGCGCGTGGAGAAGAACTTCGATCCTTGATCAATCAAGTAGGGATTTTCCTTCGTATCTCCTTACTTTGTGTCATGCGGGGTGGGTACACTATTGTTGCTGTGGGGATTGAAGGAAGTAAACTTAGTGAAGATAATGAATGGACCTTTAAAGAATAAAGGGGGTTTGATTGATGTTCTACTGCTTTTCTTTACCCTTGATTATTCATGTTGTGAATTGTGAGGGCAAATGCCCACTGAATATCATAGTCGTTGGTGGTCTTTCCTTGCGCACTAATGAACCAAGTCTTCTGTGATAATTAAATGACTCTAACATGGAAATTGGTTAATCACCTAAAATCGCTTGGTTAAATGGATGCCCATTGAACATAAACCCTTGTGTGATCACCCCGGTTAACCAACAGAAACAAGAAACTATGGAATTATTTGCTTGAACCTGGAATTTTCCCTATTATGTTTTGGTAGTGGGTTTGTTTTCCTACTAGATGATTATGAGGGAAAGTGGGTGAGGATGGGATCCTCCATTGTGGTATGGTTGTTGGTTGTGAATATGAAGTCGTGTGGTTTCTCTATTGTGACACGAACTCGGGTGGGATCCTTTATTGTTGAGAAATCGTTGGTTCACAGTTTTTGGGAAATGGGGCTATATCTCGAGGCTTTCTTTGGTTCCATTACTTTTAGGGATCTCACTAATCCCCTTTTTTTGTTGTAACTTCACAAGAGAATCGGGTGTGATTGTTTAAGTTTTTGTTTGGCTGTTTCTCTTTATCGGGCTTACGGTTATGCCCGTTAATTGCCTAGTAGTGTAGAATTCACCTAAATGGGATTGATTGAACAAGAAAAAAATAATGATTTAAATGGGGAATTTCTTTTGGGAATGAGTTGTGTCTCGATCATGAGTGTTTTGTTCTTATGAATGAGTAGTCACGAGGCTGTTTGTGCTTAGGTTGGTCTTTGGAAACCCTAGGCTTGGATGAGTTCTTATTACCTATACATATATATATGTAGCTTTTATATTCTTATTCGTGCCCCCACCCAAGTTGAGAACTTTAGTGTCGAACACCCCCATTTCATGGGAGAGGGTGTTTTTCCCAACACTCCTATGAGTGGCTGGTTATTAGCTCCTTTTCTGCTCCCTTTCCCGAATATCCCAAGACTCTTCGGGCAGGCTGTGATGGCCTGAAATGCATTATCTTCCCAAGAATCTTTGGGCAGGGTAGTTTTGGCGGTTGGCCCAGGTGTTTGCAGGCAGGTTGTTTCCCAAGTTTCTTCGGGATGAGGCTCAGGTGTCTTCAGGCGTGGCAGTGTTGTTATGACCCAGGTGTTTGTGGGTATGGTTATGCATGGTGGTTTTGGCTCAGGTGTCTATGAGTAGGATGGCGGTTTTGGCCCAGGTGTCTACGGGTGGGATGTGTGGTTGTGGCCTAGGTGTGTGCAGGCGGGGAGTGGTAGTGGGACTGTGGTGGGAATGGCGAGATTGGTTTGATGCGTAGGATGTCTTCAATAACCAGTGGGAAAGTGGTGCGAGGTACCCAAATATCGATGTGTGATTACTATACTTTACTTACTTGAATTATTTGGTGAGTGTACCTTGGTGAGGCTTGGGTGTATAGTTTCCCTTTCTAGGGGATTTGGTTCTCTCCTTTTTCACGGGGCATTAGGATGCCTCCCCACTTGTGCACAAGAGTATTTGGTTTTCCCTACTAATTATACTTATATTCTCAACCTACATATATAAAACTGCTTTCAGGTTTCTAGAAGGACTTCAAGGATCGTGCAGGACCGTACATGCTCTGACCTTGGGGCAGTTATTGTTGTCATTTTCCCCTTTTCTTGGTATTTCACCTTTGGAGTTCTTGTTTCTTGTATCTTTTACTTTCGAACATGCATATGGGAATGGTTTACTTTCTTCTTTACCTTCACTTTCATCTTTTGTGTTGTTGGGGTTGCTATATTATCTCCCGATCCTATAACAATAAAAAGGGTAATGCCTTCCATCGTGTGTGTGATTTTATACCCTTGGTGCTGGTCACCACTTCCGGACCTATCGAAGGCAGGTCTCAGGGGTCATTATCTCTCCTTCAACTTAAAGATGTAATGGTCTAACAATATGTTATCCCTTCTCTCCTTTTGGTGAAGGTGGATCATGATAGAATGGTATCAGAGGTAATGAGGTAGAGAGATAGGACAGATTTTGGGATTAGGCACAGTGAGTATTGCATGAGATGGTAGGGAAACAGTGTTGGGTGATCTTAGTGCGTGAAATAGGTCAAGGAAGACCAGCTAGGACACAGGATTTTAGGGCCCCCCGTGATCCAATGCAAGGACTCTGGACCTACCGAACGACCAAGTGAGGCTACACTGATTCTAGGGTAGAGACCCTAGGAAAGGTACATGCATCATAATGACTTGTGTTCTTGTGCTTCATGGGTGTTTTGGGGATTTAAAATGAATAAGAATTCTAAATAAATTTAAGAACAATATTCTACACTACTCGGGCTTAGGCATTCCTTGTTTACCTTGTAGCTATGGCATTTGGGAGACGACCACGAGTATTGTGGGCGATCGAGACCGAAGAGGTTGACATGGCTGATCGGCAGAGGGCTGACCGAGAGGAGGAGGATGATCAGTGGCGGAGGACACTTCGTGCCTTTCAGCGATAGACCCTCAGGAAGTACGAGGGAAACATTTCATATATGGAGACAGAGTGCTATCTAGAGGAGACGGTGATAGCCTTCATCTTGATCCGGGCTCCAAAAAAGTTCTAGGTTCTTCTGGCTGTAAGCCAGATGCATGGAGCAGCACTTCAGTGGTGGATGCTTTATCTTGGGGAGAAGAGGGGGACCGAGGGGACGTGGGCTGACTTCGAGAGGGAGTTCCGGGCGGAAATCCTCTCTTCCACGATGAAGGCTGAGAAGAGGAAGGAACTACTCTCCCTCAAGAAGGGGAGTATGTCAGTGAGAGATTTGGGGATCATGTTCAAGAATCTCCTTCTCTTTGCTCCCGACCTCTTTTTGGATGAGGAGTCTCAGGCGAGACATTTGGATGATGAACTACGACTTTCTCTTCAGTATGTTGTTACTCCCTTCACCCTGCCGACCTACTTGGAGGTCCAGAAGAAGGATGATGTGGTGGAAAGGATGAACACAATTGGAGGTGTATTACGAGAGGGAATCTAGTTGGGCTCGTCGAAGGGGAAGGTCAGCAGCAGTAGGCCTCCAGAATCAGGACCCTCTATGTTTCGACCAGTAGGGAGCAGGCCTCAGCAGTTCTCGTTCCGATCTTCCAGTCATTTCCCTTTAGTTTCGGGACTGGGACCAAGGTTCATAGTCTATGGCAACCATGGGAACCTTCGAAACCAGTGCCCGAACAGAGTACAGTACAGTGGTGGTGGGAAGGTACAGCGCCCACCTCAGCAGCATCGGTTTCCAACTGGGCCCTTTCAGCAGCAGCAGGGGCAGCGATCTCCCGCTCCTCCGAGGGTAGACGTTGTAGGAGGAGCCTGAGTTCTGGGAGCTCCATAGGGACCTCGACTAGGGCATGGTCGGGGAGGTGGCCGACAGGCGAGAGCCAGAGGATCTGGGTGTGGACAGTTGCACACCGTAGAGGCAGCAGTTCCAGCAGGTCCAGAAGTTGTTCGAGGTACGATCAGCTTGTTTAGTACACTTTCTTGTGCCTTGTTCGATACAGGAGATTCACACTCCTTTGTTACACCCAGTCTGGCCTGTGCCCTGGGTCTAGATGTCGATAGTCTTCTAGTTCCCCTAGTGTTGAGTACACCAGTTGGAGGTCAGACAGACTTGTTGTATGTTTGTCGAGGATGCAGACTGATGATAGGGCCACATTAGTCAGTCAAGAATCTTCTACTATTGAAGATACATCCATATGATGTCATCCAAGGCATTGAATGGATGTTCTCTATATGTGCCATAATTTACTTCTTCTGAGGAAGGTTCGTGTTTTCAGACCTGGGCGGCCGACGTGTAACTTTTTTCGGTAAGCGGGGTTGTCAGAAAAACGGCAGGCGAGAGGAGCCCCTTCTTTCCTTATTGGCTGAACTATCAGTGGAGTCGATGGATGCAGATATGGTGGAAGTCCCAGGGATCATCTGTGAGTGTATGGACATCTTCCATTAGGAGGTGATGACTCTACCCCCTCGACGTGATATTGCGTTTGGGATAGACATCCAACCTGGTGCTCATCCGATTTCGATGGACCCTTATCAGATGTCACCTTCGGAGCTACGGGAGTTGCGGATCCAGATTGACGGTCTGAGGAAGAAGGGTTTTGTTCGGACAAGTGCGTCATCGTGGGGTGCTCCTGTTTTGTTTACGAAGAAGTCAAATGGAGGTCTTAGGCTATGCATAGACTACAGGAGACTGAACCAGGTAACGGTCAAGAACCGTTACCCCCTCCCAAGGATAGACGATCTCTTCGACCAGATGAAGGGAGAAGGTTGGTTCTCTAATATCGATCTTTGATCTGTATATCACTAGGTGAGGGTGAAGGAGGGTGACATATCAAAGACTGCCTTCAAGTGCAGGTATGGGCACTTTGAGTTTGTAGTCATGTCGTTTGGTGTTATGAACGCAGCAACTGTGTTCATGGGGCTCAGGAACTCCATATTTTGGGAATATCTGGACCGATTCATAGTCGTGTTTATTGAAGACATCCTGATCTACTCAAGATCAATGGAGGATCATGCTGAGCATCTGAGAACAGTTTTAGAGGTCCTTCGACAGCACCATCTCTATGGGAAGTTGTCCAAGTGCAAGTTCTGGACACAAGAAGTGCATTTCCCTGGGCACGTAGTGTCTGAGTATGGAATAGTGGTGGACCCCTCGAAGGTCGAGACAGTTGTTTCTTGGGAAGCACCCAAGAATGTGGAAGAAGTTCACAGTTTCCTAGGTATGGCAAGTTACTATCAAAGGTTCGTGCCCAACTTCTTTCAAGTTGTGGAAACTTTTACAGCCTTGACCAAGAAGGACCAGGCTTTCGTGTGGAATGGGAAGTGAAAGGAAACCTTCAGTTATCTGAAGGAGAATTTGGTAAGTGCCCCAGTTCTGAGTTTTCCATAATAAGGGGCGGCGTATGAGGTGTTCTATGATGCTTCATGGAAAGGCCTCGAATGTGTGTTGATCTAGCGGCAAGGGGCGATCTCCTATGGGTCTAGGCAGTTACGTCCCCATGAGTGCAACTATGCCACCCATGATCTGGATCTTGTGGTGGCCTTGTTCGCACTAAAGTTGTGGGGCATTACCTCATCTGAGAGTGCTTCTTGGTCTTCATCGATCACAAGAGCTTGAAGTATATATTCTCCCAGCTTGACCTGAACATACAACCATGGAGGTGGATGGAGTTCTTTTAGGACTACGACTTCGATATTTCTTACACCTCGGGAAAGTGAAATGTTGTGGATGATGCCTTGAGAAGTAATTCACAGAATAATGTGGTTCAAGAGTAGGCATATACTTGCAAGGCAATGGAGGAGTTGCCTGCCCTGCACCTGGATGCAAGGATGGAAGGTGGTAGAGGTTGCCTGTATCAAATGATAGTGCAGTCTTATCTGTTGCAGTAGTTAGAGGAGTCCCAGTGGGGAGACTCAGAAAGCGAAGTGATGTGTGATAAGGTTAACCAAGGTGATGCTCCGGAAGGGTGGACGGAGGATGGTCAGAATCGGGTGCTTTTTTGAGGAAATTTGTTTTTTCTAGAGGCGATGCTTAGAGAGTTCTTAGTGAGTTCCAAAAATAACCCCTATAGGTGCACCAAAATGTTTCCAAGATGTACTGGGGCTTGAGAGGTAAGTTCCGGTGGTCTAGGGTGAAGCAAGCTATGGCGGAGTTCGTCTCCAGATACCTAGTGTGTCAGCAGGTGAAGGTTGAACAACGTGTTCCAGGCAGTTTGCTGCATCCTGTAACGTCCGGGATCTAGGTTCCCCGAACTCGGTTCTCCACGTGACCTCAAGTGGATTTCCCCAAATGCCAGAGGCTGCCAACTAACAGTGAGGGCCCACATCTGATAGGGGGGAAACTATCCCTCATTTTTCAAAGTGCAGCGCAGCGAAAATAAATAAAACCATACAACAATAGAGGAAGCACTAATCAATACACATTTAATATAACAACTACAGTAGAAGATAACCAATTATTTATATAGATATGATGCAACATGTCTCAAGTTATATGAAAACAGCCAGATCATGTTACATAGCAGTACAACAATACAGAGTGCAATAAAAAAAATAAAACAGCCAGTAGCATCATGAGCCTAAGCCTGGTCCCATGCTCCCCTACTCCTCAGCAGCAATCAAGTACTTGTATAGGGACCCTTTCCCTTATCCACACCTGCATAAAGGTAATTTGTTCTAGCTGAAAATTATTACCCAAACTGGGTGTGAGAAATAATCTCAGTTGGCACCCACTAAAGGCCCATGACCAACTGTGTGTAAACAGGCAACAACAAAGTGAAAAAGTAAAAGAAATAACTAATCAGTACTCAAAAGGTAACTAACTTACCAGTTATATTTACATTTTATTATTCAATTTATCCATTTAATATAAGAAATCACCATAGTTAATTTCTAAGTAAACAGTCAGTGTCCTCAGACATGCAAACCCTTACCCTCAGGTAATCAGAATCCAACCCACAGGTACTTTCCCTCAGGTGTAACATATATTTCCCTCATGTGTACGAAGTGTCACCCTCAGGAACATAATTCACCTCCAGCAGGAATACGAAAGGTTGCCCTCAGGCGAAAAAGAATGTTTCCCTCAGGCTAATCCAGTCATGCCCTCAGGCTATAGTAAAACACTGCCCTCAGGCACAAGTAACCAGGCCAAGCCCAACATATAAATAAGAAATTCACATACAATTCCTCTCAATTAAATTTAAGAAACATTTTTACAATGGCATACCCTCGGGTATCCTTTCCAAACATCTAAACAGAGGAACACACCCATGGGGTGGTCCTGGATCCAAGCAGCGATCCCAAACAAAAGTTTATTATCACATTTAATCACCTATACATTTCTAGGTAGTTAAAATAACCACAGCCTCTGCCGTACGACACCCCAACATGGGTCGTAACACAAAAATACACACAAATGCAAAACAGTTGGAAATTAAACACGAAGACACCTACCTTAAACACCCACGAATGATATATGAGAACGTCGACTCTATAAACTCCCCAAGATGATGTAGATCTGGGTTAGAAGAAAACTCGTTCAAACGTAAATAAATTTCTCTCAGGAAAGAATTGGTTAGAACGGATTAAGGAGGGCGGAGGGATTACCCGTGCGGTTCCAACGAGATTGTCGGCAGAAGAATCTGATTCCTGATGTGCGCTCGGTGGATCTCCAAATCTTCAGCCTCCTCTCTTGATCCAGAACGAACTGAAATGCCTCCTCTGCCAAATGAGGAGTCTATTTCCCAATTTAAGAGAAAAAAACAAACTATATGTCATGTAATTCCAAGTACACAGCGTGTACTTTTTCATTTAACTGCTCCTCTGGCGGCACAGCCAAACTGTTCATCCATCGACTTGAGTACACGGCATGTATTCCTGATTACACGGCGTGTACTGTTGTGCGGCTGGCGGCTAATTCCACTGCATTACTATTTGCCTTACCGACTGACTACACGGCGTGTAGTCGGTTTTTACACCCTTTATCGCCATCATGGCTACACACCTTGTGTACTTATCCCATGCGGCCAAAAGTACACGACGTTTGGAATAGTACATGATGTGTAGTTCCAAATTTTGAGATTTTCCCCATTTTCCTTATTTTCTCAAAAACACTTAAGGAAAAGAGAAAAGAAGAATCCCGTACCTCAAAAAAAGAACTAGGTTCTTACAAACTTCCCCCCTTAAGGTAATTCGTCCCCGAATTTCCCTACCAAGGTTGGCGAAGATAATGCTCGGAATAGCGCTGGCCACTGAGCACGTACGTCGGTCTCCTACTCCCAGGTCTTGTCCTGTACTCGGCCATTCTGTCATAGCAGCTGTACAAGAGGAATTGACTAGACTCGGAGAACCATCATGCTCCTATCAACAATACTAATCGGATGCTCCTCAAAGGACGCATCTACCTATATCTCAACCTCCTTGGGTTGAAAGAAGTGAGACGGGTCTGAATGACAGCGACGTAACTGAGATACATGGAAGACGTCATGCATGGCTCGGTACCTCTGTGGTAACTGCAACTGATAAGCAACCATCCCGACTCTCTCCAGAATCTCAAATGGCCCCACATACCTCAGTGAAAGTTTACCTTGTCTCCTGATCCGTCTGTGTCCCAGCCTCAGCGAAACACGTAAGAAAACCTGATCCCTAACCACGAACTCCAAAGGTCATCTATAATGATCAGCATAAGATATCTGATGAGACTGTGTGGTAGTCATCCACTTATGATTCAACTCGACATGCTCAGAAGTATCTTACATGAGACATGGTCCCAGTAAAGTTGTCTCACCTATCTCTAACCAGCTCAAGGGTGATCGGCATGGCCTACCATATAAAGCCTCATATGGTGTCATCTCAATAGTTTACTGAAAAATGTTATTGTAGGCAAACTCGATTAGGGGTATATGCTTCTCCCAAGAGCCCCCAAAGTCTAGGATGCATGCACACATCATGTCCTCCAACACCTGTATCGTACGCTCTGACTGGCCATCAGTCTGAGGGTGGTAAGTTGTGCTCAGAAGAACCTGTGTACCCAGTGCCCTCTGAAAACTTTTCCCGAAATGAGACGTAAAACAGGCATCCCTATCTGAAATAATAGAATGAGGTACCCCATGAAGACGCACTATCTCTCAAAGATACAACTTCCCAAGATCGTCAACACCGAAGGTCTCCTTGATCCGCAAAAAGTGAGCTACCTTCATGAGTCTTCCCACAACAACCCACACGGTATCATTGCCTTGAGGTGACCTCGGAAATCCAGTCACGAAATCCATCGCGTCATCATCCCATTTCCACTCTGGGATGGGTAACTGTTGTAACAGTCTGGATGGCCTCTGATGCTCCGCCTTCACCTGCTGATAGGTGCAAAATCTCGTAACAAAACCAGAAACTTCTATCTTCATACCCAGCCACCAGTACTGATGTCTCAAGTCACGGTACATCTTGGTAACCTTAGGATGAACTGCCCAAGCTGAATCATGAAACTCCTACATCAACTCCATGTGTATATCCCTTGTAACCCATACACGTACATGGAAACACGGTACCTCATCATCGCCTATCGTCCACCTAGGAGGAGGGTCCTCACTAGCCACCGGCTCCCATAGAACTAGGCCTTCTGAATCAGATAGTTGTCTTATCCTCACTCTATCCAGGAGGTTAGAAGTCACTGCTAAGGATAAAAGATAGCCCTACCCCTGACTGTCATGCACCTCTAGATGAATCTCAGAGAACAAGGCCATGAGCTGTCACTCACCACTGGCCTCCTGTACCGCCTGTATCTGAGTCTTCTTGTTCAGTGCATCAGCAACAGCGTTACCCTTACCAGGTGTATAGTCAAGCTCAAAATTGACGAAATGTGGGTATTCGACCCACCTTCGCTGTCTTAGATTCAAGTCACGCTCGTTAAAGATATACTTGAGACTTTTGTGGTCTGTGAAAACCACAAAATTCTCTCCCAAGAGATAATGTCTCCAATAGCGCAACACATGAACAACTATACCCAACTCAAGGTCATGCGTTGGGTAATTCCTCTCATGTGGCCTCAACTGCCAAGACCCGTATTCTATAACTCGATCGCCCTACATCAACACTACTCCCAGCCCAATACATGATGCATCACAGTAAATTGTATAGATCTTATCTTTCTCTAGAAGTATCAGGACTGGTGCTGATGTCAACCTTCCTTTTAGGTCCTTAAAGGCTGTCTCACAAGATTCTGACCAAACGAACTTCACACCCTCCTTAGTCAAACCCGTCAACGGTGCTTCTAAGTAAGAGAACTCATGTATGAAGCATCTTTAGTAACCGGTCATCCCCAAGAAACTCTGTATCTCAAATAGGTTCTTAGGCTGCTCCAAAGAAACTACTGCTCTTACCTTCTCTAGGTCTCCTTCCTCAGAGATGATATGACCCAGTAAGTGAATCTGGTCCATCCAAAAGTGGCACTTTTAGAACTTAGCATATAGCTTATTCTCTCTCAGTGTACTCAGCACGATATCATGATGGGTTCCATGGTTGTGTCGAGTGTGATAGTACACCAATATCTCATCCACGAATACTACCACAAATGAATCTAGATAAAGATGGAACACATGATTCATTAGATCCCTGAAAACTACTGGCGCATTCGTGAGTCCAAATGGCATAAACAAGTACTCGTACGGACCACATATGCTCCGAAAATCTGTAAGCAGTATATCTGATGGCCTCACGCACAGCTGGTTATATCTAGATCTCAAGTCAATCTTCAAGAACACTCGTGCTCCACGAATTTGATCAAAATGATCATCAATCCTCAGTACGGGATATCGGTTCTTAACCGTCAACTGGTTCAGCTTCCGATAATCTACACAGAGTCTGAGGATACCGTTTGCCTTCTTCGTAAAGAGGACTGGTGAACCCCATGGAGAAGTACTGGGTCAGATGAAACCCTTTGCAGGTAAATCCTCTAACTACCTCTTGCGCTCCTAAAACTCTGGTGTGGCCATTCTGTAAGGAGGAATGGACACCGGTGTTGCTCCTGGCACAAGCTCAATAGAGAAATCCACCTCTCTCTCTCCGAAGGTAGACTCGAAAAGCCATCCGGGAAGACATCCCTAAAACAATCAACCTCTAGGGGAAATCCGTCTGACAAGTCCCCTGATCATCTAGATATAAACTCGCAATCTAGGCTCTGACTCCACCTCACCCGTGATGCTCTGGTCCATCTCAACTTTCCTGAACATCCCATTCGCCTTTTTATAGAAACTCTCCGCCCTCTAGTGTCATGAAACACACCCTACGACGATAGTAGTGTACAAAGGCTCAAAAGGGAACCAACCAGTCCATCCCAAGAATGAAATCATAGCTCTTAATCTCTAAGACATAGAGGTACCATATAATGTGACACCTTCCAACCTCAAGGGGCACTCCTTGCACTGACACACACATGTCGTTCTAAATCCCAACGGAGTGTCTAGCGTGATAACATCAGAAGAAGAAGAAACACAGATCCTGAGGCTCTCCACAACGGGCACAGATATGAAACTATGTGTATCACCCGTACCAAAAAGTACTGAAGATAAGATAGAAGCTACAAGAATAGTACCTCTGATAGTAGAAGGTATGGGATCCTTCTTCTGCTAGGTCTGTTGCACTGCAATTTCCTGCCCAGTGTCATGGCCCTACGACACAGAGTTGTCCCTCCCTACTGCCTCTGAGATCCTAGTGCTTGGCTACCACAGCCATGACCACCATCTCTTCTTGAACGCCCTGACATATTCCAGTTCCCCGACTGGTAAGATGCTAATGGTCCTTCTCCCGTACGCGGAGTCTGCACAGAAACCCTCTCACTAGCCACTGGTGGAAATGCCCTACAAAAGTGCTGCAGATGACCCATCTTGCTGCAAGCTCGGCACTCCTCTAGATTACGTGGACACTGTGGTCTCTTGTACCCCTCTTTACCACACTGGTAGCAAAAGATCGGGACACATGAAGAAACTGCCTAGATAGCACTGCCACCGTGAGAGAAACTCATCTGTCGCTTCCTCTTCCCAGTAGAAATAGTACAGAAAACCAGTGCTGAACCACCCCGGCCCGCACCACTAGCTTACCGCAGGTTCCTCTCTATAATCAATGCCTGATTTAAAATAGCATGTACTGAAGGCAACCTAAAAACATTCACCAGCGCTCGGATTTCATAACGAAGACCATCCTCAAAGTGTCTGTCTCTCAACGTCTCATAACCCACCAGAACGGGTGAAAACGCAGAAGCTCGGTGAAACGAGAAGAATAATCCATCAATTACATATCGCCCTGATAAAGATTCATGAACTCTCAATCTCTATCTACTCTCAGCGTCTCTGGAAAGAATAAGTTATAGAAGACTACCTAAAAATCTTCCCACACCATGTCCCTGTGATACTCTGACTGGGTGGTAACATCCCAATACCTCTTGGCGGAATCTCACAGCATATAAGTCGCGAGCTTGAAACTCTGCCCCAGAGGTGCCTCAAGATGCTCGAAAATAGTCTGCATAATCCCCAGCTAAGACTCTGCAGCCTGTGCTCTACCATCCCCTGAGTACATAGGCGGATACTGCTGCTGGAAGATACGAGTCAGCTCAGCCATAGATGTGGTAGCCGGCGATGCTCCCTGAAAGGTCTGCATGAACTGTATCAATCCTTCACAGAACTGTGCCTCTGCGCTTGTATCTGGTATAATGGATGGTGTCACATCTGGCTCTGCTGAAGGATCCACTAGTAACCCATGGCCCACCATCTCTGGAGTATTATCGTTTCTGCTCTCTTGGCGAACAACGCGTGGCCGTCTCGGCGGCATGACTCTACACGGTCAAACGCACACCTTAGATCCACATTATCAAAGACTAGAAATGAAGGGACCAAAAATGGAACAGGAGGAAGAAGGAATTTTAAGATTTGAAAAACAGGACTACACGGCGTGTATACTGACTACGCGGCGTGTACCTGACTCATCTTCCCTTGCCCGGGTCCTTCTACACGGCTTAGCCACACGGATCTCGTTGAAAAAAACTACGTGGCGTGTATATAATCTACACAGTGTGTATGGTGAAAATTTCCAACTGCCCGTGTCGTTTGTGACACGGTCGACTACTCGTCTTGATACAACATGGAGTGTTGCACCCGCACACGACGTGTACACCACCCCATTTTCCTAGCCACATGGATAACCCCACACGGTCTGTACTCAGACGATACTACACGGTGTGTCCTACAGGTACACGACATGTACTAGATGAGCTTCACCGACCCGTGTTGTTAGTTACACAGTCAGATACACTGCTCAAACTACACAGTGTGTTCCATATACACACAGTGTGTATATAAAAGGATTACCTTGACCCGTGTTGTTAGTTACATGGCCAGGTCCCCAGGTCACACTACACAACATGTTCTTCATTGATACGGTGTGTTCAAGAAAATATTACATTGTCCCATGTTTATTAGTTACACGACCGGGTCTTTGGGTCAACCCTACATGGAGTGTACGTCAGGTACACGGTGTGTTTTACCCCAACCTTTCCCTACCCCATGTCCCTGCCCACACGGTCCCTAACACGGGAAGAGACTACACGGTGTGTACTTAGGGTACATGGCGTGTACCTAAAAAGTTTTACTTTCTTCCCGAACAGAAGAACGTACATGGTATGTTCAAAGAACTACACGGCATGTATTCCGGGTATTTCAGATATTATGCCTCAGAAACTTCTTCGGAACCCCTAAAACACTGAAAATAATACCTAAGTTCCAAATTCCGATTCATGAGGGCCCATAATCCCTACGAATCAAATTTTGGCATCTTATATGTGTTATAATAAAATAAATAGTCAATGATCCGCCAAATTCCGGTAAATGGGGCCCCATACTCCCCAAAAACCAATGTATTGTGTTCATTTTATAAACCGGATCAAAGAAAAATACCCTATCACATAGAAGGTATTTATCAAATCAGCTATCAGAACACCATGCTTTTCTAGCACAACAACTATCACAACAACATGCAATTTCTAATGCACCTATATGGCATGGAAACTATGCCTGGCATGTGATTCCTAGCATGTTCCTAAATGATGCATGAGATGGCATACCCTCATCTCATCAGGTTGCCACTAAATAGAACTCAGGTATAAAATATAAAGAGCATAATCACAAGTGTGTCACCCGACGGTTAAAACAAATCAACTGTAAAATTTGCAAAATCAAAAGAATTGCAAAACACGGGGTAGACTGGCATTTCCCTATACACGGGTTAGCTATGCCCAGGCATGGCTTATTACCAACTATTATTTCCGTACTATCCCTGAAAAAGGCTCCAAATAGTATGTCAAAGAAAATAACCCCTCTAATACCACTTTGTAAAATCCTGGATCCGAGTTCCACTCAACTGGTGCCCCGAACCCGGTTCTTCGTGTGACCTCAAGCGCATTTCCCCAAACGCCAGAGGCTGCCGACTAGCAGCGAGGGCCTAGGTCTGATAGTGGGGAAACTATGCCCTCATTTTTCAATGTGTAGCATAGCAGAAATAAATAAAACCATACAATAATAGAGGAAACACAGATCTATACACATTTAATATAACAACTGTAGTAAAAGATAACTGATTAGTTATATAGATTTGATGCAACATGTCTCAAGTTCTAAGAAAACAGCCAGATCATGTTACATAACAGAACAACAATATAGAGTACAACAATGAAAAACAAAACAGCCAGTAGCATCGCAAGCCTAAGCCCGGTCCCATGCTCCCTTACTCCTCAGCAGCAATCAAGTACCTGTATAGGGACCCTTTCCCTTATCCACACCTGGAGAAATTTAATCTGTTTGGGCTGAAAAGCATGACCCAAACAGGGTGTGAGAAATAATCTCAGTAGGCACCCACCAAAGGCACGTTCCCAGCTATGTGTAAACAGGTAATAGGAATGTGCAAAAGTAAAATCAATAACTAAGCAGTACTCAAAAACTAACTAACCTACTAGTTATATTTCCATTTTATTATTCAATTTATCCATTTAATATAAGAAATCACCACATTGAATTTCTATGTAAACAGTCAGTGTCCTTAGACACGCATACCCTTGCCCTCAGGTAATCAGAATCCAACCCTCGGGTACTTGCCCTCAGGCATAACAGATATTTCCCTCAGGCATATGAAGTGTCTCCCTCAGGCACAAGAGTCACCTCCCTCGGGAATACAAAAGGTTTCCCTCAGGTGAAAAAGAACGTTTCCCTTAGGCTAATCCAGTCATGCCCTCAGGATATAGTAAAACATCTCCCTTAGGCACAAGTAACCAGACTGATCCCAACATGGAAATAAGAAATTCACATACAATTCCTCTCAAGGCAGTTTAACAAGCATTATTACAATGGCATACCCAAGGGTATCATAGCCAAATGGCTAAATAGATGAACGCACCCCCAGGGTGGTCCTGGAGCCAAGAAGAAATCCCAAACAACAGTTTATTATCACATTTAATCACCTATAAATTTCTAGGTAGTTAAAATAGCCACGGCCTCAGCCATACGACACCCCAACATGGGTTTGTAGCACCAAAATACACACAAACGCACAACAGTTGGAAATTAAAAACCAAGCCACCTACCTTAAATACCCACGAACGATATATGAGAACGTCAATTCCAGAAACTCCCCAAGACAACGTAGATCTGGGTTAGAAGAAAACTCGTTCAAATGTAAATAACATTCCATCGGGAATGAATTGGTAAGAACGGCTTAATGAGAGTGGAGGGCTTACCCGTGCGGTTCCAACGAGATCGTTGGTGGAAGAATCTGATTCATGACGTGCGCTTGACAGATCTCCAAAGCTCCGACCTC
Organism: Viscum album; assembly: GCA_963277665.1. Lineage (NCBI taxonomy): Eukaryota > Viridiplantae > Streptophyta > Magnoliopsida > Santalales > Viscaceae > Viscum > Viscum album. The sequence goes on from OY728129.1 coordinate 671,271,267, forward strand.
CTCTCTTGATCCAGAATGAACTAAAACGCCTCCTCTACCAAATGAGGAGGCTACTGCCCGTTTTAAGAGAAAAAAACAAACTACACGGTGTGTACTTCCAAGTACACGGCGTATACTTTTTTATTTAACTATTCCTCTGGCGGCACCGCCAAACTATTCATCCGTCGACATGAGTACGCGGTGTGTATTCCTAATTACACGGCGTGTACTGTCGCGCAGCTAGAGGCTACTTCCACTGCCTTACTATTTGCCTGCCGACTAACTACATGGCATGTAAATACCATTACACGGCATGTAGTCGGTTTTTACACCCTTCGTCGTCGTCATGGCTACACACCCTATGTACTTATCTCACATGGACAAAAGTACACGATGTGTGGAATAGTACATGGCATGTAGTTCCAAATTTTAGGATTTTCCCCATTTTCCTTATTTTCTCAAAAACACTTAAGGAAAAGATAAAAGAGGAAACTTGTACCTGAAAAAAAGAACCGGGTTCTTACACGGCCTTTGGATGTCCCCGAGTGGAAGTGGGTGACAACTCAATGGATTTAGTCATGGGGATACCTAGGGTTCAAGGAGGATGTGATTCTATCTGGGTGGTGGTGGTTCGGTTGACGAAATCGGCTCACTTTCTGGCAATCAAGGAGTTGGGCGTAGTAGATGCCTTAGCACAGAGGTACGTGGATGAGGTGGTGTGGTTTCAGGGAGTTCTGAGGTCCATAGTCTCAGATAGGGATGCACGGTTTACCTCACGAGTCTGGAGAGGATTGTAGCATGACTTTGGCACCCGACTACGTCTTAGAACTACTTTCCATCCCCAGACAGATGGACAGACAGAGCGCACCATCCAACATTTGGAGGATATCATACGGGCATGTATTTTGGATTTTGGGGGATCGTGGGTGTGACACTTGCCCCTGTTAGAGTTTTACTACAATAATAGCTATCACTCTACCATTGGTATGGATTTGTTCGAAGCCTTGTACGGGAGGCCATGTCGCTCACCCGTGTGCTAGACAGAAGTTGGGGAAGCAAGTGTTCTTGGCCCCAAGTTGGTGTAGAGCATGACGGATAAGGTTCAGCTTATATGAGAGAGGATGAAGGTGACTCAGGACAGACAGAAGTCATATGTCGATAGTAGGATGAGACCCTTGGACTTTATGGTCGAAGACCACATGTTCTTGAAGGTCTCCCCTCAGCATGGACAGCGGAGGTTCGGCAGGGGGGTAAGCTTTCTCCCAGGTTTATCAGACCATTCGAAGTGTTGCGGTGGTTTGGAGTGGTAGATTATCAACTGGCGTTGTTGCCACCACTACAGAGGGTGCACGACGTCTTCCACGTTTCCCATCTCCGTCGGTATCTGCATGATGATTCACACGTCCTCGACTGGTGAGAGCTAGATATATGGGACGATGCAACATTCGTGGAGTGTCCAGTGGTGATCGAAGGTCGTGAAGAGAAGGTGCTTCGTGGATGAACTGTTCCTTTGGTTCGTGTGTTTTGGAGGCATGGTGGGCCTGAGGAGAGTACCTGAGAATGGGAAGCACATATGTGTGCCCAGTGCCCGGAGTTGTTTTGAGTTTTTTTTGTTGTTCTAGTACTTGTTGTGATGGAACAATTTACTTATTAAATATTGAATGTGTGGTTTTCCTTATTCTGTGAATGTGTGAGAAGAGTCCTGAAATGTGGGAGGGGAGGAACTGATCCCTAGTTAGGATGCATTAAATCGGATGCACCTAAACCCATGCGGGTGAGTTAGTGCCACCCAAAGCAGATAGTATCTTAGCATGGAGGAAGTGAAACCCCTCACCCACATGACCGAACGGTTTAATCCTTGTTTTGTATGGTTTAACGGGGGTAGAGGATTTGTATGATTGTGATTGTTTAGGGGATAGATGAGGAAGGGGCATTCTTTGGTGACAAGGAGGTTTACTCCTGAGAGGTATCTTTCGAGGTGGTTGTTCAGAACCCTATTTTCTTCTTGTTTGGCTTTGATTGTCGAGGGCGAGAATAGTTTGAGAGGTATTTAGTGTAATGGCTCGGGCCCTCCTGGACCATTACTTTTCCAAAACATGGCTCCACCGAACTGGTGGCACTGTGACGGTGGCACCGTGTCCTCTTCGTTCTTTTTTCCTGTTTCTGACTTTTCCGCTCCAGCAACATATCTTTTGACGTAAAGACAATTTAATACCCCTTTCAAGTCCATTTAAATCCCATAATTAATACCTAAAAATCCCAAGAAACCTCCCCAATAGGGGATATTAAATAAAAACTTAATATCATCATGCATAACCACTCAAACCACATGGTAAACCACGATCCGACTTTCAAGACATTCAAAATTTCTATATCCCATAACAATTGGATCTCACCATTTTATATCACACTAGAGTTTCTTCCTTCCCCTCATTGGCTAGATTTGTTTCTTCTCCCTGGTGCTCCTGGAGTCCCTCCTTCCTAAGACTTGTGGTGCGCCTGTGCTAGAGTTTTCTACTCATCCTTTGAGGTCCCGACGTTTCTCCCCTGAAAGTCGCACATCCCCTATTCTTAACGCATGGAGAAGAACATCGATCCTTGATCAATCAAGTAGGGATTTTCCTTCGTCTGTCTTTACTATGTATCATACAGGGTGGGTACGCTATTTTTGTTGTGAGGATTGAAGGAACCAAACTTAATGAAGATAATGAATGGACCTTTAAAGAATGAAGGGGGTGTGATCGATGTTCTGCTACATTTCTATACCCTTTATTATTCATGTGGTGAATTGTGTGGGCCTATGCTCACTAAAAATCATGGTCGTTGGTGGTCTTTCCTTGCGCACTAATGAACCATGTCTTCTATGATGATTAAATGACTATAACATGGAAATTGGTTAATCACCTAAACTCGGTTGGTTTAATGGATGCCCAGTGAACATAAACCCTTGTGTTATCACCCCAGTTAACAAACAAAGATAAGAAAATAATGAATTACGTGCTTGAACATGGAAGTTTCTCTATTCGTTTTTGGTAGTGGGTGTGTTTTCTTGCTAGATGCTTATGAGGGAATGTGGGTGAGGATGGAATCCTCCGTTGTGGTAGGACAGTTGGTTGTGAATCTGAAGCTGTGTGGTTGCTCTGTTGTGACACGAACTCGGGTGGGATCCTCTATGGTTGAGAAATTGTTAGTTCATGGTTTTGGGGATGTGGGGATTTATCTCGAGGCTTGCATTGGTTCCAGTACATTTAGGGATCTCACTAATCCCCTTTTGTTGTTGTAACTTCACAAGAGAACTGGGTGTGAATGTTTAAGTTGTTGTTTGGATGTTTCTCTTTCTCTGGATTGTGGTTTTTCCTATTAATTTCCTATTAGTGTAGAATTCACCTAAATGTGATTGATTGAACATGAAAACAAGAATGATTTAAATGGGGGATTGGTTTTGGGAATGAGTTGTGGCTCGGTAGTGAGTGTTGAGTTCTTATGAATGAATAGTCACAAGGTTGTTTGTGCTTAGGTTGGTCTTTGAAAACCCTAGGCTGGGATGAGTTATTTTTACCTATACATATATCTGTAGATTTTATGTTCTTATTCTCACCCCACCCAAGTTGATCACTTTAGTGCCGAACAGCCCCACTTCATGGGGGAGGTTGTTTTTTCCAACACTCCATTGAGTGGCTGGTTATTAACTCATTTTCTTATCCCTTTTCCAAATATCTCATGACTCTTCAGGTAGGCTATGATGGCCTAAAGTCCATTATTAGCCCAAGAATATTTGGGGAGGGTAGTTGTGGTGGTTGTCCCAGGTGTTTGAGGTCAGGTTGTTTCCCAAGTGTCTTCGGGATGAGGCTCAGGTGTCTTCGGGCAAGGCAGTAGTTGTTCTGACCCTGGTGTTTGTGGGTGTGGTTATGCATGGTGGTTGTAGACCAGGTGTCTATGGGCGGGATGGCGGTTGTGGCCAAGGTGTCTTCGGGCAGGATGTGTGGTTGTGGCCCTGTTGTGTGCGGGCGGGGAGTGGTAGTGGGACTGTGGTGAGAATGGTGGGATTGGTTCGATGCATAGGATGCCTTCAATAACAAGTGGGAAAGTGGCATGGGGTACCCAAATATCGATGGGCTATTACTGTACATTACTTCACTTGTGTTATTTGGGGAGTGTGCCTTAGTGAGGCTTGGGTGGATAGTTTTCCTTGATAGGTTCTTTGGTTCTCTCCTTTTTCAAGGGGCATTAGGATGAATCCCCACTTGTGTGTGAGAGTATTTGGTTTTCCCTACTGAATATACTTATATTCTCACCCTACATATATAAAACTGCTTTCAGGTTTCCAAGAGGACTTCAGGGATCGTGTGGGATCATACTAGCTCGGACCTTGGGGCAGTTGTTGTTGTCATTTTCCCCTTTTCCTGGTATCTCACCTTTGGATTTATTGTGTCTTTTATCTTTTACTTTCAAACATGCAAATGGGAATGGTTTACTTTCGGTTTTACCTTTACTTTCAGCTTTGGTGTTAGGGTTTCTATCTTCTCTCTTGATCCTATAACAATAAAAAGGGTAATGGATTCCATCTTGTGTGTGATTTTATACCCTTGGTGCTGGTTGCCACTCCGGGACCTATCGAAGGCGGGTCTCAGGGGTCATTATCTCTCCATCAACATAAAGAAGAAAGGGTCCGGCAATATGTTATCCCTTCTCTCCTTTGGTGAAGGCAGGTCATGACAGTGAATGTTCAATAATCATATAAAATTATCTGTTATTGAAAAATAGAATATGGATTATTCCAAACATCAACCTTGACTATGATTAGATGATATGATTTAAGAACTAGATATATGCCCCTTCAATAAAATAGTTCATGAATAATTCTTTTAATGAAGCTCATAACTATTCATTCTCTATCTATAGAAGAATTAAAAAATGTTTATAGATATCTCAAAGAGATTGTTTTGGTGAAAACATGAAAATGGAAATAGAAAAGTATTTATCAGGATACCTAGAGTGTCATAGTGTTAATGATAAATTTCATACTTCTAAGGAGATGATGAAACCGCTTCAATATCTTCATGGAAATGGGAAATCATCACCATGGATTAAATATTAAGACTCCCTATGGAATTCAAATTTCATAATACAATTTTTTTTATATTTGATATATATATGAATTAAGTACATTATATTTACATAATTGAATATTTATAAATTGATCAACATTCTAGCATATGAAATAATAAAATAATAAGGTTGATTAAAATAATACTCACAACCATATCTGATTGAGATATGAGGTTTACCTTTATAATCTGGAGAGATTTATAAAATAAATTTAATATAGAGTTGAACATTACCACTACATATCATTATTATATATATTGTTAGTTTTAGAGGATAATTAAAAACCTAGAAGATATACTGAGATTTTTTTAAGTATTTCAATAGTTGTTGGGATAAAAAATCCTCCAACAGAATTTTATTGCAGAAATTGATTTCACAGATGATTTTATTTGTATAATTATGAAGAAATATATGGAAATACATGATGAAATCAAACATGTTGTGATAAATTTTTATAACATAAGGTATTAGGTTTTGGGATAGATAAAGAAATGAAATAGATGGTTATAATTATTCAGTATCACATAAAAACATATCAGAGTCAATATAAAAGTTTTTTTGTAAGTAATTTGATATATATAGAGTGTAAAGTAAATGATAATGCATTCTAATGAATATTTAATCAGAATAATTTTATGAGTTTTTTAATGGATAAGAATATGAGCCTCTGATATATTGGTTCCTATGAGATTCTTGATCTTATAGGGATGGTATCTTATTGCTTGGTGCTTCCGTTGGGCCTCTAGGATATGAAATATTTCTTCCATATATCGATTTTGGGGAATTAAATACATGATACAACACATTTACTAAACTAATAGGTTTTTAAACAAGAGAATGATATTTCATATGAACAAAAAAACAATAGATATTTGGGAATGAAGAGATAAAGTGTTTTGTTATAATAAAATATACATTGTAATTATTTTTTGTTGAAACCATAAATTTTAGGAAGTTACAATGGAACTTGAGGATACAATAAAGTAGAAGTATCGCCATCTATTTCCATTAGAGTTAATTTAGAGGGAGAAATTTTATTAGGTTTGATGGATGCAACAAATTGAGATTTTAGAATATATTCTATGTAATAAATTTAATATTTTCAATTTCTTGGGATACACCAAATACTGAAATTAATTAATTAATAAATAATTAAAATATATAATGAAATAAATTACTTGATAGTTAAATGAAACTGTTAAAAAAATGACCAAATAATAAGTCTATAATTCACTTTATGAAATAACATTGATTCTAAAGAGACCATTTTAATATATTTTGTAAAGTTATGAAATTTTATTAAATTTAAAACAAATGCGGAATGATATAAAAAATAATTATTGAAGAAAATAATTTAATTAATAAAAAAATTAGGACTTCCATGAAAAATTTATCTAATTACAAGTAATGTTAGTGTAATAACTTTTTTTCAATGGGAATGTTTTATTAAAAAACATGTTTATATATATATATATATATATATATTAATTAAAATAATTTTCATAATATTTAGGTCATTAATATTATGGAAAAATATATTTTATAGTCATATAAAAATTAATTTTCATTCATAATTTGATTATAAATTTGATATTATTAATGATAAGATCATTTTAATGTAAAACAATAATTTTTTTAAAAAATAATTTTTATAAGTGCAATATATTTGATCGTAGTAAATTAAGTTAGTCACTAATCATATAAGATTTTAATTATTTTCAAATAATATATTTATCCAAATAAATTATAATTATCTTAATCATTTTTAATAGAAATTGATTAAGAATAACAAAATTTTTATTCTTAAAGATACATTATTTTTTGAAATGATTTTTACTTATTTTCTGCATGAATATTAGAATTAATTTCATCGGCATTTATAAATCAAATTTTTTTAAATTTATTCTATATTTGGAATTGTAATATCCATGTTTGGTTATATGTTTAATTCCATTTTTGGTCATAAAAAAATTCATGTAAAAAATATTATTTATCACAGTAAAGGTCAAAAGTGGTAAAACTAATTGATAAATATTCTTAAATCAAAAAAATCTTATATTTAGTTTTTTTGTTTCGATTATTCTGACATCAAATCACCATTTATTTTAAATTGTTATTTTTTTATCCAATTTACCAAGAAATTAGAAATATATTATTTAAAATCTAAGGGTATTTATTATAGTGCCACTACCCTCACTTATAAAAAAGAACCTACTCTCCTCACTTATTCACACATTTGAGATCCTTAGCATAAAAAAGCACCTCAAAAATCACTATAAAACAATCATGAAAATATTTGATAAGTTTCTATGTCAAAAAAATACTGAACAAATAATGTTTAAGGAGTTACACTAATGAGGATACCTGAAGAGATGATAATTCCATTAGTCAAGTTATTTAATGTTTATTTATTCATCCACCTCCAATGAATATATTATATCAATCCTAATATGATTATATAAGTATCAAAAAAATTACATTGTATTTTTTATGTAATTACCATTATCTAATTCCCATTTTATCAATATAATATCAAATCACATCTTATTCTTGTGTACGAACTACCACTTCCAAGAAATGATGCATTTTATTTTTAATTACCACCTCTCATAGATAGTAGAATACATGGAATTAATGAATATATATGATATTTACAATGTAATTTTATTTCAAAAAATATATTTTATTATTTACATTCCATTTTAACATCCATTGAAGAATGAGACCTTAATCATGTATATGTGTAGTGTACTACCTCTATGTAGTGATGTAATTCATTATACATTACAAAATTAAATCGATTCTAAATTTTTATATAATGAATAAATATGATTTTTATGAATGATTATGAATATATATATGATGATCCTATGACCAAGATTCAAGGTCCAAAATCTATATATAAAACATATGTGGAAAACATAATAATTGACCCATGAATACTAATTTTAACGAAGGTCAATTTATAAATTGGAAAATATAAATTATAAATAATGATATATAATATTAAAATTATGAATATTTTTTCGATGTAAATTAATATTAAATCTAAATTTATTATTTAGGATGTTATATCACATTGGAAGAAAGTGCGTACCTGAGGTAAGAGTTTATGTTAAAATCTCAGTTTTTATCAGGTTTGTTTGTGTTTCAATTTATATTGCTAAAAATTGTATCTTAATTTATTTAAAAACCCCATATATTTTATTTTACTCTGTATATTTAGATCATATTCAAGTATTAATTATATTTTCCACTTTTTGTTACTAAAATATACTAAAATATTGTTTTTCAGAAATGTCAACCTTATTTCAGCTTTTGGTCATGAATATTTCTCCTATATTTCCTTATTCTTCAATTTTTTTAAACAAAATAATGTATACATTTATTGTTTTTTGTAATTTTATTTTCCTTCCATACTTTTACATTATTAATAATTTTTTTAAAGGAATAACCCTTTAATATTTCGAATTGGAAATTTTTTACTTCCTTTACAAAATTTTGAAACATATGCTTTTTGAAAGACTTTGACATGAATGAATTTTCCAACCATCTTTCCTTTTATTCAGCATTTATCATATTATTCATATTTTCACGGTTTTATAGAAAACATATTATTATTTATTAAGTATTTTTTAAAACACTTTGAAAAAATAAAAGGATTTTTTTAACTATCATTCTTACTATTTTAAAGAATTATTTTTAATCTATTTCAATGGCGTTATTTATTTTTTTGATTCTTTTGGGGTATTATCTCATTATAAAATCCAATTCCATTATAAAGATATATTATATTGTTAATTATTTAATTATATTTTCATGAAACCTGTTTCATTTCCTTAGATTAACTATTCTATGATGAAATGATGAATTGTTTTGTGATCTAATGGCATTCATATTTATTGTCTTTCATTATGTTACATTTGAGTTCGTTATTTCCCTCATATTGTATGCTAAATGTTTTATATAGAATATGAAAATATGATACAAGTTAATTTAGCCAAATTCCATGAGGGTACCAAGACAAATAGGGAACATAGCTGATTAGCCTAAACCAAAGAAGGTAAATTAGTGGTTACCCCAAGTTTACTATGAGATGAATTCATTGGAAGGTAGCCCATAAAAATGATTTGAAAGATTTATTTTATTAGACTAACTTATGTCTTACTCTTATAATATTTTCTCATTGGTCATGATTTATTATTTATAAATTCACACACTTATAGATTACATCATTCATTATGAGAAATCATTATGCATTGACTGATAATATATTTTCCATTAATTGTAGGGTATTTTTTTATGTTATGATAATATTATCATACCATTGATCTTATCTTATTCCACTTATGATCATAGATTTATATTTCTCATGTTTAACCATTAATAACATTTGATCTCACCCTTTTAAATGTTTCCAAATCCACAAGTTGTGAAGAAATGTTTTGAGTGGGATGTGTCCAATAATGGAATTTTGTATGGAGATATCTGTATGTGAAATTGATGATATTTAATGAATTAAGTTTATTATGTATTGAATTCCCAAATATAATAATCCATTATTGTTATTAGGGATGTATTATTTATTTATGTATTAAATATTCATCTAAAACTATTTAATATTTATGTAAGAAATGGTCGTGTCACCGAAATTTGGGTCTAATTTATGGGATTAGAATATCTAATTCCCTTATTTTCATATTATAGTCAAGGAGATACCACTATATAGAGGCCTCTGTAGATGGAGGAATAACCATCCATGTCAAATATGCAAATAAATCTCACACTTTTGTGTCTTTACATGAGGTCTAGTTTGAAATATACATGAACAATATATTAAAGCCTCGATGATCAAATCCAATTCAACCCTTAATGAAATAATAGATAGCAGGACATTAGTATGGTTACTCTGGTCCTCATAAAATTATCTACATTCCCTAAATTCGTCTATATGAAGGAGAGGGGTGTTCTGGGAAAAAATAAACTAGATATAAATTAATCCTAATTTATTTAATACATAAATATTCTCCCACATTAATATTTTCATAACCCAAATACACTCCCTCGAAAATAATAGAATGTAGATAATACCCTCTACATCATACCTAAAATTTTAAGATATTTTTCATATATTCAACCCTCAGTGATGGAGGATAGGATGTGGCTTATGTCTAGGATATACCCTCCAATGATTCTATTATATGAGCCCTATTAATGTATAAAGACACATACTTATCATTCAGAAGAGAAATAAATACCCATATAATATTTTCCAGATCCCAGGACCCCCTTTCATCCTTCTATACAATTACATTTATAAATAGGAAAGAGAGGACGAAGTGACTAGGGATTTCCATTTGAAATGTGAAAAAGTAATATCTACTATGAATTATGAACTCATATAAGTGAATATGTACTCAAAAGATGACCCATGGACCATAGTAGTACATTTCACAATTTCTCATTTGGTGAAAGAGACGTACATTTCACTCTCGAAGATCCACAAGTATGTTTTTTCAGGGAACTATATAAATATTAATGAAAATTATCAAGATATATCACCTAATCAATTAGGTCTATCATAGGATAATGATGGATTTGAATAGTAATTTTAGAGGATTTATACTACCCATATATCCAATATAATATCCAAATTTTACAGTTTAATAATATATAAAATTATTTCATAGGTTCAATACTCAAAAGTTACCTTCCAATATTTTGTCCATCATGAAAATGATTAGGCATATTAAAGTATTCATTAAAATCATGGATCTAAACCATAATTTTCCAAAAGATACATTCCCTATCTCAATTATGGATATGTTGATCAATCAAAAAATATACTTCCATTCCATTCTATTCAATAATGGGTACTCAGTATATCATCACATCTAAATTTGACAAATAGATAAATTGTCCAAATATTCTAGGGTACCCTAAGGGTTATATTTCAATTATGTTATTCATTTTTTCTCAAAAAAATGATTATCCCTCATATAAATTATACAGGAATCAGATATTTAGGATTACTCAAGGGAAATAATGGAATATTATGTTCATGATATGGAGGCTAATCCAAAAAAACACGGTGGACAATTCTTAGTCATTGAGAAAGAGTCTAAAAAGATAGGATAGTCTTCATTAATGATTTTCATCATTTTAGTCCATCACCATTGTATCAAAGTGGACCCTTATAATAATATGTAAACCCTTTAATTTCACACTTCTCAAAATATCTTGAAGTAGTGGTGACTTTAAGGGAGGATTTATTATATTAGGAACTTAATTTCCAATCTCACTAATAGGTATTTACCCTTTAAAATGTTTATGAAGAAAGGGATAATTTACAAGTATTATAGGAATATCTATGACGAATTAAATGTTCCCAAGTATTACCTCATTTATCCAATACTACAGATGACCCCAATGGAAAGGAAACCCCCATAATTTATGTGGAAACCCTATAATGACTATTTGAAACCCTTCACATTTAGTATATAGATAGAGGAAAGTATAAAAAATTATATTATCCTAGTAAAACCATAATAGATGTAGATACAAGATATTCTTCTATCAAGAAGAATTTCCTGGTTCTAATTTTTATATTTTATATGAAGAGGAATTATCTAAAAAACCTTTTTTCCCACCTCATCTCGCACATGGACTAGGTTAAATATATCAACAGCCACCCAATGCTAAAGATACTTCTAACATAGTCTGTGGGAATTAAATTTAATTTCGCATCTTATTTTTACATCAAAATGCGACAAAAGGATAGAAGTTGGCCAAATTATTCTTAGTTTACCATTTATTAGAAACATAATTGATGAAGACAAAACTACCAGAAAAGGAGTTTTTCTTTCTCATATATACCACTTGTATATGGGAAATGTATTTCAATATATCCATGAAATAAAATGTAGAACCAGAAGCTGAAAAATATTGAATTATAAATTCTTCTCATCTCACCCAAAAAAAATAGTTCTTCCCTATTACTTATTATTGGGATAAAGATGCACCAACAATGAAATAGAGGACTAAACACTCATTTTATGTCTTGGAATTATCCCTGAAAACACTAATGGCCACCTAAATTTCATGTGTGATTTATCATAGGTGATAATGAAAATTAATGGTATGTACACCATTATGAAAGTGTATTTATGTCCATTTCTTGGTTATTTTATAGAATTTATGAATTAATTCCCCCTAGAAGATAACATTATCTCACATAATGTGTTCAAGGAATACCCAAGAAGATGCCATAAAAATGAACTAATAACCCCAGTGGAACCAAATCAGAATGATCTAGTCATCAACATCATGTAACATATAGTGGTTTTACTATTTTTCAGTCATGTGATGGAAAAATTAAAATAATGAACACCTTTCTAAGTCACGGTGAGATCACACCCCCACTAATGAAAACCATAGAGAGATAGTTTACGCATATAAAGGGCTACATGCATTGTGAATACCTCTCTATGGATCAATAAAAAAAATGAAAATTATGATGATGGGTAGTGAATTTCATCATTTAAAATGACCTGAATTCTCAAAATAAAATACTCTATAAATGATTCATTAATGTAGTCATCCTCATATGTGATAATGGAAGAGAAACTATTGTTGTTATGAAGAATTTTCATGTAGGAAGAAATGAGTCTCACCAGTTGGGATCCAAACCCTCCTATAAAATCAAAAGGCTTGGATATTTCTATCCATCAATTATTTAATATTTCTAGGAAATTACTTGGAAATTACATTCATTCAATATAATTGATAATTTCATTACTAAACCCCTGGTTGTTTTCCATACATAATAATAATATAGACATTTTTTTATATGGGGAAGAGATTTCATGGTTCTATATCTCTTATATATATCCAGGATGTTCATGTACATCCTTATTTCCCTATAAGTATTCCTTAAGTAGAATGAGGATATATACATCATGTAATTTGGTGAAAATGGTGTCATCTGTTTCATATAGAGTAATTTCATTATGTGATTTCGAGTCTATAACAATATTTATATAAAATGGAACCGACATCAATTCTTTTGAATTAAGAAGTTTATATCAGGAGTATAATATTTAGTATAATCACTCGTCTTACTATTATATGATGAAAAACATATGAATATAATCTTTTAAAATTCTTTTTTTAATATTTTCTTGAAAGAGGCAGAAAGGGAAAAAAATAAATTGGCCTTACAAACTCCAGCAGTTCCTATGGGATTATCACCCCATAACCTATACTTCCACAAAAATGACCATATATTTTCTACTATATAAGATGAAGGTATTCCTTCCCATTTTGGTACATCATCCATGGAAGAGAATTCCTATTTGAATATAAGTAAATGAATATGAATAGTTTTAGAAAATGATGAATGAATGTGATCATATAGATGCGAAATTGATGAAAAAACTTCTAAAACTACATGACCCTTACAATTGAGTTGCTTAAGCATTCAGTGAGAATGTTTGTATCCAAAAATTTCTCAATTGGAACCTTGTGTGTTCCCTTATAAATTTAGTTATACCTAGGAAGATTCCAAAAATTATCAATAAAAAATGGGATGGACCTAATTTAACAATCTAGGTCCAATCCAATGAATCATATTACATGATCCAAATTGATGTAGAGAAGATCACTCCCACCATAAATTAATTTTTTCTTAGGAAATTATTTTCATAATTTAATGCTAGTCTCAATATATCTCGATCATTGAACATTAAATTTAATGATAATATATACTCAATTCTATACATTATAATATGTGGACTAGGTTTGAGATATATGAAATTAAAATGTAGGGAATAATATTCTTACAATAATGTAATTAAATTATATAGTATTTATATCTAAGTCACATTACATTCAATAGTCTGGAATCATGTCCTTGTTTCTTCATATAAATCTATGTTATGGTGGATAGGAAACAACCCCAATATGTACTATTAATCTATATGGAGTAATATTCTAAATGCCTCTTATTTCATACACTAAACATGAATCACATAAACTTAGTGGTTTTTATGGAGTACCTCAACAATAATAACTATGATGCATCATGATTAATAATAATAATCTTAATCCTAAAAACATAAAATAAAATTTTACAAAAATAGGATTCACCATATATATCCACTGGGACTATTTTGGAGGAAATTTATAGCTTATTCTCTTTACACTAAATCAAAATATATATAAGTTTCCTTAATTGGTATACCCTTATCAAATTCACTATTTATCACAAAAATAAAATGACAGACTTTTTAGTATACATGTGGCTTGATTACTAATTCTATATGATATGTAGGGATTCTAAGATATCTTATCCTATGCTTACCCTTAATATCTACTCAAAATATTTCCATCTCCTAGTGTATGGTCACATATTCCTTTTGGGTCCATTTATGATGGATTATATACTATGATACCTCATATTTCAATGTCATATCTATGTGTGGCATTATTCCCATCACATCGGACACATAATGATGTCTACAGAACCCAGAAATAGATTATACTCAATGTGTATGCACCTCATTGATTATTCCCTTGTAAATTCATGTTAATTATTGAGATTCCATCCCTCTTTAAGGTACCTATTTAATTTTAATTCTGCTGTATATGATTCAGATACATACAGAGGGATGAAATAGTTTTAGATCTATGTGTTTCATGATACCTATCAATATATGTTACATAGTGACTCTTGGAACTCCTATCCTAGAAATTGTGTAGAATTCCTTCATAATTCCCCTATTTATCATGGATATTGGATCTATTCACTCACGTAATATTTTCCCATGTGGACTCAATAGCAGGGAAATATATACTTGTTTTTTATTTGAGTTCTATTCATGAAATACCCCATATTGTTGATCATCTGGGAAGACCATAATCTAACTAATGTTTCCCAAATTCCGTGTTTCAACCCCATTTATTGAGAGTTATATCTATGTAAATGATTATTTTCTTGCATACCCCCATTCATGTAAAAACTAATTTACTGATAAGAACTATCTCTAGATTAAATCTTGATACCAAATGATATGTAGTGATGAAAAGATATATTATATTATGAAGAACTGTGAGTTCTAACAACATAAAATTATCCAAATCATGATAGTGATTGGTCCTAAATATCCTCACTAGGATTCCTCCATCTAAACACATTAGGGTAAAAGTAATTTTTACTTTATACATTAGTTTGATATATGTCTGAGAGGAATGATCAGAGTTGTGTGTCTTCCACAAATCTCAAAAAAACTTTTACTTAGTTTATATTCTTTATTCCTCTTGTTTCACATCATGTATGTAACACCCGAGACTTTTATGTTATATAAATCATCAAAGGAATCTTTTTCTACACAACACTTGCTTGGCTTGCTTTACACGCAATCGTGACCTTCCTCGATAGCTTGCGTTGTACGCAATACCGAGTTTCACTAAACAACAATATGCTATTAAAACTAGCCGTTATGAATAGTAATAACTACTTTTTGAAATTTTATAAATTTTATTTTTCAAAATGGACTTCATTTTTGGACTCAGAATATCGAAATTAGCCTAGGGTGAAATTTTGGTATTTTTCTGAAAACTTTCAATTTTTGATGAATAGTGAAACCACTAAGTGGTAGGTTAAAAACTGAATTTTGCATAAAACTTAATTTTACCACTTCTGTGAATGGAATTTCAAAAATCCGACAGACACGGTTGATATCAGTAAGTAAAATGTGGTTCAATGAGATAAAAAAAATTTTTTGGTGAATAGTAACTTTTTACTTTTTTTACCGCGGTTAATAGTAAATAGGGTAACTAAGGGTAAATATGATATTAATATTACCCTAACACATGTCCTAATTCTATTGGACAAGTCTAATTCTACCAAAAACAATCTTAGGAATAAAATATGACCATTTAGGCCCACTTGGATTAGATTAGGACATTTATTATTAATTTATTAAAAGAAGGGTTAAAATAGTTAAAATCAAAGATTAATAAGTAAATCATTTTTAATATGGGGTTATACATAAGATAAATTCGACAATAAATATTAATTAGAAAGATAAAAAGATTTCCTACATAGTGGTAGTTTATTTATAATTTTTAGACATTAAATAATTTAATTTAATTATGACACAACGATGATGCAGTAATTATCTTATTTATGAAATATTGACATAATTGATGTTATAAACACCAAAATAAATGTAATTTGAGACTTTTTATGAATTCCACTAATTTTCTATGTTACTATGATATATTAGTGTTTATTTAATCAACTGTTTTCGAACATATAATTCTGTTATGACTTTCACAAAAATCATATATCAAATAGTGTCAAAATTGACACAAAATAGTTTTTAAATCAAATATTATATTATTAATTGTTATTTTATTCCTAAAAATATAAGGTTCGGCCAAATGACTTAGATAAGGATATATTTATTAATAATAAACAATTTGGGGTTCGTTTGGCATGTTATAGTAAGTGTATTAACCATATAGTGAAAGAAAACAAAAAGACACGGTAAAAGTTAAATTATTTAACTTAGAGTTAAATCTAATTGATAAGGTTAAAATAATACCCTAAACTTGTCTAAATTCTATTTGATGATAGGATTTCGACCCATACCCACTTTAGCTTCGAAATAAGACCCTTTGGAACCATTATAAACTGATTTTGACTTTAATATAAAATAATATTTTGAGATATTCCTAAGGTGCCCCTCTCCTCCCTTATAAAAGGGCACCTCCTCCCCCTCCTCCTCACGCCAATTTGAGTACTCAAGCTCGGCCAACCCCTGCCATTTTCTCCTATCCACTTCCCTAGAATAATCCTAGAGGTCCTGGTCTTCTTCAAAGACCAATCTTAGTTCCCTAACTGGAGGATTCAAAGAAGAGTTCCAAAGAAGAGGTAATATCCATTACCGATCTTTTCAATTTCTTTCTTCTTCAACTTCTTCTTCTTTAGTTGTTTCATGATAAAGTAATAACATCAGTATTACTTACATACTGATATGTTATTATAAAAATGAAACAACCCTAATTCACCTTCTATCCATCCTACGGAAAAATGAAATCACCGCGCGTGCGTACGTACGGAATACCGTCTCCACGCTGTGGTGTAATCTATTTTCCACCATCACTTTACAAGGATGGGTATAATGGTGTAATGAGTAAATATTTATGATTATTATTAAGTAATATTGATACTGAAATAATATATATATATACTCCAATACAATTCCACGATCATAGGAACGATATCATCACTCGTGTGTACGTACGGAATACCGTCTCCACGATGTGATGCGACTCGTTCTACATGATCATCATTACATTGTAATTATATAAATGAATTGAATGAATAAATATGATATATGTTACACTAATACAATTCTGGATACAAGGTATCTATAACCTTAAAATAAGAATAAGAATTTATTCGACAAAACACGCGTAAGAACAAAAGGTAATAAAGACCCGAGTAACAAGTAACAATGAAATATTACTAATAAGAAGCTAAGAATATGACAATATATGATATCATATCAATATGTATGATTATGGAATAAATCAATAACATTATTTAAACCATTATACAGGAGCTTCGGACACGTACAAAGCAAATCGGACCTAAGGTAAGGGAAATATCACAATCTCATTTTTATCCGAGATTGTTTATTCGTAAGTATTTACTGGGGTGTATTTTATCATCCACATCAATGTTTCATCAATATGTAATATTATTTCCATCCACCTAAAATTTTTTAAATCCATTTTTACCCTTCGGTGAGTTTTTAGTAATATGTATGAAAGGAATCTTTTGTCGTTTTTCGTACGAGGTACTTTTTGACTTTTCCGACAAAAGTACGAAGAATGTTTTTTTTAACTTATACGGCATGAATGTATTTTTAAAACATTATTTCCAAGAAACTTCCTTTACAAGTTTTCAAGTTTATTTTTAATCAACTTCCTTTATTTTAAAGTCGTATGACATGTTAAGAAAGGAAAATTTTTTTTGAAGTAGAAAGAATATTTTCCTCAAGAATGGAGTTCAAGTATTTTATCAAAATTATTTTCCATCTAAGATAATAAAAGGGTTCTGTTTGTATCCATATTATTACATTGGTTTGATTATGTTGTGATGGAAATATTTTAATGAATTCCTTTATCTTATATGAATTTTTTTATGATGTCATGTTGTTTAAGAATCCCATTTTTATTACATGGGTTATGTTATGATGTATGGTTTATGATTATGTGGCACACATAAGAAAGGATTCATTATAAGATGGGTGGGACCTATATCTCCCTCCAATGCATTGGGTAAAGATTTTATATCTCATTAGATAGACATGGCTGGAATGGTAGTTTATACCAGTTCAGTGAAACAGGACTGAAACGAGGGTTACTCGATTCAGAAAGGGACTTTGTCCACTAAGATAGTCTTGGCAATGAGTCTTGACTAACAAGAAATGATTCTCTATGATTATGTATGAATGCCACAAAGTTTCATGTTTTAAGTTATGATTATTGTGATTACATTTCACTACCATGATTTATCCCATGTTATGAAATTATGCACTCTTTTCAGGTTATGATTTCCAAAATGTTATGTTCTTATGAATACGATGTGATTGATATTTCTTTTGTTTACCCTTACTGAGCATTTGAGCTCACCCTTTTATGTTTTCTTTTCCCCAGGTCAGGAAGATGGATATTAAGTAGAATATGCTAAAAGGGACCCTTGATATGATGAAATAAATGGAAGACACTGTAGAAGATTTATGAACCAGTTGTTTATGTTTCCCAGTTTCTAAAGACACTATACCTATACGGTCCTTTGTGTTTTTGTCATATGTTGTAATAAGTGTGCTTCAATTTTGAAGTATTAACAATGTATGTGAAGTATGGGTCGTTATAGTTGGTATCAGAGGAAAGGTATAGTCAACCTTTGGAAACTAGGATGTGAAAGCCTTAGTAAGAACCCTAAGGATAAGTCTAAGCATAGAACACAATCTTAGTGTTTTAGAAATGGCCATGAATAACCTAGGATAAGACCCTAAGCAAGAAAATTTTATTCTTGAATTATGTGGTTTTCCTATTATAATTAGTGTTGCTCACACTATTCATCTTGGTTTTAGCCAATGGCTGGAACCCAAAGGAACCGTGTTAATGCGGAATGCGATGGGCAATGAAATGATTGTCCCCCTGAACAACAAAACGATATGGGAGCTGGAATGCAAAATCTTGTAGCCATGCTCACACAACTTTCTCAAGCTATGAATCATGAAGTACTTCCAAACGAGCAAAGGAAGGAGCAACATTCTGTTGAATCCTTCATGAGGCAGCGTCCACCTTCTTTCAGTGGGTCTACTGATCCATTAGTTTCTGAACAATGGATTAGTACTACTGAAAAGATATTTTCAGTTCTTCAATGTTCTGAGCATGATAAAGTCATCCTAGCAGTGTATCGTTTGGAAGGAGATTCTGATCAATGGTGGAATCTTATTAAGAATACGAGGCAAAGGGATGAAATTGAGTCTATGGAATGGGACGAGTTCAAGAACTTATTTTTCAATAAGTACTTCCCTCGTATTCTCCGAACAAAGATGGAGAAAGAGTTCCTTGAACTGAAGCAAAGGGATGATGAATCTGTTGGTACCTATGAAGCAAATTTTACAAGACTTGCAAGGTACGCTTCTGGTATTATTATCCAACCTGAGAGTAAGATCGATCGATTCTTTAGTGGCTTAAAACCAAGTCTTCGAAGGGCGTTAGCCATAAGGGACTTCAATAGCTATGAGGAAATCGTTCGATGTGCTCTCAAAGTCGAGATGGAGATTGGAGTAACCCATCAGTCACATGGGTTTGATAAGAAGAGGAAGATGGAATTCAAAGGAAAATCTAAAGAGCACACTGAAAAGAATATGAGCTTTCCCTTATGCTCAAAGTGTGGAAAGAAACATGGAGGGAGTTGTCTTAAAGGGACAAGTAAATGTTTCAAATGTGGAAAGGAAGGTCATCGGGCATTTGAATGCCGCGATAATGGGAAGAATATGTCTAATGATGCAAACAAAGGAAGGGATACACAGAATGAACCTACTACAATTCAATGTTTCAAATGCAAGGAGATGGGGCATTATGCCAATCAATGCCCAAATCCAAGGGTTGATGATGATGGTCGACGTCAACAAAATCTTAAGGCTAAAGACAAAGGAAAGTCACATGCAATTTCTATCAGCGATGTGGAGTACGATAACGAAGTGGTGAAAGGTACACTTACCATCCACTCTAAAGTAGCAAATGTTTTATTTGATTCTGGATCCACCCACTCTTTTATTTCTAAAGAATTTTCTAAGGGTATCACCGTATTACCTCAACAATTAGATGTTGGGTTAGCTGTGACAACACCTAATGGAACAACAGTCGCATCAAAAGTTTATAATTCTTCTCCGATCGAAGTTTGTGGGAAAGTGCTTCCTGCAAATCTTGTGATCCTTCCTTTAGTGGAATTTGATGTGATTCTTGGCATGGATTGTCTTTCTCTACATGGAGCTCATATAAATTTCCAAAGAAGGGAAGTCACATTTCATATTCCAGGTCAATCTACGATCGTCTATCGATGCAAGGATGAATATAACCTTCCCGTGGAAATTTCTTCCATCTTATGGGTCTTGATTCCACTAAATGAAGGTTATTTATCTCAAATGGTTGGTGAGAAACTCACGATTAAGAATATTCCCATTGTACGGGAGTATGATGATGTCTTTTCGGAGGAATTATCGGGTCTTCCACCAAATCGTGAAGTTGATTTTTCAATAGAACTCGTATCGGGTGCTTTGCCTATTTCAAAGACACCTTATAGAATGGCCCCAATTGAGTTGCAGGAATTTAAGAAGCAACTCCAAGAGAATCATGATAAGGGATTCATACGCCCTAGTGCGTCACCTTGGGGAGAACCTGTTTTATTTGTTAAGAAGAAAGATGGATCAATGAGACTCTGCATTGATTATCGAGAACTTAACAAGATCACTATCAAGAACAAATATCCTCTCCCACGCATTGATGACTTATTTGACCAACTACGCGGAGCTCAATACTTTTCCAAGATTGATCTTCGTTCAGGGTATCATCAATTAAGGGTGAAAAGGGAGGATATACCAAAGACGGCTTTCCGTACAAGGTATGGACACTATGAATTTATAGTGATGCCATTTGGTCTTACTAATGCCCCTGCTATCTTCATAGATCTAATGAATAGAGTCTTTAGAGACTATCTTGATCAATTTGTGGTAGTCTTTATAGACGATATTCTTGTCTATTCAAAGAGCAAGGAAGAGCATGAAGATCACTTGATAATTATATTGAAGACCCTGAGAAAGGAGAATCTTTATGCAAAATTTACCAAGTGTGAATTTTGGCTTCAAAAAGTTGCATTTTTGGGTCACATAATCTCAAAAGAGGGGATATCTGTGGATCCAGCAAAAACAGAGGTTATCGAAAGATGGTCAAGACCAACAACAGTAACTGAGATCCAAAGTTTTCTTGGTTTGGCTGGATATTATCGACGTTTTGTAAAAGATTTTTCACGATTATCTAATCCACTCACCAAGTTGACTCGGAAAGGAGTTAAGTTTGTCTGGACAGAGGAATGTGAAGAGAATTTCAAGGAGTTGAAAAGAAGGTTATCCAGTGCACCTGTGCTCACACTGCCTTATAGTGGAGAAAGGTTTGTGATCTATAGTGATGCATCCAAGAAGGGATTGGGGTGTGTTATTATGCAAAATGATATGGTGATAGCTTATGCCTCCCGACAGTTGAAAATCCATGAGTAAAATTACCCAACACATGATTTGGAGTTGGCTGCGGTAATCTTTGCATTAAAAATTTGGAGGCATTACCTTTATGGTGAAAGGTGTGATATTTATACTGATCATAAAAGTTTAAAGTATATTTTCACACAAAAGGAGCTGAATATGCATCAAAGAAGATGGTTGGAGCTGATTAAGGATTATGACTGCTCAATCCATTACCACCCTGGGAAAGCAAACAAGGTGGCAGATGCATTAAGTCGACAAGACCATGCTAGTTTATCCATGATGAGGATCACAAAAGATCCAATATTTATGGATTTAAAAAGGATGGATCTTGGAATTATAATGGAAGGGGAAAAATATTATCTTTCTCAAATGAATGTTCAACCATCTATACATGTGAAGATTAAAGAGGCACAGAAAGAAGATGTAGAGTTACAAAAGAAGGTGAGAAATGTTCCTGAATTCAACCTTGATTGTGATGGGATAATAAAGTTCAGGAATCGGGTTTGTGTTCCTCCCATCCCCGAATTAAAGAAGGAGCTGCTGGATGAGGCTCATAGTTCATCATTCTCTATTCATCCTGGAAGCACAAAGATGTATAGGGACCTAAAAGAGTACTTCTGGTGGGATGGAATGAAAATAGATGTTGCTGAATATGTCTTTCGATGCTTGGTTTGTCAACAAGTTAAAGCTGAGAGACAAAAGTCTAAGGGGATGTTACAACCATTACCCATACTCGAATGGAAATGGGAAAACATCACTATGGACTTTGTCACAGGACTTCCAAAAACATCCAAAGGCAACAATGCTATTTGGGTCATAGTTGATCGTCTTACAAAGTCTGCACACTTCATTGCTATTAGAGAGGATTTCTCTCTAGATCAGCTTGCCGGGATATATGTAAAGTAATTGGTAAGATTGCATGGAGTACCACTTTCTATTATATCTGATCGAGATCCGAGATTTACCTCGAAGTTCTGGCGAAGTCTTCAGTATACTCTGGATACAGAGTTGAGTTTCAGCACTGCTTATCATCCCCAGACAGACGGTCAGTCTGAGAGAACAATTCAAACCCTAGAAGATATGTTGAGAGCTTGCTCTATGGATTTCAAAGGAGGTTGGGATCAACACATACCTTTGGTGGAATTTTCTTATAATAATAGCTTTCACTCCAGTATTCAGATGTCTCCTTATGAAGCTCTCTATGGAAAGAAATGCAGGACTCCAACTTGCTGGGATGAAGTTGGGGAAAGAAAGCTATTAGGACCTGATCTCGTTGATGAAATGGCAGAAAAGGTCAGATCTATTCAACAACACATAAGAGCAGCTCAGAGCCGACAGAAAAGTTATGCCGACAACCGAAGAAAAGACCTAGAGTTTGAAGTGGGTGATAAAGTGTTCTTACGAATATCTCCCTGGAAGAGGGTTATAAGATTTGGAAAGAAGGGGAAGTTGATCCCTAGATATATCGGTCCTTTCGAAATACTGGATCGTGTTGGGAAGGTAGCTTACCGATTGGCGCTTCCACCGAATCTCTCTCAAGTTCACGATGTGTTCCATGTATCTCTCCTGAGAAAGTACATACCAGATCCTTCACATGTACTCAGCTCAGAAGTTGTACCGCTGGAGCAAGATCTTTCTTATAAAGAACAGCCGATAGAGATTTTGGATCGTAGCAAAAAAGTCCTAAGAAACAAGACCACTCGATTGGTGAAAGTTTTATGGAGGAACCACCAACTTGAATAAGCTACATGGGAGCTTGAGGATATGATGAGGGAGAAGTATCCTCATCTGTTTGTTACAATGTGACGAATTTCGAGGGCGAAATTCTTTTTAAGGGGGGTAGAATGTAACACCCGATACTTTTATGTTATATAAATCATTAAAGGAATCTTTTTCTACACAACACTTGCTTGGCTTGCTTTACACGCAATCGCGACCTTCCTCGATAGCTTGCGTTGTACGCAATACCGAGTTTCACTAAACAACAATATGCTATTAAAACTAGCCGTTATGAATAGTAATAACCACTTTTTGAAATTTTATAAATTTTATTTTTCAAAATGGACTTCATTTTTGGACTCAGAATATCGAAATTAGCCTAGGGTGAAATTTTGGTATTTTTCTGAAAACATTCAATTTTTGATGAATAGTGAAACCACTAAGTGGTAGGTTAAAAACTGAATTTTGCATAAAACTTAATTTTACCGCTTCTGTGAATGGAATTTCAAAAATCCGACAGACACGGTTGATATCAGTAAGTAAAATGTGGTTCAATGAGATAAAAATAATTTTTTGGTGAATAGTAACTTTTTACTTTTTTTACCGCGGTTAATAGTAAATAGGGTAACTAAGGGTAAATATGATATTACTATTACCCTAACACATGTCCTAATTCTATTGGACAAGTGTAATTCGACCAAAAACAAACTTAGGAATAAAATATGACCATTTAGGCCCACTTGGATTAGATTAGGACATTTATTATTAATTTATTTAAAGAAGGGTTAAAATAGTTAAAATCAAAGTTTAATAAGTAAATAATTTTTAATATGGGGATATACATAAGATAAATTCGACAATAAATATTCATTAGAAAGCTAAAAAGATTTACTACATAATGGTATTTTATTTATAATTTTTAGACATTAAATAATTTAATTTAATTATGACACAACGATGATGTAGTAATTATCTTATTTATGAAATATTGACATAATTGATGTTATAAACACACAAAAAAATGTAATTTGAGACTTTGTATGAATTCCACTAATTTTATAGGTTACTATGATATATTAGTGTTGATTTAATCAACTTGGTTCGAACATATAATTCTGTTATGACTTTCACAAAAATCATATATCAAATAGTGTCAAAATTGACACAAAATAGTTTTTAAATCAAATATTATATTAATAATTGTTATTTTATTCCTAAAAATCTAAGGTTCGGCCAAATGACTTAGATAAGGATATATGTATTAATAATAAACAATTTGGGGTTCGTTTGGCATGTTATAGTAAGTGTATTAACCATATAGTGAAAGAAAACAAAAAGACACGGTAAAAGTTAAATTATTTAACTTAGAGTTAAATCTAATTGATAAGGTTAAAATAATACCCTAAACTTGTCTAAATCCTATTGGAGGATAGTCTTTAGACCCATCCCCACTTTAGCTTCTAAATAAGACCCTTTGGAACCATTATAAACCGATTTTGACTTTAATATAAAATAATATTTTGAGATATTCCTAAGGTGCCCCTCTCCTCCCTTATAAAAGGGCACCTCCTCCCCCTCCTCCTCACACCAATTTGAGCACTCAAGCTCGGACAACCCCTGCCATTTTCTCCTATCCACTTCCCTAGAATAATACTAGAGGTCCTGGTCTTCTTGAAAGACCAATCTTAGTTCCCTAAGTGGAGGATTCAAAGAAGAGTTCCAAAGAAGAGGTAATATCCATTACCGATCTTTTCAATTTCTTTCTTCTTCAACTTCTTCTTCTTTAGTTGTTTCATGATAAAGTAATAACATCAGTATTACTTACATACTGATATGTTATTATAAATTTGAAACAACCCTAATTCACCTTCTATCCATCCTACGGAAAAATGAAATCACCGCGCGTGCGTACGTACGGAATACCGTCTCCACGCCGTGGTGTAATCTATTTTCCACCATCACTTTACAAGGATGGGTATAATGGTGTAATGAGTAACTATTTATGATTATTATTAAGTAATATTGATACTGAAATAATATATATATACTCCAATACAATTCCATGATCATAGGAACGATATCATCACTCGTGCATACGTACGGAATACCGTCTCCACGATGTGATGCGACTCGTTCTACATGATCATCATTACATAGTAATTATATAAATGAATTGAATGAATAAATATGATATATGTTACACTAATACCATTATGGATATAAGCTATCTATAACCTTAATAGAAGAATAAGAATTTATTCGACAAAACACGCATAAGAACAAAAGGCAATAAAGACCCGAGTAACAAATAACAATGAAATATTACTAATAAGAAGCTAAGAATATGACCATATATGATATCATATCAATATGTATGATTCTGGAATAAGTCAATAACATTATTTAAACCATTATACAGGAGCTTCGGACACGTACAAAGCAAATCGGACCTAAGGTAAGGCAAATATCACAATCTCATTTTTATCCGAGATTGTTTATTCGTAAGTATTTACTGGGGTGTATTTTATCATCCACATCCATGTTTCATCAACATGTAATATTATTTCCATCCACCTACAATTGTTTAAATCCATTTTTACCCTTCGGTGAGTTTTTAGTAATATGTATGAAAGGAATCTTTTGTCTTTTTTCGTACGAGGTACTTTTTGACTTTTCCGACAAAAGTACGAAGAATGTTTTTTTTAACTTATACGGCATGAATGGATTTTTAAAACATTATTTCCAAGAAACTTCCTTTACAAGTTTTCAAGTTTATTTTTAATCAACTTTTCTTATTTTAAAGTCGTATGACATGTTAATAAAGGAAATGTGTTTTTGAAGTAGAAAGGATATTTTCCTCAAGAATGGAGTTCAAGTATTTTATCAAAATTATTTTCCATCTAAGATAATAAAAGGGTTCTGTTTTTATCCCAATTATTACATTGGTTTGATTATGTTGTGATGGAAATATTTTTATGAATTCCTTTATCTTATATTAATTGTTTTATGATGTCATGTTGTTTAAGAATCCCATTTTTATTACATGGGTTACGCTATGATGTATGGTTTATGATTATGTGGCACACATAAGAAAGGATTCATTATAAGATGGGTGGGACCTATATCTCCCTCCAATGCATTGGGTAAAGATTTTATATCTCATGAGATAGACATGGCTGGAATGGTAGGTTATACCAGTTCAGTGAAACAGGACTGAAACGAGGGTTACTCGATTCAGAAAGGGACTTTGTCCACTAAGATAGTCTTGGCAATGAGTCTTGACTAACAAGAAATGATTCTCTATGATTATGTGTGAATGCCACAAAGTTTCATGTTTTAAGTTATGATTATTGTGATTACATTTCACTACCATGATTTATCCCATGTTATGAAATTATGCTCTCTTTTCAGGTTATGATTTCCAAAATGTTATGTTCTTATGAATACGATGTGATTGATATTTCTTTTGTTTACCCTTACTGAGCAGTTGAGCTCACCCTTTTATGTTTTCTTTTCCCCAGGTCAGGAAGATGGATATTAAGTAGAATATGCTAAAAGGGACCCTAGATATGATGAAATAAATGGGAGACACTGTAGAAGATTTATGAACCAGTTGTTTATGTTTCCCAGTTTCTAAAGACACTATACCTATACGGTCCTTTGTGGTTTTGTCATATGTTGTAATAAGTGTGCTTCAATTTTGAAGTATTAACAATGTATGTAAAGTATGGGTCGTTATAATGTATCCCTTTAATATTATTGACTTGGGGTAAATCATATCAACATAAGACTACTAACATGTGATATTATATTTACAAACTAATTTTTTGGTCAGAATGTCCCCAACTCAAAAAATTCTCTTCACGGGGGTAGGCTACTCTATATATGTTCCATCCTATATTAAATTAAAATAATTAATTTGATTTGTGAAACATATCCTACTCTCTAAAAAATGATATCCCAATCAATGTGAGGAAGTAGTTTTCATGGGACCCAACACTAGGAAAAAATTCCCTATGGTCCTTAAACATCCTTGTTTGGTGGTTATACACATTATCAATTGAATATACATAAGTGAATTTAACTAAGTATAAACATGGTTTCCTTCTATTTCTAAATCCATATCAGTATATAGAAATTCCCCTCCCATATATTCATGATAAATAGTTGTATATGGTATTCATCATAAATAAAATATATGTGGACTGATTAATATAACTCTATGATATTTTTTAATGACCAAACTCAATTTTTCAGAACCATCCAAAAAATAATTACCCATTTCCTCTCCATATCGTCATCCATTAATATTTTAATAATGGTAAATTAATTATTTCTAAATTGAAACCATCCCTTGAAAATTTATATTCGTACATAACTATTTATACCTTTGGTATTCATGTATCTATAAATCATTACTTGCAATCGGAAATTAGTGTAATATGATTCCATTGGACACCACTGCTTGGTAATGATCATTGTTGTCGCCATATTATGCCATTCCAACTAGAGGAAATATTAATTTTAGGATGAGGTCCTATAATCATCATACACATCGAAGAATTTCATTTTACAACTTGTTATTATAATTTTTTTTAAGGGGTCATCCTTGGTCCACTTATCCCATCTTTAATTTGGGATTCGAATAATTTAGTTCATAATTTACAACTTTCTCACTCCCCATTTGAAATTATTTAATCCAAATTGGTATTTTTTCCCATGTGGGACACTATATTACACTACCCTCTAATGTTCAATGCACAAGGTCCTTGAAAAACAGTCTTCCCTCCCCTGATATGTTCTATAGTAACATCACGATCCCAATTCAGGTTGGGATTTTCCATTCACTTATAAATGAATTCATCTCATGCTTATTTTAAAAATTGTGTGACCATACAACCCAAAAATATATGGTCATTGTTGTATGACTATGAACCTCATAATGATTTGTTCAAAATTGTAAAACATTAATCATCATCCATTTCTTATCCATAAACTACTACATTAAACTATGTGAATCCTCTCTTAAGATATAATTTAGTAACATCATGCTCTAAATTCCTATATTGAATTGTTGGTCCATAATTATTTAAGAACAATTAATCTTTTTGTTAATTCTATAATACCTTAAACACATTCTTTCAAAATTTCCATGCCACAACACCTTAAAATATTGGTAAAAAAGGAAAGACCCTTATAAGGGTAAAACCCCATATGGGGATGCCTATAAAATTGTCAATTATCCACTAAAAAAGAATCCCTCATACATGGATTAGTTAATAAATTGATAAAAAATAAAAAAAAAGTAATAATTGTCATTGGGTTCACCATTTATCCCTACAAAAACGTAGGTTATGATCATTATGTGCATTGTTTTAGAAAACGTTATAGCAATTTCTTATTGTAACCCCTCACCCTAGATATGTTTTGGCTACTTGGTGGCATAAAATACTAGGAGGATAAACCCCAATTGATTTTTATTGCTCACAAAATCATAATTCATTACTAAAATTTTTTAATCATCACACATCTCTCAAATATGGTAGTAACAAGATTATATAGATCCAAGGGACACCTCTTCATGGTGATTCCCATCGGTGATTCAATATTAATCTAGGAAAACCTATAGAATGATTGTTCAAAGTAATGGGTCTAATAATACTCATATGTGTCGATAATATCACAAAAAAACTCACCATTAAAGTGTGATCAATAGACTTCCCTTTAAAACATGTTTTCCCATTAATACTATGTTTTAAATGTTTCAAGTTATGAATTAAAAAGCTCATATTCAAACCACTCAATGGGATTTGAACGCCCTATATGTTTCACTTGTAGAAAGCATACATTTATTCATATTAATAATATAAAATTCATTTCATAACTCTTTTTTCAGCCCCATAAAAATATCCTAATCTACTTGATATAATGATCTGAGTATCATGACCATAAACTACATAAACATGTTTGTGTAGCTAAATATGTTAGTAGAACAAGGAATTTTCAGTTTGAAATAGTTTTAACGTACCTATGATTATGAATAGGTCACATCTCACTATTGGTAAAAAAATTATCCTTATACTCTAACCTCCATTATTTGAATATTTAGGTTTATAGGATGAACCCACCATTCTGGGATAGTCAATATTAGTAAATTTCCCTTCATTCATGTCACCTTTTTTATTTACATTGACTATGTATACAAACATACATAAATGGAGAATGTTATAAAATAATATGCTTTAACTACCTTTGTTTTTCTGGAATGACCGAAAATTTTCCAAGGAAATTGACATAGTACTCTATCAGTTGAAAACACACAAAGTGAAACCAAGGAAAAAGTCCAATATTTTCTCATTTTACATATGAATTATATGATCAAGGGAACATTAAGTTATTAGGTAGTGAAAAAACACTACAATTAATATTTTGATAATCTATAAAGGAATACTCCATAAAACCCCAATTATATGATCACAAAATCTCCCTAATATAGGGCTTAGTGAAATTCCAGATCTATAAAAAATAAAAATAAAAAAATCTAATGAGGTCCACTATTTGATCCCTTTAAAAGTAATGTTTTTACATGTATACCCCTTTTACCATGTAAAATTTAGATTTCCCCCATCCCTAGAGTATTAGTTCATAGGATCTATGTGAGTGATGTGAAGATGTAGCCTTAGGGTATGTGATCCCTCTTGAGAACTAGAATAATAATTCCCAAATTTCACTCTTTGTGATTCTTACTACATCATAGAAAAATAATCTCATATTTGAATGGATTAAATCTTGTGTTATTGTAATGGTATGTATTCCTATAACCATTAACGTGATATTCCCATGTAAAAATGTTTCCATACCCGAATGGACCATCTTGAAGGTTATGATGAGGATGCTTATATCCTTACACACATGTGATCTATTCCAAAAATGAAATATCTTGTACTAAAGTATTTTAGATTCATGACTAACTTTTGTTTATTCCAAATTCAATGACCAAGGGTATTCAAGATGACTTTATAATACCTCCATGGGATTCATAGGTTATTATGAATTGATAATCAAAATAGGGATCTGAGAATTAAAAATCGCCAGTGAAAAAATCCATAAATATTCATTTCCAAAAATAGGGGATTATATACAAATTAGTATATCTTTTGGATAAAAATCAATAAATATGATCTTATACAAAGTCTGGATGTTCATAAATTGATTTTTGGTCATTTTACATTTCATATTTTATTCTATTCTATAGCCTTTGCCTCCCCAATATAATAATTTTTATCTACCTTAGTAGAATTTGTACTATTTCCAACAACTGAATCATAAATTAATTTTTTTATCATTCCATCTCCTCCCAAGAATAATCAAAATCTTATAGGAGGCAATGACCTTCATTATCCTTTTCATCGCCTTGATTTTTTTTGTACTCCAAACATTCCATGATGGGTCTCTTCTTGAATTTTTTAAGCCCAGTGTTTTGAAAATGGTACTATTAGATATAACTTGGAGATAATTTTTTTACAACAAATTCTCTTAATACCATATTCAGTGGATCTATTTGATGGGAAAATATTTTTTTGATATTAACACCATCCTTTCCCAACAATTCTGAACAGAAATTCAAGATCATGAAACCTAACTGGGAAAAAAATATAGTATTTTTAGTAATTAACTTCGATATATCCCTCCAAACATATCGAGACATGGTGTGATTCTCTCTAAGGGTCTAATAGATTGAATCATGGAAACACATATAATCATAGAACTATTTAGGTGATAACTTGATTAGTGAGGTCTCTAGTGAAATATTTGTTGAGCTCTTTGGTCCAAATCCATCCTAGTCCCCATTTTCTTAGGTTAAAGATTTTGAGGATGTGTGATCTCAAATTTGATACCAACATCCTAATCTAGAAATATAATTAAAAAAAACGTTGAATATATAATCATCTAATGTCCAAGAATGAAACATGGATGTCATTGGGACTCATTGACCTTATTATTTGGGGTTTATTTATAATTTTCCACCTCTGGATATGGTGTATCTATGTTTATCATCCCAGTAAGAAATATATCACTTACATGGATGGTAAAATCATCCTTTTGTATCATCCCATCATGTTGAATAGTGGAAATGTTCGTATCCACTACAATTTTTAGGTGAGTTGGTGGGTTTAGAATTTCCCCCATGATGATGGCCTCATTAGCTTGGAAGTTGGGGGATCCTAAAAGGGGATACCCTAAATATAACCTTTGGGGTATACCACAAGATGTCCAGGGGAACCCACCCTTTAAATATCCCTAATAGTCAGCACATCCATAACCATAAGATCAATGGTCCTAGTCTCTCATTATTGATTTATTTTTGTGATGTTATATACAAATTATTTTATAAAAGTTATTAATTCAAATCAATGAATTGTGTAAATAAGTAGTGAAATCATGAAATTATGGATAAGACTAGTGTTCTCCCAACTATGTTTAAAATTTTAAGAATTATTTTTCTAAGAAATTTTACATTTTTAAATATATCCTCCTCATTGATGTCATATTTGAACAATTTAATGACATATTGTATAAAAGTGAGCCCATAGGTAGTTCATGGTACAAAAATAGTGATCATATTCTATACATGAATTGACCCTTCTTCCACAAACTAGGGTAGATAGAAAAAATGATTCTATTTCATCCTACTCTCTGGATAAGGTTATAGGTTTTTGGGTTTCAATAGATAACCTTATGTCAACACCCTTTACTATTGGTGTGGTTGTTCAAGATATTATAGTTTGAGTTTTTGTAATGATATCATGGATTGAATCCTTTGGATATTCCTCAAATCGTTTAGAGGTGTGGGATTCTGAATTCAAAAAGCCCTAATGTTATAACTTTGGATATCATATATATGTGTGTGTGTGTGTGAGAGAGAGATAGATAGAGAAACCAATATGAGGTGGACTTTGAGACTCACAGGTTTTATAAGGAATGAATCTCTAAGAAAGTGATTTTTTATTTTTTAGTGCTTGATCTCTAAATGAGAATGAATATGCCTCATTACCATATAGATTAGCTCCAGGGAAGTCCTGATAAAAATGATTCTTTCATGGTTTTCTTCCTACATAAATTTTATAGGGTGTCCCTACCCTTATTCCTCACTAGAGACACCCTTATAAGGGTATCCCTTTCGGGTACCCACCCCCCCCCCCCCCGAACATCATATTTTCTTACATTATTTGTAAATAGAACATTAATCTATTATAATAAATTTCACATTTATTTATTTCATTACTGGGAGATCCCAAATTATATCTTGAGTAATAATTACTAAATCCCATTAAACATCAGAATACCAGCTGAGTACCCCTTTAAGAACTCACCAGTATCATACATCATGTATTAAACAAGTGATGGGAACTCTCATGTCGGTGGCTAGGATCCCAATGTGTGGCTTTGAATTATTCTTTTCCACCTCTTCAAGGGTTTTTGGACATTATAGTATATGGTATGATTCCTAATTCCAGTATAAGGGATGTGAATTCAACCCTGATGGATATATCATAGTTCACCAATAGTAGTGGAGGTGAGCAGTCTTTCGAAAGTCCGAAGCATTGTGGGATACAAATCCTCATATGGGTTATTGGTTAGATTTTATTTTTTTCTCTTGAGAATAACCTACGAACCATTAACCTTATATTATTAATTGGAGTTTCATGTTATATTGCAGATATCCTCCATATATTCCAACCCAATCTCCTAGATTTTTTGTCTCTTGGCATTGCGGTGTTTCATCATGATATTGTCTAGGGGCCTCAAGATATTATATATGAAATAATCTAGAAGTTTTACCATGATATCCTCTATTTTGAAGCTTCCAAGTGGGACTTATTCCTATTTCTATGTCCTTTTCCATTGTAATGATAATTATTATAGTGGATACTATCTGGTTTGGATAAGTTGATACACTAGATCATAAAATGCAATAAATAGTTTAATAGGAATATCCATATTTGGATTCTTTTTTGGGAATAAAGTATTACCTTAGGCCATTATCACCCACATATTTCTCAAAACCATTGGGTAGTTCTATTATCAATGGTTATTTAGTGGTTTCACAGTAAAATTCAAGACACACCATATTTTCAAAATGAATCATTATTGTTTTTAATCCTCTTAAATAATTATAAAATCAATCAAAGAAGGAAAGATGAAATCCTAAAAATATATAATATATGATTGAACACAGTATCCAAAAAATATATTAATATGTTATTATATAAATGAGAGGATAATTTTAGTAATAAAACACAAAATTATTTCTCAATATCAATAGCTTCGATGAATTCCCACTCTTCAGAGTAATAGGTATAATAGAAATAATTTTACTGAATTTTTGGAGTCTAGAATCTTGATTCGGAAGTATTTTTTCATATATAAGGTGATTATATGATTTAAAATGTGTAGTTATCCATTCCCATATTTTGTAGAATATAATAGAGATATTAAAAATGGCCTTCCCACTATATATGGGAAGTAGAAATCTATATAACAGCACTATGGAATGAACTGCTAACCCTAGGGGGTTCCCTTTTTCTAAGAAGGATATAGTAAAAAAATTTATATCATGGACACTAGTATGTGAATCAGGGTCATGGATCATGTAGACATTGAGAAACATGGTAAGAGACCTACCTAGTTCGGTCATGATAGGGAAACTAGGGTTTGCATATTATTCCCACATATCATACTAGCCATTATCTCTCTCTATCGGGCCAATACTCTCCTAGATATCCCAACTTTTGCACCATAGGGTATCTATTTAGAAAGTTTTAGTAATTTCCATCACCAAATGGGAGAAAAATATTTTTATTCAAACAATGAATTTGATATCACCCTGAGGATGGGGTTCTTTCCCTATGGAATTATCATCCTCATTTAGAAGTTCTTAAAATAGTGTTAGTATTCATAGGGGATCATCCTAAGAATACATTATGGGGGACTTCATATACACCACCCCAAGTATTTAAACCCAAAAACATTCTATGAATCCTAGAATTTTATCACCACTTACCCAAAAAGAATGTTTAAATGAAGTTCATTATGGACTCTGGTGACTGAACTACTACGGAATGAAATTGATGTTCATATAAACATAGTTTGGTTAGATCTATACTACCTCAAAATCACCACTTATTATAGATGATATTTGAATGTAGAACATTTTTTTTTGAAAAATTAGGACCACATCCCTTAGTATTTCCGGCGTCTAACAAGATGAATATCCCAATATTGTATTTATCCCTTCTGGGGATCTATCATTGACTGGTTGAAAACATATGAATAATAGTGTGTCTCAAACTGAAATGGGATATATTTTGGAGATTATTTCTTGTAATTGTGAATAATTAATGCATGGGTGTCCTTCTTACACAAATACATCCTAAACAATGATATTGTGACAACCCCAAAATTGATGTTTGAATAAATTCATCAGCTTGATATCATGGAATTAGGTCTCAAAACCATTATGGTAGTTAGGAACCCATAAACATTATGAGAGTAAATATATAGACATATACTAATGATGATGCTTCTCTATGACATTTACCATGGATGATGTGAATTGTGGAAACTTTTTGAGGTACCCATACACAGAATTTTAAAATAAAATCATGATTTGAGCCACATCAGTAGCATCAGAAAACAATGATGAAGTATACAACATTTTTTTATTAGAATTATAAAAAATTATCACATTATTATCATAAAAATTTGAAAAATTTCCTTTATTCTTTCTGTATAAGTATATGCATAAAATTTAGCACAATATTTTTTCCAAGTGTAATTGAATAAATAGATTCACCTAGGTGTAATTTTCATATATGTTCATGTCAACCAAGTTTGTGCATACCTTTCACCTAGATCATTTCTACTAGGTCTAAGCGAGTTAATATATTTTTTTATGGATCTATGTTTAAGGTGAATAGAGATATTATATTGAGAACTACATGAGACTAGAGATAACAAAGGGAACTCGAGATTTAGGGTTTCTGTGATTCAAAAATGTGTTGTAATATTGGGGTGGCCCCCAATTGATAGTCACGTCCATTAGTTCTTGTAGGTCTAGGAACCCACGAAATGTGCCCTTATGTGAGATTCTCAGCTGAAGGCCTAAGTTTGAGTTCCATAATGGTCAATCCTCATAATTAGTTCTATTTAATCAAGATCAGACCTAATTTTGATCTAGCATATTGATGGTTCTTATTTTTGATTGGGTAATGATAAGGATTGTGAAATAATTGGGTTATTTGGAAATGGTGTATCGTTTTCTAAAACCTCCAACCAATATGATATCACACCACACCCACCTCTACGTGTGAACCGTATCTATCACTATATAATCCTATATTATGATTAAATAGAAGGTGCATAGTTTGTCAAAAAAATCATAGGTCCAAATATTTTACTATAAATAGGATCCATGGGATACTTATATACAATTTCTTGAAGAATATGAAGATGAAACTATATCTCCCTTCACCCTTTACATCAAACCCTCCTTCAAGTATCCATTTTTTCAAAAAAAAATTAGAATGAACTAAATAATAAAGGTATTAATTTCACCATAGTGTTTAACACTATAAAACATTTATAAATAATCTCGTTCACTCATTATACATAAATGGGTACATTGATCATTATTAATAACTATAATATGATATAATTATCTTAAAGGATTACATAGTAACCTCGTCATAATAGGAAAATTCATCAACTAAGATTAATTTTAAGGGAGAACAAGACCCCACTTGTCTAATCCCTATAGTACCCTATCCCCAATGTATGGTGAGTCCAATATAATATTTAATAATCCCAAAGTAGGGAAAAGACAACCCAATTAAACTTATTTCAAAATTAGGGTAAACCATACCATTTACATAGCCCTATACTTGGGTGTAGTGGAACTAATTAATGAATCCTTACACTGTGGTAAGGCCCATTATTTTTCTTCTATAGTGGGAAATCTTATATACCATAATTTTGATTATGAATCCTTCCCTTAGTTGTGTCACATACCCAAGTACATGACCATCAAGGCCTCCTATAAATCTTGATGATTGACATGTTTATGAAATAAAAACCACCAATAAAACCATTGATCTTGTATTCATTACTGAAATGGAGGATTGGGAATTGTCCTTACAGACAGGTTGAACCATCGACATGACCACAAATTTTTATTCTCTTTTAAACACGATCTCCATCACGGGGTCATGGTAGTAGTCTCTCATAGTTCAAAATTCCTATCTGGGACCCTGATTCCAATCAATGATCCAAATTTCCATGGGATTAAATAGGAGGTGTATTCCACAAACAAGTTCACAACGATGATTTCATCACATGGAAATAACAATGAGATACTGTAACACCCCAAACTTTTAATATAAGAACATTGTATTTAATAGCGTGTACAACACAAAACAACAAGAATAAAAAGGAATATAACTTCTTCAGAGTTTATTATATGTTTAATATTTAAAATAAATCTATTTTATAGCTTATAATTCCCTAAAAATGAGTGAATTTGAATTACATTAAAGAGAATATTTTCTGATATTTTTCATTACATGCAAGAATGAGTTTTACTGAACAAAAATATATCATTGTGATATTATTATTTATTATAATATGATATAACCTAGCTGTCAAATTGATGGTTACGAATATTATTAACTAACCTAAGAAAATATATGGCTTAATTAATTGGTTAAAATTAATTATAAAGGAGTATAAAAATCAAATTAATATAAAGGGAATGTTTTTATCAAAAACTATTTTTATTATCACAAAGTCATTTTATAAAAATAAATTAAATTAATTACAATTAGTGAATAATATTAATTTAATATATATATTATATATTAAATAAAATATTTTTTACATTCATCCAACATATTTGATAAGTATAAACAAGAACATACCCAATATTACATATAAAAATCTATATGTTTATAAACACACTTTTACCACATTTGAATGGTGCACCTATTTTGAAAACAAATTTTTTCAATTTTAAAAAAATTATGTGTAATAATATACATTATTTTTTAAATTGCAATTTTCAAATTATATCCGGGTGATGTTGTTTTATTTTTCAATGAAGTATTGTTTTTTAATAAATAGTCAAAAATTATGAATTTTAATTTAAAACTAATGTTTCATATAAATTATTCATATAGTAAACCAGTATTTTAAATTGGTTTTAATGTATCCTTTGATAAATTATAAATCAATTAATCTAGTATATATAATTTTAATAAATTTCACATTGAAATTGGATACAAAAATATTGGAAAATGTTGAACATTTTTCCTTAAAAATCCACTTCCTCACACAGTCTGCGGGAATAAATTTAAAATAATTTATTCCAAATTCTATATTTTTATTTAAGAAAAAAAAGGAATAAACATTTAGATAATAATATTTTATGATTTATAGTATTTTCAAATTAATTTTTGACCAGAAATATTAGCGAAGGTAATTAAAAATAATTACGTAGATTAAATAGAAATTTAACATAAAAAGAGACTAAACCTTAAACTTAAGGGAAAAATGACCCATAAACTTTTCTAAAAATTTTTTTTTGAGCATATTTAGACCATATAATCTCTGTTATTTAATGTGAACAGTTAATGTAGGCACATGATGAAAGAGATACCTCAAAATATTTTTTATCATTTATATTTGTAACAATGGCACTCTTCCTCCACTATAAAAAGGAACTCACCCCTCCTACTTATTCACACATATCATTCCATTTAGATCTTCCAAAACTTGACCAAATAAGCTCCCAAAATCCATTCCATTATCATAAAATCCTCCCTTTTGGTATAGGGAAAACAAGGATGTTTTTTATAAACCAAAATGAGTTACTGGAAAAAAGAGATAATTTTCTTTAACAATCACTTTTGTTTCATTTAATTCTCCACCCATTAAATTATTTTTAAATAATTCATATATAATAACCTATTTATATTAAATATAATATTATTTTTGTACACAAATATTTCGAACTACATGTTTAAATACATTCCTCATAATGTGATACACAATAATCTTTTGTGTGTACGGAGTATTGTCGCCTCACGAACTGATGAGGTTCTTTCTTCCATTAACCACGATTCAATATCGGAAATAATGATGTATTTATATTTTATATTATATATATGTGTGTTTGTGTGTGTGTGTGTGATATTAGTGATTTTTTATGATTAAATAATTCTTATATAACTCATACCTTCTTGCTTTCCATTTTTTGGAAATACGATAACATCATTTGTGGGCGTGTGGACTACCGCCTACTCGAACCGATGTGATTCATTCATGCAATAAATGGAATGTATAAAGCATGGTTTTAATGTAAATATGTGACATATAATAAATAAATTAGATATTTTAATTATAATATATATGTTTGTGTGTATATAAATTATTTACTTTTCATTTATTTAAATACAACAATGAAATTGAAGTAGAGTTATGTGTATGTACGACCAACCACCTCCATCATTGGTGCATTTCATTTCCTATCTCAAAAATATTATGGTTTAATATAAGTAAATATATTCTAATTATATATGATATTTACATCAAGGTTTACATTATGGAGATGATTTAATCATGTTATTCGTAAGAATAACAAAAATAATGAGAAAAAATATACTCAAAAAACTATGCAATTCACATATAAAATAATGAAAATAATGAAAAGTTATTAATAAATAGGTAATAATATGATATAAAAAGATAATATATGATATTATAAATATTAATATGGTTATATTCTGAGTTATTGACATGTTAAATATTCTTATATGTGATGTTAATGTATGTTCACCTGAAAGGAAACACGCAGTAAGAGACTTCATCTCAATTTCCATTCTTTGAGGTAAAATTTATCATTGTCCACTAAATATACTATATATGGTGTACATACAGAAACATTGTAATTTTATATGTTGAATACCTCACTATTCATGTTATTTTTTGTTTCAATTTTAATTATTTCATCTATGGGAATTTGAACATAAACTTTACAGGGGGTAAATAAATTTCATAGCTCAATTCCTCTTTCACATGGTTAAATTACTTCCTCACTATCATCAATATTCAATAATTATGTGTAAAATTAATTTTAGTATCTATCATTGTATTTAAAATTAATATATGTGGATTTATATTTGATACACATATTCAATTCATTGAATAATTCTAACTTCAATGTTATGATACTTTTTAGAGTATATTTCATGATCATATTCCAATAAGGATTACATATTCATGAAATAAAATTTAATAAATATATCTGATCACTAGTAAATAAAATATTTCATTTTATTATATTATTCTTATTCATAACCTTTTTCAAGTAATAGTAAAAAAATTCTACTCTTTGGTACTCAAAATTTCTTTGAAATTATTTTTAAGAAAACTCGACTTTATTTCTCTATTTAGCAGAAGAAACTACATTCTTATAAAAACCTTGTTTAAAAAGATATTTTAACCCTTACAAAATGATTTATTAAAGAATGTTTTTTTATTTTTTGTTTTTTACAAATAATTTTAATGGAATCTAGTTATCTCTTTCTAAATAAGGAACTTTATTAACATTTTACCCTGTAAAAGTAATGTTTTATTTACCTTGTATGACATGTATGGAATTACCCTCTGATGATTCATTGAAGATTACATTAAAAGATTAAGAGGTTAATTTTTAATGAAATTATAGGGACTAAGCCTTAAATGTCTCATAATATTGAGTTATGTTGAGAATTCACATTGAGTATCATTTCTGGATTAGAGATTTAGATAATTAGGCCTTAAATATTAGATAGCAAAACATATAAATATAAAGTGGATGCTTCCAAAAGTATCAGTTTCTTCTATAACATAAAAACTTCTAAAAATAAACATTACTTCTTTTCATGTTTAATCATCATAAATTTTCCTTTATTCCATCCTAACTTTATTCTCCCATAAATATTATGAAAACATTTATAAAATAGGGATGATCACAAAAATCTTAGTAAGGGACATAAAAATAATGAAAAATCATTAGTGTAGTTAAAACTTGATAACCCGTTCAATGTTCTTTGAGCAGATGAAACAAAACATTTTCCCATGAATAATTCTCGTACTCTATCAGGATAACTCATGAGCTATAATGGGGCTCAACCCATTGTATAAGTGTTATCAGGCTCACCCATTTCATATAATTCTCAAGGACCATTTCATGAATAAAACATGTTAACCACAAAACACCTTTTTTAAAAGCTTCTTCTAATCCCATATGAAAAACTTTTATTTATAAAAATACCATTTTCATTTAAGAATCCATTTTCAATACTAGGATACCATAAAAATGAATAAGGGTTTTATTTTCATTTTAAAACACATTAAGGCTGAAAGAGGAAGCCAAAGATCAAACAACGGTTACGGCATATGAGAATTCATTGTCGCCGTATACGTTAAAATATTCCTTTTTTCATTTTGTTAAGGAAGTAAAATTATTCTTATAAAAATATTCCATTTCAAAACATTGAATGAAATTCTTGATTGACATAAAATTTCCTATATATTACTTTTCTACCCATATATAAAAATATATAATTTAATATCATGATGAAAAATATTTGAAAATTAAATCATTAAAGGTTCATGGTGCTTCATACCACTTTGAACATTTAAATATTAATCTAAATGATTTAATAAATAATATTTGTATTGATAAAAATTTTGATATGAAATTTCATAGTGTCTTTATATACACCTAATAAATTAATAAAGGTGCATATTATTATGAAATGCCACAATGAAAGGACATTGAGAAAAAGTCCATTACCTTGAGTTCGACTTTTCTCTTTCATTATTTAATTTCCTAAATAATAAAATTATGTTAATATATAATTTCTTTAGAACCTTTTTAAATTTTATTATTCATTTAATATCACTTATTAATATGTAATATCAATTAGATAATTATTGGAGTTCATATCAGGTGTTTTATCGATGTTTGGTATTTGGGTAAAAAATAAACTTGTTTTAATGGAAATAATCCATGTGATCAGAAGTCCATTATCTCCAAATTATTATTCATGATTTATATATAATATATATAAATATAATATATATCATATATAAATATAGTTTCATCATAATGGACACCATGAGAAGTGGTAGAAGAAAATTCAACAATCATCGATTCATGCGGCAGTGGTTCGTCGTACATAGAAACAGTATGTTCAAATTCATTTGATGGAGGTGTCTGTAAGTGTAGTTCAAATAATTCTCATAAAAAAGTCCTAGTATATTTTTTATACTATTTTTATTATATAATAATTGAATAATTACATCATAGTGAGTGGATAAGGAAAATAAAGGAAAAGATCTTGAGAGAAGACGATACCTCAAAATCGGGTAACTCCATTTGATTTAAGCCAAAAGGATTTCTTGAAATACCTTATGCATAAGTTAATACTTATAGGTGTAATGGAGGGATGTTTGGAGATTATTTCAGTATAATTTGTATGATCTAAGGTGCAATAGAGTTTTGAGTAAGTGGGTAGAGGTGGTGGTCTTTTATAAGAGAGAGGAGGGCACTTTATGAAATTCATGAAAAATTATTTTATTATAAATTTATTTTCGAATTAATATTGTTCAAAATTGATATATTTATTTTATAAGGTGAGGATGGGTTTAAATACTCTTAACCAATAGGTTTTATAAAATTTTAGGTCAAAAAATTAACCTTATATTTTAATTTTAACCCTTAGTTAAAAACAATAGCTCTTACCATATCTTCTTATATTTTCGTAATATATGGTTACTATATTTACTATAAAATGTAAATCAACTCATGAGTGGATCATTAATGAAATTTATAACATTATAGAAGTTATTTGGATGATTATTATATTTTTAGGACTATTATATCATTTAATAAAATAGTTTTTCATTTAGAAACTCATTAATGTCAATCTTTACACTATTTAGTAATTGATTTTTTAAAAGTCATAAAACATTATTCCTTCAAAAAAAGGCATTAACTCAACCTAGTATGTAAAACTCATCCAAAAAATTCTTTAAAAGCATAAAAATGTTCAAAATATATTTATTTTAATATTTATAGTATCATTTATTTGAATCCTTTGTTAATGTTGTAATCACTACATCATGATTGTGTCATAATTAAATTTATTTATTTAATTTATAAAAATTATAAAAATAAATAAATTATGTATGAAATATTATTATATTTTTTATTAATATTTATATTCAAATATATAATTTATATAAACCATATTAAAATTGTTTTAGTTAGGAGATACATGTTTCTGTTATATTTCCATTTTCTTTAAATAAAAAATTATTAAAGGTCATTATCACGTCTAAGTGGCTCCATGGGGTCCTAAATACGTCCCAAGAATGATCATTTTCATAAATATCTCATGTAGTAGAATTATGAAATGTTTTAGGGTAGTTTTATATTATTATAAGACTATTTTTTACAAGTATTTACCTGATTTATCTTTTAATCATGGTAAATAAAAATAATTACAGAAGTTATTATTCATAATGTCAAAAAATAAAAGGTACCTATTTAAAAATTTAGGAACATATAATTTAAAATATGGAATCCATTTTTCTAAATTCAAAACATAGAAGTTTCCTTATTTAATTTAAAATTAATTCCAATTGTCAAAACTAGAAAGAAGGTTTTTAAGAAATAAAGACTATTAATAGATTGAAATGTGTTTATATCCAATTTAAATGTATAATTACATAAAAAGGCAAAAATTGGATTAAATTATAATAAAATAATATAATTAGAATTTAAAACCAATAAAAAGATAATCTAACTATGTAAATAAATTAGATGAAAAGTTAGTTTTGACTTCAAATGTGGTATTTTAT
This sequence comes from Viscum album, assembly GCA_963277665.1. NCBI lineage: Eukaryota > Viridiplantae > Streptophyta > Magnoliopsida > Santalales > Viscaceae > Viscum > Viscum album. The sequence continues at coordinate 671,314,892 of OY728129.1, forward strand.
GCTTCATTAAAAATGAACTTTATAAGAAAATTACCAAAAAGTTATCCAAATTAAATTTTGGTGTCCCTATTATATATAAGCAGTATATTTTTTCAAATAGAATATATAAAAGTGATAAAAACTATATTTAAAAAAATTTCTCCATCAAAAGGCGGTAAAACTACCTTTTAAAAATATTAGAGTATTTTATGCTTAAAATTGGATTCATTATAATTTTATGCCTCAAAAATTTATTGGATAAATGTAAAAACATTTAAAAAATATATAAAATTGTAATATAGTTAATTATGTTCATTACCATCATTACAATGACTAGAAATTAACTACCTTTTAGAATAATAATATTATTATTGTATTATTTTTAGGTATAACTCATTATTATGTGAAATGTAAGATTTTGGAGCAACCCATTATTTCGTGTTGGGTATGCTATCATACATAGTACCCCCTTAAAACTAAAATTTATAATAATTTATGAAAAATTAATAGATATGAAAATTTATTTTTCTATAAATACCTAGTAAGTTACATCATCCCCCCATTTTGGAAATTGTGTCCTCACAATTTTATTTACTTATAAAATAAGTGTGGGTATTTATCCCACATAGCATTTTCAGATTCCCATGATTCCTCTTCAACTATATGGGTTTTCCACAAAAGTTTAACCTGATGAATCATCTTATTCCTCAACACAGACTCTCTATGGTCAAGAATATATACCGGTTGTTCTTCAGAAGAAATATTCTCTTTCAAATGAACTACCTTGGGACTCAAAACATGAGATATATCTAGAAAATAGTTTTAAAACATTGAAACATGAAAAACATTGTGTACCTGAGATAAACCTTGAGGTAAATCCACTTTATAGGAAACTAATCCAACTTTCTATGTAATTTCATAGGGTCCATTAAACTATGAACTCATTGTTCCCTTCTTACCAAAATGCATCACACTTTTCTGTGGAGAAAATTTGAGAAATACATGGTCACCTATCTCAAAAGAAAGATTTTTCCTCCATTTATACACATAACTTTTCTACCTACTCTGAGCTTCCCACATGTGCTTCTGAATCAACTAAAATTTTTCTACAATCTCTTCCACCAATTCTGGTCCCATTAACTTCCATTCACCTACTTCATCCCAAAAATATAGATTTTGACACCTCTTTCCATATAATTCTTCAAATGGTGCCATTTTTATACTAGAATGAAAACTGTTATTACAAAAAAAACTCAACCAATTAAATATGTTGATCCCAAATTCCCAGTTTATTCATTGAACAATCATATAGAATATCCTCTAACGTTTTAATTTTTTATTCGGAATATTTATCTGATTGAGGATGTAAAGTTGTACTAAAATTTAATTAAGTTCCCAATTACATCTGAAGGCCTTTCCAAAAGTTAGAAGTGAACTTGAGATCACGATCCAATAAAATGAAAGGGGGAACTCCATGTTACCTGACTATATCTTTAATATAAAATTGATAAAGTTGATCTAGAGACTGCGTATCTCAAATAGGAAGAAAATAATAATATTTATTAAATCGATTAACAATAAACTATATTGCATTATTACTTTTAGATGACTTTGGTAATCCCACAACAAATTCCATAGATATGTTTTCCCATTTCCAAACTATTATTTGAAGAGGATGAAGCATCCCCTTCGGTAATTTCCACTCTTCTTTCACTTTCTAACAAGTGAAAAACTTGACAGTAAAATAAGCAATATTTCTTTCCATTCCATCCCACCAGTAATACTCCTGAAGATCACTGTACATCATAGTACATCCAGGACAAACTAAAAATAGAGAACTGTGAGCTTGACACAACAACTCTTTCTTTAACTAGGAATCAAATATATACATAATCTCTTTCCAAAAATATAAATACAATCTTTATCATTATTAAATTCTGTAAAATTACCCATCTAAAATAATTCTACCTTTTCCTGTAACTCACTATCTTCCTTCTGTGCTTTATTTATTCTGTCTAATAGAGACAATTACACTAAAACCTAAAAAATAGAGAAATTTACTACACCAATAAATTCAATCCAAAATTTCATCAAATAATAAATAAAAGGGACACATTTTGAATGTAACATGGTTAATGTTTCATTACTTTTCCAACTCAAATCATCAGCCACTTTGTTTTCTTTTCTAGGATGGTAATGAATATTGCAAACATAATCCTTGATTAATTATATCCATCTTCTATTTCACATGTTCAATTTTTTCTGAGTAAATATATATTTAAAACTTTTATGGTCAGTATGTATTTCACATTTTACTCCATATAGATGATGTATCCAAATTTTTAATGTAAAAACAGGGAAGCTAATTTCAAATCAATTGTAATGTATATTATCTCAAGAGATTTCAACTGACGTGAAGCATAAGAAATTTCCTGATCTTTATGAATTAGGACAAAACCAATTGTTTTCAATGAAGAATCACTATAGATATCAAATTAACCATTTCTGGAAGACTATTCCAAAACTGGAGCATTCACCAATCCTCTTTTCAATTCCTGAAAACATTCATCACATTATTTTAACTAGATGAACATAACACCTTTTCGAATTGACTTAGTCAGTGGGAGAGATATCCATAAAAAAAATTTAACAAACCTATGGTAATAAATTCATAAACCATTAAAACTATGAATATAAGTTAGTTTTTTGGATATTGGACATTCTTCAAAAACTTTTATTTTAACAAGATCAATAGTTATGACATCTTTAGAAACGATGTGTCCAAGTAATGAATTTTATTGTAACGAAAACTCACTATTGCAGAATTTCTGATACATTTTCTTTTCATTTATGGTTTGAAAGTAAACCCTTAAATGACATTAATTCTAGTATTTAATTTTAGAATATATCAAAATATAATAAATAAACACAACCACAAACATATCCATTAAATCATGGAAAATTCTATTCATTAGATCCATGAATACAGTAGGTGCATTCATTATCCAAAAAATCATAACTAAAAATTTATAATGGTAATATCTAGTATGAAACGCGGTCTTCATAATGTTTTCTTCGATTACTTTCAACTGATGGAACCCTGATCTCATGTTAATCTTTGAAAAATACTAATCTCCCTAAATATGATCAAACAAATCATCGATATGAGGTAGAGGATAATTTTTTCTAATAGTGATGTTATTCAAAGCTCTATAATAAATGAAATATTTCATTGAACCAAACTTATTTTTAACAAATAAGAAAATATAACCCTATAGTGATGTGCTATTTAAAATGAGACCTTTATCTAACAACTCTTGCAATTTATTCTTTAACTCTAAAATTTCAGTTTGAGCCATTCGATAAGGGGGTACTGAAATTGGTTTAGCTTCAAGAACCAAGGAAATAGTAAATTCAACTTTCTAGTCATGTATTATACCAGGATACTCCTATGGAATAATATAAAGATACACATTTACCACTATCACATAATTAATCTAAATAGTTCCTTTTTTTCAATAATATGTGAAAGGTAACATTCATTTCCATCTTTTACTAGTTTCTTATCTTCCTGACATTTTATCAATAATAAGTGTTCATTTTTGTACACAAACTGAAATTCTTTTTCAAAAGAAACCTATTTATATGTATAGATAATCTTATCATGATAAACGGAAATCCAATCCATACCCAAAAATAACATCAAACTCTACTTGAGGAAAAAGAACAATGTTTTTAGGTAAATTCATTCAACAGATAAGGATAAAAGAATTTTTATAATTTCTTTTTGTCTCAACAATTCCCCCAGGTGTTTTTACCAAAAGGTCACGATTCATTTATTGAGATGGAGTTCCCACTTTAATAGAAAATTTCTCAAAAATGAAAGAATGTGTAGACATGGAATAAAAAAACACATTGTAATAATATGAATGAAAAACAATGTACCTGATACTACTTCATTTTATGGACCAACATCTACTGAAGTGGTTAGAAAAGAATTCACCGCCCCTTTTTACTTTTAGTTTGGATGATTTCCAACATTTGAGTTCTTTTTTAGACACTTATTTTCATAATGACCTATCTCATTATGCTTAAAACATTTTACTGATTGTACATAATATTTCATCTTACCATTACCCTAATCTTTTTTAGTGCAATTACAAGCCTTGTGTCCTATTTTACCCCATCAAAAGCACTTGCTAGAATTAAAAAGTAATTCACTAGTGTTTTTCTTCCCCAATTTTTACAAATAATAAACTTAAGTTTCTTTCCATTAGAATTTTTTAAAGATTTCTTCCCTTTCATCTATCACATCGACATCTTATTATGTAGTTTTTCAAAGAACACCTGATCATCAGAAAACTCCATTTCCACTTTATCCAAATATCGAAGAAGTTTTTAATAACTTTATAACTCATGAAAATCTAATTCCCATCGATACATTGGATTTAAAATTGAGTAAAAATTATTGATTTTATTATCAAGATACAATATTGAATTTATAGCCTACCTTTACAGTCAAGATAATTTTGCATCATAAGTTTCCATTGATTCATCCTCCTTCGTCGATTCTAAGAATTTTTTTTCCATTCTACGTTGAACCTCCTTAGTATATTTTTTTTTCAAAAAACATACCTTTGAATTCATACCAATAAAGAGGATCAATCTACTCACCGTCCCTGATATTTTTAACCATCAACCACCACTGATCAGCTTCACCATAAAAACGGTAAACAAAAAGAGTAACCTTTTGATGTTCTGGAAACCCCATTAAATCGAAAATATTTTCCAATGCATTAATCCACCCTTCAACTAGCATAGGGTTATATGATTCTCTAAATGATGAGAGATGTTTCCTCTTGAAATAGTCTACCACTGACATGTTCCTTTATGGTTGATCTGGCTGATCTCATGCTTGGTTACCCCACCATTTATATCCCAAGTAAAATGCAACATTACTGCAAAAAAAACTATTTAGTTCTGATTATAACCATATCTAGATGATGTTTTCGTAGGTTGTTTTCTTCTTGATGTCGTCCCATCATAGTTTCTCTACTTACTCTATGGAAAACCATCCCAAACAAAGACATATCTTAGATGAATAAACATGGTAATCTTAAAATGATATATCATTTCAATTTTACCATAAAGTAAAAAGAATTATGGTTATTATATCAAACAATCCTAACCCTTAATGTTATCTAGAACGATTATTGATACCAAATATAAGGCCTCATCTTTAAATGTTACATAATCTTGAGTTATGTCAAGAATTCATATTGAGGGTATTTTCAGGTTTAGAGCATTAGACAATTAGGCCATAATTATTACATAAAAGACATATAAAAAGAATGTAGACACTTCCAACAGTATCCATTTCTTCTAATACATAAAACCATCTAAAAAGAAACATGGTTTCTTTTCATATTTAATCATCATAACTTTTCCTTGATTCCATACTTGAATCTATTCTCCCTTAAATCCTATGAAAAAAAATTAAAAATGTGGGATGATAAAAAAAATATCAGTATGGGAAATAAAAATAAATAAAAACCATTAGTCTACTTAAATCCTAATAACCCATTCAATGTTCTTTGAGTGGATGGAACAAAACATTTTTACATGAATAACACTCATACTTTTTTCTCAATGAAAAATACTAAAACCAAATAGAAAGTAATTAAAACTCTTTTAGGTTACATAAAGCATCATATATATATAAAACATTCAAAAATATTCCAATTGGAATAACCATATGGTTGAATTCCAAATTGGAGATCTATAATGGCGATCACCATTATTATAAGTTATATCGGGCTCACCCATGAGCTATAATGGGGGACAACCCATTGTATAAGTTTTATCAGGATATTCCGTGAGCTATAATATAACCAACCCTTCATATAAGCTATATTGGGATCACCAATAAGCCATAATGGGGCTTAACCAATTTTAAAATCCATATCAGACTCTCCCGTTTCATATAATTCTCATGTAGCATTTCATGAATAAAGCACATTCATCACAAAGCCCATTTTTTGAAATCTTCTTCTAATCCAGTATGAAAAAAATTTCCATATAAAAATACCATTTTTATTTAAGAACCAATTTTCAATAACAAGATATAAAATAAAGGAATAAGGGATTTATATTCATTTTAATGACTATAAGTATTATATAGGAAGCTAAATATCAAATAATAGTTACGGCGGTGGAGAATTCATTGTCATCGTATACGTTAAAAAACAATCTTTTGTCATTTTATAATGAACGGAAAATGCATAGTGTAAAAAGATTCTTTTTGAAAACATTGAATGAAATTTGTGATTGACCTAAAATTTCCTGTATATTCCTTTTATTCCCATATAAATAAATATGTAATTTAATATCATGAAGAAAAAGATTTGAAAATTAAATCTTTAAATGTTCAAGGTTCCTCATACCACTTTGAACATTTAAATATTAATCTTCATGATTTAATAAATTACTATAGTATAGATAAAATATGGATACGAAATGTTATAGTGGATGTATATACACCTTATAAAGGAATAAAGGTTCATATTATCAAATAATGTCTCAATGAATGGAGACTGAGACGAAGTCCCTTACCTTGAGTCAGACTTGTCACGTTTGTTCTTTAATTTATTGAATAATAATCAGGGGTTAATTTATAATTTCATTAGAACATTTTTAATGTTTATTATTCATTATAAAACTTATTACTGTGATATCGAAACTAGTTAATTATTTGTGTTTATATCGGATGTTTTGTCGATGTTCTTTATATGAGTCAAAAATGAAATTTTTTTTGTGAAAATTATCCATGTGGTCATAAGTACATTACATTCATAAAATTATTTCTGATTTAAATATCATATATATCCAATATAAATTTATTTTATAATATTCTATGACATTTGGAGATAATAAAGGAAATAGACCATTCATGGAGACGGTAGGTCCTACGTACGCATGAACACAACTTTTATTTCTTTTTCATATTGAAGGAATGAAAAATAAATGACAAATATACATATTATAATTACATAATAATATCTATGTTATATATGTTACATAATCTCATTTATTCCATCCTCTATACATTCCATATGTGGAATGAATGATTCATATCACTTTGAGGGGGCGGTAGTCCACACTTCCTCAAATGAAATTATTGTATTTACACATTATGAAAATCATAACGGTGTGTTTTAAATAAAAATTTAAGAATCATAAATTAAATATTAATATAATATATATCTTATATAAATATAGTTCTATCATAATGTCCTCCATGAGAGGTGGTAGGATAAAATTGAACAATCATCGTTACGTGAGGCAGTAGTTCGCCGTACACAGAATGAATATGTTTGTATCCATTAAATGAAGATGTGTGTAAGTGTAGTTTTAATAAATCTCATAAAAACTTCATAGTATATTGAAGTTACTGGTGTGGTTATTTAATAATTTAATAATAATATCATAGGGAGTGGAGAAGGAAAATAAATTAAAGGAGTTTGAGTCATCATTCTACATCTAAATCGGGTAACTCCTTTTGGTTAGAGCCAAGAGGCTTTCATGAATTTTCTTATGCCCAAGGTAAGGCTTCTAGGAGGAAGGGAGGTATGATGGGAGATTATTTGAGTATAATTTTAATGATACAAGGGTCTTGATAGGTGTGAGTAAGTGGGTAGAGTTGGTGGCCTTTTATAAGAGGTAGGAGGGGAATTTTAGGAATGTCTTGAAATATTATTTTATTATAATTTTATTTTAGAATTATAATAGTTAAAAAGTGATAAATTTATATGATAAGATGATTATGTGTCGAAATAATCTCAAAAAATTGGATTTATATTTGTTTGGTTCACAAAATTAACATTGTATTTTAGCTTTAACCCTTAGTAAAAAATGTTAACTCTTACCTTATCTTCTTGTATTTTCATAATATATGGTTTCTATAGTTACTATAAAATTTCAATTGAATCACAAGAAGATAATTAATAAAATTTTTAACATTATATAAGTCATTTGTTCGAACATTATATTTTTAAGACTATTTTATCATTTAATAAAATAGTATTTTTTTTTAAAACCCATTTATGTCAATTTTGACACTATTTAGTAACTGATTTTTTAAATCCATAACAACTTGATTACTCTAAAAAAGGAATTAATTCATCACTAATATGTCAATGTCATCGAAAGAAATCATGTATGGGGTAGAAATGTTCAGAATACATTTATTTTAATATTTATAATATCATTTACTTGAATACTTTAATAATGATGCAATCACTACATCATCATTGTGTTATAATTAAATTTATTTATTTAACATCTAAAGATTTAAAATAAAATTCCATGATGTAGGAATTATTATTATATTTATAATTAATATTTTTATTCTAAGATATCATTTATATAAACCAAATTAAAATTGTTTTAGTTAAGAGATACATGTTTAGGTTGTATTTCCTTTTTCATTAAATTATAAATTATAAAAGCTAATTATCATATCCAAGTGGCTCTATGGGTCCTAAATTCATCCCAATGATGATAATTTTCAGAAATATCTCATCCAATAGTATTGTGACACGTTTTTGGGTAGTTTTATGTAATAATATTTTTATTTTTTACCCTTATTTACCTAATTTACCCTTTAACCATGGTAATTAAAAATAATTACAGAAGTTACTATTCATAATGTCCAAAAATAAAAGGTACCTATTTAAATAATTTTGACCATTTGATTTAAAATATGGAATCCACTTTCGTAAATTCATAACATTGAATTTGACTTACGTAATTTAAAATTAATTCGTGTTTTCAAAATCAGAATGAAGGTTTTTAAGAAATAGAAACCCTAAAAAGAATGACATTTGTTTATGTACAATTTAAATTTCAAATTACATATAATGACCAAAATTGGATTAAATTGTAAAAACATAATATAATTAAAACTTAAAACCAATAAAAAAGATAATCTAACTATGTAAATAAATTAGATAAAAATGTAGTTTTTGACATAAAATGTGGTATTTTTCACTATTAATTAAAAAATAAAATTTATTAGAAAAGTACCAAAAAAATAGCCAAAGTAAATTTTGATGTCTCTATTTTATAGAATAAATTAATTTTGTCAAATAGAATATATTAAAGTGATAAAATATATATTTAAAAATGGTTCTCTATTAAAAGGTAGTAAAAATACCTTTTAGAAATATTAAAGTATTTTATGCTTAAAATTGGAATCATTTTCATTTTAAGCCTCAAAATTTTTTTGTATAAATGTAAGAATATTTAACAGATATATATAATCATAATATAGTTAAATTTTTTGTATTCTGGACAATACAACGACTAGGAATTAACTACCATTTAAAATAATTATATTATTGTTATATTATTTTTTGGTATAACTCAGTGATGTGGAAATGTAAGATTTCCAATAAACCCATTTTTTCTTGTTGGGTATGCTATCGTACATAGAGTCCCATTTAAAATAAAATTAATATTAAATTCAAAAATATTAATAGATATGAAAATTTATAATTCTATAAATACCGTGGAAGTTACAGATACTTTTTTAAAGGGATTTTAAATGAAATCGATTTCTAAATTATTTTCAAATTGAAAATCATATTTTACTTAGAAATGTTTTTAAACTATCTTTCTATATTATTTATATTCATGAACAACAATAACCACTTATTTTTACTCCACATGGGATATTTTGTTTTGACCACTTCTTTTTCTTCCTTTAAATTGTTTTTTATTTATTTGTATAAGGATTGTATTAAAATTCACTTCCTTGATTCCATTTTGTTAAACCATAGAAATATTCAATTTCATACTATCGTTGGACATTAAATTTCACCTAATTTTCCATATCATTTATCATGGATATTTTCATTACCTAAAATTTATAACATTTTTTCATATGGTAATTACATTCATAGTAATTTTATTTCCTGTGAAAATATTGATAATGGATTGCGCTTCTCGCAACTAACGCGTGACACAGGCCTCCAATTTCCTGAATTTTATTACCGTTACAACTCCCTCACTTGGGATAGAGATGGAGGAATGGCCCCCACTATCAGTGGCTCCTATTTTCTCCCAGGATCATCTTCCGGAGTCTTTATTGTTTCCCTAGTTCGGCTAGTTTCTAGCCTCATCACTCTCGGTGGCGTGCCATGACCTCTTGATGAAGAAGGCCCTTCTCCGGATAGTTCCTTCTCGGTCTAGTGGTTTCGAAGTTATCCTAGGGGTGTATTTTGACTCGGTCAGTTCTGGTTTAGTGGATGGATTTCTGATGGTTTCCTTTCCGGATGCTACTTTAGGTGTATCCTCCTATCTTCTTCAATGGACTCTGGTGGCTCACTTCCACCTCAATCGTCCCCCGCTTCCTGTTTTTCAGGGGATGGTCAACTCTTGGTTTCTAGCTCATCTAGTTGGGGTTTTGGTTCTAAAATGAAGAGATTTTTGGGTGTTACTTGACTCCAAGGAGGATTTTGTGAAATCTCGGTCATCTTTGGCTTGATCTTGAGGCTCTAGAACTTTCAACCTTTTTAGGTGGTCAGCAGAGGTGTATTCTGGCCACGACTCTCCACTTGCGGCTATTTGGATCAACTTTCCTGGTCCACCTCTCTCTTTTCACAATGTGGAGTTCTTATGTACTATTTTTGGTGCGGTGGGTGGATTCTTGTGCAAAGATGACAGGTTTTGCAAGTTACTTGATGCCTCATTGGCTAGGATTTGTGTGGAAGTTGATCTCACATCTCCTATTCCTGAGCTCATTTTGCTCTGAGTGGTTACAAACTTCTCTTTGTGGAATAAGATCACCTGTGTGTCTTAGGATTTTTTTATTTCAATTGCCGACTTTAGGGTCAGTCATGCATAATGTTTGGTTCTCTGGCTTCGCACGCAATATTCTCTTCTGGTGGAGGTCTCCCTCCTTCTTCCTCACCCTAGGTTGGACATGGTTACCTAGCTCCTGTGACCGGTTCCTCTAATTCTTCACCCTCTATCCAATCTCCCCATTCCTCCCCTTTCCACCTTCCCCTTTGGAATTTCCCATAGCCTTCCCAGCTAAGACATTCCTACATGTGCCCTCTCTTTCCTCCCCGCTGGCCCATCCCCTACCTCTCTCCCCTTCCCTTCCCTCTGTCCCTAGCCTCCCTCTCTAGCATAGCCCAAGGTCCATCCTCAGTTTTCTTGCAAGGTTATGCCTTCCTTTTCCCCACTTTCCCCTCCTCTGGTCCTTCCCCTCTCTCCCATCCCTCCAGATGAGGCCTACAATCCCTGTAAAGCTCTGGTGGTGTTCAAGGATTTTCCCTCCCACTGGGCTGATCCTCCTCCCCCTCCCTCTAACTTGGGGAAGGCCTCCTCACCTCCTCCTATGGCCCTGGTATCGGTTATAAATCCTAAGGCCTTGTACGGTGTCAATTACACCCTATCCAATGGATTTTCAGTCCCCTTTACCCCTCCTGGAAGGAGGTGGTGGCTGACTCTTCTGCTTTAGACCCCATTTCGCCTTCGTCCAAAATTCACACCCAGTCCCAGTCCAGGCGAATGCTTTTTCCGCGTTCCCCCAGTAGCTCTTCCTTGGTGGTAGCAGCAAACTCTCCTCTTCCCATCCATAAATAATGACCATTCTCTTCTGGAATACACGTGGTTTGGGAGCCAAGGCTAAAACTTACATCCTTTCCCATGAGCTTAAACACAACAATGTCTTCATTGTGGTTATCCTTGAGCTGAAAAATCATGCTTTGATGATTAATCTCTTTGCATGAAATCTCAGTTTATCAAACTTTTTGGTTGCATATTCTCCTAACCATCATATTTGTGTCTTTTTAGAGCCTAACATATCAGTTTCTTTTGTGGAAGTTTTAGACCAGTGTCTTACGGCCAACATCCACTTAGGTGTTCACAACTTGTTTTATAATTTCATTTATTCCAACTATGATATCAATGTTAGAGAGTCCCTATGGAAGGATCTTTTTCAGTTTAACCCAGAAGATTCTGCATGGATCTTAAGAAAGGACTTCAACACTATGCTAGATCCCATTGAGAAAGAAGGTGGTGTCCCAGTTCTGAGTCATGATAGTCTCGATTTCTCTTCCTTTATCTCTGGAAAGGGCCTCCTATACTTGGGCTTTATGGGAGATCGGTATACATGGTGCAATAATTAAGGTGGCACCATCGTATATGTTGTAGACTCATCCACTGCTTCTCCAATGCTCAGGGCATCCCAATCTTCTCTGATGCTCGAGTAACTCATCAAGCATGGGATCTGTCAGACCACTCATTAGTTCATCTTTACTTTTCCACAAATCATACCCATGGAAGTCATTTTTTCCTCCATTGTGGGTGGACTTCGTTTTTAGGCTTCCAGCTATCCATTACTTCTTCGTGGAAAAAACCTATTAATGTTTGTCTTTGGGTGGGTTTGCACTATCGGCTTAAACATCGTATAAGTGATCTCCAAACATGGCATTGGCATCTACCTCCTCGCTTCATGGATTTAGATTATTTGAAAGAAGATGTGGAATAGATAGAGGTGATCGTTGAGGTAAGTTGGAATGATGATCTATTCATTGTGCTTCTCCAAAATAAGGGTTCTTTGGTAGAAAAACTACTGGAACGGGAACGGTTTCCTCAGGAGGAGTCGAGGATCCAATGGTTAAAGGAAGGAGACGATAACACAATGTTTTTTAAGCATGCATCAAAGAAAGATTTTGTTTTGTAAGTTCCTATATTATCATAGAGGATGGATCCTTCTCTAATGATCGTGACACAATGAAGGGAATAGTGACTGAGTTTTTCAAGGATATTCTAGCAGGGATGAATCTTCATTTTCATGTAGGATACCCTCCCATCCATTTAGTTCTTTTCAACATGATTCTGATACATCTATCAACCAAGGTTAATGAGGCCCTAGAATCCATCCCCAATGAACTTGAAATTCACAATGTGGTTCTATCTCTTAATGGCTCTAGTTCACCAAGACTCGATGGTATTCCTGTCATTCTCTATATTGCTTTGTGGGATCTGATCAAGGAGAGTATTGTGGAGGCTGTCTAGAATTTGTTTCACATAGGAAAAATCCCTCCTATGGAATCTTAAACCTCTCTAGTTTTACTTCAAAAAATCAACAACCCATCCTCTCTTAAGCATTATAGACCTATTAGTCCCTGTAACTTATCCTATAAAATTTTAGCATCAGTGGTTAACAGGCGTCTCTCCTCTCCTCAGGACCACTGGATCTCCACTGAATAGTATGGGTTCATCAGATATAGGTCCATTCAAGGGGTTATTAGCCTAGTGTAGGATATGATCAGGGACATCATCCATAGATTGATTGGTTCCATCATTTCCATCAAGCTGGATATGGACAAGGCGTACAGCCCCATTGAGTGGTCCTTCATCCTTCGCATTTTTTTTCAAGGGTTTCTCAAATTTCCCAATTGATATTTTTATCACATGTTTCAGTTCACTATGGATGGTGATTTAATTCTTGGGAATGCATTTTCTATTATTTAAATTTGTCTAGGGTCTTCTAAAAGGGGACCCTTTGTCCCCATATCTCATTGTTTTAATGCAGGATGTCCTAAGAGAGAAATCAATGGGGAAGTTCAAGATGGAATAGTTATTCCTTTCTCGTGAAAATCCCATTTATAAGAGTTTTCTCACCATATGTTCACCGATGACACTGTGATTTTCAGGAATGGAAGTAAATTCTCAGTCCGGAGAATCAAGGAGGTTACTAAAGAGTATTGTAAATCGAGTGTTCCATTGGTGAGTTTGAAAAAATTTGTGTCTCCTTCTAGAAAAATTCCCATAAAGAAGAGTGAAATCCTTTGAATCTATCATGGTTTTTAATATAAGAGGATTATCAATAGAGTAAATCTGTGATCCTCTTTCTCCGGGCCATCTTTGCATGAATCACATTGATAAGTTGGTGGGAAACTTTCTCAAAAGTATAGGCGACTAGAAGTTTCACTTTCTCTCTTTCTAGGGGAGTCTTACACTAGTGGATAGAATTTTATCCTCTATCCCAATGTATGTCATGTCCACCTCCAGAGATCCAAATTCAGTTATCTCTCGGCTAGAGAAAACCACAGGCGCTTTCATATGAGACACCCATGCAGAAGGAAAGCACCACCAGGCTACTTGGGGTAGGTTGGCTCGCCTTGTTTGGGAAGGTGATGTTGGTGTTAGATGACTCTCAAAAACAATGCAGGGATTTCATGGAAATCTATCATGGGGGTTCTAGATAGAAATTCCCTTTGGGTCATTTTTTGGGTGGAAAATATTATGATGTTCATGAGACTCCCCAGGGTAGCATTTCTAGTCTCTGGCATTCAGTTCAACTCCACATCCCAATGGTATAAATCCATTCACGTTGGATCATCGGACAAGGTGTCATAAGATTATAGATCTACCACTAGGAATGGGTTAATCTTGGATTTTTGGGTAGCCCCACTCCAGAACTAAACTTATTTCAAGCTTGTGATCACCAGATACTAATCTAGGCTATTTAGAATAGTATCCAGTGAATGTTTTTCAATCTCATTGAACTCTATAACTCCCCTGATGTTTGTGTCTTCACATGAGCTACGTCTGGGGATTTTTGATTAAAGAGTACTATAAGATTTTGGGTGGCCCAACTGGTTTTGTGGAATGGAGTGAGGTAGTGTAGTCCACGGAGATCCCTGCTAAATGTAATTTCATTTTCAGTCACATCTGGCATAAGTCCCTTTCTACGGAAGAGATTATTAAGGGATTTGTTATTCACATGGGGTCTCAATGAAGCTATTGTAGAAACTTTCAAGAGGAATCCATTCGCCACTTTTTTTTAATGGGTATTGGGTGAACTTGGTTAGGTATTCCCATGGTGTCTTATTCAGAAAGCTTCTGCTCGGTTCGATGGGTTCATGTTTCCCTGATTACAGGTTCCAAGGGTTGGGGAGGAACAACACGAGGCTTAAAGAGTCTGTGTCCATTCTCTCAGCCAGTATCTTGAGCTTATGATAAGCAAGGAACACGGAAATGTTTGAGAGAAAATACTTCTCTATAATAGACATTGTTTCCCATGGAAGGTTATTGGTTTCTGACTTTTCCCAGCTCATTCCCAAACAAAACTCTTCCCCTTTTTTCATGTTGTTCTCAGACCCTATAAGATATCTCCTTCCTATACCATCTCTCCTTATAGCTGGTGGATTAGTATTTTCCTACCTAGTAAAAGGATGAAACTTAATACTGATGGTTCATGTGAGTTAGGTATTATGGGAGGTGGTAGTTTGGTTTGGGATTCCCTCAAATCTATGACCATTTCATTCTAGGATTTCTTCAGGAATGGTGCCTCTCTTCAAGCTTAAGCTCTCGCTATATTGGCTGTAATTGAGTTATGAAGAAGATTTAACATTTCTATACGTGTTTTGGAGATGGACTCTTAGATCCTCCAAAAGTCGATCTTGGGTACTGCCTCAACTCTCTGGTCTATAATGTATCATTCCAGGAAAATCAAGAGATTTCTTGGTAGTGTCCTGGAGATTTCCTAGACATGGCATGAGGGAAATAGAGTAGTCGACTACCTTGCTTCCCAGGCTCCTCTTGACAAATATTTCACTTGTTTTACTATACTAGGTTCACTTCCCTCTAAGGGATTCCATTATTCGTAGGGGTTCTCTGGGCATTCATTTCTTTTTTCCCCTATAGTTTTCTTGTTCACCCCTTCTACGGTTCTTTTTAATCAAATAAATAAATTATTATTGTGTGGGGAAATATTGATAAATCTGTATTTTTTACCCAATACATATATTTTATAGTGAACATTTTTCATTAATTAAATCAATTATTTGATATATGAGGAATGATTTGGAAATTCACTATAAGGGTTGGGGACTAGTTAATGAAATCCCCTCGATGCATCAGTAGTCTCATAAGAGGAATTTAGTTAGAAAAAACCCTTCGAGATTGTATCCATGTAGAATAAACCGGTTTCAACCCAAAATTTATACCATCTCTAAAATATTTCTTGACAGTAAAGGTTTCATATTCCTGGAAAAGATGATGTTTGATAATTAAGAATTGCCTTCATTTCATTTTTTATTATCCATTAGTTTTTTTCTTTGACAATATCTATGGATGTATTTCATTCTCATTTAATTTATAACATGGAATGTGATTCTGTTATTTTCCATTCCATATCAATTATACCTTATCCAGTTATTTAAATGGAATTTGTCTTCATTTATTTACCTTTCCATAATTTTTACACATTACCTTCTTAGTTCATTGATTACATGGCATGTGTATTCAGCTATTACGTTTACATATTGAATAATATAATTGATTAATTATTTCTTCGACCATACATAACCCTTACTGAGCACTTGAGATCAACCTTATTATTTTTCCTTTCCCCCTAATTCTCGAACGTGTACTATGAAATATGTGCATTCATATTCTATGTGGGAATAAAGTTTTCCTAGAAAGGAAAACGAATTTTGTTGTAATTAATGTATCCATTTTCAATACAAGACACATGTATATATCTGGTATTCCAAGACTATTAAACTCTTTAGTCCTTTAGGATATGATTCCTTATAATCATGATAAAGTAATGGTAGTAGACAACGTCATTGGGCTTACTAAGGCTGAGGTGTTACATTTGGTATTAGAAGAATTTTAATAGAAACCATGGAATCTATATTTAGGAAAACATTGATTAAGGTTCATAACCCTAAGGTAGACTTTTAGGATAAGTATAGAAGAACATCATAGAGTTTTGATAAGGTATTTATTATGTGGGTATTCAGGAAATACATCTATGACTAGAGACTACAATTGGATCTTATTCTTTTATAGATGTACCTAGGGGTAACAACTCTGACAAGGTGTGTCTGGTCTGGCTAAAGCATAAGATGGTATAGGATGACGAACCTTATTTTACACCAATCCTTCCACTTCTAGGGTATATTATTAAGAAAATTAAAAATTTATTTACAAACCATTATGACGTATTTGAAAATAAATATATCACTAAAGAAACCATTTTTATGATTATGATATGATCTATGCATAATTTTTTAAATTTATAATAAGTATTTCACATTTTTTGGGGTTTAAGATTATGATACATAATGCTATGGTATAATCTAGTGTATTATATTGTTCATAAATATCACCGTGAAGGGATAGGTTTACCAATACTCATGGAGAATGTAGAGGTTTCCCGACTGAGGAAACTGGTATAGTTGGTATTAGAACTGATTATTTTATAGATATATTAAGGTAACTTAATCATGTTATGACACATAACCTCTACCGGATAGAGAAACTTGTCACAAAAATAATAATTCTCTGATGTTAGATAAATTTATGTGACATAGGGCTCTATCATTTAGTGGTACTACTTATGGAATGGAAGATAAGATATGAATAAAGTCTTTGGATAAGATATTTCTGGCATTTAGATGTGGTGAAAATTAAAAATGTTATACTTTCATTGTATTTCATCAATGGTAATGCAAATCAGTGGGGGTCACTGATCCAAAATACTATAAAGGAATAGAAAATAGAACTCGTTGGATGGAAAATTTTAGTAGACATTCATTGAAAAATATTTCCCTCATGGGAAACTAATTGAAATGAAGAGAAAAATATTTAGTTTAATGAAAATTGATAAAGAGAGTGTTGTGGGGTATGAAGCTACATTAAAAGATTAAAAATTTATGTTAATAATTTCATATCCAATATGGATTTAATGATTGATCACATATTTTAAGTTCTTAATCCAAGTCTCCGAAGGGAGGTGGTTTCTCAAAAAAATTCTTCATATAATGAAAAAAATTTATACGCTATCAAGATAGATAATGTATTCTATATGTCATATGGATTTGAAGGGAATCAAGAGATGAATAGTATGGAAGTGAAAAATATGGATAAAGGGAATAAGGGAAAGAAGAATTTTCCCACAAGTCTTAACTGTGGAAAGAATTACCCATGAAATTCTTGAAAGGTCGGGGAGTTTTTTATATGTGTGTGGAAATGGGTCATCAAGTTAAATAATGTAAAGAGAAGAAGGAAAAAACTATTATCCAGTGTTAAAACATCAAGTATATGGGACACCATGAAAATTAATTCCCCATTCATCAAGGGAATCTAACATAGAATAATTCAAGGGATCATTGTTAATCTTATGTTATTGATACATTTAAAGTGGAATGATAAATTTTCTCCGGTAATTTGATTGATGAATAATGTTTGAGAAGTTTTTATGGTTTTATGGTTATAATTATTATATAATGTATAAGGATTGTATTGTATTATATTTTCATCATGTATTTAAAATTGTATGTTCAATGGTACCAAGAAAAGTGATATTGTATCAAGTCAGACAATTTATAAAACACATGGATGAGGGAAAGACAACCCTTCATATGTTCCTGATGTTGAGAAAATTATTCTTGGATAATGAGGTGATTAATATGGATAAATTAAATAGGATGATACTAATGGATTGAAACTGATTCAGATTTTCTGGATCATAAAACATGGAAGCTTCATAAGTTTAACAATTTTTGAAATGGTTTATGTTGAAATTTTTCCAAGGTTTTAGAGATTGATATATTACATCACTCTATGATGAATATTGTTCTATAAAATGAAGTATAAAAAGTCTTATGAACAAACAAATGATATGATTATTTTTATTAAATAGAAACTTATTATGTAATTATACATCCTTACATTCTTATACTATGACATAATTCCTCAACTCTGTGAAAATGGCCTTGAAAAAAAAATGTGTTCTTATTATCATCATTTTTAATGATATTAATATCCTTTTTCAAAACTTTTGTTTAATTCTTTTTGGCCATAAAATTCTAGTTTAACATGTTCTATATCACAATCTATCATAACATAATAGTTATATTTATATTCAATGTCCATGTTTTAAAAAATGTTCTCATATTTGAAAGCCTAGTTTTTTCTGGCCTTCATATTTTCTTTTCACTCTTATTAATAATATCTTTTATTAACCCTATTTACAATGTTTATTTTTCAAAAAATGTTATTTTATAATTTCAATACCTTGATTACCAATATGATTTTTAAATTTCAAGGAAAAAGTTTTATTAAGGTTTGTAGAATTTAACACCAAAAAAGTCTAAAGTAAAAATATTTTATTTAACAGTTTGTATGACATGAAACACCATGCATAGAAAGAAATGCAACATCCTGAGACTTTATGGTATATTTAATGTTTTATATAAATAAATTCTATAGATTTTAATTCCCACAACACTACGTTCTCTTGTATTAAATGCAGGAATGCCTTTGTTTAGTAGTCTGTGTAACATGTGAGATCGATTTTTACCGAACAACAATATATTATTATGATATTATTATTTAATATTCTAAGATACAACCTAGAGATAACATTTATGGTTTTTAATAGTTTAATGTATATTATAAAAAAATATGGATGAATGCATTGGTTACAAATTAATTAGAAGTAAATATAATGACCAATTGAATATAAATGGAACGTTTTTATAATAAAAACATATATTCATGCATAATCATTTTATTAAAATAAATTAATTAATTAAAATTAGTGAATGATGTTAATGTAATAATTATATTATATAGTCAATAAAATAATAATAAAATTATCCATTATATTTGGTATTCAAAAGATTAGAACAAACCTAATATTACGCATAATGATATATATTTTATAATGGCACCTATACCGCCTTTTAATGGTGAACCTATTATAAAATAAAATTTTAAACCTTTTAAATTTTATAAAAAATAGACTTTATTTTTAAAATAATAATTTCAAAATTATCTTAGGTTGATCATTTTGTATTTTTCTGTAAAGTTTCATTTTTAATGAATAATGAAAATACTGAATTTTAATTGAGAACTTATTTTTCATCTAATTTATTTATACAGTTTTATTATATTTAAAATTGGTTTTAAATTCAAAATAAATAAATAATAAAATTTATCCAATTTAGATAATTGGAATCAATTTAATATTGAATTTGGATATTAGAACATGTTAAACTTTTGAACATGTTTTTTTTAGAAACATGCTTCCTCATCTCGTATGCGGGACAAAATTTAAATTAATTTCTTCAAATTTTTTGATTTTAATTTGGAAAAAATAATTCCACACTTGGATTCATAAAAATTCATAATTTCAACTAAGGTAAAATTAATCTTTTTCAAAAAAATATTATTGAATTTAATTAAAACTATTTATAGTGATTAAAGGAAAAATTAACTTAAAAAGGGACTAAACCATAAACTTAGTGGACAAAATGACATAGAAACTTATTTAAAATCCATTGGATGGAACTATTTCATCCATATAACTACTTTTATCGAATATGAAACATTATTGGAGGCACATTATGTTTGATATACCTCTCAATATCGTTTACCTATTTATATTTAAAAGAATTCCACACGCCCTCCACTATAAAAAAAGTCACCCACTCCTCCCACTTTTTAATAGCTGTCAAGACCATTGGATAATAATAAACCTACACAAATAACTCCCCAACACCCCATATTCTTATAATTATCCCTTTGGTAAATGGAAATCAAATTAAATCTTTTGTTATAAATGAAAAGTAGTTACCAGAAGAAGAGGTAATGTTCTCCAATAATCACTTTATTTTCATTAAACTCTTTATCCCTTAAATTATTTTTATATAATGATTATATAATAAACTCAGTATCATAAATATGATGATAATTTTTTATTCCAATATTTTAACGTAAAATTTTACGCACATCCAAATAAAATGGGATATTCAATCATCATTTGTGTGTACGGCAGATGACCACCTCACGAATCGATGACATTCATTATTCCATTTACCACCTTTAATGGATGGAAATAATGATGGATTTATATACTATATAATATATTTATAATGTATTTATTATTATTTAATTCCAATATAACTCCAAACTTCATGTTTTCCATTTCATGGGAATACGATAACATCATTTGTGGACATGTGGACTATGGGCTCCTCAAAGAATTGTGATTATTTCAAGCTATACATGGAATGAATAAAATATGTTGTTAATAAACATTTATGAGATATATGACATAAATATAATACTATAATTATAATACACACACAGATATATATATATATATATTTATATATATATATATATATAATTTAAGTGTCATTACTTTAAGTACAATAATGAAATGGAAGTACTGTTTATGAGTACGTACGACCTACCATCTTCACGAACGGTGAATTTAATTTCCTATCAAAAAAATTTTTGTATTACTATAAGTACATATATAATTAATATATATATATATATGTTAATTAAATAATTTTTTAAATTATTTCTATGATTAAATCAAGACCGATATAGGAAGAAATAAATCATAAGTGAAAATATACTCTAAAAACTACATAATTAAAACCTGAAATAGTGAAAATAAAGAAAGATTGTAAATAAACGGGTAATAGTATATTATAAGAAGATAATATGTGATACTATAAATATTTTTATAGTTTTTTTATATTTTATTGACATGTTTAAACCCCTTTAACATGAGGTCAAAGTATGTTCACCTGAATGTAAATGCAAGGTGAGGGACTTCATCTCAATATCCATTCTTTAAGGGATAATTTATGATTGTGCACATAATTTCTTTTATATGGGGTACATACTTCCAATTTTACATGTAATATCATGAATACCTTATAAATAATTGTATTTTTAGTTTCAATTTTAATTATTTCATCAGTTGGTATTTGAAATTAAAATTAGCATGTGGTATTTAAATTTCATAGCTCAATTCATTTTTCATTGGGTTATATTACATACTCATTGTCATCAACATTATTTTATTATGTATAAATTAATTTCAATATATATTGATGTATTTCCACATATTATATGTTTTTTATATTTGATACACATAATCAATTCATTGATAAATTCTCAATCGAAATTGTTGAACCCTTTCAGGTTTTATTTCACATTACCATTCTAATGGAGATTACTTATTCTTGAAATTCCATGAAATGAATTTTTATGATAACTATTCAATAAAACCTTTAATTTGATTCTCTTATGTTTATTCATGACCTTTTTCAAGTGATATTACCTTTCCTCCACTCTTTCGTACTCAATATGTTTTAGAAATATTTTTTAATAAAACTCGATGTTATTTATCTCTTTAGTGAGAGAACATATTTTCTTCAAAAACCCATATTTTCAAAAAAAGATTTAATTTTTTTAAAAAAAATAGAAAATTATTTATTAATAAAAAATTTACCCTTTTTTTATTTTATACAATATTTTAAATTAATCTTCTTATCCCTTTCCTAATATTTAACTTGTTGAACATTTTGATCTTGGAAAATAATTTTTTTTACCTTATAAAACATGTATGTATTTACCCACCTTCATTTATTGGAACCTTCATTTGAAATATTAAAAGAATAATTTTTAAATAAAATATTTTTTAGAAGTTATTTTCATATAAATTTATTTTAAAATGTTTTTCAAAATGAAAATGAAAATTTACGCAAGAATGTTTTCAATATATCTTTTTATAGTATTTCAATTCTTCAATGATAATAACCCTTTATTTTTTATCCACTTGGGATAATCTTTATTGATATGATAATAATTATTCTTCTAGATGGTTTTTAATTTAATTGTCCAATTTTATAATTGAAATTCCCTTCCATGATTATTTTTTTATTCGTCATGAAATATTCACTTTCCTATGATCATTAAACATTGAATTTCGCATGATTATATATATCATATATTAGGGATATGTTAATTTCTTAAACCGTACACCATTTTTACTAACGATAATTAAATTTATAGTTATTTGATTATTTGGGAAAATATTGATTAATATATATTCTTTACTCAATACAGATATTTGATAAGGAACATTCCTCATTAATTTTATAAATTATTCAATATGTTAGTAGTTCTTTGTACATGAACTATAAGGGTTAGGGACTGGTTAATTCATGACCCTTGATGCATCAGTACTCTGATGATATGAAATCAGTTCACAAAAAAACCTTAGATTTTGTTTCCAATAAGAATTTATAGGTTCCTTCCCATATATTTAAGCATTCTTGATAATATTTATTGACGTTAAAGGTATCATGTTCCTTGAAATCATGACATTAGATAATTAAACATTTCCTTAATTTCATTTATTATAATCCTTGATATTTTTTTGAAATTATCTATGGGTGAATTAAATTCACATTTCATTGAGTAAATGGTATGTTTTTTGGTTATTTACCTTTCCATATTTATTATTCACTATCCAGTTATTAAAATAGAACGTGTTTTAAATTATTTAACATTCCATGATTATTATGAACTTCATTCTCAGTTTATTGATTACATGGTATGTTTCTTCAGCTATTACCTTTCAATATTGACTATTATATTTAATTCATTATTTATTCCTATATATATAAAACTTACTAAGAATTTGATATCACCAATAATTTTTTCCATTCCCTATTTTTTCATAAAGTTTACTATGAAAGATATGTAAGGATATGATAATTGGGAATAAGTTTATTCTTGAATAGAAGATAAATTGTGTTGTAATTAGTGTACTCACTTATAATAAAATACACATGTCTTTATCTAGTTTACCAATACAACTAAAATATTTTTTCCTTTAGAATTTACTACTTGAAATATTTCCAATATAATGGTATTAAACATAAGCTTTGGGCTTATTAGGGCAAGGGCGCTACAACTAGGTACACCCATAGTTGGGTAGCACATACCCATACGTAATTCCCACTAATTCTCCCATAGATCCAAAGTATTATTCTTATTATACTCATATATGTAATACATGATAATTTTATCATTGAGGATACCAAAAAATTTCCACTAAATGATCCATGTCCTAATAGGTAATCCCAATTTATAAGACTCAACTCATTTTCACAGATCCACATCCCCAGTGAAATCCTCTTCAAAAGGAAAAATTCACAGAGATTGGTAACCATTAAATGGTCCATATTATTGTAAAATTACATATAATTGGATGATTATGAATAACTCATTTTAATTATTCTTTGATCATCCATTTCATGGTTATGATATCTTTCTCACATTATGTTAAAATGTATGAATAATTCTTAGGAATACGATGTAAAACAGGAAAACATTATCCTTACTAAATGATATTAAACATTATGGAACATTCCTATCACATGAACTTAAATATTTTACCTATAACTACATGGGATTTGATTAATATTTTTTATGATAATTATACTCAAAAAGTTTGTTTCATCTGAAAATCATAATCACCTATATCTTTTCTCTTTCATCCATATACCCTTGGGACATCGGCGTGTTACACATGTGGCACTATTTCTTAGTATTATCAAATTTCAATGGTTGGTATCATCCACCACTTTCATCGATGATGTTAGGTACTTGATCGAAATGAGATGATGTGATGTTGGTTCCTACTTCCTTGGATTCCTCCTTGGAGCATATTTCCTTGTCCAATTTTCCCTAATCGATTTATTTAATGTTCTTGGAACTCATTCCAGACACCATCTCAATATGGAGGTCAGTTAATTACACTACTTATGTCTTGATAGGGTATAAACCTTTAGTTAGAATGAGTATTCACCTTGGGAATGTCTGATCATATCAATACATTGTGTATACTCTGCAATTCCATAGTCTTACTCTTTTGAGGGAAACTCATATGTGGCGTATTTTAGGCACCAAACCTAAGGAATCTCATTTTGATCATTAGGTACCAAATT
Source organism: Viscum album (assembly GCA_963277665.1). Lineage (NCBI taxonomy): Eukaryota > Viridiplantae > Streptophyta > Magnoliopsida > Santalales > Viscaceae > Viscum > Viscum album. The sequence goes on from OY728129.1 coordinate 671,339,725, forward strand.
CTAGTGGAATAATTATCCCTATGATTTTTACCTTAGGCATCCCATGATTATTACATGGGGTAGATACCCCGAATCAGGGAGTGAATTTGACGACTTACGGTGATGATCACAAGAATAATGTCTTGTGGAGACATATCAAAACATCTTATTAAGACGAAATGGGTCACATGTTTAACATATTTTGGAGACACATCCGAATTTCATATTGAGATAGATCTATTCATAGGAAAACTTTATTTTAGAGATTGGTAAAAATGTTTTTTTAGATCAATCAGGTCAGTGAAACAACTTTTTGGGAGATAGATCAAAACATCCTATTTAGATAAATCAGGTGGTTTAGTGGGTCCCCAAGGGGTAAGAATTTTACACTTTGATTTTATGGTCGAGGTTAAATATTATAGATTCATTATATGTACCCTACATAAGATATAGGGATAAAACCCCATGTAGACCAATGATGTAGTTTAAGGTCGTGTGATTGGACTGGTCTATGCAGTTTAACATCATCCAGTAAGGACTCCCGTGTCGTAGAAAGAGTGTCTCCAAGGGATGCTGTCAAGATTAGGCATTGAATATAACTTATTTGAGAGGATTTATCTTTGGGGAATGTTGTTGGGATTACACATAGAATATGAACTCTATATTGGTTCAATCCCACATGGGGACAACACAGTATGCAGATTATGCGTGATAGCTACCCAGGGATGAAGGATCATCCCACAGTGGGGAATAATGGTGTGGGTCTTACATGTGGAATTTTCCCAGAGGTGGAGGATCCTCCCATGGTGGGAAATATAGTTTCATACCATGATAATTATACATGGGGAATCATATGTTCATCGCCCTAGCTAAGGATATTGTTTTATGTCATGTGTTGTGGATGTTGTCAGAGAGTTTACCATCATGAGACTATGATGTGGAATTAGGTAGTTTTACATCTTAAAGATCATATATGGATTTTCCTCTCAAATTGATGGGTACTATGTTAAGCTAGGAGTAATATTCATCATAAGTAATCCCTGTTGAGATAGATGCATAGTTTTCCTCGAAGATTCTACCTTTAGGGATTACCTGATCACTAGTCATGTGACACTCTATTGGACCTACTGTTTAGACTACCATGAAGGAGTGTAAATTAGGGGGACCAACATTAGGGTTCCTATCATTATAATCTATAATCATTATGGTATGTATAATTATGATAAAAAAGGTAGGTTAATGGCTATACTAGAATAAATGGGAATGCGGAGTTTGGTAATAGGAAGTTATTACATGAAATGCTGGTTTATTATGTACAAGAGTTGAACGATCAAGAGGCTCTATAATAATGTAAACTCCTAGATTTAAGATCCATAGTTACATGAAGTATTTGGATTTTTGAGAATATTAGGGTTTCAAGAATTCAATTTTACTTGTGTGATCCTGAGAATCCTTTGGAGGTGTTTCACAAGGGTCACTCAATCGCAGGCCAAGTCATTTTTGGTCCTACAAGAGGTCTATCGCATAGGTTCTCTATGATTAAGGTTCCACTATCATTTGTTTGTAATAATGTCTTGAAATAGGGGTACTCTAATTCATGTGATCGTGGAATCATCATCAAAATAACCGCTCCCTTGTGTGGTTGAGTTTCTATTTATAGAAAAATAACATGGTCTGGGTCACGTAACTCCTTGTGCATGGAATTTGGTTCCACACATATCAATAATTTCCCACCGGTTTATTACTACACAACAACCACATCTCATAGTTTCCTTTTCCCCCAAGTGTATGGTTGAAATTTCTCACAACTTTCCTTTCTTGTGCATACACACCTTAGGTGATCTGGGAATGAAAGCATGGCATATCAGATCTAATGTCTTATTCTATGCATAATTGTATGTTATCATGACTACATGTATTCAATTATTTCCTACCAATTTTTTTGAATGGGCCTCGGGAGTACATTCAGACTTATGGGAACTCTATGTTTCCTTTTTTGCACAATTCCTTCATGAACAAAACTATATCCTTGGGGTTCAACTATTGCATCATGCATGTAACCTTTTCCCCAACCTCGTAATTTTCCATCAATATGAGTCCCATTTTTTTCATCCAAAACATCCCTTTAAAGTGGAGATACATTTTTAGCACCAAAAAATAACCCCCCTAAAAACATTACAAACAAGGTATTGGATGGCCTTGTTTTGAGGAAAATACTGAAGAGGGTTTCTCATTTATTTGTTTTCACACAACATCACTCTCGAGATCCAAAAAATAATTTTTTTTATTTACATAATTTAGAGAGAAGTGTCTATAAAAAGTGTAGGGGGCCATATATAGTACTAAATCCCTCATATGATAAGCCTTGTCTTCAGAAAGAAAACATCTTTTTCATGAAATTCAGATCCTCGACCATGAATTTTGTGCAACTTACATTCACAAAACAACTTCTATTACTCTAAAGAAATTTAGAGAATATTTTCAATGTTACCTAGTACTCTTAACATTTCATGACTAGACCCCATATTTGTGCACTTCGTCCATAGAACTTATTGACCTTCGTGAAATGTCCAACCAATATGAGATTGAAATGTTCATGTCACTATTGTTTTCCAGAGGGCTGAGATGACAAAAAACACATAGATTCCATGATCTAGAAGAATTATTTATGGAAATTTTGTTCTCTTGCATTTTCTTACTGAATCCAAAAGAAATTTCCTCTGAAAAATTGACTACTGATGTAAAAATTTCTAGTGATGGATGAGTGGAAATCCCCATTCATTGAAGTCAACATTTAAAATTTTTTGTTCAACAATAACGAAGATCATTCCATCTAGAATATCACCATTATTGGTCACTTTGCTCAGTAGGATTAAGAAACTAACATATAAACCATATTTGATGTATTATGATAGTTACTAGTAAGAAAAAATAATCTGAAGAAATATCTAAACATTATGTAAACATCATCGAATCCATTATCCATGATAATGGAAAGGGATGGTACTTGGTATATGGTCTATGGGCCAGAAGTAAATTCAATGATGAATGGTCCTAGGCTCACAAGAAATTCTACACAACTAACATTAGGGTTTTGGGGTTCAGATCTAGTTGTTGAAGTGTCAACCAGTGTTGAGGGGTCTCATGTTTTGTAACTCCATGTTAATGTTCTACGATGAAGCCTATTCAAAACACTCTCTCTATGTATGTCTTCCTATATTACATAATCCACATTTTCTCAAGTCTCCATCACTAATCAAACTTACTTACATTCATTTATTTCAAGAAATGATTTATAGGATTAATTCATACCAAGTATCCATAGGTAGGGGATTTGGGGAAACTCCCCCAACTGTTTTTCTAGCTCATCGGGATTTGGTCATCCAATTTTACCTAGACTTGGTATTGGGAGGCCATCCTACTATATCCATGGGTGATTCCACATGAGGGGCCAAGCACAAGACTAGAAGTGGTGGTTCTATAGATTAAGGGCCATATGAAGAGAGGATCCTAGAATAGGGCCCCTCCGCTAATTTTATTGGAGCCTTCCTAGAATATGATATTTCCCCACACAAGGAGATGGATGATTCTAAGTGTAAATTTTTATAAGATAATCAAATTTTCCAGTGCATAGTATAGAGGAGAATGAAATAGTTCATCACCCATAATCCAGAGGTATGTCACGTGACCCAAATGGGGTTCATATACATCTGGATATGTTACATGTCCCCTATATTTGTACATTCAATCTCCTATAACACATTTTTCTACGATATTCATATAGTGTAGGTGCATGAAGACAACCAAAAATTTTATGTCTCATGGAAAAAAGGTAAATATGATTGCACCAGTATGATCAAGATGGTTGATGAATAAATTTAATTCATGGAAAATGAACTAACAATTATCTCATCCTTCATCAACACGCAAAAAGAGATCATTAGTCAGTTAAAGGCTCAGTTTAAATTAGCTGAGTTTGAATAAGGGGAAGTGGTATTTTAAATGGATGAGTACTAGGATAATCAAGACTAGGTGTGGATATGGGATGAAGAACTATAACTCATGAATGTAGATGTGGAGGTAGAGCATGTTAGACTAGAGCCATTCCTCGAGGGTGCACGACAAAATGTGTCTAGGCTAGAGTGCTCGATCACCATGGTGGATTCATAGAGGAAATTTTAGCTAGGATGATAGAGAGGTTCCAATGTGTGTTTAGTTCTAAAAAACATAGTTTATATGTTTTAAAATTTTCATATGCATAGAAAATTTTTATTTTTCCAAAATTCATTCATAATTATGAGATAACTAAGGATCAATCCCTAAGACCACATGATCCATGCACTATGTGAGGAATAACATATGACCACAAGAATTCTCTTTTATATGAATGTTAAGAAATAATTAAAAAAATTAGAATCTAAATTTCTTTATTAAACACTGGACATGTACTAACCTATAAGGTGTATGTCTAGATGAAATTTCCCTCTGACTAGGAGACTTTTCTTCTCAATGTGAACTAGTTCACGACTAGGGTAATACAAAGGGAATTAATTTCTACTCGAATAAAGGGTAATAAAGTGGATGAATCAAGATGCCCAGAATTTGGAACATGAAGGGGTTAGTTTGAAGATGGAAGATAACAAATAACCATGTTTAAATCACAATATAAATTATTGTTTTTTTCATGAATATAGACAAAAAAATGAGGGAAAAGTACTAAACAAGTTCGAAACATGGGACCTATCTCAAAATTTCATCATAAGTCTTTTCAGGTGTATTCTCAGTACTATAGGTGAGGCATTGTGGAATGAGAATGTTCTATCAAGGGGGTATGTTTAGATGTGGAGGATGATGAGGTTAAAAATGAAGGGACACTCAAAGAATAGAGTTGATGTGATGGAAAATTGAAATAGATCTCAACAGACTTAAAATTTCATCATTGTAGTATTAAGAATATTGGTTAGGCACATCGATCTGAACAAAAGTTAAACCCATCATCCAATGGGAGCTTTATCTCTAATGTCGAGCAAAATTAATGGGCCCAAGGAAACCTTGTAGTTTAATTTCATTCGATGTGGATGATATACATGTAGTTTAACATCATTACATGAGGATGGTAAACACATAATTTAACATCATCTCGTGAGGATAGTGTATTTCATAATTCATCATCATGTGAATGGGATGTTGAGTCATACATTTTAATATATCATGATTAGGACATCAGGCTCTTGGTTTTCGGTAATAGAGTTTATAACAAAAGGGGTATATTTTATGGTCAAAATTCTTAGACCATTTCTATGCCACAAAAAGAATATGTGTGGCATTGGTGTGAAGTAACCCAATGTAAATGATGTTCCTAGGAGGCCCTTCCACAAAGAATAACCTGAAGTTATGTTGCATGAAGAATAAGGTCATGATTCTTTTACATATGGTGAGAATCCAAAAGATAAATGTATGACCAAATAGGGTGATAAACCTAATGAGAATTGAGAGTCCAAGAAGTCCCAATGTCTCACCAAAAATTCTAAGGGTGAGTTCCACATATTTTGGATTCATGATGATTGGAATTGGGCTCATAGTATAAGATAATATATTTCTGATGAAAAGTTCCCTAAATGTTTCTCCCAACATGAATGAGTAATCACCCAACATGAATGGAGGTCCAAGTGAGGCCATGTGAAACACAAACAAAAGGGGTGGTTTTCAAACTATTTTTGTTTGTGATACTCGGACCTGTGGGTGATCCTTGAAAAATGATATATGTATTGTGGTATTTATATTACCAATAGGAGTTGAGGGGAAAAATGTCCCGACACCACAAAATACATTACTATGATGATTATGACATAGTTTAAAGACATGATGTTAGTAATTTGGCTCATAGTATAAGTTCTTAGATATTGGAGAAGTTGGTTCATCTGCATCTCAACCCTACTTTGAGAAAATATCCTCGAAACTTCTTAGCCAATCTATGATATGCTTGGTGTGATAAACAAAGATCGGTATAGACTTCATGTTTCTTATATGGGAGGGTACACAATGAGGATTATTGTGACTTTTTAGACATATATAGTAAATAGGTGTTGATTGGCATGCATGGAAGAACTATTGACCATGTTTGAAACATAGGTTTTATACACTCATTGGTTTGGGATTGGGGATATTTTTTCCAAGGTATCGTTCCATGAATTATCCCATGATGGTAGGTGAGAAAGTGTGATATATGGCCATTTCTAGCATGGGGTATTCAAATTATGAAGATGGTGATTACAAAGATCAAAGAAATCGTGAAGAGTGAAAGAATAAATGGGGAATGCCCTAGAGGGAATATTGAGGTACATGGGAGTTATTCCACTAAATTCTGGAATGTGGAATATAACCATGATAGTATTTAAGAATTGATCATTAAATGAAGGTAGAATACTGTGAATGGAGTTTTCTATAAGGATGGGCATAGTTTGAAATATTTAGAAATCACTACATTTCACATGATAATGGGAATCAAGCTAAATTTAGTCATGTGATGCAGTTCATTAGGAGACCATTGTTGGAGGTTTGATGTCCTCTATAGTGAGTATATCATGTCATATCATACTATGAGTCATCTCGGTTCCATAGGGGTAGTATTTGTTTCCATCTCATACTTATCATATAGGGAATCTTAGCTCTGTACGAGGAAAGTTTATAGTTTTACATTGTTTTCTATGGACATTTGTTTTATGTTAATATCATATTTATCATATAAGGAATACTATTTTTCTACTAGTTAAGGCTATATTTTAATGTCATTTTATAAGTACATTGGGATTTATAGATTAAATTCATACTACTTGGACTATTGATGGTACAAGTTTGTGGTCCTTCATCTAGGATTGGAGGGGTTGCTTCTAGTTTAAGGTCATAAATCATGGACACAAGGGGGGAATGGGATTCCTAATTACGTTTGTGTGCCATGGAGGAGTGATAACATAATGTGAAAAGAAGTCCAAGGGGACCCTATACCACACAAAGCTTAATAAATCATTCCCATGTCATCATCATGACATAGGGGAGGAAAAACCCTGTAGTAATGCAGTGAAGGCTATGGGACCAAGATGAGATATTAAGAAATTAGTATGTATCTCATTTGGATGGGAATCAATATAATGTTTGTATTGGAACATGGATTTGTATGGGAAAAACATTGGTATGGGATATACTCTTGAGTAAGGACATTAAATCATCTCATATTAAGATACGAGGCAGCCCAATTTAATATGGGGTAATTATTTCTCATCATCCCATACTTCTAGTATGAGGCATACTAATTTTATATGGGGTAAGGCAGTTAATGTCATTTTCTAGGGACTTTAGTGGTTATCAGGCATTGATATACCAATTTCCATTCCTTATATTAGGTCATGTGGGCATCTCAACCCCTTAATGTCTCGCATAAAATAAATGGGGCCTATACATGAATTGGGGGACTTGGGTTCATTTTTTGACGATAACATCATAAGTAATGGGTGTTTTTGTTTTTGAATTTATAGCTAATACAGAAGATAGAAGGTCTAGGAATCACTATGTATACCATTGGAATGTTAATCAATCCCTGCATAGTTATTGAGTGAGGTGGTGTAATTTAATTTTTGAAACACGAGGGGTGAATAGAACAATGTGAATGAGGGGATAATGCACATAGTTTAGGATCATCATGCATACACCAAGGGTAGTTTATTATAGGATGAATTTATGGTCTCATATAGTTGAAACTCAAAATGAAAGGATCCAAGAAGGTCATATAGCATGTGATGCGATCCTAAATTAAGATGAACATATTTTATGGTCGTAAGACCTCGACCATGGATAATTGTCTAATGTAATGACTCTCAGACTATTAGAAAGAGTTTTAATGTCCTGAAACATTTACTAGGGGGAATTTATATCTCAATGTAATTTTTGTGATATAAAAGAGGTATAACCCCTTGTAAAAGGAGGGAATTCAGGACCATGTGCCTCAAAATAACCTTAAACAAACGATATATAGTTTATAGTCATAATCTTGGACTAAATTAAACATAAAAAACATATTAAAGTGATGATTATTAGGTTGGATATTGTTTCTCTCCGGTGTATTATCATGGAATGGAAAAGGTAAAACCCATCATTAAAGGATGGAATACAGGACCACTTACAACATAAACACCTTAAAATAAGAGACACAAAGTTTAAGGTCATAATGATCAGATCGCAAAGGTATCCAATGTGCCAAAGTGTTGATAAATGTTTGGTGGGGACCATATACATGAGCTCTAGGGGTCACTATGTATCATATAGTAAGTGAAATAAATCCACTTGTAGTTATAGAATGTGGCATGGTAGGGTACCAATTTTAGAGGTGGGGGAAACCCTCCCTAGATATGGAATTAAAGTGTCCCACAATTTCCATAGGAAAACTCATGCTAATGAAATGTGGTAATGATACAGTTTAATATTATGTTCTGAGGTAATTATCCTTTCTTTTCATCCCATTCCTAGAATATGAGCACTCATAAGATTTTTTCTTGTGCTAAGGATACATTTTCACAATTTTCTTTTAGGGTGTTGGTTTGGGATCATCCCATATTCATTATATGATGAATATGGATTTTTTATGGGTTAATTATTATTTAATAATCATATAATTATCATATGAGTGTTCCCGATATTATTTAGGGTAATATTGGATTTTATCTTCATATGTTTATAATGTTTCTTTGATTCAATTCATATCATATGATGCATCCCTGTTGTATATTAGTTGAAAATGCAGTTAATCATCATGACTTAAGGAAATAAATATTTTCATTCTAATTTCATATAACATGGACTATGGTTTATGTTATTATATATTCATAGATATTGAACTATATGGTATGGAAATAGTTTAAGTTCATAATATTTGGGATGTGGGGCTGCTGTTAGTTTATGGTCACAGAGCTCAAATCAAATGAAAATAGTTTGTGGTCATAATTCATTAACACTAGACTCCTCATGCAAATCACTTCTTAACAAAAATTTCATTGGTTGGATGTGTGATACACTCTCCATCAATGGTTATCAATGAGTATGCTCTGTTGGAATAGAACTTAAGGATAATGTAAATCCCTTCCCACTTTCCCTCCAACTTCAGTGGATTTTTTATGAGTATAATTTACATTCTGAGATCTAGTACCATATCACCCGAGAGAATAGAGTAGAGGTGATCCATATTATTGAACTCTCTATATCTACCCTATTATGGTACATTTATGTGTTATTAAAGGACTAAATCATGTTTTCCTTGAGGTATTCCAAACCAAATAAATAAAATTCTTCCATTCTTCAAAAATAATATTTTTTATAGATAGTTGTTGAGAGTGACATAAACTGAACTTCGATGTGATGGAATTTCATTATTCCATATATTAGGGAGTATGGATTCTGGGTGGAATTATGGGTCATCAACTAATAGGTCCATAGATCTTTTGAGATATTTTTTGGATAACTCTTTTGTTCTATCCAACTCTCATAATTATGATATTAGATAGGGTTTTTTTAATGCCTCATTCTTTCCATTTTTCTTCGAATAGTTATAGGAATCATGGTTGTGACAGATGTTATACTTGGTGTACAATCTATTTATATCAGTAGATTAAAATTTGGAACTATTTCCAGTGAGAATAGTGTGAAGAACTCAAAATCATTGGATTATGTGAGATATCACAAACTCAATCACAAACCTTGTTTTTTTACTTTATTACGGGGGGCCACTTCTTCTCATTTATCAAATTAGTCAGTTGTAGTCAAGATAAACCTTCATTGGGGATATATAACTAGAGGGTATGTCCCAACAATTTTATGTACCCATAGTACAATGGGAATATAAAACATAGTGTCATGGAGAAGCTTTGGTGGTCAATTCAAAATGATGGCATGGATATGAAATTCATGAAACTGTATGGGAAACATGATGTAGTCATGAACCCCAGTGTTCTAGAAGTACCAAACCTCTAAATTTGGAGGTAGAGCTTTAATCTCACTTGATGGGGACTATAGGAATCAAGATTAACCTCTTTCATAACCAAATTTATATCATCTAATTGGATGAAAAGGATAATTCCATCGATCCTAGGTATGTAGAGGGTTTACTCCATATTAGGTCCATTATAGAGGGTAAATTACACTGCACATTGGTGTATTCACTCATTCTCAACTAGTTCTGTTGGGAGAATTCCACACCAGAGGTACTTAAAAAATAGAGTTGTCCAATTAGAAATTTCGTTAGTTGTGGGGGATCTGGTGGCCCTAGAATAGAAGTATTGTCATCTAGTTTTTTACCTATTACATTTATCATCTGATGTGGAAGGGGATATAACCCTCTAGTGTGCCACACGAATCAACAAATCACTAAAGTCGGGTTCTAAGAGGGGTGTAATAATACATGAAAAGTCATCAAGTCAAATATTCAATGACTGAGGGACATGAGTTACCTTTATCTAGGAAGGGAACTGGTCCATTTTCTGGGGGGTGCGCACTAGCTATGATGATAACTCTTTCTTTTTTGTGATTTAATCACACTTGATCTACTTGATGACATTCTTAGAGTATCCCTTTATGTGTAAACTTGGGAAATACATATAGAGGGTTAGCTTGAGACCAATAATGGGTGATTTATACTCTTCTTCATTATTGATGTAGTCTTCTAACAATAGGAAATAGTTTGGAAAGACAACATGTGTTTGTTTGATGAAGATGATCCCCAAGACTACTATGTTATTCTTGGGTTTTTTGAGACTTCTAATAGCCAAACATTGAAATTCAACATTGAAATTTATTTTAAAAAATTGAACGACATGATCTACTGAGTGGATAACCTCATAAAGGAAATAAATATCTAGGAGAATCTCTTCATTGGTTAGATTCATGACAAAAAATTATGTTAATGCATACATATTAATGACCTACTTTGGGAAATATCTAATGTTTAATTGATGGATTATAACTTCCCAACATTCAAATAATCATTATCATGGAATGATTTATGATATATTTCATCAGATCTACTTGAGACACGGACTATATCTCATGATGCTATAGACAATGAATCAAGTTCTGCACTAAAAAAAGAACGATGAAGCTCTTCTCAATAGTGGAGTATATGGTATCTATATTGATGACCATGTGAATAAGATAATATAATATGTTTTCACTCCCCTCATTGTTTTTCAAGGCTAAGAGGGAATGAAGTGATTGTTCTGGTGTTTTAACATATAAGACCAATGCTTTCCAAAAAATGGGTGGCATCAAAACCAGAGGTTATAGAAGAGAGAGCTTAATGTCCTCAAATTTTACCCATTACCCTACATCCCACTGGTAAATGGTTTCATTCTATATGATCCTTGATAAGGGATTACACTTTCCATCCAGATTTGTGATAAATCGGTGTATATATTCAAAGTTTCCTTGGAGTCCCTGCAACTCCCATAGATGTATTGCGGGGGGGAATTTGAATGATGTTCTTGATATTATATAGTTAAATCTTGATGCATATATATCTTAAAATTATGTTGAGTAATTTCCCATAGGTAACCCTAAATTCTCACATCTAGGGGTTCTTCAGAAATTAGAAGTATACGAAGCCTAACACTTTCTTGTGGTCATTGAGATAGTCCTGACGCTAGAGGGATTTTCCCTCCAATTAATCCACATATAATTCAAAAAACCTTTCAAGATTTTTTTAAAAAATATGGTGTATAAATTTTTAGTAAGTAGATATTACATTATCTAATCCAAAGGGAATCATCTAATAGCATAATGTCCCTTGTATCACCCTAAAGGAGGTGGAATCCTCAACCTCAGGGGCCATCGAGATCTGATAATACCCATAATAACCATCCATGAAGGATATGACTTGGAATCATGTAATATTTTGAATCAATAGATATGTCACTAGAAGTGGAAAATCATTATTTTAACAATGATGGTTGAGTTCCTGGAAGTCAATATATACTCTTATATGCATGTTATTTTTCCTAACTTGTCAAATGTTTTCTATCCATCTGGGGTTCAGGACAACCCTAATAAAGTTTTATTTGATAACTTGTAAACATTAACCTCAAACATAACCCCTTTATAGGGGTGAATCTTTTTTGGCTGGTTGGTTGCACACACTATGACCCGCTGGGAAGCCAAGGCAGTGAATTTCAACATTGGGGTCTAGTCTTGGAATCTCTTCATATCTCGAGGAAAATATTTCATGGGGTAATTTAAAGAGGGTGGGATACTATTAAAACTCCTTTAGATAGATGGATTAAATAATCATTTTCATCCATGGATCCTCCAAAGTACCATGTTTCACCCAAGTTAACTCATCAATAATGGTGTAGAAACCCTCTTCAAATGTAGGAGGGGAATCCTTGAAATCATCTTGTTCACCACATATACAAGAACCAGAGGGAGGAAACAGCTCTTCTGGGACAATCGGTCTAGGGGAAGAACTAGAATCCACTCTAGTTGATATTGAATCCATAATAAGGGGTTTTTGTTTTATTTAAACTGTGGAAATAGAATCTATCAAGCCAATTTTATCTGTCCTATGACCGTGTTGTCTATTAATGATGTCAAAGTAATAGTTGTGAGTCTATATCCATCGATTCATCCCTTATTTGTGGAAGATGATGGAATTTCATGGATCGGTTTCCATAGTGTGAATTTATTGGTATATCATAGGTGTAGGGTACTTTGGAATCATCTGGACCTATCCAGTGTAGGAGTATGAGGTAATTTGTGGGAATTCATTTTTCTTATTGAAATAAAAACCATTTTACTTAGAGATAATAAAACAACCCCTAGGTTGGGTGTTGTAAAATCTAACTGAAAATTTGGAGAATGAATATGGAATTTTGGCATGCCCATGGATTGACTGTGGTGGTAGTAACATCATTTGGAGCATTGATAACCGCAAACCCATCAATTTGGACCATATTTACTTCACTTTTGTAAATGTCAGCATCCAGATAGTGGAACTCACAAGGGTAAAAGGGGGATTAATTCCTTTGGATACCCCTACTAAACCATTGAGGGAGTATAGAAGGCATTGATGATATGAAGTGGGGACTTATCCATGAAATTCAAGCTATTTTATTCTCTCCAGTTCATTTTAGGTGGTGTCTGGTGAGACTACCGTGAATTTGGTGCTGGGTATCAATCCCCCATACTAGGTCCTAATATGTACCTTTCCACATAGTTTTTTATATCTATTATCAAATGTCTACATTATTCGGTTGGAGGGAGATAGATCTACTTTGGCCAGTCCCAATATATAGAGCATCCTGGTTGGGATGAGGTTGATCTTGAAACCAGAATCCACTAGGCAGTGACAGATCTCCATGTTATTTAATCATCCTGTAATGTACTATATGAGTATGTCCCCCTAAAATAAATCACCCTTTCCTTACCAAGAAAATATGATGATTTCTCAAAATACTATTTATCGGCCTCTACTTTATAGTAGTCCTCAGTGGAAGATACATCAACATTGAACTGGAGGGAGATCTTATAACATTCCACATGATCCCATTGCATTTTCCAGGAAAAGAGGTGGTCCCCAAGGATTAAAATCCTAGAGGGTATACTAGGGTGGTGCTTCAAGACATCTTATTTCTATCCTAGGGGATTGTTTTTTCCATGGAGTGTATCTATTTGTAAGAGTTTTTAGAGGATTCGGCTAGCTAAACCTTTGGGGTTTGGATAGTGCTGGAAATAATTTGATGTTGACTAGGTAACCCACTCTGAAAAACATTTGGCTGACTATCAGTCAGATGAGGTCGATACCTGACTATACTTAGTTTATCATTTCATGTTTATGAATATACTTTTTTATCAAATAACACAGTCAACATCATAGGTGTACCGGGTGGACAAAATTGTGAAGACCGTTCTGGTTGAGCTTTTCACGAAACATACTGCCTGGTCTCAATAGCATGAACAACCTAGTTTGATGCACTGGAATATAAATTTTGATAACTTATATGCTTTCTATATCTTCTTTAATTATTTTGGTCTCAATAAAATGGTAGTATTCATGTAATTCTTCAATATATGGGGCTATGAAGAGGTCCACCGACAAAATAGTGTTCATAGAGGCATACTCCTTCTCATCATCAATGGGATAGTCCATGGTTGGGTAGAAGTTGGTTTCATATCCTAAATAAAGTGGAATGATGTCTCTAATACTAGGATAGGGATTTTTCACCACTGGGGGAATCTAATTTCACTTTCTCCATCAATTCCTGTTCTTTTGAGCCATGGAAAGAGGTGACTCGTATGTAAGCTTTGTGGTCGGAGGAGTCACAAAAACCAAGAGTGGTTATATCTTCCTCAAAAGGGTATAGATGATACCATGAGAATAATAAGCTACCTTATGTTCCAACTAGTAATCATATTTATATTTCTCACAGAAAGGAGCCTAACTCATTTCACCGGATCCTTCATTATCACTATTAGGGATAGAAGAGACATGTTTCACCTATACCAAGACATCACAAAACTTGTCTAAGAAACTACCCACTTGTTCTTGGTGCCATTCATTTATTATAAATCATTCCTTTTTTATAGTGACATTATTATTTTCTTACCCAGTTATTACATCCTTTTAAATACAAGAAATATTATTATAGAACCCAGATCCAAAGATTTAATGTCCTGAGGAAATTTAGGACCAATAATAACTTGTACATAAAAATCATAATAATTTATTTAAAAAAATATTCTTTATCTTTATAAATATAAAATTATCCTTAGTGCATGTATTCACCTAAGAATATACACTAAAAAATAGGTAATCTAAAACCCTGGTTATAGGACGAATAAGGAACATGAATCAATATAACATGGGTGGACATAATTGTTGTCATTATAACATAAGAATATGATCACAATTCTAATAATTATAGGAATCATTATATAAAGGCTATAAAAGTGGTAATACATAAAAATAAAACATCATGTATTAGTGTTCAAATACAACACATGTAACACCCCGACCTCAGAAGCCCAGAGTCGGTGCATTATTACGTATCATTCGCATGATCACAAAATATCAAGTCTCAAAAGACTGATTAGTTTAGTAGCCTTGGAAGTACCAGATACATTCATAAGGTTTACATTACATCATAAAATGGAAAACTACAACAACATTGTTTCCATAGAAAATACTGAGATCCCATAGACTATCCCTATAGGTTAGTCATAATATAATTCTTCGCATCCTGGGAAAGATAAAACATAGAATGGGCTGAGCTCAGATGCTCAGTAAGGATAAAAATATAGGGGAAACTTTCATAAATAAGCATAAACATTTAAGGAAATGTATATGACTAAAACAAAAGCCTTTTAAACTTGAACTTCAGTATAATATGGAAAAGATAAAAATCAAATAATGTCATTTACTTATTCACATGTATACTCTACTAGTCGAATAATAACATGCAGTATCAATAGCCACTTTCATAATGATGGAATTCATAATGCCAGACTTTCATAACCACATTGTCAAGGCCTTGTGCCAAGACTACAGATAAGATTTTGTCAAGGCCTTGTTCCAAAAAACTAGTTTGTCTCATGAGACCTACCGATGCATCGAGGAGCTATAGCATCCTCCACCCGTCACTTATTAAGTCCAATTCATTCCTCAAACGAAAAGGTTTTACACATAACCTAAACATTCGTATTAAAACTAGCATACAAAATGTCAATACATTATCCATAAACCATGAATGGTATAAAAATAACACATCCATAGTCAAACATATCACAAAACCTTCAATACAATATGGAAGTTTTGTATCATAATAAATCAACTTCAAATAAGGTTGAAATCCATCAAAGGATGATGACATAGATAAAATCAAAACCATTTTTTAGAGAAATATCTCTTTCTATTTTGAAATCATTTAAGAGTCACATAATTTATAAAGAAAACATTTATTTTGAAAATATTCTTATAATCTTGTAAGAGGAGATTCAATGATGTTATAATGGCGGAAAATAGTCACACTTGCCGTATAAATTAAAAAAGACATTCTTACATTAATTTTGTCGAAAAGGATAAAAAGTACCTTGTTTGGAAAATGACGGAAAGATTTTTTTAAAACCATTTTATAAAAAGTCAAAAAAAGGGTATAAATGACTTTAACCCATATTCTAGTAAATATTAAAAAAAAATTGGAATACATTTTTAAGAAACATGGATGTGGATGATAAAGAGGTCCCAGTAGATAATTACGTATAAACAACCTCAGATAATAAAGAGATTGTATAATTAACCCTTAGCTTGTACTTTTACTTGTTCAGTGGTAGTTTAACCTCCTGTATAATAGTGAAATAATTGTTATTAAATTATACAAGAATCATATACATTAATATGGTATCATATATGATCTTTTAACATTGCTTTATTAATAATATCTTAGTATTATCATTGTTTCGGGAGTTAACGGATTTGTTTTCCTTTATATTATTTGTTATGTGATTCACATTTTTTATGTATGGGATGTATATTATTCATATCCAGAATGATATCAAGTATTTAAAAATTATTTTTAATCATCAAATGAAAATTAGTCTTGAATGGATACGATGGGGAATGAATCTCATCGTGTTCGTGGAGACAGTAATCTGTACGTACGCACGAGTGACAATATCATTATTTTAATATTATAATAATATATAATTGGATGGTATATCATATATATAGAATCATTATAATGTTATATTTATTATTTACATCAATTACACATCATTATTATACCCATCCAAATAATAATGTATTGAATAACAATTACACCACGACGTGGAGATGGTAAGTCGTACGTTTGCACGTATGGTGACATTTCATTAAAAGGATGGATATAATAATGAATTTTGTTGTACCATATTTATAATAACATCTTTTTATATAGAATATAGTGGAGTTATTATTTTATAATGGAAACAACAAAGAAAAAAGAAGTGGAAGAAGAAAGGAACTTGTAAGAGGTGATGAAATATTTACCTCTTCTTCGTGTTCTTCCTTTTGATTTGATCAAAAGGGATCCTTAGGTTGACTTTATGTCGAAATTAATGCCTCTAGGATGAAGAGAGGATAGTTGAGAGGTTATTTGGGTATATTTTGTCTGATCCAAATGGCTTTGAAGGTGTTAATTAGATAGAAGGGGGAGTTCCCTTTTATAAGAGGGGTGTGGGGCACCCAAGGAAAAGCTAGAAATATTATTTTATAATAAAATAATTTTATGTTTATAATGGCTCCAAAATGAATTATTTAAAGTATAAGGTGGGGATTGGTATAAAATAACTCAAAAATATGATTTATATAGGTTTCTGTCACTGTATTATCCTTATATTTTAGATTTAACTCTTAGTTAAATAGTTTGACATTTACCATGTCTCTTTGTATTTTTATATTATATGGTTTATAAACATACTATATAATTCCAAGAGAACCCCAAGTGGTTAATTAATGATAAAACTATCATTATATAAGTCTTTTTTCCAAACCTTAGATTTCTAAGAATAGAATATAAAATAATAATATAATATTTGTTTTAAAAACTCTTTTATGTAAATTTTGACACTATTTGGTATTTTGTTTTTCCAAATTTCATAACAGAATTATTACTTCAAAACAATTCCTCTAACCAACCCTAATATGTCATATTAAACTATATAATTAGTGTAATTCATAAAAATCCTCAAATTACAATAATTTAGATATTTATAGTATCAATTATTTTAATATATCATTAATTAGGTAATTACTGTATCATCATTGTGTCATAAATAAATTATATTATTTAATGTCTAAACAATATAAATAAAATACCATTATGTAGGAAATAATTTTATATTTATAATGAATATTTATAGTCAAATTTATCGTATGTATACCCTTATATTAAAAATGTTTTAGTTATTAAACATTGATTTTACCGCTTTTAACTCTTCTTTAAATAAAATAATAATATGTGTCCTAATCTCATCAAAGTGAACCAAAAAGGTTCATATTTTGTTAATAAGGTTGTTTTTGGTAGAATTTTAATTATCCAATAGAATTAGGACATGTGTTAGGGTAATAATAATTTCATTTTTACCCTTAATTACCCTATTTACTTTTAACCGTGGTAAATAAAACTAAAAAATTTATTATTCACCAAAAATTATTTTCTTCTTTTTAAACCAAATTTTACTTACTGATATCAACCATGTCTCTCATATTTTTAAAATTCAACTCATAGAAATGGTAAGATTAAGTTTTATGTAAATTTTCAAATGCTCCTAGGATGTGGTTAAAAGACGGTAAAAAGTTCAATAAAATTTTTATATTTCCAAAATTATTATAAAATAACTCCAATGAATTACATTGAACTTATATAGTTATTATGTATCTATTTTTATGTAAAATAAATTTAAATAAAATAAATAATTATTTAAATAAAAAGATGGTTTTAAACAATCACTCTGTGTTTTTCACTATTCATCAAAAATTGAAAGGTTTTAGAAAAATATCAAAAATTCACCCTAAGCTAATTTTGATATTCCAAATCCAAAAATGACGTCCATTTTGAAAGATAAAATTTATAAAATTTCAAAATGTGTTTATTACTATTAATAATGGCTAGTTTGATTGGTTGTGGTGTGTTAGAACTTGATGTTGTATACAACACACGCTACAGTATTATTCAAAGAGAAGTGTACCATGGAAGGTTGGGGTGTAACATTATCCCCTCTTTAAAATAATTTTGTCCTACAAATATCTGGAATATTACTACATAAAAAACTCGGGTGGTTCTTCATCCTAAGTTCCTCGGATTCCCAAATTTCCTCTTCCATCTTATGGTTTCTCCATAGAACTTTTACTAGACGAGTCGTTCGGTTTCTTAGCACTTGTACTCTTGTATCAAGAACCTTGACTGGCTCTTCGCAATAAGATAGATCGGGTTCCAGTTCTAATTCCTCATATGTGAGTACATGCGTTGGGTCAGACATGTATTTTCTCAATAGTGATACATGGAATACATTGTGAACTTTGAAGAGACATGGAGGTATTTCCAAACAGTAAGATACAGCCCCAATTCGTTCTAGAATTTAGAAAGGTCTGATGTACCTTGGACTTAATTTTCTATTCTTACTGAAGCGTGTAACACCCTTCCATGGAGATACCTTCATGAAAACATGATCTCCTACCTAAAATTCCAAATCCTTCCTTCGGTTATTAGCATAGCTCTTCTGCCTACTTTGAGCTGCTTTGATGTGGTTTTGGATTACCTTCACCTTTTCCATCATTTCCTCCACCAGTTCTCGGCCTATGAGTTTTCTCTCCCCAACATCATCCCAACAAGTTGGTGTGTGACATCTCTTTCTGTATAATACTTCATATGGTGCCATCTGAATACTTGAATGGAAGTTATTGTTATAGGAAAATTTTACCAAAGGTAAATTTTGATCCCACAAACCTTGAAATTCAAGTGAAGATAATCTCAACATGTCTTATAAGGGTTTAATAGTCTGTTATGATTTTCCATCAGTTTGGGGGTGGTTGGCAGTGCTCAAATGAAGCTCAGTATCTAGGGATTTCTGAAGACTTTTCTAGGATCTTGATTTAAAACGGGGATCACGATCAGAAATAATCGATAGTGGTACTCCATGAAGTCTTACAACTTCATTAATATATAGTCTTGATAATAGTTCAAGTGGTAAATATTCTCTTATAGTAAGAAAATGTGTTGACTTGGTAAGATAATCAACAATGACTCATATTGCATCGTTCCTTCTAGTATTCTTTGTTAGTCCCATGACAATTTCTATCATGATTTCATACCATTTCCACTCAGGTATGGGAAGAGGTTGCAAGACTCCTCCAAGATGTTGCCTTCCATCTTTCACTTATTGAAAAACCATACATCTAGACACAAAATCAGCAATCTCCCTCTTCATGTTGTCCTACCAAAAATGTACCTTCAAATCTCTATACATTTTGGTGATACCAGGGTGTATAGAGAAATTGGAACTATGAGAATCATCCAACAATTCCCTTTTTAGATTAGGTATATCTGGAACACAAATTCTCTTTCCAAATTTGACAATTACATCTTCATACACATAGTCACCCAATCTTCCATCATTCACAGCTTTAATCTTCTATTGAAACTCTTCATCATCATCTTGAGAACTTTTTGTCCTTTCTAATAAATATGGTTCGGTAACCATTTGAAAAAGTATTGATGATCCACCTTCCATGGTTATTCCCATATCAATCTTTACTTGATCCATGAAAATATGATCCCTTTCAACTCTCATCTTGTTCAAAACTCTAAGATATTTTCTGATCAAAGCATCTTCCACTTTATTTTCCTTCCCCGGGTGGTAGTGTATAGTGAAATCATAATCCTTGAGTAGTCCAATCCATCTCCTTTTCCTCATGTTGAGTTCTTTCTGTGAGAAATATACTTCAAACTCTTGTGATAAGTATAAATATCACATTTTTCACCATAGAGAAAGTGTCTCCAAATATTCAAAGAAAATATTATAGCTGGTAACTCAAGATCATGAGTAGGATAGTTTTGCTCATGAATTTTCAGTTGTCATGATGCATAGGCAATAACTCTATCATTCTGCATAAGGACACAACCAGGTCCTTTCTTCGATGCATCACTATAAATGACAAATCCATCATTCCTCGATAGTAGAGTCAATATAAGAGAAATGACTAATCTTCTCTTCAGTTAATCAAAAAATTCTTCACACTCATTTTTCTAAACAAATTTAACCCCTTTACAAGTGAGCTTGGTTAATGGGTTATCCAATCGGGAAAAATTCTGGACGAAACGTCGATAATAACCTACTAAACCAATAAAACTGTGTACCTAAATTATACTCGTCGGTGATGGTCATTCTTGGATTGACATGGCCTTCGAAGGATCAACAAAGATTACATCATTGGAGATAATATAGACAAGAAAATAAATCTCCTGAAGCCAGAATTCACACTTGCTAAACTTCCTATATAATTCATGTCTTCTAAGAGTATTCAGGATAATGCGCAAGTGATTTTCATTATCTTCGTAGATTTTGGATTATACCAGTATATCATCAATAAATACCACTACAAATTCATCAAGATATTCCTTGAAAACTCTGTTCATTAGATCTATGAAAACAGAGGGTGCATTAGTCAATCCAAAAGGCATTACTGTAAACTCATAATTCTCGTACCTGGTTTGAAATGCTGTTTTCGGAATGTCTTCCTTCTTCACATAAAACTGATGATATCCAGATTGAAGGTCAATCTTTGAAAATTATTGAGCTCCATGCAATTGGACAAATAAATCATCAATGAGAGGTAGGGGATGCTTGTTCATTATTGTTATAGCATTTATCTCTCTGTAGTCAATGCACACCCTCATATATCCATATTTCTTCTTAACAAAAAGGATAGGGGATCCCCATGGAGAAACACTAGGGCGAATAAATTACTTATTACTCAATTCCTATAGTTTTTTCTTTAGTTCCACTAATTCCACAGTGGCCATTCTATAAGGGGTCTTTGATATGGTCCTTGATCCTGGAATTAAATCAATAGAAAACTCAATTTATCATTCTGGAAGATGTCCTAGTAAATCCTCTAGAAATACATCAACATACTATTGCACAATAGGTACATCCTCTATTTGAACATTCTTTTACTCACCCACAGTTGTTTCATTCTCTTCCTCCCCAATAATTAAATTTAGTTGAGCTACTGGGGGTGGATCTAGATAAGAATCAGGTGGTGAAGATTATTCTCTGAAGATAAGGTGTTCTTTATCATTATCATAAAAAATTGAAACCTCCTTCTTCTTACAATAAATCTTCGCATCATGGTTTGAAAGACAATACATACCGAGGATTATATCAAATTCAATCATGGGTATGACGATGATATCAGCAGATAAAGAACATTTATATACCCTAATGGGAATTGATTCACAAAACGTTTTTGCGATGATACTTCCCTTAGGAGTTTTGACTGACAACTCCCTTGTTAAATAAAATTGGAAATATCTAATTTTATTACCAAACTGGGTAGATGTGAAACAATGTGATGATCCATAATCAAATAAAGCATAGGCTGATTTTGAGGAAATTATTAAATTACCTTCCACTACGTCTTTTAGAGCTTCAACCTCAGTAGTAGTGATAGCATAAGCTTGTCCTTGATCCCTTGGCCTTTTTTGAGTTAAGTTCCCCTGATGCATAGGACATTCATTTACATAATTCCCCATTTCTCTACAATTGTAGCATTCAACATCGACAGCCTCTTTCTTCCCATTGAAATCACGAGCTTGGTGGCCTTTTTCACCACACTTGTAATAGACTCTCATTCCCTTCAGGTAAGTACCAAGGTGTTTCTTCCGACATTTACTGCAGGATATATATTCAACTTTTCCTTTCTTCCCCTTATTTTCCTTTCCAAAGTGTTGAGAATATCTCTTCTTCTCTTACTTTGATTTAAAGTCATAAGACATAGAGAATTATTTTTATGTCTTAATAGCACATGAGACATATCTTCGTACAACAAGAAGTATTGTGAGAATAATGCTCGATGGAGAAATGGTTTTAACCCATAAAAGAAACAACCAATCTTACTTATTGGGTTATGTATATAATATTCTACATGCCTCGCAAACTTTGTAAAGTTAGCTTTATAATTTGTGACATTTTCATCCTCCTTTTTCTTCAGACTCAAAAATTTCCTTTCCATATCTTCTCGATGGTCAAGAGGAAAGTATTTTTCTAAGAAAATATCTTTAAACTCCCTCTATTACATATTTGATACTTTTTCATCTTCCTTTGTGTTTTGAATCAATGACCACCATTGATCAGCATCTCCAGTGAGGCGGTAAACTGCCATGACAACTTTTTCCCTTTCACTACTCCCCAAGGCACGGAATATTTTCTCTAAGTAATTTATCCATTTCTCAGATACTAATGGATTTTTTCACCCATTAAATGTTGGAGTTTTTTTCCTCATGAAGAGATCTAACATTGATCCTCCACATTGTGGATCAGGGTGCTCCATACGGGTAATGTTATTATTCATAACCTGAGTGAGTTGTCCTAGTATAGTGATATGCTGGTCAGTACCAGTTGTATCACCAGATCCACTATAATTATCTTGATTAGGATGGAAATCCCTACATAGAGTGCGTGTATTGATATGTTTTCCATTCCTTCTAGTAGGTTCCATTTCTAAACAATGGCATAAAATAGATTAGTTTATGATTTGAAAAAAATAATTCCAAACTTGTAAAACCCTTAACATAAAATGAACAATTTATAGATATAATCCATAATCATAAAAAATGTTTTCTTTGGGGAAGTATATACTCATAAAGCCTTCGTAATGGTTTGTAATGAAAATGAGAATTGTCCTAATCATATCCCCCAGGAGTTTCGTAACCAAGAGTGCAGCAAGGCCTATTATCGTGCACCATTTCCCGTTCGAGTCTAGCTCAAAGTGGTGTTTTCGGTTTTTACACCTAAGTACATCTGTGCCAGTGCTGCCTCTACCTGCTCGTATCTAGACAAGAATTTATTTCTTTGAAAATTCACAAAGTCTATACAATAGAAAAATTCTAGGAATTTATTCTATACTAATCCTCAAAGTCTATCTTAGGGTAATGTGCTCTAATCAGAGTTTATATAAATCTAGATTCCAAGGTTTGTACTAAACTTCTTCTGATACCAACTATAACACCCTGACCCTAGAATCCCAGAGGCAGTGCATTATTAACTATAATTTGTATGATCACAAAAGATCAAGTCTCGAAAGACCGATTAGTTTAGTATCCTTGGAAGTACTAGATACATTCATAAGGATTACATTAAATCATAAAATGGAAAACTACAACAACATTGTTTCCATAGACAACATTGAGATCCCATAGACTATCCCTGCAGGTAATTCATAATATAATTTTTCGAATCCTGGGAAAAATAAAACATAGAAAGGGGTGAGATCAGATGCTCAGTAAGGATAAAAATATAGCGGAAACTTTCATAAATATGCGTAAACATTTAAGGAAGTGTATATGAATAAAACAATATCCCTTTAAACATGAACTTCAGCATAATATGGCAAAGATAAAAATAAAATAATTCCATTTAATTATTCACATGGATATTCTACTAGTCGAATAATCACATGCAATATCAATAACCAATTTCATAATGATGGAATGCATAATGCCACACTTTCATAACCAAATAGTCAAGGCCTAGTGCCAAGACTAAAAATAATATTTTTTCAAGGCCTTGTGCCAAGTCACTATTTTGTCTCATGAGACCTACTGATGCGTCGAGGAGCTATAGCGGGCTCCACCCGTCTCTTACTAATCCAATGCATTCCTCACACGAAAAGGTTTGAACATAACATAAGCATTCATATTAAAACTAGCATAAGAAATGTCAATACTTTATCCATAAACCATGAATGGTATAAAAATAACACATCCATAATCAAACATATCACAAAACCTTCAACACAATATGGATGTTTTGTATCATAATAAATCAACTTCAAATAAGCTTAAAATCCATCAAAGGATGTTGACATAGATGAAATCAAAACCTTTTTTTAGAGAAATATCTCTTTCTATTTTGAAATCATTTAAGAGTCACATAATTTATAAAGAAAAAATTTATTTTGAAAATATTATTATAATCTTGTAAGGGAATCTTCGATGATGTTATAACGGCATAAAATAGCCTCACCCGCCATATAAGTTAAAATATACATTCTTACCTTAATTTTGTCAAAAAGGTTAAAAAGTACCTTGTTTGGAAAACGATGGAAAGATTCCTTTCAAAACATTTTATAAAAATTCAAAAAAGGGTATAAATGAATTTAACCCATAGTCTAGTAAATAGTAAAAAAAATTTGAATACATTTTTATGAAACATGGATGTGGATGATAAACAGGTCCCAGTAGATAATTACGTATAAACAACCTCGGATAATGAATAGATTTTAGAATTAACCCTTACCTTGTACTTTTCCTTGGTTGATGGTAGGTTAACCTCTGGTATAATGGTGAAGTAATTGTTATTAAACTATAAAATAATAATATACATTAATATGATATCATATATTATCTTTTAAAATTGCTTTGTTAATAATATCTTAGTATTATCGTCGTTTTGGGTGTTAAGGGATTCATTTTCCTTTATATTATTTGTTATGTGAGTAATATTTATTATGGATGGGATGTATATTATTCATATCCAGAATTATATCAATTCTTTAAACATTATTTTTAATCATCAAATGAAAATTATTCTTGAACGGATACAATGGGGAATTAATCTCATCGTGTTTGGGGAGACGGTAATCCGTACGTACGCATGAGCGATAATATCATTCTTTTGATATTAAAAAAATATATAATTTGATGGTATATCATATATAAAGAATCATTATCATGTTATATTTCTTATTTACATCAATTACACATCATTAGTATACCCATCCAGATAATAATGTATTGAATAACAATTACACCACGACCTGGAGACGGTAAGTCGTACGTACGCACGTATGGTGACATGTCATTCAAAGGATGGATAGAATAAAGAATTTGGTTGTACCATATTTATGATAACATCATAGTATATAGAATATACTTGATTTATTATTTTATAATGGAAACAACAAAGAAAAATGAAATGGAAGAAGAAAGGAACTTGAAAGTGGTGATGAAATATTTACCTCTTCTTCGGGTTATTCCTTTTTATTTGATCAAAAGGGCTCCATAAGTTGGCTTTATAACTAAAGTAAGGCCTCTAAGATGAATGGAGGACAGTTTATAGGGTATTTGTGTAGATTGTGGCTGAACTAAATGTCTTTTAAGGTGTGAATTAGAGATAAGGGGGAGTGCCCTTTTATAAGAGGGGTGTGGGGCACCCTAGGGAAAACTAGAAATATTATATTATAATAAAATCATTTTCGGTTTCTAAAGACTCAAAAATTAATTATTTAACGTATAAGGAGGGTATGGGTCAAAAAAACTCAACCAATAGGTTTTATATAGGTTTGGGTTACTATATTAACCTTATCTTTTAGATTTAACTCTTAGTTTAATAGTTTGACATTTACCATGTCTCTTTGTATTTTTATATTATATTGTTAATAAACATACTATATAATTCCAAGATAACCCCAAGTGGTTAATTAATGATACACATATCATTATATAAGTCTTTTGGCCAAAAATTAGATTTTTAGGAATACAATATCAATTAATAATATAATATTTGTTTTAAAAACTCTTTTATGTCAATTTTGACATTATTTGGTATTTTGTTTTTACTAAATTCATAACATCATTATCACTTCAAAAATATTTAATATAACCAACCCTAATATGTCATATAAACCTATAAAATTAGTGGAATTCATATAATGTCTCAAATTACAAAAAAAATTATATTTATAGTATCAATTATTTTAATATTTCATTAATTAGGTAATTACTGCATCATCATTGTGTCATAAATAAATTAAATTATTCAATCTCTAAAAAATATAAATAAAATTCCATTATGTATGAAATATTTTTATCTTTCTAATTAATATTTATAGTTGAATTTATCTTACACAATACCCTATATTAAAAAACATTAGTTATTAAACTTTGATTTTAACTCTTTTAACTCTTCTTTTACTAAAATAATAATAAGTGTCCTAATCTAATCCAAGTGGACCAAAGAGGTTCATATTTTATTCCTAACGTTGTTTTTGGTTGAATTATACTTATCCAATAGAATTAGTACATGTGTTAGGGTAATAATAATATCATTTTTACCCTTAATTACCCTATTTACTTTTAATCGTGGTAAATAAAAGTAAACATTTACTATTCACCAAAAATTATTTTCATCTTGTTGAACCACATTTCACTTACTGATATCAACTGTATCTCTCATTTTTTTGAAATTCAACTCACAGAAGTGGTAAGATTAAGTTTTATGTAAATTTGAAAATGCTCCTAAGAGGTGGGTAAAAGACGGTAAAAAGTTCAATAAAATTTATATATATATATAATCATTATAAACTGACTCCAATAAATTACAATGAACTTATATAGGTATTATGTATCTATTTTGACATAAAATAAATTTAAATAAAATAAATAATTATTTAAATAAAAAGTCAGTTTTAAATAATAACTTAGGGTTTTTCACTATTCATCAAAAATTTAAAGTTTTCATAAAAATATCAAAAATTCACCCTAAGATAATTTTTATATTATTAATCCAAAAATGAAGTCCATTTTTAATGATAAAATTTATAAAATTTCAAAAAGAGGGTATTATTATTCATAATGGCTAGTTTGATTGGTTGTGGTGTGTTAGAACTCGAAGTTGCGTACAACACACACTATTGTATTATTCCAAGAGAATCATATTGTGGAAGCTTGGGGAGTTACAACACATAGTTGTGAACAAATATTGATTAATGTTCAAGCATAAAATATGTACATAATCATAAAATAATCACATTGAACAAATCTTAAATTATTTTCATGCATATTTTACATTTTCTAATGATACACATCACATTACCCAATGCATTGGAGGGATATATAATTATGATCCCACCCATCACATCATAAGTATTACATAATCATGAATTCCATGAATAACTTATAACAATCGTAGTAATAAAATTACCCAAATAAAGGAATGGGTTTCATAATAATTTCATAAAGAACATATTTATGAATAAACTTTGGGGTTCCCAAATTAAAATGGAAAACACATAATTGGTATATGATTAATCAACCTTGAGAGAAGAAGAAACCATCTCAATATGAGTTAAGAAGTGTTTTGGAAAGAAGTGTACTATTTGAAAATATATATATTTTTCATAAAAATAAGTTGTAAACATTTATGTCCTCAAAAAAGGGGGAATAACAATGATGTTATATTTATGTAATATTAATGTAATATCCATAAAAAAAATATGGAATTAAATAAACATAACGCATATAATGGGATTTGGGTTTGAGAATGCCCTTATCATGGGTCTAATGGATTTATTCACTTGCACATAAAGTCCTAGATAATAAAATTAGATTCATTAATTACTAAATTTGTATCCTATTATAAATTTATTTGATTTATTATAATTTTATTAAGTTAATTTATAGACATTTGGATGAGTTATAGTGTCCAATTTCATCGTTCTTGGAGTGTTCATTTTTTTAGTTCTCATGATTGGTTCACCTGCATACAAGTGTAGAAGTTCATCTAAAATGATAATAATTCTCCATAATTGAAATTATTTGTTTTTAATTAAAATTAATCATTTTAAATGGACTTATAAAAAAATTTATATGAGGATGATTTATTAGATAACACGTTAATGATAAATTTTTAGTTTATTTTGGCAGATTTCCATCCATCACAAAATAATTTTGTTTTATTAAATATTATTTTTATAAATTAGTTTAAAGACATTAAAAATGTTATAATATTAATATTACTATTTGGTTTAAACATAATAATATTTTTATTTCCTTCCTTTAAGTCATTAATGGAAAATGAAAACTTATCAACCATGAATGCGGTGAATCAACACATCGCAGATGATGTTTTCATTTTTAGAGTAAAAGGAGACTAGAAGGGGTTTTATGATAGATATTCCATTAAAAGAATAAAATTCTATTATATATGTGATAATGGATTTATCCTTCCTTTTTGGATAGGGTAGGTGAGGATAGAATAATAAAATAAAAAAATAATAGAGAACGAAGGATGATTTTACCTCTTGAATATATTATCCTAGAGAACCTCCTTCAGGCACTTCGGTTTAGTATTTTGTTAATACCACTAGATCATTGATGTGGGGAGGAGTATTTTGAAGGTAATTTGGAATAATTTCAATAAGATGAAAGGAATGGAAGGTGTGAGAAGAATAGTTTGAGATTAGTTGTATTTATAGGGGGAGATGGGTATTATTTATTATTATATTCATTACTTATTTTAGATCATTACTATAAATAATATCAACACTTATCAATAAATCCAATAAATAATTAAGTATAATTTTATATTAATGTTATTAAATCATTCATGCATCAACCACGAATCAAAAAAATTTCTATTTACCATATACCATAAATTAACATATTTCACTATTCTAATAAAATCCAACAATTTTAGAAAATACAAATAATTCGGCCTAACCATTTTTCAATGTGTATATTTCAAAAATGGACACAATTTTATAAAAAAAAGATTCTAAATATGATAAATTTAATTGTTATAGAAAATTATTTTTTATTCGAACAATACTGATTTTAATATTATAATCGATTTTGTTGAGCTTATGAAAAATTAATTAATATATCATAAATTTATCTTATAATTATAATACAAAAAAAAATTAATTTTTTAATCTTCTTTTAAAAATAAATTTTCTTTTAAATAATTATATTAATTATAAAAGTGTAAATAAAAAATTATGTTTTAAAAAAATTCCAACAGTTAATTTATCATTTTTAAAACTTTAATTTACTTATACCATGATATAATTATATCATATTTTCATTTATAAGTTTACTGAATTTTATTTAGACTTTAATAGGTGTGGTTACTATTTTATTAGCTAGGTTACTATTTATAAAGGTAATATTACTTTTCCAACGGTAAGGTTATTATTCCATCGGTATAGGTTCCTTAATATATATAAATATCACGTATTTTATTCTTAACTTATGAGAGTAGTGTTTATTGGGTTCTCTATGATATGTATTTGTTTATACCATATAACATAATTAGAAGAAGGAAAATTTCATTGATAAAATTCTTGGTCTTTACATAGTTCCCCCCTTTTGAAATCTCACTCTAGAAATTTCATTCTACATACTATGGTCAAAAAAATGTAAGAATATTTATCCTTTATTTCTTCTTATAGTTCCCATGTCACATCTCCATACTTTTAGTTATCCCATAACACTTTGTCTAGGTCATTTGTATTGTTGCATAAGAATTTTTCTATTCAATCCAAGATCTTCCCTCAATTCTCTTCATACAAGATTTCTTTCTCCAATTGTACCACATTTAGATTCAGTACATGTGAGTGGTTAGGAACGTACTTCTTTATGAGAGATACAAGGAACACACCATGAACTTTATCCATATTATTTTATGTTCAAGCTGATAGGTCATTACTCATATGCGGTTAAGGATCTCAAAGGTGACAATGTACCTTGGATAAGGTTCCCTTTCTTTCCAAACTACATGACTCTATTCCATGGTGATATTAAAAGGAATACCTTGTCTCCATCATTCAACTCCATGTCCCTTATCAATTTTTCATTATAGATATTTTTAAAGAACTGAACACCTTTTATATATTTCATGATGGCTTGAACCTTATCTATCATCTCTTTCACTTGATTTATTCTTTGAAGATTTCACTTCCCAACTTCATCCCAAAACATTTGAGTTCTAGATCATATAACATATGGATATTCACATGGATCCATTTTAATACTTTAGTGGAAGGTATTATTATATTATAATTCAACTAATGGAATATGGTGATCTCATATTCATTTCAATTCTACTGAGTAAGCTATCAATATGTCCTTGAGCGTTTGAATTGTCCATTTAGATTGGGCATATTTTTGGGGATGGAATGTCATTCTAAAAATCAATTCATTACTCAAATCATGTTGAAGTATTATCTTGAATTTATATGTGAACCTTTGATCATGATCAGATATTATTGAAGGTGGAACCCCTAGAAACTATACCACTTCCTTCACATATATCATGTACTATTTTTCAATTGATAAATTTTCTCGACTAACAATGAAGTGAGAATTCATGGTGATTCAATCCCCCCACAACCCATATTTCATTATTTCCTTTGGATTTTTTCAGGAGACCGATGAAAAATTCCACAATGATATTATTTCATTTCAATGTGGGTATAGGCAATGGTTTAATAATTCTTTGGGACTACTACTGCTCTGCCTTAACTTTCTAACATACCAAACTCCTTCAGATATACTACATAATATCCTTATTTATGTTGTCCCACAAGAAGTATTCTAGAATATCACGGTACATCTTGGTACATCCAAGATATATAGAGAAAGATGATCAATGTTCATTATCTAATATATCATTATTTATCTTGGGTGATGAATTCTCACAAAACTTTATTCAAAATCTAATCACAACATCATCATCGATCTGGGTCTCTTGTAGCTTCCCTTCTATTACCTCTTTCAACTTATTTTTAGATCTACATCTCCCCTTTATGCCTCCTTGATCATATCTTATTTATAAGGTTGGGAAATCATTTGGGAAAGGTAGTATGTATTCCTTTCCATTGTAATTTTACATCAATCCATTTCATATCCATGAAGATGGGGTCTTTCTCAATCTATGTCCCGGATAGAGTATTAGGTTTATACTAAGATCATCATCTACCTTTTTCATTGTTCCCAGATGGTAATGAATAAGGATATCATAGTCCTTTATTAGATCCAACCATCTCTTTTGATGAATGTTGAGATCCTTCTATGTGAATTCAAAATTTAGACTCTTGTTATTTTTGCATGTGTCACACTTCTCATAATAGAAGTAGTACCCCAACATTTCAAGGAAAATATCACAAATTCTAGCTCCATATTTTGCATTGGATAGTTTTTCTCACGGATCTTCAACTATGAGGCTTAGTCTGTTGGATTATCATTTTACATGATTACACAAACCAAGCCTTTATTTGATTCATCCATATATATCACAAAAACTTCTCCAATTTTCGGTTGTGTGAGTAAAGGTGAATTGATTATAATCTTCTTGTGTTCATTAAATATTTCCTCAAATTCCTTTGTCCAAACATTATTTACCTTTTTACATGTTGACTTAGATAGTAGGCTAGAAAATATTTAGGTATTCATCAAAAACCATCTGTATTACACAACTAATCCTAGAAAAATACATATTTTTGTTACACTTGTGGGTCTTGGACATTTCTAAATTACCTTTGATTTTTAAGGGTCCATATAAATTCCCCAACTTGTGATCATGTGGCCCTTAGAATGTGACTTGTATCATCCTATAGTCACACTTTCTGAACATGTAATATAATTTTTCATTGTTGGCACTCTGTTTGTTTAAAGAGTCTAAAAAATGATAATGGTATATACCACAGAAAGAAAATGGGAAAATATATGAATAAAATCAATATTTTTAAAGGCATGAGTTTTGGGACACCTTAGTCAGACCAAAAAGGCGTCGGTGCATAGCCTACTTGCGTGCCCCAAAATTTCGCACATCCTACTTGCGCGCCAAAACTCTCTTTCTCCTAGGGTACTATATTTGCCTATAAATAGAACCTTGGGGCCTTCATTTGGATAGATAAACTTCCCTAAAGCCCTATTGCTGCTCTGGTCGCCCTAGTACTTTGTCCCAATCTTCTTAAATTGTCAAGTTAGTTCATCAACACCTTGAGTGGAGGATTTAAAGGAGGATCATTGGACTTAATTCCTTTTAGTATTTGAAACCCACAACACTCGTTCACCTAAAGCGCCCAACCTCCCTAAATCATAAATACTTGCTCGCCACTAATTCCGTTTATAAGAACTTTAGCACCCAACTTCTAGGATCACCTGGGAATACTCTTGAAGGGTTGATCCAGGTCTCACCCAAGTATTACCATATAGGTTGTTTGTCACTTAATTTAACATCAGGTCTCCCAAGCATACTTGTGTGACCATACTTATGTTCCCTTCTCGGGTTGGGCTCCTCACTATGATTCACTTACTCTCTTCAGTCAAAAATCCATCAAGCCTTCCTCAAATACATTAATGGCAAGGATTCTTCTTATTTGGATCCCTTGTCTAAAATGGATTCTATTGAGACCTCCCTAAAAACCTCCTGACTTGTAAAACCTTTGGGAAAGGCACATTATCATGTCTCTTATTTGTGTTCATATATCCACAGTCATAGGTTTCCCACATTTTTTTTACAATGGGGTTAGGTTTCAAGGAGTGTATGTGGGTTTGTGTATCCACTGTCACATGGACCTTTCTCCCAGGATCAGTGTTGGGAAGTTTCTAGTTTGGAGGAGGGTTCGGCTCCAGACCTCTCCCTTATAAAAGAGATGACCCAAAACCTCAAGTCATTTGGTAGGGAAGGTATGGTTCACACCTACTTTTCCTTTACAACAAAGGAGAAGTCTCCCTCCCCTACAAGGAACAATTTTAGGGAAACCATCCTGGAATAATACCCTATATTTTTTTGTAGGAGGTATCATCATTGATCCTCCTCTCTTCTTTGGTGCCAAAGGCCAGACGGGAGATGATCACAAGGACTTTCTTTACCATTTCCCTCTCCCATTGAGCGTTGGCACCATGGGAATCTATCTTGGTGTAAGCCCCTAACCATAATCCATTATTCCTTTATGTGTACCCTTGTCCAACGTAAATAGAACGGAGTTAGGGATCATTGTATCACCCTCTTCCTAGGTCGCATTGTCCTCATCCACCGTTTCCACCACAGGCTCTCCCTCCTCCACCAGCGGAGGAAGAGAAGTGTGAATTTCATTGTTGAATCTTTCACATTCTCTTGTTTCTCACACCTAGCATGACTCACATGGGATTATATATTCTTTATGATTAGAAAATTTTCACAAACACCCAAAGTGAAAGAACTATGAGAATTGTGATTTCCACCATAATTGGGATACGTAGGAAGCCCTCTCAAGGCCCGAGCTAACTGGATATACTCTTTAGGAATCCAACCCTAATTCCCTTAATTCAGGCATCCTCATTAGGAATAAGCCCCAAATTAAAACCCCTAAATCATCATGGTATCCTTTTCAGGATTAAATCCCAAACTCATTTCTCTCAAAGGACTATACTCTCCTTTGAAATTTATTGAACTATGTGGGATCTGATTCCAATCCACATGGGATACATAGGAACCCTCCTTGAGGTTCAAACCCAACACTTCAAATCAACCATGTTCTCCATGGGCATATTCCTAATAGAATCTAATCTTACTTGGAAACCCATATCCTTCCCATGTTCCTTAGGCTGCCTTGGAATACTACCCACCCCAAAATTTGACTAAGAACCTTTTTCTTAGAGGTCTTTATCACATGGAGTTAAAAGGTATGACGTGTCCCATTATGTGGAACCGAACTACAAGGGTTATGATTCCTTTCAAAAGGATACATAGGTAACCCATTTCATGTGCACAATCCCAATATCAAAACAAGCCTTTGTCTCCCTGGATGACAATAAATTCCAATGTACCATGTTGAGTGCCTTCAAAACATGTATCATCATAATGATGATCCGAAGAATCTTGAAATAGTATATTAGAGAATATCATTAATGGAGAACCTCTAATAAATACGGATATCTCCAATAATGAAGAACCATGAATACATACTGATGATTCTAAATTTTACACATGTTAAAAT
This sequence comes from Viscum album, assembly GCA_963277665.1. Taxonomy (NCBI): domain Eukaryota; kingdom Viridiplantae; phylum Streptophyta; class Magnoliopsida; order Santalales; family Viscaceae; genus Viscum; species Viscum album. The sequence goes on from OY728129.1 coordinate 671,374,256, forward strand.
GTGATTGTAAATTCCAAGGGAAAATTATGTAATACTTGATGAATTAATAAGGATTTTTGAAAATATCTTAAATTTATAAATAGAGTCTTGTAGTAGAAAACAATCCCCCCCCCAAAGGTTGTGATGATTCCGATCTCCTATCCTCTTGACCAATGCACTTTCCTAAGTATTTTAATTTTAAAATTAATGGACTCTTTCCTTTTGAAATAAGGTCCCATATGGATAAATAACTGTTGGAAGTTTCTAGTTATATAAATAAATCCAATGGAAAGTTCCTAGAAGCAGTGATTCTTAAAACTAGAACACAAGTTTCAAGGAACTACAAAACAAAAATGGTGAACCCAATGTGAATCCTTAACCAAGTAAATAATGTTATCCACCTGTCAGGCCCCTATAAATTGATAAATGAAGTCCAGAAAAAGGAATCAATCATGCATGTATTCATCTAACATATGTTGATTTAATGGAGTTTATTGTTGTTTTACAAGTTTCTTCTCAGAACTCCCATCAGTCCAAAATTGATTTCTTCAAGATGGTATCTACAAACATCTCGACTGCTACTCAACTTTGATCTTCGTCCACGAGGAGGACATTATCACCCACACAACATCTTTAATACTGGGTCTCCAATGTGCTGATAAAGGATGGTTGTCAAAATAGTATAATTCCTACTTTGTAGGTTTTCCAACAAGACCTTTTGGTTAATAATAATCCTTGATCATCTGGTCAATGATGACCGATGATCAAGAAGCAGACAGTTCTAACCACCATCTTCAACCATTTCGGGTCCTTATCCCTGGAACACAAAAACCAGTCCCTTAAGGAATCAATTCAAGAATGCAGGAATCCTTCCTGAGGACTCCCACCAACAATCGTTGCCCACAGAATCACGCGGTAGTGAACACCCAAAATGATGGGGGTGTTTCCTCTAGATGTTCATCCAAGGACTCTTAGACATTGGAACCAAAGATGAACTATCAGGGACAACATCTAGTCAGCAGTGAGTAGGTTCTTTCATCTTCCCCCTCCAGAGACGTATATTAACCTTAGTTGATGGAAGACCACAAGAGGGAACATACACCCGTCCATCCTAATTTTGTTGTTCAGCAGAATAATCTAGAAGAAATCCACCAATCCCACCAAATAAACACTATGGAGTACTGTGAACTAGAAAATACACCTAATTACAAGTAATCATCTAGTCAGCAGGCTCGTCTAACTACATTTAAAGAAGACCTCCAATCTAATGGGGTGGAAACTGGTAAACAAGAATATACACCAGCTTACCATCACCAATTCAACCAGCAATCTCATCTTCCAGTATTGAAGGAAGTTCGTCAACTATACATGATAAGAAATAGCCAGTAGGTGCATACACCTGCCAGTGTTCATCAAGAATGTCAATAGTCTCATTTGGCAGCACCTGGTGAAGTTAGTCGGAAATCTCTGAGGACAAATCTGGGGCAGACCCAACTCTCTGCCCCCATACATGAGTACTATCGATACCCATTAACAGGGAAAGGAGGACATGAGAAGGAACAAACACCTACTCCAGATATGGAATGGACGTATTTTCCCATTCCAACCGCTGAAGTCACCAAACACATCTTTTCAATGGTGAAAGAGAAGACGCAGATCCCTGCCCATATTCTGGAATCATTCCAGGATATTATAACAACTACTTCAGCAGTACCAGGGGAACAAACACATAAATATGTCCCCACATATGGGTTGACACAAGTTCATTCCATTCCCAGATTAGATACACACCTCTATTTTTGTCTAGGAGTGTCATGGGACATACTCTCCCATATCATATGGACAACAAGATCAGGAACATACAACCTTTCCAATTGGTGGTAATGGGTCTGTTCAAATAACCAATCCAAGGCAGGCACATACACCTACCCTTGATAACTACATTACCCAGAAAGTGTCCCCATATAAGTATAAGAGAACATCCAATAAGAAGTCTCGACAAGTACTATTGTAAAATCAAGAGTCAAGATGCAATTTGGATCCTCTTAATGTTGGAGTTCTTGAATCCCTCAAACATTTATCTATTGAATCTCAAGATCCTATCCTATCATTAAAAAATTATGGGAGTGGTAGTAGTAATTCTGAATTTCCTCATTGGAAACATCATCATGAAGGCTTGATTTATGAAAATTTAGTCAATCCAGAGTGCCTATCTCTGGACGAGAGCCACGGAAACCATCTGTGTGGCCAGAAGACCAAGGAGAAGGAGGATTCATCCCTTACTGTAATCCACCGTGGTGATCCTCCCCATGATGGAATTAGTTGTGAAAGTCTTCTCTGTAGTAGTATTTCACATTGTCAGGATAATTCTATTATTGATACTATAGTGATGAGAAATCCCTCCTATCTCAAGGCACTTTGAAACACAAGGCCAATCATGTCTGATGCCTTGTCCTTGATGGATGAAACACTTACTCAACCAGAAGAAATCTTAAGGGAATGGTAATTCTCTAAACCTCCCTTGGGTCATTTTTCTTCTAATATAGAGCATCCACTTTGGTCAGACCATGTGTAGGAATCTCTAGTAAAATATGATGAAGATTTGTTAAACATGAGAAAACAATTGGCTAAAGGAGAAATATCAGTCATGTTCTGGCCTTTGGAAAATCCTGAGTATAACATTCCAGAATTCATGGTAAAAGATTTTATTCATGATATCTTCCACAACTTATATAAGACTCTTCATAATTTAAAATCCAAAATATTACCACATGATGAATATCAAAATCATGTAAAGGTAATATAAGGGTTTCAAAGCCAAATTGACTAGGCTTATCTCACAGTTTCCTGACATCCAAAGGTTGGAAAATAGAAAATATCCCTTCAGCGTGCATGCCTCAATGCTCTAAAGAGGCTACGGCAGTTAATTTATGACACCTCATCTAGTGTTCGTATCAGAGGATGGGGTGCACATAGAAAATTTCATTTCACTGCACTCCAAAATCAAAAAAGTCCTCCAAAAGTGGTCTTATTAAATTTTATTTCCCACATTCATCCACAATCAATAGATTTTTTATGTAATTAAATTTACACTCAATAACAGGCCTCAACTAGCTCTAATCAGAGTAAATTCCAAAGAAAAGATGTTGTTGAGTTAATTTTACATCAAGTATCTGAGAATATTGAGCAGGCATCCCGCTTAGAGGATGTCAGCCATCAGAGAATGAAAATGTCTGAAATAGCATAGCAATATTCTTAAACAGATGATTTGAGTGGTTGTCGAATAATGCACCCATCCAATGTATGAACCAAAATTCACAAAATTAGAAGAGCATTTTCATGAATTCCATCCATAGGCATTCTATAATTAACCCATATTGAAAGGCAAGGGGATCATTTAATTCAACTTTCAAATTCATCAAACAAAGTTCAATGGTTTTAAGAGGAAGATAAGTAATAACCCTAACCTGCAGGGCTGAGGGAATTTTTACATCTACAATCCTATCCTCAACAGAAGTCAGTTTTCTCCTGATTGGGAAAGAATCCATCAAAAAGCACACAACTGAACTATCTGAGGATTCCCTTCGAGTTATAGTTCGTCAAACAGCTCCTGAGAATCCATCATATATGAGAACAGAGTCTCATGGAAGATACAGTGGGAGACAATCTTACAAAGATACTGACAGAATGACATCAATGCATTATGCATCATTAAAGTTCATTAACACCATTAAAAAAGATCCTCTATAAAATGAATCTAGTTCAGGGGAATCAAAAGATGAAGTTCTTATCCATAATATGATACACACTAAGTCAAATGAAGAAGGTGTGCATACCCAAAATCAGAGGCTTATCCCGAATCTAGGTATGCCTTCAAATAACCAACCCCCGCCCCTCTGAAAGGCATCTAACAAGGGAAAAGGAAAAATTCATATTTTATCTCACGTTTCCACTGGAGGAGGACAATATTTTTTGCTCAAAGACAGATTTTCACAGAAAGAATAGGAAATGAAGGAGTTGAAAATACTCAATACAGAGTTACTTCAAAGTATCATTTCTACTAAACGTACTTCCTAGAAAGATCGTCAACTTGCACATCCTGTAGGAGCTCCTCCGCAAAGAGGATTTGTAGTAACTACATATATGGATAATGAGTTCCCTCTATTGGGTACACAACCAAGGCAGGATCAAACACATCCTGATAGGCCAATTCCCATGGGTTATCCAAGGCAAGTACCAGCACCACCACTAGTGGTTTTGTTGGTCATTGTACCATCTAAAGATCTAGTTGTTTTACCTACATAGGTTCCATCTCATACAGATATTCCCAAAATTCTTATGAACACAATTGAGATATTAACGAATTGATTGGAAGTTATGGAGGAACGACGTGCGCCAGTTCAGCTCAAAAAGAAATCTTACCTTGAATGGGTGGACCTGATTCCTCCCCAACCAAATTTTGTAAATACAACATTCTAATATTTAATGGTTTGGTATAATTGGAACTACACTTAACACATTTCTCTTCCTGTTTTCATCCCATGATGGAAACTCCTCAACAACAAGAATCAGTAAAACACAAGTGTTTTGTGTAGTCACTACAGGGACAAGATTTTGTATAGTATACAATTTTATAATCTTGATCAATTACTGGTTGGGAAGATCTCTGCTAGAAATTCCTTCTTCAATTTATCTCAACACTACCAAAGATGAAAGTTTTTTATCTTATAAATTGTAAACAAATGGATAATGAAAGAGTTTCATATTTCATTGCGTGATGGAATGTATTAACATATTCCTTAAGTCTGGAACTCCCTCAAGAAGAGTAGCTTCCAATTTGTGTGGAAAATATACGTGATGAGTTATGCACACCACTGATCCTTGTGAAGTACACCGGTGGTTTTCAAGACCTTTCTTCAATTTCTCATCAGATAGAATATTATATTATATAAAATAAGGCTAAAAATCATGTAATTCCATCAAATATAGGAAAAAGAACTGGGAAATCAGAGGCTCCTACCATTACACTCAGGCAACCACATATACCTACTTCCACTTCAAAACCTTCATCGTATCAAAGGGATCCAGATCTAGAGCATCAGTAGCAATGAATGCCTCGTCAAGATGATCAAAGAGATCAAAGGTAGAAACAGTTTGAGGAGTTAAAAATCAATGTTTATTCCTTTCAGAAAAAACAAGTTTTCGATTATTTCATCTCAACTTTGGAAAATAGTTTGGTTTAGTTTCCAAGACTGAAGAAACCCAAAAAATAAGGATATGAAGATATTCCTAATTATTTTCCCTTTCACCAGATGCTGGGGCATCCCATTCAAGAGTATTTTTTTTTCAAGGAACTCCTACAAAAAATGGTAGACACTAGACAAGAGAAACTAAAAAGTTCTTTAGCTCAAGTAGAATTTGTTACTGCTATTAATCCAAAGGAAGAAGGCAAATGGAAGGAAGTTAAAAGTAAAAAATGTGCATAAATATGATAATTGGATGATCAAGAAAAAGATCAACCAAACTCATGTCATTCTACGAACACAGTTAAAACAACAGATTGGGTCTTCTACCACTCCTTCCACAGTAAAACCACTTTCATCAAAAGGTAAATCTTCAAAGAAGTGAGGTAATCAAAAGGAAAAAAGAGTATTCAGAAGACAAGCTCATATCAAGGCCAAAGTTGTCCTTGACCCTGGTAGATTTCATGCCATCTGCTTCAAAAGTATGGCCACTACCCCAAAAAATGGCACAACTAAAACCAACCTATCAGGCAAAATATTCATGAGATAAAGAATTGATCTTTGGTTCTGCAATGTTATCCACTTAACGGATCCTTATGCCAAAGGTGATTTTTATTATAATGAGCTAGTGTTCCTTGTAACTAATTGGGGAACCAAAGGAAGAGGCCAAGGTAGAGGATATAAGAGAATACATTGGAATTATAGAAACCACTATTTTAACTCTACCCCTACTTTAACCATTTATGCAGCAGAAAAATGTGGAAGAGCCCTTCAGCGGGCTCAACAAGAATAGGTAGTTTCTTCCATTTAAGATAGGTTCAGTTATAACATCATTATATTGGAGGACCTATTAAAATTCACACCATCTTCCTCTCAGAAAGTGGTAGACCTATTCAGTCTAATCTACAAAATCCAAGAGTATTTCCAGCTTCTTCTCTGACACAGGGTACATCTACATCATAAGCATCAACTTCTAATACACATTCAAAACTGTATTTCCATGTTGGGAAACATAGACCACTAGATCAAAAGTATTATGTTTTGAAACAACTATCACAAGTACCATCCAGGTTATCTATTTTGAATGTTTTTAATCTATAAAAACATCTTCAATAAGAACTTATTGAGGCTTTTTCAAGTCCTCGAGAGTTTGAAACTGATGTTCTTTCTGCTAAGGATTACCGTATAGAGAATGATCCTGCATAATTTCATGAATTCATATCTTTTACAGATGAAGATGAATATGATGTTGTACATGGAAATATCAGACCCTTTTATTTATCTGGAAAGCTCAATGACATATACATCTGACAATACTTCATTGATAATGGCTATGGAGTCAACCTCATTCCTATTCATACACTTTGTCGATTGGAACTGACTGAATCAGGATTATCTCCTTACACTTTAATGTTGCAAGGATATGAAAAGAATGAGAAATAAACTTTGCAAGAGATTACACTCAGAACTCAATTTGGTGGTCTTATGTCTTATTCAGATTTCATGGTTGTTCGTCAGGAAACAGCCTTCAACATTATGCTTGGAAGGCTTTGGATGCATCAACATGCGGCCATTTTTTCTTCATACCACCAATGTATTAAGTACTATTTAAATGGTCAAATTAGGACATTTTATGGTGATAAGGCTCCATTCAAAATGTTTGAATCTAAATACATTAAGTCATAGTTTTATCAAACAAAAGGAATGAGGTCCATCACGAAGAAAATAACCAAAGTTAATGATCCAAATGGTTGGGAAAAGATTTCAGCAAACCCATTCATAAATTTGATTATAGATTATGTGCTACCCATAAATCAAATTTAAGGGGTACAACCAAATCCAAGAACTCTTCCGATAACTTTCATAATTTCAATTGCAGAAACTAAGTCTGATAGCATGGGAGAAATTATTGATTAACTATGTAGTGATGGAAGCTTAAAGGGAGATGTATTCATAACATCTACTGAACTATAAGAATGCTCTACTGTGTCAATCAGAGTAGAAGAAGATGTAGAAATGATTATTTAAGACAAATATGTTTATTCTTAATCCATTATCTCCTCTTTACTACCACAATAAGACCTTTCATCCTCAGTAGGGTCAGATATGGTGGCCTCTTCTTCAAGATGTTCAAATATTGACTCCTCCCCTAACTCTGGAAATTTTTCCACATAATATACTATGCATATAGAAAAATAAGTGGTCACACATAATGAAGAAGAAGAGGAATATATTGGGGGTGCTCCTCCAGCATTTGAATAAGGTTTCTCTACCAATGTGAATGAGTTCGGAGAAATAAATCTGGGTACAAAAGAAGATCCATGCCCCACTCTAATTAGTGTGTCCATGAATTCTGAAGAGAAAGAGGTGTATACTTAATTTATAAAGTAACATTGATATATATTTCTATGAAATTATATAAAAATTATAGGTCTTAATCTCAATGTTGCCACTCCTCATTTGGGTTATCCATAAGAACATCAGGGATTCAAGAAGGAAGAAAGAAGAACACACCCAACTTATGCCTCTAAAATTAAAGTTGATTTTGATAAGATTATAAAGGTTAACTTTGTCAAGGAATTTCAATATCCCAAATGGTTGGACAAAATTGTTTAAGTGAAAAATAATAATGGGAAAATCATAGTTTTCATTGATTTCAGAGATCTTAATTGGAATTGTGCAAAATATGATTTTCCAGTTCTGATTATAGAGATTTTAATTAATGAAACAATGGGAAATGGAGCTCTTTCATTCATGGATGGATACTATGGGTATAATCAAATCCATATGGGCCCAGAGGATGAAGAATCTATAACCTTCAAATCCCCTCAAGGTTTGTTTTTCTATCGGGTAATGCCCTTTGGCTTAAATAATGTAGGTGCAACATACCTACATACCATGAACCATATCCTCAATCCCTTCTTAGGGAAATTTGTTGAATGGTATGTGGATGATTTGGTGGTCAAATCTAGAAAATTTTCCAATCACTTGGTTGATCTGAAGATCATATTCAATAAACTTCGACAACACAGTTTGAAGATGTACCCCTTGAAATGTGCTTTTGGGGTAACCTCGGGAAATTTACTTGGTTTCGTTGTACACCATAATGGTATTGAAGTTGATACTTTGAAAAAAAATCAATCCTTGGTATGTCCCTTCCTCTAAATTTGAAATAATTAATAGGAATACAAGGACATTTGTCCTATATTTAGTGATTTATCGCCAATTTGGAAGGCAAGTGTTTTCCCATTCACCGGATTAATGAATAAGGGAGTCACCTATAAATGGAATGAATACTACCAAGAAGAATTTGATACCCTCAAGAAATATCTCTTGATTCCTGCGGTATTAATTCCACCTATTGAAGGAAGACCACTTATTCTCTATGTGACAGCTTCAGAATGATCACTAGGTGCCTTCCTTGGCCAAAATAATGATGTTGTGAATAAAAACAGAATTTACTATATCAGAAAAACTATGCTTGATGCAGAAACTCAATATTCAATTATTGAAAAGTGTTGTCTCAAATTAATCATTACAGTTTAGAAATTAAGATACTACTTGGTGTCTTGAAATAACCCACTCAAATTTATCCTTACTCATCCTATGCTCATAGGGTGTTTGTCATGATGGACGGTTATTCTAAAATAGTTCGATATCCAATTTGTGCCTCAGAAGGCAATAAAAGGCCAAGCTCTTGCTGACTTCCTTGTTGAACATCCATCTGTGGAAGATACATCATTGAATACTGAACTTCCTGATGAAGAGGTCTTCTCTATTTAGGATAATTCCTAAACATGGGAAATGTACTTTTATGGTGCCTCTATAAATCCAACAAGGAAGATAATGAAAAACCCTAAACTCAACAAATTTGGGTTAGGTATTGTCCTAATTTCCCCAGAAAATGAAGTATTTGTTTACTCCCTACTATTGTCAGAATGTGGTACCAACAATGATGTAGAATATCAAGCTCTCATCGTAGGTTTGGAACTGGCCCTTTAGGTGAAAGTGAATCACCTAAAAGTTAAAGGTGATTCAGAATTAGTAATCAAGAAAATCAATGGGGAATATTATATTAGAAAAGAAGAGTTAATCTCTTTGTATGATTACGTTAGAGGGTTAATGGCTGAATTTCCCTCAGATCCAACATTGTCTTATGTCCCTTGATCACAAAACACCCAGGATGATGCACTAACTAATGTATCTATAGCCCTAGAAGATCCAAATCATGATGAGATAATCATTAGCATAACCCACCATCGTGTGGTCTCACCTTTTTTTCAACCCAGAATGAAGGAAATTAATGAGATTATCCCTATCTCTGAGCCATATGGCCATACCATATGATGGAGAACACTCATTTTGTAATACCTTTAAAATGGGGTACTTCAACTAGATAGAGATGAAAAAGAATAGATCTGATGATGAGTAGACAATTTTACTCTTTATGGTAGTCTAGACTACTAGAAGATCCTTTAAAAATGAGGCTTTGATGGAATCCACCTCAATTGTATTGATGGAGAAGAAACTACAACTATCATAAAATAAGTGCATTCAGGAGATTGTGGTGACCATTATTTTGGTCACAGACTCTCTGATCGGATCTGAAGTCCTAGACACTTTTGGCCTTCAATGACGTAGGATTGTAGAGATTTCACTAAGAAATTTCATCCCTTCCAAGTGCATGAAAACTAAATTAATCAACCCCTAGAGTTTCTACATAAATATAAATACTCCTGGTCATTTTCCATATGGGGAATGGATATAGTAGGACCTTATCCTCTAGCTACAGCTTAGCAGAACAACTATATTCATACTAATATTGACTTCTTTTCTAAATGGATTTAGGAAATACCTCTCAAATAAGTCACAGCCAAAATCATTTTTAGTTTTACCAAAACTAATATCATCACTAGATTTGGTGTCTATCATACTATTTTGACGGAAAATGTCACCCTTTTTTGTTCTGATGAGGTAAAAAAAGTTATATCAGGAACATAATATCAAATCAAATCGTCAATCTCACTATCATGCAGTGGCTAATGGACAGATATAGGCTTTGAATAAGACCTTATCAAATATACTCTAGAAGATAATGGATAAAGATAAAAAATCACATCCTGATAAACTTTTAAAAACATCATGGGATTATCAGACTACTACTTATACTATCTCCCAAGAAACTCCTTATTCATTGTTATAAAGAACAAAAATAGTCTTTCCAATTGAAATGCAATTTCCTTCAGTTAGAGTTTCAATTTCTGATCTGTTGTCTATATATGAGAGGTCTCAGAAATGGTTTAATGAGCTGGAACAATTAGATAATAAAAGCTTTCATACTTTGCATCATTTATAAGTCTATCAAAATATAATATATTGGGATTTTAACAAGAAAGTTCACCTCTATTCGTTTCTTTAAGGAAAATTGGTATTGGTCCTAAAGACTCCAATAATACCAGGAAAGAAACCTCCAAAGCATGATCCAAAGTGTGAAAGACCTTATTCTATACATAAGGTATGCTAAAATGGGTCTTATGCCTTAATCTTAATGGATGGAGAGCTCATTAAAACTCCAACCAATGCTAGATTCTTGACAAAATACTTTGTGTAATTTCACAGATCATATGTACTTATTGCAAGATCAAAAACTGCATAGCCCCTGTGTCCTCAGTGAAAGACTTAAAACTACACAGTTCAAAGTCCAATTTTCAAGACATTAAACTAAATAACAACCATATGCATCCATGTTTCATGACGTTAAAATTCATAGCATCGTTGTCCTTGTCGAGTGACATTAAACTGTATGACACTATTTGTTCTCATTACATGGAATTAAACTATACGATTAACATCATATCTATTTGATGCTTGGAGCTTACATAAGCAAGAGTCATGGACATAATTGTTTCTCCTTAGTGGCACATGATTCCCTATCATCCCTATGGGTGAGTCAGATCTTCATAGGGACCTTGTTTGAAGAACTATGTGTGTCTTTATTCTCATCTATTTGAGACACATAGAGACATCTGGATCTCCAATATTAGGCCTAGCAACAATCATAAAATTTTTATTTCCCATTTTCTTCTCCTTTATATGAACTATATCTATACAAAATTATCTTTTAAGATACATGATTTGATTTTCATACTATGTTGTGTCTTAAAATAAATCATTCTTCTAGAATGTGTTAAAGCCCCCCATCTCCCATGTCAAACTTGATTGTTGTGGGAAATGATTGTTTAATTAACTACATATGGCTTGATTCTCATCTATATGAGATGCGTAGAGACTCCTAGATCTACAATCTTTGAATCAACCACACAATCTATAAAACCCCCTTTTATTCCTTATATAAGAATGAACCCTTCTTAGGGAATGTTTATAGAACTACGTATGGCTTGATTATTTCCCTCAGCAAGACATGTAGTTACACTTGGGATTTATCCCTATGTCCAGCTATACCAAGTCTTTATTTTCACATCAGTTCATCTTCTTCCTTATCGCAAGACATTAAATGACATGAAAATCTAACACCCATATTCTTCACTTGTGTTACCTTTGTATTATAGAAGAAACCCTTACTGATCCTTGTTTCTCACACTGATCATAGCTCAAGTGGGATTAGGAATTGAGTAAAATTATTCTTTATATAAATAAGGTGTCTCAATTTATTATGGGGCTATCAGTTTCTTCACTGCATGACTTAAAACTACATAGTATAATGTCTTCACTGTATGAATTTAAACTGCATAATATAATGTTCTCACTGGATGACTTTAAAATGCACATCACAATATTAATTCAAAAGGAAAAAAAGAAAGTCTACATTTTACATATGAGTCAGATCTATGTAAAGGATATATGATTCATGGACAATATGGATTCAAATATTTCTTATGTGCATTGAGCATAACACCCTTCTATTTTTCACACTCTTGATCTTGAATATTTCCATATCCTCATAATCTTTCATATGGTTTCTGGTGACAGAGTTTCTAATACCTGAGGACTCTTTTGCCTGACTATGCAGTATGTGCCCTTAGGTGTCCTTGCATAAGTTTCCTACATAAAAGGTTTGTCAGCCAAAAGATGTCACTATTTGGTTATGCAGCATATTCCACAATTGGCTCTATATAACACAACTCCCATAACAAGTTTTTCAAATGATGGTAATTTCATTCTTGGTTATAGTGTCTTTTCCCCCTTCAAACTATGATGAAAATATACTAGAGTCTGTATTTTACAATAGTCATTCAGTTATATTTGCCCCATTATCTTTCTCTCGATCTGAACGTCTTCAAGATTATGGTTTATAAATTTCCCTCTCCATGTGTTCAAAGAAATATGAAATAACCTTGGAATCACTTGGCCACATATCATATGTTGTTTCTATTTTGTTCCTAGTCACATGACATAAAACTATAGAAACAATACCTCATATGTTTGGGTTAGACCTTCGTAGAATTAATATTCCACTAATTCTATGGAAATCATGGTTGTAAATACCCTCTCCATTTCAGGTACCTTTCTCCATAAACCAAGCATTGTGCTTCAAAAAATCTAAATCTACATAAAATCTCTCCGTCATTTATAAATATGATTTCAAAATTATTAAGAGCACTTTTTCTTGACTATGCAGCATGTTCCCTTAGGTGGCCTTTTATAAAAGTTTCCTACATAACTGGCCTATCAGTCAAAAGATTCCACTATTTGGCAATGCAGCATATGCCCAGTTGACCCTTCAAAATACAACCCCAATAATTGGTATGTCAAATAATTGTAACTTTATTCATGGAAAAGGATTCTTCTAATTAATTTATCCCTTTTTCCATATCATTTATCAGATCTAGAAATTTACATACCATAGTTCTCAATTTTGCCTTCCATACATGAATATGATAGTAGGTTTCTAAAAAATTATCAAGAAATTTGGAGAGTCTTATACCTTTGTTCAATGATAAAGACCTTAAATTAAATCCACACAATGTCCTTACTACATGAGTTAAAACTACACAGTATAATTTCCTCACTGCATGACTTAAAACTGCATAGTTTGATATCAGAAATTTCCCTTTTTGAAAAATTTTAACCATTATTTGTACACCAAATTTATATAGAATTGTTTTTCATATTCATGACATATGTCAACATTAAACAACCCTTTCATTATGTAAATTCCATTCCATGTCCAAACCACCCATTTTGGTTTTGAGTCACCCAAATCTTATTTTTTCCCTTGTCTATCAGCAGAAAAATATTAAATTCTTAAGAGATCTTTAGATTGACTATGTAGCATGTGTATTTATGTGTCCTTGCATAATTTTCTTATATAATGGGATTTTCAGTCAAAATATGGAACTATTTGGCTATGTTTCATATTCCTTATTTAACCCTGCATAACACAACTCCCGTAACAAGTTTGTCAAATAATGGTAATTTCGTTCTTGGAGGAGACTCTACTTATGTGGATACAAGTTTTAAATTTTGTGATCATAAAAATCATGGCTCAAGATTCCCCTTGGAAATATTTAAAGAATATTAAAGAAAGTCTCAGCCACCAAGTCTTGTTTGGGATCTAATTTCAAAAGTTATAGTCAAATATGTTCAATCATAAATAATAGCCCTTTTTAGTCCAACATGTATGACCTTAAACTGCCAACAACAAGAGACATGATACTCACAAGATTGAGAACCCACAAAGGGAATTCTGAACAAAAGTCGAGTACCAGCTCACTAAACGTACATTTTTTATGGTTTAGGTAAAATTGATCAATAAAAAGTCAAAAGATATAAAGTTTGTGGGGATGTACATTAAACCCTATAAAAAATAAAACTATGATTACAGGGCCCAATGGCCTAGGTAAAACAAAGGTAGTTAACAAGAGTGAAAACACAAATGATTGAAGAAAAAATTATTTTCATTTATGAAAATTTTCAAAGATGGCCATCCTCAAATTGGAGTCTCTCCATTGTCAGAAATCAGAAATTATAACAAGATTACAACATAACTCCCCATTTGATTAACAACCTCTTGAGCCCCATCAGCTGCCTATTTAAGCTCATTTATTTTACCAGTTCCTCTCTCTTTAGCATGATGAAGTGCTTCTCTAGCATCTACAATGGATTTTTCACCATATTTTTTGGACTTCTCCTAATGAGCTGTGAAGCTAGTCGAGCTCCCCAGTAATGATATCTAACTCTTATTGAAGGCGCAACTGCTGAATAGTATTTTCTTTAATTTTCTTCTTCAGTCCCTTCAACTTTGCAGTATGATTAAACTCATCCTGAGACAGCACAGCTTTAAATTCTTTAATGTTGATCGATAGTTTTGATTTTATCAATTTTTTTTCTAATTCTTTTTCTCATGTTCCCTCCTTTGAATAATCTCTTTCACCGTAGTATGAATTTAATGATATTCGAAACCGCCAAATCTCAAAGTGATAAAAATAGATGAAATTCATGGAATTATTGAAGTTAGTTACTCAAGAGTCATTTCAAATATTATCTTCCATATGTTTTTTCATGCCTTGTGGTGTGCAAGACGAAGAGCCTTCTACAGTTCTGGGTCTGATTCAGAGTCACTGTCATAAGGAGGAATGTATTCTAGGATTAATGTACTTAAAAAAGTGCAATGTTCTTCTCCTTCCTGAACAATGGCTTCTTCAATATCTAATATTTTTTGGGATGATGTAGAGGCTTCACCTCCATACCTATTGATTTATGTTGATATCCCTATATGGTAAGTCATGAATTATGGTTATAAATAGTTTCAAGAGATAAAAAAAGTGAGTACAATCACAATATCATTATCTCTAACCTAATAGTAGGTCAGAATCTTAAGAAGACTCCTCCTTAATATTCTTAGTTTCAATATTTTTGTTTTATGTCTCTTGATGAGGAGTTCTACCTTTAATATTCTTAGTCTCCTCAAAATGAATAATAGAAAGATTTGTTTTCACATGATTCACCTAGGACAACATCTCCACAATGATGGTATTGAAATTAATATAAATACTTCCTTCAAGTATCATTGCAGAAACATTTTCTTTAGATTGAACTACATATTTAAACCAACAATGATTAGAAAGTTAATCGTAAGAAGATTAGTAGGATGAATAATGAAAACTCACGTCTAGTTCATTCTATACAAGGAACTCCAAAATCTTCTAAATAATTTTGTATATTAACATTTTCTAATACATCTTCAAAAGATATGCTAAGGTTCATCATTTCATCTATTTATATCTTAGATCTCATGTTAGACTCACCTATCGGAGCACTTGGCATGTTTTCTTCACAACCATCGTCCAGTAACCTTTGACCCTAGGTAGATTCTTCATCAATAGTTGTGGGGTCAGTGTCACTTGTTTCCAAATTTTATGGTTTATGTGATTATCCTAAAATATCATAGTATGGAATTTTGATGTTGTTACATTTGATTCCTTAGGAAGTATTGTTGATTTACCAAAAGCCTTCCCTCATGTGATAGTAGGAACGGGAGCAATGCTGGGAATAGAGGTTGGTTCCTTTGGCTTCAATTCCTCTTCAGGAACCACTAGATTTTCCGCAATTTGTGTCTATTCAACAGCACCCTCCATGGTTCCTTAAATCTTATCATAATTTTCTTTCAAAGAAGAAACAAAAGAATCCCCTATAATTATAAGAATTTTAAACACTTTTTCATGAATAAGTACTAAAATTCATGATTATCATATAGTCTTATCACTACTAAGAAAGAGATTAACCATGGATCTCTTTCTTTGGTGCATTTTATTTTTCACCTTATTAGGAGGAATTGCATCATCATCTCCAAACATAGGTATTAGAGATCCCAATACCCTCTCTATTTCATCCTCCATGGTCTGTTGACCTAGAGATATTTCACTTGATTCACGGGGTGATTTTGTAGCTCCAAGAGCAGTGCCTCCAGGGCTATATTATGGTGATGGAACATCAGTTGTCTTTTCTTTCACTAGTTGCAAATTAAGATGATATTTCCCCTAAGTAACATTTTTTTGACTAAAATTTAAATTTAAAAGTAGAAGATAATGTGAGAGAAAGGAAACTTACATCCTCAGGATCTACAAATTCACTCCATTATTCATCTAATGAAGGACTAATCCCTTTGGTGGTACCATGATCTATCATTTTCATCACCCTATTTGTGGTAGTAATTGATTCATCGATGCTATATATGAGAATTTCTAGCTCTTGAATGAAGGTCCTCACCTCATTGGGATTATCCTTAAAAAGAATTTAAGAAGAATCCCAAAAATCCTCTACTCCTAAAATATGCAATCCTTCACACAGATCAATCCACATGGTTTCAGCATCACAATATAGACTCTGCCATGTTTGAACAACCTATGGACATATATATTCAGAGTGTATGTAAGAGGTTTGTGAAGAGGATCCTCCAACCTTGGATTTGATTTTCTTTCCAACTTCCATAGTCATGGATGAGGGATGAGAAAATGGAACTCGTCGCTCTTTAGAATGATGGAAATCATATCGCCTCGATATAGCTTCAGTAGGGATTGATGGAATGGATATCTTAATTTTGATAGGAGGGTTATATCTAGAATGAGGTATCTTTGGTGAATTTGGAGCATCATCACCTCCACCCTCTAATTCTCACAAGTCATCCCCTGATGATGAAGAATTATCTTTCAAATGAAGGGGTTCCCGCCTGCTACTTCTCTTCACCACCACTCGAGGGATGACCTGATTTAATACCACTTCAGGTTAAGATGTAACCCAGTTTTTAACATACCAGATAGTCAATATGCTTACTGCATCAGTGACAGGTAAATTAAAAGCTTCCCCAGTCATCTTCGCAGATGTCAACAGACATAGTTGTTGGGAAACCATCAGTTGTTGCTCTAATCTAACATGCATGGGAGGGGATACTATATTTTTTGTTGAAATTTTAATTAAAGCACTAATATATAATGGGAATAGGCCTCGCATATGATTTCTCCATCGATTCAGGGGGCCAACACACCATATCTGTAAGCTATCATATATTCACTCAATTCCAAAATGTCCATACAATCATCAACGAATTTTCCCGCAGGCGGATTCCAATCAAGAATGAAATGTAACTTCTTATGCATGATCAATATAGCCTTGATGACATAAGAGTTCAGAGACAAGGGTGAAATACCAAAGAAAACCTAAACAGATGGTCAGAAATAACATCCAAAAACCTATACCCCACTTTGTACAACATAAGTTCTGAAGTGAGTAGCAATCCATGCCCACAACACTTGGAAAGGTCCCTCTATTCTAAAAAGATACTTCCCTTTGTAAATGTGCAACAAACTCCTATTAATATTGGAAAAATAGGAGTGTCGAACCCTACCATCATTTTCTCTGCCAACTTGGCCACAATAACAATGGTTCCTGGACTCACACTACCTTTGGAGTCTCAGAATAGTAATAAATACACACTAAACCGCATGGCCAAGAATCCTGCTAGACGTGTCTTTGGAAGAATTTTTAGATTGAGTTCATATCCCCATTTGTCAAATTCTCCGTTCTCCAATATTGTCCAAAAGGTGTCATGGGTACTTCTCTTCTCTACCCTTGGATAGCTGGTTAGACGGGTGTAAGTGGGACCCATTTCCTTTTTCTTTCTCAAAATTATTTCCATCTATTCCTCTAGATTAATATCTCTCCTAGTGAAATACTTCATGGTGGTTATATTCTTCAATTTGTTAAATATTTTCATCAACTCACGTACCAAACCTGGTGTCTTCTCTATGTCATTCCATGTCACCTTGGGAGGAAAAAACTCATTGTACATGTCTCCAAGGATTATAGCTCTGGAAATCTTGTAAACATCACAAAAGTTGATGCCTACCTCTCCATGTGTTAAATAGAAGGAATTAGTCTCTAGGCTTCACCGACATAATAATTCTGGCATCAAATCATCTTTCTTGTACACATAAGTTTTCCAAACCAGATAGCCTCATAAATCTCAACACCTTTCAAGTCATCTGTAAATTCTACACAGGTCTTATGAACCCAGTATACCCACATCCATGCGGGTTTTACCCCTCCCCCTGGGCATAAATACCAACTTTTCTTCCAACCCTTAGACTGATCCATCTGAGAATCCTGAAAGATTGATGAATAACTGTGTGGTTGCAGCTCAGGTGTATGTGCTTTCAAATATAGAGAACACATACTATGATGCATAATATGAGCTTTCTATGATGTCCCAACATTAGAAAATGATCCCCCAATAGAAACATTGGCAGATGGGAAGTTGTTATAATCTTGAATCCAAGAATGTGGGACATAGTTCTTTGGATCAAGAATATTAACATCCTGAAAATGGCCATATCTATACAAAGGCAGATATGTGCTTTAGGGAAAGTTTAAATAATACTTCTTCAAATATTTTTCTATGTTTGGAAGGGTGGTGTCGCAAATTTCAAATTAATCATGACCAACGACATTCATCATGTCATAAATCCTCTTATTAGAGATCTCATCAGTTGATCCAATTCATTCAGGATCCATTAAAACTGCAAAAATATAGAAATCAACTTTTATGTAAGTTCATTTTTTGGTGTTTGAAAAAAAATCAGCAAAGGTATTAAGGGTCCCAAGTATAGGTCGGTGTGCAAGTATAGTTCCCCACTTATAGTACACAAATAAAAAACATACAGAAGAAGCGTGGTGAAATAGAAGCATCTGATTGAAAGAAGACTTGCGTGCTGAGAGAAGAAATTTTGGAAGTCCCGAGGATTTTCGAGGAAGTGACACCACTATATATAAGTGAGGCATGTCACCCTACATGGAAAAATCTTGTGCGTTGCAGACTTTCATGACCAGTTGTCTCGCACGAATAACACTTTCTCTCCCCAGTACTCTCTTCTTTCCATTTCATTTCTTTACCTCAGTATAAGATCCTCTTTTCATTACAGATCCAATTCTGAGGGGGGATTTTGTTGACGCTCTATTTATTCAAAGAATCTGAAAAATTAAAAAGGGAAATACATTAGAAAGAAAATGGGAAAATACATGTGGAAAATCAAGATTTGAATAGGCATGAGTTTTGGGTCGCCTTGGTCAGACCAAAAGGGGGTCGAAATGCAGCGTACATGCGCGCCCCAAAATGTCATGCCCCCTACTTGCATGCCCAAACTCTTTTTCACCCAGGTTCATATATCTTTATATAAATAGTCCATTGGGGCCTTTATTTGGATGGAAGAATTTCCCTAAAGCCCTATTGCTACTATGGTCACCCTAGTACTTTGCCCCAGTCTTCTGAAATTCTCATGGTAGTTCTTCAACACCTTGAGTAGAGGATTTAAAGGAGGATCATTGGACTTAAGTATTTTAGTGTTTGAAAACCATAACACTTGCACACCTAAATTTACCAACCACCCTAAATCAGAAATACTTGCGTGCCACCTATTCCTTTTACAATAACTTGAGTGTCCCACTTCTAGAATCACCTGGGATTACTAATGAAGGCTTGGGCCAGGTCTTGTCTAAGTATTACCATAAAGGTTGTTCATCTATTAAGTGAACATCGGGTCGCCCAAGCCTACTTGCACACCCTTCTCAACTTGGGATCTCTCTTTGATTCAATTACTCTATTTAATCTAAAATCCATCAAGCCTTCCTCAAATCCATTCATGGATAGGATTATTCTTCCTTGTCTCCCTTGTAATAAAGGTATTCTATTGAGACCTCCACCAAAACCACCTAACTTATCAAACCTTTGGGAAAGGCACATTAGAGTGTCTCATATTTGGATTCGTATATCCACATTCAGATGTTTCCCACATTTGTTTTACAATGGGGTTAGGGTTCAAGGAGTGTCTGTGGGTTTGTATATCTATAGTCACATGGACCTTTATCCCAGGAACATTGTTGGGAAGTTCCCAGTTTTGAGGAGGGGTTGGGTCCTGATCTCTCCCTTCTCAAAGAGACTACACGAAACCTGAGGTCTTTTTGGTAGGGAAGTTATATTTCACACCTAATTTTCCTTTTGAACAATGGAGAAGTCCCCTTTCTCTACCAAGATCAATTTTAGGGAAACCATCCTAGTGTAATTCCTCAGCTTTTCATACAGGAGGTAGCATCATCGCTCCTCCTCTCTTCTACGGTGCCAAAGACCAGAGGGGATATGGGCATAGGAACTTTTGTTACCCTTTCCCTCTCCCATTGAGCTTTGGAACCATGGGTATCCATCCCATTGTAATCCCCTAACCTTATTCCCTTCTTCCATTCAATGTATCCTTATCCAATGTTAACAGAATAGAGGGAGGGCTTGTTGCATCTCCCTCTTCTCGGGTCTCCTTTCCCTCATCCATCATCACGACCGTAGGCTTGCCTTCCTCCACCAACAGAGGAAGAAAAGTGTGAGTATCATTTTTGAATATTTTACATCCTCTTGTTTCTCACACTGAGCATGAATCAAATGGGCTTAGAGATTTGTGAGGATTACAACATTTTCACATACACCCACGGTTAATGAACTATGTGAAATCAGATTCCCACCATAATTGGGATATGCAGGATGCCTCCTTAGGGCCCGAGCTAATTGGATATCCTCGTCAGGAATATAGCCTTAATTCCCTTAATCTAGGAATCCTCATTAGGAATAAGCCCCAAATTAAAACCACTAAATCATCAAGGAATCCTTTTCAAGAAGTAATCCCAAACTCATTTCCTTCAAAGAACTATACTCCCCTATGATATTTATTGAACTACATTGGCTTTGATTCCCATCCACAGAGGATACGTAGGAAGCCTCTATAAGGTTTAAACCCAACACTTCATATCAACCATGTTCTCCTTGTTCCATATTCCCAATAGGGTCTAATATTACATGGAAGCCCATATCTTTTCCATGTTTATTAGGTTGCCTCAGTGTAAGAACCACACCAAACATTGATTAATCACCTTTGGTTTAGAGGTCCTTATCACAAGTCCATAAAAGGTATGATGTTTCCCATTAAGTGGCACCGAACTATAAGGGTTTTGATTCCTTTCACAAGGATATATAGATAAACCATTTCATGGGCACGATACTAATATCAAAACAAACCTTCATCTCCCTAGATGACAATAAATTCTAGAGTGTCTCTCTGAGTGGCTTAAAAACCAGTATCATCATAATGATTCTTAAAGGAATCTTGAAATAGTGTATTAGAGGATACCATTGTTGGAGAACACTGAATACATATGGATATCTCCATTAATAAAGAACCTTGAATACATACTGATGATTCTAAATTTTACACATGTTAATAAGTGATTATAAATTACAAGGGAAATTTATGTTATACATGGTGATTTTAAAAGGATTCATGAAAATATCTTAAATTTATAAAGAGATTCCAAGAGTAGACAACAATTCATCCCAAAAAGGGTGTGGTGAGTCCAACCTCTCATCCTATCAACCAATGCACGTTCCAAAGTATCTTAAAGTTTAAACATAACCCATGCCTATCTTTAAAAAATAGGTCCCCTTTAGATAAACAAATATTGGATATTTATAGCCCCATAAATAAATCCAATGGAAACCTCCTGGATGTAGTGATTATTAATACTAGAACACACATTTCAAGGAACTACAAAACAATCATTCCTTTATTTTTTCATAACTATCCTTAGATATTATTAATGTTACTCCTTTTTCTTGGATTATGTGATAATATCATTGACAAAGATAACAAAAAAAATTCAAGGTGGTCTCTAAAGATTATATTAATCAAATCCATGAATATTGTATGGGAATTAATAAGTCTGAAGGGAATCACTAAGAACTCATTGTCCCCATACCTTTCTTGGAAAGAAGTGTTATGAATATCTTCCTTATTTGACTTCAATTTTTGATGTCCATAATGAAGATACACCATTGAGAATCACTAAGCTCCTCATATTTGACAGAACAAGTCATCAGTCCTTGGAAGGGGATAATTGTTCTTCATGGTGATCTTATTGTGATCCTAGCAATTGATGCACTACAACATTGATATGTACTTTTCATTAAAAATGGAATCGGTGTATGATAATGATATGAACTAGGGAATATGAACCATTTTCCAAAATTCAATTGAAATTGCTTCCTCAAATACTCTATTTCAATCGAGGCCACCCTATAGGGAAATATTGAAATTGGGGTGGCTCCGGGTATGAGATCTATTGGGAATAATACCTCATGATCTGGGGAATCCCATGTAACTCTTTAAGAAATATACCACTGTATTCACTTAAAATAGGAATTTCCATAAGTTTGATACCTTCCTTTGACTCAACCATTTTAGCAATGTATGATTCATAACATGGTATCAATACCCACACCACTGAATGATTTTCTAAAGGAGATTAATGGTATTCTTTGAATTTTTAGAGAAGCATGGGATTTTTCAGAATATCAAATGTATTACCTTTTCCCAATAGTTGGTTTGTACTCTAAATAATGAGATACAATCCCGTCCTAGTATATTTTCAATTTCAACCATGTTAATTTTTATGAGATTCACTAGAATAATTTTACCACATACACTAACAGGATAAGATTCCAATACTTGGGTTGCAATTATCGTACCACTATGTGTTTTTATAGTTATCTCTACTTAAATATATCATATTTTTTATTCAATAGTTCTATAAAACATTCATAATATAAATTAATGCATACAAATAAAATCAAATAAGCATGTTTCCATTCTTGAGTGAATAAAATTTTTACATTGTATGACTTCATTTTCTTGATACACTTTAGTAGTAGTGATGGAATAATATTCACTTTATCTTTTGTATTTGGTGGCTGTTGACGTTGATTACCCTCAAGGACTCTGGGTTTAGTGAACTCTCTTACATAGTTATATTTATTCCTATAATTGAATAATCTTCCCATGGGTGGATCTCTCCTTTCCTCCATCACACTGGTAGGATTCTTCTCGTCTCTTCTAAAATCATGAGTTTGGTGGCCTTATCTCCAACACATATATAATTTACCTTTCCATTTGAGGTTCTTACCATGATGGTTCTTCCAACATGTTTGACATGGGGTTGGTTGATCATTTGTTACGCTATTTTCATTAGATCCTCCATCTTGAAACTTAGTATTTGGTTTCTTATCTCATTATCCATGGAACCATTCCCCAGAATCCACATCTACATTAAGAGCGATTCAAACAACTTCTTCAGAACTCCCAAAGTCATGAATAGTTATATCCTTTTGTAGGTGAGGTTTTAAACCTCTAAATAATCTATCTATTTTTCAATCACTATTGATAAAAAACCTATGTTTTACCTTGAAAGGCTTGTGAAATTTGTTTTATAATCCATGAATGATTCACCTACCTGTTTCTTCAGCTATATGAATTCGATCTCCATATTTTTATAAAGAGTCTTATGGAAATACTTTTTAAGAAATATTTTCTTAATTTCTTCTCACTCCATATATTCTATTTCATCATTCTACATGGTGTTCTTAATAAATTCCCACCATTGATCTACCTCTCCATATAAATGCTAAATGGAAAAAAGTCACCTTTTCCATCTCAGAATAGTGAAGTACACAAAATATCTTATGAATTGGGTTGACCCAGTATTCCATGACTAATGGATCATAAGATCCACTAAATATCGGTGGTGATTATAACATAAAGATATCAATGGAAAGTATCTTCTTCTTGCGTGAAGGTAGAAATTCCACAGGGTTTATATTTTTATTCAAACCTTGAGACAACTGGGTAAGAATTTCCATGATTTTATGAACTCCACCTCCCAAAACATTTCAGATTTTATCTGGGAAATCACTGTATTGTTTTTCACATGGGTTTTGGATATAGTTTCTCTTAGTTCCAATAATTTTCTAAAATAATGATGGTTTGTACAAATTAGAAGATAATAAAACATAAATAAATAATTTATTCGTTTATGAAATGAATTTATAAATTAATATCATATAAGATCTCCATGTTTTTCATTTTTCTATAACAAAGATTCATGGATGTATATATAGTATTATCCTAAGGGTTTTCACTAACAAACTCAAATAATAATTCAAAATTTTATTAAATAATAATTTAATACCTGCTATAGAAACCATAAATTGTCTTACATGATTGGTACATTATATTAAAGACTAACAACATAATGGTTTTACAAAACCAGGATCCAAAGGTTCAGTGTCTTGGAAAAAATTAGGGCCATACATAAACATTACATAGAAAATATAATAATTTATTTAAAAATATATTATTTATCCTTATAAATTTGAAATTCTCCCTAGTACCTATAGCAACCTGATGATATATAGTAAATAAAATGGGTGATCTAAAATCCCAGTAAGAGGATGAATAATGAAAAAAATCAATATAAAATGGGTGTGCATATTCCTAATCATCATATAATAAGAATATTATCATCTTCATAATCATGAGAGGTAGAATTAGTTAAATTCTTGAAAAGTTTAAATGCATAAAAATTAAACTTCATGTTTTAGTTTTCAAATACCACAAATAGTTTTGAACAAAGTAAGCATCATGTTCACGCATAACATATGTGCATATTCATAACATCATCATTGTTAAAAATTATAGAATAATGTTCATTCATATTTCACATTATCTCATGAGACACATCACATTATCCAATTAATTGGAGGTATATATAATTTTATCCACACCTGTTATATTATAACATTTACATAAGCATGCATGACACATAGAAATTATAACAATCATAGTCATAAAATAACCTATGTAAATGATGGGGTTTCATAAGAATTTAATAATGAATAAATTAATTAATAAACTTTGGGGATCCCAAATGAAAAAGGAAAAACATACTTTTTATGAGAATCATCAATCTTGAGTGAATAAGAAACAATCTCAAGAGGCATCAAGATGTGTTTTGGAAAGAAAAATTTCTTTTAGAAAATATATATATGTGTCATAAAAATATGTTGAAAATAATTAAATTCATAAAAATAATAGGTAAGAAAACTAAATAAATTCTAAGGAGCATCAAAGGATTATCAATACTTAAATTTTTCATGAAAGAGGTATAACCCAAAGAAAGGGAGTTGGGTTTTAGAATCCCCTTACCTTATATATTAATGCTTTCTTTAATATAACTAAATATCATGGAAAATAAAATTATATTAATTAACTACAATATATATAATCTTTTAGTATCTTCATAATTAAATCAGCTCTCCACCTTCGCATGGTTGTTTGGCTAGGCATTCTCCTGCATGAATAGGCTTTTCCTGATGGCAAGGGTCATACCCTCTCATTCTTTCAATCCATTTAGCTTCTGATATGGTGAAAGATCTTTGCTAATCCTTCTTCTGGAGCTTGTTCCTTGTAGGTTGTATGGTTTTCATCTTCACTTAAGGTGGCCCGAAGGCCTTGAGGTGGTCTGACGGCCTTACTGACCAGTAGGCCTGGGTGGCCCGAAGGCCTTAAAGGACTAGAGGACCAAATCGTTGGCCTGAAGGCCCAAATGGGGGAATATTCCTTGCTACTATAGTGCCAAACATTACCTACTACAGTGCCTGATATATAACTACTACAGTCTCACTACAGTACCTTCTACAATGTTACTATAGTACTGCTGCAGTACCCCCCAGAAATATGCCTCCTCCAGGAATTGATTCCATGTCTCTTGGATTCACTTAATGAGTCCTCACCAACCGGGCTGAGGCTCATGTTCCATATGAAATACCATTGGACTAATGAATCCATGATGGATTATGTCCTACTTATTATGTATGGTAAATGTATCCTGGAATCCTATCCATGATAGGGTTATAAAGAAACATTCTATTATAGAATATTCTACTATCAGTGATGGGATTCCTGATGGGATTGTGTAGGGTGAGGTTGTACTTAAAAGTACTACACTCAACATGGATCTTATGAAAAAATGGAAAGAAGGTATATCATTTCTATAATTTCTTCATGAATATATATATAATTATGTACTTTTTTTGGTCTTCTCATAGGAGTTAGAATAGGTAATAAGAATTATTGTTTTCTAGTTCACTTCAACACTTATTCCAGACACTAATCCTTTTTGGGTAATTCCTACAATATACAAGGGTAGTTGAATGAGATGGGGGTAGGGACTAGCTCATTCCTTATTGTCTCTAGGAAAATTATTATATTCCTTTCTTGGGACAACAACATGTCATGAAATTATGTGAAGCCTTTCCACTAGGCAGAAATGTCTGCCAGTCCCTCACTATGGCTCTGTTTGAACTCAAAGAGGTTGTTGATGATTATCTTGTATGAGGTGGAGATAAATTGTTAGAGGTATTATCGTCAAAGATCCTCGTAGTTAGAAATCGACCCTATGGGTATCTTTTTGTACTATAAAAATTCAATCCCATCCAAGTTCAATATAAAACATTGGATCTTGGAGGCCTCCTGATGTTTTGGGGTCCCCAAAATTGGACTACACCTTGAAATAAAGTGAGTTAGGTGCTATAGTATGTCACCCTTCCCATTTGATGGGGTGAAGTTGGTATTTGAAAACCACATGTGTGATTAGACATTTTCCACCATGTTTGGGTACTACATTATTTATTCTAAAATTTCTTTATATCATGTTTCCAAGTCCATGAGGTGAATAGTTATATCATCTATTATATCGTCTTGATAGGGGTCTATGGCTCCCAATGCATTTACAATATGATTGACTAAGGGAGAATTGTGGCCTGAATCTCAAGCTGGGAAATTACACTTCTCAGGGGGTTAGATTCTTCTACTGGGGTTTCATTCCATATCTCATGCCTTCATCACATACTAGTTATACAGGGGGACCCTGATCATATAGAATAATTTGGATGAGGAGTAATAATTTCCCCATTATAGAAGAAATGGGATCCCTTAGTGTATTTCCATAGTCTTAGAACCGCTCAAAAATAAGTTCTATGATGATATATTTTACCCCAGATGTTGCTAGATCAAGGTGACGACCTTGTTTTCTGTCTCTTCATTTGGTGTAATATCAGATGTATCAGAGGGATCTACAAGTCCATTGACTTTAGTTTCACACTGATAGTAACCTGAAAATTTCTAATTGGGGGGACTTCAAAGTCTGAGTGATTGCCTCTACTAATGAGTAATGATATCTTTTAGAGTGTCTTCTTAGTACTTCATCACCCATTGAGGTGATTTTTCCTGGTTACTCTAATCATCTGGTGGGTCTTTTAAGACCATGTTCACCAATTTGGTATTTAGAGGGTATAATTCACCATTAGAGGATATGCTAGAATGATGACCATGATTTTATCATATGATTGTGTTTGAATTGAGGGTAGCATAGTTATCCTAGTCTCTGATCTATAAATTTGTGGATGAATCTTCCATAACTCTAGGGAGAACTATGAGTCTTGTGATATAGGTCTTCTAGAGAGTCTAGTGGTAGTAATAGGACTCAAGGGACTGTTCTATTTTGAGTTCTTTGATCTCAACCCTTCTTCATATTTTATTGGTGAAATTAAGTTTCTCCTAACTCCCTAGGTATGTTAGCTATCAATCTCAAAGGTGTTGTAATGTCTCCCATATAATATGGAAGGAACACACTATATGTCCATCGATAATAGAATCTGATATTTTAATGTCTAATGTTTAATGTGGTTAGAACACCACTGATGGATTTTTAATAGCCAAAATCATCCATAGATCCATTTACTCAGAGGAAGGACCCATCACATGGTTGAAACATTCCCCAATTTGTTCAGGTCTGGATATGGGTGGAGGCACTGATTTTAAACGGTTTTGTGGATTATCTAATGGATGGGAGAGTGCTTTACATCTCTTATACTCAATGTGAATTGGGATGTCTCATGGAGGTGGATCCTATTTCAATATCATGTCCATATAGAATGGGGTGTTCATCAATATGTCATTTTCAATGAAGGATGTGTCCAATTGGGGAGTAGTTAAGTGGTAACCATCTGAGGGTGTCAACTGAGTGCCTAACATCTCCCTAAATTATTTTATTCTGGTAGAGAATAAAGAAACAGGCGGTGGTGGTTACAGCCATAGTGTGAGTCCCTAGAGTGGGGATATAATATTATCCACCAAGAAGTATCTTCAATGTTATATAGGGATCAAGTGGACCTTGAGTTTTGGAATGGTAAGAATTAATCATTGATATTATACCCTATAATATTTCTATTGGTTCGATGGTTCCCCTATTGAGTCATCCATCATTTCAGACTTTGAGAGTTCAATTATTACATTACACTTCCCATGGTTTCTCCTTTTATGGTGAGTGTTTTCCTTCCTAACCTTATATTGTTATTCATAGAAGGTTATATATTCATCATGGTGAGGACCCAAATAATGGTTTCATATGGAGTGGGGAGGATCTCTACTTTGGTTGATGGTAGCATAGAGAGTACACATGTGTTGATTACTGTTGGTGTGGGGAGGACCTCTTCATGGGTTTATGGGAACACTGGGAGGACCTCCTTGTTGATTGATGAGAGAATGGGGAGGAACTTCTCTTTGGTTGGAGATGGTCTGAGGAAGAGTTCCACAATAATTATCTTAATCATGGGATGACCTGTAATGGATTTCGGTGGTTACGGTAATTGTGAGAGTCAACCTAGATTACGTTTGAGTTCATTATTTTCTAAATACCAAGAGAAGAAATATGGATCTGTGTTCACTTGTTGAAGGATTATAATGGGAAATGATAGTGGTTTCAGGGCCCCCATGAGCTGTAGAAGATACCCCTTGTTTGGAAAAGTATTTGGACTACACCCTACATTCACATTGAGTTATATAGACCAGGGCCAATGGAGTGGGCATAAATTCACCTTTATCTTCATCCAATGAGACCAGAAAATTCATAAATTGAAGAGGCATGGTCGGAGCCCCCTGATTCATCCCATGAGGGATATTCACTATAAGAATAAACTGAACATACCCTACCTCATTGGTGAAGGTTAGTGAGTCATTAGATATCTCAAGTAATATTCTCTCAAAGCGGGTAATCACTAGAATGAGGGGTGTTTTCCCCCTACGCTGCCCTAAGGGTTGTAGTGTCTGTGAGGAGACAGTGCCCCGAGGTTATAGTGGGTTATTTCCCTTGTTGGAATGAATCCATGTTACTCGGACCAGTTCACAAGGGTGTTTTCCTCCCTTATTTATAATATTTGTGGGGTTAAGATGGTTTTTGGGTTCCTTAAAGCTAAAAAATGGAGAAAGTAGTGATGGGGTGTAGTTTTATAGGATGTCCACATTGAAGTTCCCCCCCAGCTCTGTTGTCTATTGGAATGAGGTCATTGGCTCCATCTAGATTGATTCTTGTAAGGAATAAGAATTATTAACTTAGTAAAGGTACATTTAATGTGATGCATAATTCCCCAACAACATCCATTCTTCTTGAAGTAGAAAAGGATCCATATTAATGATGTCACACACTGAGGATTCCCAGTGTCAACTACTCCAATTCTCATGTGATTTTCATGTTGGTCCCATAATTTTCTAGTTCAGACCTCACACCGAATATCCTGATCTGGTGACATGAAAATTAAGTAGTTTCAAGGAAACTACTAGTCCCCATGTCTTTGCAGAAGAGGTTCACATCGGGTTCATCATTTTTTTATTTTTAACACTTTTGTTTAGGCGTCGGCATGTCACGCGTGTGGATCTGTTTACCCAAATTCTCAATTCCCAAAGGTGGGAGGATTCCATCACTTTTGTTGGAAATGTAAGATACTTGAATAAAATAGGATTATAGGGTATTTCATTCCCTGTACAAGGATCACTCCTTGGAGATTAATTATTAGTATGGGTCTCCATCATATATTTAATTCATGTGGATGTAATGCGTTACCGAAACCATCTCAATGTAGAATCATTTTAATTAAACTACTTCTTTATTGATAGGGAAGAAACCACCGGGCAGTGTGAGTATTCATGTTGGGAATGTTTGGAAATTGGGTATATTAGGAACTACCATTGTCTTCCTCTTGTAGGTAATAGCATATGTGAGGCATTGATGTCAAACATAAGGCACCTCATGTTGATCACAAGGTAGTTAATACAATGGGTACAAGTATTCAAATCCTTTTTACCTCATGCATCCCATATTTATTTCATTGGCTAGGGATTCTAAACCAGGGTGTGAGATTAATGGCTTACAGAGAGGTGAATAAATCGCGAGGAAATATCATAGAATCCTACTGAGAAAAATCAGATCATAGGATTAATTTACTATGGAGAAGGATCAGAACATACTATTGAGATGGATCATTTCACAGTATTAACATCTTGTGGAGCCAGATCGGAGCATACCATTGAGAAGGACTGGATTATAGGCATCACGTCTTATGGAGTCAGATCAGAACATCCTGTTGAGACGGAATAAGTGGTTATGGGTGTCCGTAATGGGGGAGGATTTCACACATGGATGTGATATTAGGGATAAAAACTAATGTATTCATACAACTTACCTATCATAAGAGATAGGTATCAAACCCACATACTTCAATGTCCCATTTCATATTTGTGTGAAGAGATCGGTCCATGCAGTCTAACATTGTATAATAAGTATGTGTGTATCGTGTAAGAATAATCAATTAGAAATGGTGTGGGGATTACTCATGTAAGATATGTTGTGTGAGAGGATCACTCTTTATGGAATGATGTTGAGAATATATACAGAAGCTCCACTTTTATGGGGACTCATACTATCTAGGAATATGATAGTATGGGGAATACACATGATAGATTCACATGGGTAGAGGATCATCCAATGTTGGGGAAGAATTGTGTGGGGATTACTTGAGGAAGCAGCCTAAGGTTGGAGGATCATCCCATGCAGGGAAGATGGTGGAAACCCATGATGATCACAAATGGTTCATCATGTATTCATCAAACAATATAAGGCTATAGAGTTAAATCATATACTGAGGACATTGTCATGTATTTTAACATCTTATGACTACAATGTAGAGCTAGTTAGTTTTGCATTATACAGATCAAAACTGGGTTGGTATCACACTTTAAGGGAGCCTATGTCATGGTTGGAGTACAGTTATTCATAGGGGATCCACATTGATATAGGTGTGAATTTTCCCATGAAGATTCCACCTCTAGGGATTTCTTGACCAACACCCATGTGCTTATTTCAAGGACATGTTGTTGGAAATTCATTGGAGGATTGGAAATACAGAGGCCCGACATTAGGGCACCTATTCTTATGATATATAGGAATTAGGGTACATATGCTTAGGAGAAACATATAAGTAAATGGATGCACTAGAAGCATAGATAACATTGGGATAGGTACGTGAATGTTTTTTCATGAATTGTTTTTATATTGGTCACAATATTTTCACAAGAAAGAGGATCCAGCATAATGGTAACTCGTGAAATAAAGAGGAATAGTTGTGTTAATGATTTGGAGGTGTTCATAGATTAGGGTTGTGTGAAGTCAAATTTAATTGCATGAACCAAAGAAACATTTGTAGGTGTTGTCCCAGGATCACTCAACTATAGGACAGGATAATTTTGGGTCTATATGAGGTCGTGTGTGCACGTTCTCTACCCTTGAGGGTCCATTTTCTCTGTTTTTGTGTTCTATTGAGGTAGAGGTGTATTTTCACACATGGTATAATTAAATTTTAATTTAGATAGACACATCTAGGGTGTATAAGGGGTGTGTGAATTTCATTTGATAGCCAAAATCATTGACCATGTTTGTGAAACACTTTTGGTGTAGAACATTTTTGTGTGCTTATCAAGTGTTTGATGTTGGGTTTTTCCCATGCAATAGCCTCATCTAAATGTCTCTTTTTTTATTAAAGTTGATGGTTATAGGAATGGATTGTGTGGAACACTACATTATTGCACACAAATGCCTTTAGTGATGGGGGATTGACTGTGTGACATGTTAGATATGACATCACCTTTCACACACAACTATATAGGTGCGCAAATGGTGTCCCTCCACACATGCCACCATTTTTTCATGCATGGACCTTGGTTTTCCAATCATACTTAGGGGAATACAATGAACTCTGCATCACCTTTTTTGTGAAATTCCTTCACACATAGAACTGTAACTTTTCATGAACCCAATTTATAATGTATGAAACCATCTTCTCAACATATAATTTTCCTTTAGGTTGGTTCATGTGTTCAGTTCATCCAAAAAATGTATGCTTCTAGGGTGAGTCTTTTTTTATGGTAAAAATGACTTTCATCATGTGTATTTTTTTCTTATCTAACTTAGGAAATCCCAATGAATTATTTTATATAACCTCTTATATCATGAGATTTATACAATTCCATTTATATGATTATAAAAAACATATGAATTTATATGTGGATTTATTTTTCATTTTTTTGGTTTTATGAAATTTGTATAACTTTGAAAAAATCATAATACTTTAATAAATTTCAAAATACTTTCTAAGCATCTTGTAAGACTTTTTAAATCAACTTAAAACTTATTACATAGTTAAATTTTTATTCAGTAAGAACTTAATGTTCCATGTATGAAATTTATAGTTCTATGTCTGAATTTTTGAAATCATGTATGAATTCATAAATTAAAATAAAATTAATAACTAGGGAATTTTGAAAACAAACATAGGGTGTTGAAAATAATAAAATTAAATAATAATTTAAACAACAAATAATATATGAATAAATAATAACATCAACATAGATTATTAATAAATAAGAATATATTTGTGTTAGAAATTATGATTATTCAATTATGAAAACAAAAATTTATAATCAAAACCCAAATTCATAAATATGATGATTTTTCTCTAAAATTAGTTCACAAGACAAATAACACACGAGATAAGTAATATCTCCAATAATATTTTCTTTAAAAAGTAATGAAAGTTTAAAACATATTTAATTACTCATGAAAAATGGATAAAATAATAATTTTTAAATTATCATAACGTAATTTAGTGAAGTGGAAAAGATCCACTAAAATGCGGTTTACAATCAATTTATGATCAACAGATTCATTATTTATTTTGAGTAAATTCTTCATAAAATAATCTGATATAATCAATTAATTGTAATTACAAAAATAAATTATCATACACTTATAAATAATAATATATGTATATAAATAAAAATATGGTAATAATAATATTATAGTAATAACATAAAGATAATATAAAAAATTATAATATAATGGAAATATGTATATTAAAAATAGAATATATTTATAATCCTAAAATCATAAAAAAAATAATTAATAAATATAATAATAAATAATAATAATTTAAAAATGATTAAATACTTCTTTTCAAGTACAATTTTGAAATTAATAATAAAATGGAAAATAATAATATCAAATTATAAGAGAAAATTATATTCGTTAATGTTTTCAATTACATATTTATTATCTAATGGAAATTTATACTAAAGGCAACATCATAGTGTCGTAGTTCAAAGCAGGTCAAGGTATATTCTGGTGAGAACCAAGACATAGTTGGGGGTTTCTATTTCATGAGGTATATAATGATATTAAATTGATTATATGATAATTTAGGGTTTAACAATATTCACCTTATCGAAGCAACCATATATTAGTTTATATTCATTTCATGGTACTCTAGTAGAGTTTAAACATCCCACAATAAATGTTTTAATATTAGATGATTAATTACAAAGATAGGTTATTGTGAAACATTTTGAGAAATTTTTTATTAATAGTCAAATGTTTAAAAAAATTGAAATCCATAGAATATCCTCTAATGATCTTTATATATAGGTTCATATTTTTTTTGTGATTTTGATTCATGATTTTTAATTTAGTAAAACATATAAGCTAAAAAAGACCTATCTATTTTTATAATATCATGGATTCATGATGGTTATTCTAAATTTGTTAGATTTTATACCAACTCGTGGATACTATTGGATGAAATATTTATTTTATCTTTTCTTTGTGATCTCTGTTACGATTGGAAAAAAGTTATTGTATATATTCCTAAAAATAAAGAAAGGATATGAATTTTTCACTGATTGTTTCATTTAGATATGAATGAAATATATTATTATATAATAAGTTTAAATAAACTTTTCCTATGTTTTTATAAAATACTTATCCCCTTTAAAACCCTTTAGTGATATCACAGTCACTTTAATCTAGTTTGGACAGAATGTTTAGATGAATAAAGAATTATAAAATTTATAATTGAGTCTACATGGTGTAACCCAGTTTAAAATATCTATTTTACTTATATAAATTTCCTAAGCATGATGTAAGTGTTATGTGAAATGTTCATGGTCCTATAAATTTTATATGATCGAACCATAGTTTATATAAAATAAACTAAAAATTTCAAAAATAAAGCTTCTTTTTTAGACATTACATGATATAGGATAATTAATAACTATGGTTTTGTGACATCCTATACTAGAACAAGACAAACCACAGTACATGTTAACATTTCATTGAAACAAATGTTTGGTAAAAATATCATAATCAACCAAAAAATTCATGGATAACTCAAAACAATATCCTCAGTTTTCATGGTTTATGGTATGACTGTTAAAGGAAAAGGTGTTTCTAAAATGTTAATAATGTCTTGTTGTTGTGAGTATAATTTAAATGACAAATAATTTTTGTTAAAATGTAAAAAAAACATTTGTATTTATGTGTAGAGAGAATATTTCAATATTATATAATGTTTTTATAGATGTGATATAGGTTTATTGTGGATTTATATGGTTGAATATTTTATAGAGTTTTTATAACTGATAAAATTAAGTTAAATATAAATTTTTTATTGATTTATTATTTTTTTATTAAATTTAAAGATAAAATGAATATATTAAAATTCATTATTTTTATGAATGTGATAATTAGTTTATCTGATTCCTTTATATAAAATTTGAATGTTTTGGATGATTAAGAATGTTTTTCATCAATTTTAAAAAAATTGAAAATAAATGATTTCACATATAATACCATGAATTTTGATAATATGAAAATTTTATTTTTGAATAAAAATGAAATTTTCATTCTTATTTATGTTACAGAATTTACATAAGGCATTTTTAAATAATAAAGTTTTTCTAGTTTTCTATTATTTATAAAATGTTGTTAAATGTGTATCAAATGTCAAAACACATTAAATTTTCATTTATATACTTTATTCCGTCCTTTATTCTCAAAATATAAATTGGGTAATGATATTGAATTAAGAAGTTAATTATAGTTATACAAATTAGGTGTATGAGTTATGATAGAATTCATGTATCTTTTGAGTAATGATAATTAGGTAAAGAGACTTCATCTTAGACTACTCACTAGCCTAGGATCATAGGTTTTATCATAAAATTTTGGGGTTGGCTACCTATCCCTATATTCTTACACCTATGGGTATTATTTAATTTATATGGTTTGAATCATTTAAAATAATGGGTTTCATATACCTTATGTAGAAGATGAAATTAAATATGTGTCAATATAGTTAAATTTCAATTTGAGAAAGTAACATAAGATATGGTTTTTTGTAAAGAGTTACACATAAATATGGTTTAAACATCTTAAATTTTTTTATGTATTAGAGATAAAAAACAAACAAATAATTTTTGAAATATATATACATCTTAATAAACAAAATTTTATTGATTAATTATTTATAAATAAACGCACATTTTTTTACTAAGTCCAATTTATTCTTCAATAACATGTTTTCTTAAAAATGGTTTTTATTATTTTTGTGATATAATAACTACAATAAATTTCATGAATATTTAGAAATTTTATTTTATAAAAATTATATAATTCTTAAAATCCACATATAAAAGTTATCATTGGATTGAATTTTAGTATTTTGTAGAAGGTATGTATTTTTGGTAAATAATGAAAAATACTGATTTTTATAAAGTAATCATTTTTTTAATTAAAAATCATGATTATACATATAATATATATATTAAATAAACATAAATTTAATTTAGTTAAATATAATATAATTAAATTCATTTGAATCGTTGTTATACTTTATTATGGTACAAGTACATTTGTCCAAAATAATCATTTTTTTCAAAAAATATGTTTTTGGTTACATTTTGTGGGTTTAACTTTGAATTATACCATGAAAATTGTTTTCTTTAAAATTTTAAAAAATTATTCCCTATTTTGAATCAGGTGGTCCAAATTTGGAAAATTTTTTATTTTTATTTTTTGTCAATATGAATTTTAACATTACTCTTTCTTATTAACAAGGTAAGGGAAAATCAGGTAATTATAGGATAAAAATAATATGATAAGAACACTAAAATGACCCCAACACTTCCATTTACTATATTTTATGAGAAACTTTCATCCCTTACCATATAATATTAAGTCATATAACCTTATTTTTTAATTTTATGTCATTATAACATCTACAATGTTTTCTATAAAGATTAATCAAAATTTTGACAGTCTTGTTTTTAATAACTATAATATATTTTTTCATCGAAATAACTAGGGAATTTGTTGGGTAAATAAATATTATTTTTATATACAAATGGTTTTCTTTAATCAAAATTTATTTTAAATTTTTGGAGGATAATTAATTACCTTAAATGTATATAGAACACTGATGTAGTAAGAATTCAACTTATAGACGAAACAAATTAAATGAAATTAAAAATATTTAATGTATTACAATATGAAATAATTATTATGACCCAAAACTTTAATTAATAAAATCAATATTTAAGGTACCTATTAAAATATTTAATTTTAATTTCTTTCCTTGTCTTGGTGTTTCTAAAATCATATTAAATGAATATTTCTAAAATTGAAATTATTGATATTTTATGAAAATAATTTTTTAAAAGATTTAAAATTACTAAAAATGAATTTTTCAGCCAAGTTATTAGGATATTTTTTAATTTATAATCCATGTACCATTTATGTTAAATTTTTCCATTTATAGTAACTATATTTA
Organism: Viscum album; assembly: GCA_963277665.1. NCBI lineage: Eukaryota > Viridiplantae > Streptophyta > Magnoliopsida > Santalales > Viscaceae > Viscum > Viscum album. The sequence goes on from OY728129.1 coordinate 671,411,414, forward strand.
CCATAAAAGAGTAAAAAATTAAATTGTTGATATAAGTCTAAAAAGGGTTAAAAATTGGTTCAAACAGAATGCTAATAGTAAAAATCTGATCTAAACATCTATATATTTTTTATGGGTTTATTTAGACTCTTTATAATCATATAATTTTACATTATCAATTTTACTCATTTTTAAATAAAAATTAATTTATATTAATTTAATATTTATAGAAATTCTAAAAGTTACCCACTTTTTTTAAAAGGTCACCACCCCTTCTCATTTAATCACACCTCAAGAACCATTTGGTCTGGAAAATATCTTATAAATTAACTTTCTAAAATCCTTCCACATATTTTAAAGGGATTAATTTGGTATGAATACCAACCATAGAGGTGTTAATGTGTAAGCAAAAGGAGGTTTTCCAAATAAGTGTTATAGTTCTTAACTGAGCATTTTTGTTTTATTTCTTCTTTAAACTCCTTTAGATATTATCCAAAAATTATAGGATAAAAAATCAATACCATAAAAATAATTTTAATTTATTTTATTAGTTTCATAACCCATATCCATATCTATCCTCCATCAAGTGGGAAAGTAATTGATCGTTTGTGTGCATGGTGAACTACTTCCTCATAGACTAATGTAATTTGATTTCCATCACCACCTCCCTCATATGGTTATAATTATGTAATTAATGTATACATATGATATGCATTAAATTTTTATCATTATACGAAGATAATATATCATCTAATTTCCTACATTTCCATACACTGAAAAAGGATAATGTTGTTTGTGCGCATGTGTGAACTATTACCTCCATGAATTGATGTGATTAATTTTTCATCAACACATAACATGGAAAATATATAAAAGGTTATTTAATGAAATATTATTTTATTTATTATATTATTAAAATTATTTAAAGATAAAATATTACTAACCTACTTTCTATAATGATCATTGGTAAATGAAAATATTACTCATGTATACATATTACCTACTTTCTCTATGATTGTAATGTAGTTAATTTTTCATAAAAATATTTTATGATTGGTTTTAAAAGTATGATTTATGTTTATAAATTATAATTATGTCTTTATTATTCTGGATGTTATGGAATAATGACCACTTTGTCCATAATGTACCTAACGAAGTCATTTGGGACTTATAGAAAGAATATAATCAAAACATCTAATATGAATTTAAATTATTTATTAACTATTTATAATATGGTAATAAGTTGAATAAATTGAATAATAAACCTGAAAATTTATCATAATAAATTATATAAATAACATATTTCTATTATTATGGAATATAAAGAATTTGAGTTCTGATTTGGCCTCAAGGTTAGATATTTTGACTCAATTTAACTTTATTGATGCTTATTTTGATTTTATGCACCAATTTCTTTTATATAGTGTATATACTTATACTTTTACATGATATACAATGAATCCTATATACTTCATGATATTTTAAGATTAAATTTGAATTATTTTATCCAAATTCATGTTACATAAATGTTTCCAATTGGTAATGGGTTTCATAACTCAATTTTTATTTTTTGGGTTATAACTCTTCATCATTAAAATTATAATGTCCCGTTATGTATGAAAAAATATATCAATTATTTTATTTTGTATTTCCACTTATTTTGGGTGGCTTTATATTTGTTACACATAATCTATAAATTTATTAATTCTGAATTCAATGAAATGATCTTTATAATGGTAATTCTTCTAAAATTCTCTTTCCTTGGGGCATAAATTTATGATGTTCACCTATCCATATTTAAGAGGTTTTTATACTAAGATTTTTACATTGTATTTAAAGAATATATCTATGTTAATGATATTTAATGTTTTATGTGAATTTATTCTTTCATGGGGATTCCAATTGAAGATTTACCAAAGTGGAAAAGGATTTAGGTTACAATATCTTTTCTTTTAGGGATTTGTTTTCAATTTTATTTAGGAGAGATCATATGATATAATTATCTTGAACAACATACCTTTAATTATCCTTTTTTTTATTATCATTTAAATTTTTGGTTCCTGTTTTCCCATTATTAAGAAATGAAACCTTAGGAATGTTATTTTTATTTGGTACTGATCTTATAACTTATTTCAGATTTGGAATATCTCTCTTCCATATACATGTTTTGTAATATGTGTTATTCTGAATATAAACAATTTTCTATAGAAATTTCACATGGCCTTTGAACTTATTTTAATAGGTTTTAATAATTAATTTTCTTTATATTATCCAAATGGTTCACACTAGACTCCCTTTATAAAATATTTGAAAAGATTTTTTAATTTTTCTGATTAAAAAATGAAAATATTTTCCCAGAGTAATGATTGTTATTTTCTATTAAGTATCATTTAAAAGTTTCAGATTTTATTTTCTAAGAAAACTATTTACCTAATATGTAAATAATTTTTAATTTTTAAAATTTATATTCAAATTGATGTGTTTATTTACCTCAAAAATTATTTTAATGATATTGTATTAGTATTTCCATTTTTCTAAGTCAGCAACCATTGATGTTACTTATACTCCCCTAGATACATTTTTATTAATACCATCCTCATTATTTAAATGGATGAACTATGATTTTTTTGAGATATTTTCATGGAACCTATTTTATTTTCACAGGTTAATAAATTTATAAAAGGAATGATCCAGCTTATTGTATATAGTGAAATTGTCTTTTTCCACCATCCTAACTTTTACTTGAGGTTTAGTATCCATTATAAACTATCATTTTTCCTTTAAATAACACTCGTGATTCAATTTTTTTTAGGTTATTTATGTTTTGAAAATGGTTTTTTAAATAAAAGGATATTGCAATATTCCAAATGATGTCTTATGAGTATAAAATTTATTTTTAATACTAAATTATTTTATGTGTCTTCATTCTATTATGGTTATATAAAATGGAATAATATGTTGAGTGGATTTTTTATAAACCGATTGCAAGTGGTCCTTTTATATCTATACAATTCATTTGGTAAAGTGATTATGTTAATTTATTTGGTTTCTACAAAGATATTATGATAATATATTATGATGGTTATTACAAGTATAACAGTGATGGTTATTTAAAGTATAATCGTGATAGTTACTCAATGGGTAATCATTAATTTTACCCAATTTATAATAATGAATGGAAATGATTCCCCAATTACATATATGATTTATTTAGGAGTTTAATTGTATTTATATTGAAATATTATGATTTCCCAAGGTAAGGTAATGATTTTATGTTTAAATAAAAGTATTTTCTAATTATTATCAGTGAAAAGTTGTGGGTTTTTAATGATTAATTTAATCAAGATTAACATCACATGTATCATTATTATTTCTTGACAATAATATTACCTACGTTAATTATTTATTTCATGTTTCATGATTGAATATCCAAGTATTTATGGGTGCGAATTCTCTTATGTTTTACTCATGAATTGTGACTATATCATCATATAATTATGTAAAAGGATGAAATTTAATTAATAATGAGTATGTTTACCCTTAAAAGGAATTTGAGATGACCCTTTTTATGTTTTATTTATCCCACATTATGAATAATAATTTTTCTCTATAAAGGTTTCATATGTGAAGAATTTTATAGGGGATGTTGAAGACTTAATATGGAATATGAAAAGTGGGTATATTAGGTGAAATAATCTCATGAAGTCATGAGTTTTTTTATTAAAGAGTTTTTATTACTAATAAAAAACTAAAAACGTAAAATATCATAGGTAATGTGAGTGATCTAATATCTACTTTTAATTTTTTTAGGGATGGATAGTAAAAATTGGGTCACATTTATTGGTATAAAATCCATAAATGAAATGTTTAAGTTTTTAGCCTCAGATCTAGGATTATGGTACTAAGGTTATTATAGTTTGTTTCATAGTATGGTTTATATAAATTTAGATATTATGATGTATTAATATTTGATTATCTTAATATTTATTGATATCATCATGGGTTTATCTGTTTGTGGTTCGTTCTAATATCAGAGTCTTAGAAACCCCTTTTGAGATTCATCTGATGGAATTTTACGGTGACTAATGATATTTTGGGAGAAATTTTATTTTTAATGAAGTATTTGAAACCCATAGGTTTAACATGAATAATTATTTAATTATTTAAGGGTTGTTTTTTATTATGAATCATATATGATCTTAGTGCGTCTTTGTAGTGATTTATGTTATTTATGGAAATGATTAGAATATTCTTTTGATTATATGACTAAGAAGTATACCTTTTTCAATATAGTAATTTATAAGTGACTAATGTTATTTTTATATAAATGTTAAATTGATCTTTGAAGTTTGGGTGATCATATCCTTTTGATCATTGGGTTTCAATATCTGTGAATAATATTTTAAATAATTATATGTTTAGTTATTTTTCAAATAAACTATGTTGAACTTTGTGTGTTATTATCGAGGATTTAATGATTAATTTTTTATTTCATCAAATGAATGTTTATTCATTATAGGAATTATCTTACCTTATTAAAAAAATTACGGTTTTTTAATTACTAAATATAATTGGTATAGTTTTTTATCCATTTTTATATGCATTTGATCAGATGGTATTATATTTTAGTGCATTAAGAATAAAATAATTAATCATGAATATTCTGTAATGGCTCGAATTTCCCTGGTCCATTCCTTTGTGAAAATCTAGTACTGATGGGGTTCTTGGGGATCATAGTGGTTTGTTTTTGGAGTTTTCCAAAAATATGGTTTCAACAAACAGTTTCACCAAAACGATGGCACAGCAAGACAGTGGCGCCATGATGGTGGAATAGAAACAATGGTACAAATAAATGGGGGAACAAAAAAATGGTGGCACCATAATGGCGGCACTGTAATGGTGGCACACCAAATGGTGTCTCACCCTTTTCCAAATTTCCAATTTTCCCAGTTTCTACCAGTTTTTCAAGATTCTCCACACTTACATTTTATTTGACATAAACCGAGTTTAAATCCATGTTTAGGAATTTTTAAGGGAGTCTCAAAGGATATTAATTATATCTTTAATATACTAACACTTTAGGGAGATTTAGATATTCAAACCTGGTGATCTTGACCACAATCACACGTAAGTGGCCTTTAGAACAGTTTCCTTCCATTGATATAGGATTTGGATTTTTTTCAAAAGGAAACATCTTATCCTCTAATTTATCTTGGTGTTCCTAGATCCTACCTCTATAGATGATTCATGAGCCTATGATATAGTCCTTTCCTACTCATTTTTCTTAGAGGTTCCTACTGCTCATGCAATCCCTTATTTTGGCGCAAAGAGGAGTTTTGGTCGCATGTTGTTTCGGGTAGGGGTTCTTCTGCCACTCTTTATTTTTGTATCATGCAGGGTGGGTGTAGTAATGTTTCTTTGTGATAACAGCTAAATCAAAATTTAAAAAAGATGAGAAGTAATAAATGGGGGATGGGTGAGATGTTTATATTGTTTTTTTAATTGTTATCTTTATTGAGGATATGATCTACTGTAGGTTGTAAGGCCTTCTGAAAATCATGGTTGTTTGTGGTCTTTTCTTGTGAACTGGCGGTGTTTTGTATTTTTTTGTGTTTCTTTGATAAATGTTTGTAACATGAAATCTTATTAGTCACTTATACTTGGTAAAATAATTGGATTCCTAGGGATCAAACTTATCTTCTATCACATCTATTATTTAAAGTGAAATTAAAGTACCCCTCTTTTGAAATCTGAATATTCTTGGATTAATAGTGTGGTTTTGTTCTTTGACTGATTGGGTTTTGTACTTCGTGAGGTTTGTGTGATGTTGTGGTTAGTAACCTTCTTACAGATACATGGGGTGGACCGAGGGGTTGATCCTATGAATGGGGAAGAGTACACTTGTGCAGCGGGGCTTCTATTTGGTTGTATTTTACTATGGGATTTTTCTATGGGCAGTACATGATGTGTGATGGAGTCTCAGGTTAAGGGATTGATTGATTGTGGAATGCATGTGATTATTGTATAGTGGGACTGCTTCTGGGTAGTGGTTGGGTAGGGGGTTGCAGGACTGGGTTGTGTTGTGACTTCGTGTTTATGGTTGTGATGGTTATGGTGTTGTTGTGTAGCAGGGCGGACAGTTTTAGTTTTGACAGGATGATTGAGCAGGATAACTTTGAAGAATGATAGTTTTCAGTGGTTGATCGGGAGTCTATGAAAAAAGGGGGTGTGCAGTGGGACTACAGGTTGGTTGTTCTCTATCTTTTTTATGAATGGTTGTTAAAATGGATTTCCTTACCTTGGTCCCTACTTCTTTTTTTTCCTTTATATTGTGTAGTGTCCTTTATCCCTCTAAAAATGGTTTTAGATGTTTTTCTTGTTAGATTTCTGGGTAGTACTAGAGAAAATTAAAATGAACCACATAATTGATAAATATAAAGTGATTAAACGAATGGGGGTTAGTATTGTGTTTTATTGTGGTTGTTTGTGTGGTTGTGCATATAGGGTTAGTAGTGGATGTGGTTTTGTGTGGGCCGGTTGTTTGTTTGAAACCTTTAGGTTGGGATGACTGTTTTCTTACCTATATGTATAAATTTTAATTCTTTTTTATTTCAATATGCACCCCACCCTTGTTGAGAACCATGTACCGAACACCCCCATTTTCATAAGGGAGGGTGTATTTCTTAGCATTTTTGTGGGAGGATGGATGGATAGTTATTGACTTTCTTCCTCTCACCCTCTTCTAGGTTCTTACTGCTCAAGTGTATCCAGGTATGCTGAAATGGATTAAGGATTACCATATTCCAAGATCCTTCATGTATTTTTTGGTGGATGAGGGGCCCTGGTGTTTGTGGGATAGGATTGTTTTCCCAAGTGTCTTTGGGATGGGGCTCAGGTTTATTTGGGTGATAGGCAAGGATTTTGTGGCCTAAGTGTCTGAGAGCGGGATTTCAGGTGTGGTTATGGCCCAGGTGTCTATGGGTGGGATTTTTGTGTGGTTTGATTCCCAATTGTGTGCAGGAAGGTTGTGGCAATGGGACTACATTTTGGAAGAGTGGTAGCATCAATACATTAGCCTTTAGGAATGTGCATCTAACTAGTGAGAAAGTGGTGTGGGGTACCCAAATGTTTATGTTCTTATACTGATACTTTTCTTGACTTGCATTATTTAGTGAGAATGCCTTGGTGTGGCTGGGCTACTTAGTACTCCGTGGTAAGAGATTTTAGGTTCTACAATTCTCTCACAGTGGAGTTAGTATGTTTCCCCACTTGTACATGGGTAGATTTTGTTTTCATACTGGGTATACTTATATACTCACCCTATGTTTGAAAAACTATTTTTAGGTTTCTAGGAAAACTTTGAGGGTTGTGATGGACTTTACTAGCTCGGGAATCTACATAGTTGTTGTGCTATAGCATAGTCTCTTTATTTTGGTACCTTCTTTGGTTATTTGGTTATACGTTGGTCATAGCTTAAATTTAAATCATGCATGGGATGGATTTTGGTTTCCTTTATATAAATGTTTGATGTTTTTTTGGGATTTTTATCATCTTATCTTCCTATCCTTTTTTCATTAAAAAGGGTAATGTCTTCCTTTTTGTGGGATATTATATACCCTTAGTGTTATTCACCACTCTGGGGCCTATTGAAGGCGATACTTGGGGGGTTATTATCTATCATTCATCTTGAAGAAGGATGGGCATAACACTTTGTTGTGCCTTCCCTCATCATGAAGAAGGTGGTTCATGATAGAATGGTATCAGAGGCTGATGGTAGAGGGATAAGATGGAGATCTAAGTTAGGAACAGAGAGGATTTCATGGGATTATTGGTCAATAGTGTTAGGAAATCTTAATGCATGAAATAGTCTATGGAATACCGTCTAGGACACGGGATTTTAGGTCCCTTCATGATCCGATGTAAGGACTCTGGACCTACTGAAAGACCAAATGATGTTACACTGATTGTAGGGTAGAGACCCTAAAAAAGGTATATGCATCATAATGACTTGTGTTCCTGTGTTTTTAGTGTGTTCTTGGAATTTAATTTAAATAAATATTTAAAGTAAATCTTAAAAAAATCATACTACCCAGTCTTAGGAGTTCCTTGTTTACCTTTTCAGTTATGGCACTCGGACACCACCCACAAGTGGTATGGGGAATTGAGGCCTAGTTGGCTGATTTGTTTGATCAGTGGAGGTCTGATCAATAGGAGGAAGATTACTTGTACAAGAAGATCTTTTGTGCCTTCCATTGGCATGCCCTAGGGATGTATGAAGGCAGCGTTTCAAATTTAGTGACGGAGGGATGGCTTGAGGAGATGAAAATCACCTTTACCTTGATCTGTGATCTGATGGAGTACTGGGTTTCCCTGGTAGTGATCCATATGTGTGGAGTAGCATGCTAGGGTGGACCCTTTACCTTGGAGAGAGGAAAGAGACCGATGTATCATTGGCTGACTTTCATATGGATGTTCGAGCAGAGTTTCATTCCTCGACAATGGAGGATGAGGAGAGGTAGGAGCTACTCTCCCTCCAGCTGGGGAGTATGTCGGTGAGAGAACTGGGGATCATGTTCAAGAATCTCCTATGCTTTTCTCTAGATCTATTTCTGGATAAGGTGTTGTGGTAAAGACACTTGGAGGAGGCCCTCTGACCTTATCTTTATTATTTCGTCACTCCCTTTACCCTAACAACATACTTATAAATTCAGAAGAAGGATTAATTAGTGGATAGGATTCACTCTTAGGGAGGTATACCATGATTGGGGAGCCGACCGAGTTCATCGAAGGGAAAGGAATTCAGTAGCAGGTCTCTGGTGTCAGGACCTTCTAGGTTTTTTCTAGTAGGAAGTAGGCCTTAGTAGTTTCAGTTCTGATCTCCTTGTCCTCGCCCATTCCACATGGTCCAAAGATCGAGTTTCTTTGTCTATGGAGGTTGTGTACATCTTCTAAGCTAGTTTCCAGTTTGATCTCAGAACAGTGGGGGTGGGCAGGTTCTGCACCCACCTCAGAAGTAATAGTTTCTATTTATACATTTCTGGTTGTAGGTTCAGTGGGCTCCTGCTCCACTGTGGGAGGATGGTGCTGGATGAGTCCAACCTCAAGGTTCTCCGAAGGGACCTCAACCAGGGAGTGTACGGGGAGGCGATTGACAATAGAGGGGTAGAGGAGCTGGGTGTGGGTAGTTTCACACCACTGAGGCAGAAGATCTAGCGGGGCTGGGGTTGTTTGGGGTACGATCAATCTATTTAGAACTCTTGTGTGTTCTTTTTTTTATTTAAGATCTTCATACACTTTTGTTTCACCCAGTCAAGACCTTTTCCTAGGACTAGAAAAATATGGAATTTCTATGCCCCTAGTGTTGAGCATGAAAGTTGGAGGTCTGGACAGTTTGTTTGATGTTTGTCGGGGATGTAGAATGATGATGGGACCACATCCGTCTAGTGGGGATATTCTTCTTCTATAGATGCATCCATACGATTGCATCCTCTACATCAATTGGTTGTTCTCTGTGCATCCTTTATAGACTGATTTCGCAGGAGAGTCATGTTTTCATATTTGGATGGCCAGTGTGTCACTTTTCATGGTGAGTGCAGTTATCAAGAGGGAATTCGGTGTGTTGAACATCTTCTTTTTATGTTATTCAAGCTGTCAAAGGGGAAAATGGGTGCTAATATAGTGGAGGTTCTGAGATTTGTGTTGGATTTCCTATATGTTTTCCCCGAAGAGGTTGTGACTATACCCCCTCAATGAGACATTGAGTTTATAATAGACTTGCAACCCAGTGTTCGTCTGAATTTGATGGCTCCCTATCGGATGGAGCCTTTTGCGTTGAGGGAGTTTTGGATTTCGGTTAATGACCTGATGAAAAATGGTTTTTATCTAGCCTATTGTATCACTGTGGGGTGGTTCAATATTGTCTGCAAAGGAGGAAAACATTTGTTTAAGGTTGGGTATAGTCTATGAGATACTGAATCCATTAATGGTCAAGAACAATTACCCTCTACAAAGAATAGGCATTCTATTTGACCAGTTAAAGAGTGTAAGTTGGTTCTCTAAGATTGATATGTTGTTTGGATATCACCAATTGAAGGTGAATAAGGGTGACATCCCGAAGACTGATTTTGGGTGTAGGTATGGGCACTTCAAGTTCGTGGTCAATCCCTTCGGTGTTACGAATGGAATAGCATTTTTCATGGGGCTCATGAACTTTGGCATCCACAAGTTCCTAGACCGGTCTGTCATTGTGTTCATCGATGATATGTTGATTTACTAAAAGTCATAAGAGAAGCACACTGACCACCTCAACACAGTCTTGGAGGTCCCCTGTTAGCTTTATGGGAACTTGTCCAAGTGTAAGTTCTGGATATGAGAGGTGCACTTCCTTATACATGTAGTGTGTGAGAAATGGAGAGGGGTGGACCCATCAAAGGTCGAGGTGGTTGTTTCTTGGGAAGAACCCAATAACTTGGAAGAGGTTTCCAACCTATTAAGTCTAGCAGGATATTACTAGAGGTTCATACCCAACTTCTCTCGAGTTTTGGATTCATTGATAGTTATGACTAAAAAATACCAAGCCTTCTTGTGGAGTGAGTAGTGTCAGACAGCTTTCATCTACTTGAATAAGAAACTGGTTAGTGCTCTAGTGCTTAGGTTTCTAGAGGAAGGGATAATTCTCATGGTGTTCTCTGATGCTTCTAGTCTAGGTTTGGGAGGTTTGTTTATGAAATAGTGGGGAGTGATATCTTATGGGTCTAGGTATTTACGTTCATATGAACATAACTATTCCACCCAAGATCTGGATCTTGTAGTGGTCGTATTCATGCAGAAGTTTCGGTGGCATTGCCTGATCGGGGAATAGTTTATGGTCTTCAAGGATCACAAGATCTTGCGGTATATCTTCTCCTAGCGAGACTTGAACTTGTGGAAGTGAAGGTGGATGGAGTTTCTTCAGGACTACAACTTTGAGATCTCTTACACATTAGGAAAGGGTAACGTGGTGGATAATGCCTTAAGTAAGAAGTCATAGAAGGAGGTAGTTCAGAAATCTGCAGATGCTTGGAAGGAAATGGAGGAGTTTTCTTCTTTTAATCTGGATGCAAGAGTGGATGGTGTCATAGTCTATCTATTTCAGATGAAATTGTAGTCTTCCTTAGTGCATTTGGTGTAGGAGTCTCAATGGGGAGACACAAATATAGAAATAATGTGTGATCACGCTGTCCATGGTGATGCTCTGGAGCAATGGTTAATGGATAGTCAGAATCGGATGTTCTTCCATGGGAATCCTTTTGTACCAGTGGAACTACACAATGGAGTTATCTGTGAGTTCTATAGCTCACCCCAAGAGGTACACCCATGAGTTTAAAAAATGTACCAAGGCTTGAAGAAATAGTTTTGGTGGCTCGGGTTGAAGCAATCAGTGGAAGAGTTTGTGGCAAGGTGCCTAGTGTGTTAGAAGGTGAAGGATGAGCATCGTGTTCCCAAGGTTTTTTGTAGCCCTTATACATTCCCAAGTGGAATTATGATGACATATTAATGGATTTAATCACTAGATTACCCTAGACTCTGGTAGGATGTGATGCTCTTTGGATAGTAGTGGATCAGTTGACAAAATCTGCTCACTTCCTAGTAATCAAGGAGTTAAGTGCAATGGATTCCTTGGCACTGAGGTATGTGGATGAGGTGGTGCGGCTGCATGGAGTTCCAAGATTAATTGTCTCAAATTGGGATACATGTTTTACGTTGCAAGTCTTAAGGGGATTTTAGTATGCCTTGGGCACTAAGTTATGCCTCACCACTGATTTCCACCCTTAGATGGATGGACAGACAGAGAGGACAATCCAGATGTTAGAGTACATGTTATGGGTATGTGTTCTAGACTTTAGTGAGTCTTTGGGTGTGAAGTTTGCCCTTGGTATAGTTTTCTTACAATAATAGATATCACTCTTCCATTTGTATGGATATTTTCAAAGCTCTATATGGGAGTTCATATCATTCACCCTTGTATTAGGTAGAAGTTGGGGAGGCATCTATTCTTGGATTGGATGTGAGGTAGAGTACGACAGAGAAGGTGTAGCTTGTCTGTTAGATGTTAAAGGTATCACATGACCGATAGAAGTCATATGTTGATCATAGGATGAGGAAATTGGATATCAAGGTTCGAGACCATGTATTCTTTAAGGATTCCCCTCGACATGGGTAGTGGAGGTTTGATAGGGTGATAATGATTTCTCCTAGGTTCAAACGACCTTTAGAGGTGTTGAGATGAGTTGGTGGGGTGGCATATTCACTTACATTTCCACCGAAGTTTTAGAGGATCCTAGATGTCTTCCATGTCTCTTAGATCCCTCGGTATCTACACAATGTCTCCCACATCATTTACTGGGGAGATTTTGAGGTCGAGGACAACATGAGGTTCGTGGAGCAGCAAGTAGGAATAGAGGATCGTGAGGAGAAATTGATTCATGGATGGACAATTCCTTTGATTCGTGTGTTATGAAGGCATGGTTTCCTTGAGGAGAGTACATGGGAGAGAGAGGCACATATGGCTTCCCAGTACCCAGAGATGTTATAAGTTTTCAACTTTTTTTTTCTTTGTGATTTTCTTATGATGTAATGATTGACCTCTTTTTCTGTGAGATGATTTTTTTACTTTTTCTCTAAATGTTGGTGAAAGTTTCTAACTATGGGGAGGGTAGGGATTGATCCCTAATCAAGACACATTAGTGTGGATACGATTGAACCTGTTCGGGTGGTTCAGTGTTGCCCAATGTGGATTAATCTTGATATGGATGAAGGAGCTCCCTAATCAATATGTCTAGATAGTGGGTTCTTTGGTGTTTGTGTGGTTGTTTGGGGCAGTAGCAGTTAGTGAGATTTTCATCGATGTTAAGGCTTTCCCTATAGTTTTCGAACACTTTAGGGTGGTTTTTCCCTAGGAGGTATCTTACAAGGTGGTTGTTCGAACCTCTCTTTTTCTCATTTCGGTTTTAAATTCTCAAGGATGAGAATAGATTGAGAGGTATATAATTTAATAAATTGGATTTCATCAAGAAATTACTTTGTGAAAATCTAGTTCTTTTGGATTTCTTGGGGATTATAATGGTTTTTTTTGGGAGTTTTCCAAAAAACCAGTTTCACCAAACGGTTTCACCAAAACAGTGGCATTGAAACTGTGGCACAATGAAACAGTGTGAAACCATAATGGTGGCACCGTAATGGTGGAAATAAATTAGTGGTACTAAAATGGTGGCACACTGAAATGGTGGCACCCCAAATGGTGTCTCCCCTTTTCCAAATTTTCATTTTTCCCAGTTTCTCCCAGTTTTTCTAGATTTTCCCCTCTTACATTTTGTTTGACGTAAACATAGTTTAATTCCTTGTTTGGGAATTTTTAAGGGAGTTTGAAAGGATATTATGTATATATATAATATCCTAATTCTCTGGGGATTTGAGACATTCAAACTGTGTAATATTAAACATGATCCCATGTTAATGGAATTTGGAACTCTTTCCTTCTGTTGATATAGGATATTTATTTTTATAAAAGTTTAGGTCTTATCTTCTATTTTCTCTTGGTGCACCTAGAGTCTTACTCTCTAGAAAATTCGTGATCCTATGTTAAAGACCTTTCCTAATCAGTTTTCTTGGAGTTTCCTTTTATTCACATGATACCCTATTTTGGTGAAAAGTGGAGTTTTGGTTGCCTGTTGTTTCAAGTTGGGATTCTTCTACCTCTCTTTATTTTTGTGTCATGCAGGTTGGGTTTAGTAATGTTTCTTTGTGAGAAAGACTGAATCAAAATTTAACAAAGATAATGAGAAGTAATAAATGGGGGTTAGAGAGATTTTTATACTGCGTTTTTTTAAATCATTATATTTTTTGAGGATGTGATCTATTGTGGGTTGTAAGGCCTTCTGAAAATCATGGTCGTTTGTGTTATTTTCATGCCCACTGGTGGTGTTCTGTATTTTTTTGTGACGATTGGATAAATTTTTGTAACATCAAATCTTCGTAATCATGTAAACTTCTTTAAATAAATGTATTCCCCATGATCAATCATGTTATATGATCACCCCTATTATTTGAAGTGTAATTAAATAACCCCTATTACTAAATCTAAATATGCTTGGCTTAATGGTGTCATTGTGTGTTGTGTTTTTTGGGGTTTTTTATTTATTTATGGTTGTGTAAAGTTTCTATTAGTAACCTTGTTATAGGTAAATGGGGGGTGGAAATAGGGGTTGGTCTTGTGAATGGGGAATAATATGTTTGTATAGCGAGGTTACTGTTTGGTGGTGTTTTGTTATTGGATTTTTGTATAGGGTGGTACAGGAGGTGTGATAGAATCTCAGGTTTAGAGATTGGTTGATTGTAGAATGGATGGAATTTTTGTGTAGTAGGACTGCTTCTGGGCAGTGGTAGGGAAGTGGGGCTGCTAGACTGGGTTGCTTCATGACTTCATGTTTATGGGTGTGTTGTGTGTGGTGTTGTTGTGTAGTGGGACTGCCAGTTATAGTTTTGAGAGGATTATTCAGAGGGATAACTTTGAAGAATGATATTTAGTAGTTGTTGAATGGGTGTCTAGGAAAAAGTAGTCGTGCAGTGGGACTACAAGTTGGCTGTTCTTTTTTTTTATGAATGGGATTTAAAATGGATTTCATTACCTTGGCCTCAACTTCCTTGTAGTCCTTAGAAGTGTTTAGTAGACTTTGCCTTCTAAAACGGTTGTTGATGTTGTGCTTGTTAGTTTCCTAGGTAGTGCTGGAGTAAATTAAATTGAAACCCTTAATTGACTAATGGAAAGTGGTTAAATGAAAGTGGTGAGGTTTGGGTTTCATTGATGTTATTTGTGTGGTTGTGCATATAGGGGTAGCAGTAGATGTGGTTTTGTGTGGTCCTATTGTTTGTTTGAAACTTGTAGGTTGGGATGAGTGTTTTCTTACATATATCAATAAATTATAGTTCCTTGTGATTTATATACGCATCCCACCCTTGTTGATAACCATGTGCTGAATACCCCCATTTCATGGAGGAGGGTTTCTTTCATAACATCCTGGTGGGAGGATGGATGGCTCGTTATTGACATTCTTCCTTTCAGCCTCTTTTGGGTTCTTACCCCTCAATAATATCTGAGAAGGATGAAATGGATTGGGGTTTATCATAGTCCAATATCCTTTAGGTAGGTTTTGTTATGGACAAAGGGTATAGGTGTTTACAAGACATGATTTTTTCCCATGTGTCTTCAGGATGAGACCCAGGTGTCTTTGGGAAAGTGGCATAGTTGTTGTGGTTGAGGCTTCTATGGGAAGGAGGTGTGGTGTGGTTATGTCCCAGGTGTCTGTGGGTAGGATTTTTGTGTGGTTTAAGGCCTTGTTCTATGTGGGTAGGTTGTGTCAGTGGGCCTGAATTTTAGAAGAGTGGTAGATTCAAGACGTTAGCCATTAGGAATGATTAGCTAACCAGTTGGAAAGTGGTGCAGGGTACAAAAATGTAGATGTACTTATACAACTACTTTACATGATTTCATTATTTGGTTAGTTTTCCTTGGTGAGGTCGGTCTGGGTAGTACTCTTTGGTTGGTTATTTGAGGTTCTATTATTCTCTCATAGGGGCATTAGTATATTCCCCCACTTTTTCATGAGTGGATTTAGTTTTCCTACTAGGTATAATTGAATACTAACCCTATTTTTCAAAAACTACTTACTGGTTTCCAAGAGAACATTAAATACTGTGCCAGACATTACTAGCTCAGGCATCGAGAGAGTTGTTGTGATTCTACATAGAATCTTTCGTTGGATACTTTATTTCATGCTTTGGTTGTAATTTTGTCACATTTTATGTTTATATCATGTATGGGTTGGTGTTTGGTTTCCTTTTTATAAATTTTTTGTGTTGTTTTGGGATTTTTACTATCTTATCTCCTGATCCCATTTTCATTAAAAATGGTAATGCCTTCCTTTTTGTGTGAGATTATATACCCTAGGTTCTAGACACCAATCCCTGGCCTATTGATGGTGGGACTCATGGGTCATTATCTCTTCTACATCATGAAGAAGGAAGGGCATGGCACGTTTCTATCCCTTTCCTCATCTTGAATAAGGAGTGTCAGACATGGTCATTATATATAGTAAAAGACGGGTTTAATCGCATCCACCTTAATGCATCTTGATTAGGGGTCGGGTTCTCTCCTCCCCGTAGCCAGGGCTTTTCACACACATTCAGAGGAAAGAAAAACTAGTATTTCATTGCCAAAAAGGTAAAATGTTCCACCACAACAGCTATAAACCGAACAGTACAAAACTCAAAACTACTCTGGGTATTGGGCACACATCTGTGTTTCCCTCTCCCATGTACTCTCCTCAAGCACACCATGTCTCCATAACACACGAACCAACGGAATGGTTCGCCCATGAATCACCTTCTCCTTGAAATCCTCGATCATCACTTGTCTCTCCACAAAAGTCATGTCGTCCTCGATGTCCAGCTCTCCCTAGACGAGGACGTGTGAATCGTCATGTACATACCGACGGAGCTAGGACACATGGGAGACATCATATATCCTCAGTAGCAACAGTGGTAACGCTAGCTGATAAGCCACTTCGCCGACCCGCCGCAATACTTTGAAGGGTCCGATGAACCTCGTAGAAATCTTACTCTCTTTGTTGAACCTCTGTTGTGCATGCCGAGGGGAGACCTTCAAGAACACATGGTATCCAACCTCAAACTACAAGGTTCTCCTCCTAGTATCATCATACGACTTCTGTCGGTCCTGGTCCACCTTCATCCTCCCCCGTATAAGCTGAACTTTCTCCGTCAAGCTCTGCACCACCTCCGGGCCAAGGATGCCTGCCTCTCCGACTTTGGTCCAACACACAGGTGAACGGCATGGCCTCCCGTACAAGGCAACAAACGGGGCCATACCTTTGGTAGAGTGATAGATATTATTGTAGGCTAACTCTACCAGAGTCAAGTGTCACATCCATGATCCTCCTGAGTCCAGAACACATGCCCACAGTATATCCTCCATGGTTTGGATGGTGCTCTCTATCTATCCATCTGTCTGGGGATGAAAATCAGTTCTAAGACGCATCTGGGTGCCAAAAGAATACTACAATCCTCTCTAGAATCATGAGGTAAACCGTGCATCCCTATCCGAGATTATATACCTCAGAACTCCATGCAACCACACTACCTCATCCATGTACCTTTGGGCCAAAGAAGCCACTGCAATCAACTCCCTAGTCGCCAGAAAGTGAGCCTATTTCGTCAACTAGTCCACTACTACCCAAATGGTGTCGTATCCCCCTTGGACCTTGGGTAGTCCCGTGATGAAATCCATCGAGATTTCATCCCACTTTTACTTGGGGACATCTAGATACTGCAGTAGGCTGCCTAGAACTCGGTGTTTAGCCTTCACTTGCTGACACACTAAGCACTTGGCCACCAACTCTGCCACTGCTCGCTTCACTCTGGTCCACCAAAACTATCCCTTCATTCCCTGGTATATCTTGTACATTCCAGGGTGTACTTCTAGGGGTGAGTTGTGGAACTCACTGAGAAACTTTTCATACATCGCCTCTGGGACAAACAAATTACCCTGGAAAAACATCTGGTGTTGACCATCCTCTGTCCATCCTTCCAGAGCATTGCTCTGGACAACACGGTCACGTATTACTTCACACTCTGGGTCTCCCCACTGAGACTCCTCCACTTTATGAAAAAGAGACGGATGTTCTGTCATCTGATACAGGCAACCTCTAACGCTATCCATCCTCGCATCCAGGTGTAAGGTAGCCAACTCCTCCATTTCCTTCCAGGTGTCTTCCGACTCTCGGACCGCATCCTTCTATGATCTCCTGCTCAAGGCATCAGCCACTACATTCCCCTTCCCTGAAGTGTTGGAGATATCGAATTCATAATCCTGAAGGAACTCCATCCACCTTCGCTGCCGCAAGTTTAGGTCCCGCTGGGAGAAGATATACCTCAAGATTTTGTGATCTGTGAAGACCACAAATCATTCTCCAATGAGGTAGTGCCACCATAAATTCAGCCCAAAAACGACCACTGCAAGCTCCCGGTCGTGGGTGGCATAATTACGCTCATGAGGGCGTAGCTTCCTAGACCCATATAAGATCACCCCTTTTCACTACATCAACACACATCCCAGGCCATGTCCTGAAGCATCACAGAACACCTCATAGGCCTCCCCTTCTTCTGGTAATCTCAGCACTGGGGCACTAACCAACTTCTCCTTCAGATAGCTGAAGGCTGACTCGCACTGCTCACTCCACACGAAAACCTGGTCTTTCTTGGTGAGGGCTGTCAAAGGGACTGCTACTCATGAGAAGTTGGGTATGAACCTCTGATAGTAACCTGCCAGCCTGAGGAAACTACGAACCTCTGCCACATTCTTGGGTACTGCCCAAGAAACAACTACCTCAACCTTTGCTGGGTCCACCGCTACCCCCTGCTCGGACACCACGTGCCCGAGGAAGTGCACTTCTCGTGTCTAGAATTTACATTTTGACAACTTACCATAGAGATGGTGCTTTAGGAGGACCTCCAAAACTATCCTTAGGTGCTATGCATGATCCTCCACTGATCTTGAATAGATCAGTATATCGTCGATGAACACGACTACGAACCGATCTAGGTACTCCTGAAAGATAGAGTTCATAAGCCCCATGAGCACATCTGGGGCATTCATAATGCCGAAAGGCATGACTACGAACTTGAAGTGTCCATATCTACACTTGAAGGCGGTCTTTGGGATGTCTCCCTCCTTCACTCTCAACTAGTGATACCCAGACCGCAGGTCGATCTTCGAGAACCACCATGTCGATTTCAGCTGGTCGAAAAGATCGTCTATCCTCGGAAGAGGGTAGCGATTCTTGATTGTTACCTGATTCAGCCTCCTGTAGTCTATGCACAACGTGATACCACCATCTTCCTTCTTTGTGAACAAGACTGCAGCACCCCATTGTGATGCACTTGGTCGAACATAACCTCTGTTCATTAGATCGTCGATATGAATCTGCAACTCTCGTAGCTCCGAAGGTGCCATCCTGTAAGGAGCCATCGAGATCGGACGGGCACCAGGCTACAATTCTATCCCGAACTCGATATCCCGTCGAGGGGGTAGAGTCATCACCTCCTCAGGAAAGACATCCATAAACTCACAGACGATCTCTGGCACCTCCACTATTTTAGTATCTACTGACTCTACTGACATCTCAGCTAACAAAGAGAGGAGGGGTTCCTCTTGCCTGCTGCCCTTCTGACTGCTCCGCTCGCCGGTGAAGGTAACACACTGGCCGCCCATGTCTGAGAACACAACCCTTCCTCAGAAGCAGTCGATGACAGCACACATAGAAAATAGTCAGTCGATGCCTAGGATGACATCGTATGGATGTATCTGTAGCAGAAGAATATCCCTAACCGACTGATGTGGCCCTATCATCAGTCTGCATCCTCGAAAAACAAATAACAAGTCGGTCTGACCTCCGACTGGTGTGCTCAGCACTAGGGGCACTGGAAGTCTCTCGGCATCTAGACCCAAGGAACGTGCTATACTAGGTGCAACAAAGGAGTTTGAAGCTCCGGTATCGAACAATTCATAAGCAAGGGTACTGAACAAACTGATCATACCTCGAACAACCTCCGGCCCTACTGGAAATGCTGCCTCCGCAGCATGTAGCTGTCTATGCCCAGATCTTCTGCCCCTCGACTGTCGGCCACCTCCCCAACCATGCCCCGGTCGAGGTCCCTGAGGAGGGCCCTAAGGTCGGCCTCATCCTCCTATGTCTGCCCTCGGATGAGTGGGAGCTCGCTATCCCTGCTGCTGCTGCTGGAAAGGCCTGGCTGGAAGCTGCTACTGGGGCGGGGGTTGGGGTTGTCTTCCACCACCGTACTGTACCCGGTCTGAGCACTGACTCCGGATATGTCCATGGCTCCCACAAACGAAGCATCGTAGTCCCAGGCCCAAAGTAAAAGGGCGAGGACTAGGGTATCAAAACTAAAACTGTTGCGGCCTGCTCCCAGCTGGTCGGAACCTGGAGGGTTCTGACGCTGGAGGCCTGGTACTGATGGCCTTCCCCTTCGATGGTCCTAGCTGGATACCCTCTCATGACACACCTCCTAGAGCGCGCATCCTCTCCACCACTTCGGCCTTCTTCTGGACCTCCAAGTACGTCGGCAGGGTAAAAGGGGTAACAGCATACTCGAGGGAGGGTCGAAGCGCCTCCTCCAAACGTCTTGCCCGATACTCCTCATTGGGAAAGTGGTCTGGAACAAAAAGTAGGAGGTCCTTGAACTTGATTCCTAGATCCCTTACTGACATACTCTCCTACTGGAGGGTGATTAGCTCCTGTCTCTTTTCCGCCTTCATCATCGAAGAGAGGAATTCTCCCCGGAACTCCCTCTCAAAAACAGACTATGTCACCTCAGCCTCTCTCCTCTCCCCCAAGTAATGTGTCCACCACTGACGCGCCACTCCTCACATCTGGATGACGGCCAGAGGAACCCAGTACACTGTTGGAGCCCGGATCAAGTCAAAGGCTATCACCAGCTCCTCTAGCCATCTCTTCGTCTTCATATCAGAGGTGTTGCCCTCATACTTCTCAAGGGTCTATCGCTAGAATTCCTGAAGTGTCTTCTACCACTGGTCGTCCTCCTCTTCTCGATTAGCTCTCTACTGATCATCCAAGGTAGTATTTGGGGCCTCGATCACCCGCACCAAACGTGGTCGCCTTCCTGGTGCTATAGCTGTAAGGTTAATATGGAATGCCTAAGCCCAAGTAGTGCATAATATTTTTTAAAACTTATTAAACTTTTTATTTATTCTTAATTCCCAAAACACCCCCAGAAACACGAGAACACAAGTCATTATGATGCATGTAACTTTCCTAGGGTCTCTATACCCTGCAATCAGCGTGGCCTTAATTGGTCGTTCAGTAGGTCCAGAGTCCTTGCATCAGATCACGGGGGACCCTAAAATATCATGTTCTATCTAGTCTTCCCTGACCTAATTCACACACCATGGTCATCCAACACTATTACCCTACCATCCCATGAAATCTTCACAGTGCCTAACTCCAGACTCCATCCTATCTCTCAACCATACCTTTGATACCATGCTGTCATGACCCGCCTTCACCAAAAGGAGGGAAGGGTCAGCAGATTGTCAGGACCTTCCTTCTTTATGTTGAAGAAGATATAATGACCCTCGAGACCCAAATTCAATAGATCATTGAGTGGAAACTAGAACCAAGGGTATAGAGTCACACACTAAATGGAAGGCATTACCCTTTTTGTTTTAATAGGATCGGGAGATAGAATGGTAAATCCCAACAACACCAAAATCAGAAAGTAAAAGTAAAGCCAAGAACCAATCCCAATGCATGTTACAAAAGTCAAAATCCAGGAAGAACAAGTGACCACATGGGTAAAGTACCAAAGAAAGAAAAATAGCGACTGCAACTGCCCCAAAGGTCCGAGATAGTATAGTCCTGCGCGATCCCTGAAATCCTCCTGGAAACCTGAAAACGGTTTTATATACATTGGGTGAGCATACAAGTACACTCATTAGGGATAACCAAAGACTCCCGTGCACAAGTGGGGGAACGTACTAAAGTCTCGTGAGAAAAAGAGTAAACCAAACACCTAACAAGGTAAACTATCCACCCAAGCCTCACCAAGGTACACTCCCCAAATAACACGAGTCAAGTAATATATAATAAGAGCACATCGATGTTTGGATACCCCACACCACTTTCCCACTGGTTATTGAAGACATCCTACGCATCGAACCAATCCCTCCATTCTCACCGCAGTCCCACTGCCACACCCCGCTCGCACACACCTGGTCCACAACTGTCACATGTAACCACGCCTGCAAACACCTAGGCCAGAACAACCACCGCTACGCCTGAAGACACCTGGGCTAGAAGATCCACTGCCACGCCCGAAGACACCTGGGCCTCATCCCGAAGATACTTGGGAAAACCACCTGCCTGCACACACTTAGGTCGTAACCACCACACTACCCCGTCCGAAGGTTCTTGGGATAATAATGGACTTCAGGCCATCACAGCCTGCCTGAAGATACTTGGGATATCTGGGAAAGGTTATAGAAAAGGAGCTAATAACAATCCACCAATATTAGTGTTGGTAAAAACAACCTCCCCTATGAAATGGGGGTGTTCGTCACTAAGTGATCAACTTGGGTGGGGCGAGAATAAGAAACACAAAACAAAAATTATATGTATAGGTAACAAGGACTCACCCAAAGTTTAGGTTTTTCTTCAGCCCGCCTAAAGAACACAAACAGTACTACGTTCAAGTCATAACTCTCAACAAAACAAAACCCATTTGTCCAATCCTGGGTTATATGTTCAGTAATAATGCTTAAATACGTTTCGGCACCTACTTGGGCAACTAGTAATCATAATCACAAGAGGGAAAGCAAACGGTCAAGCATCAACCATAACACCAACACCCGATTCTCTTGTAAATCCACCATAACCAAAAAAACCCAAAGATACAGCCCCATGTCCAAAATCCAGGAGTCAAAAAGGGTTTCTTAACAACAGAGGATCCCGCCCCAATTCATGATATAAACAAGGTAACCACCGGGTCTTAAAATTCACAACCACTGAAAGCATAACACAGGGGATCCCATCCCCAATTTCACAACCACTGAGAGTATAATAACAAGGGATCCCATCCCCACCCACATCACCCAGCAAACGGACCATGAAGGAAAATAACCAAACCCCCACCACTAAGCAGGCCCATGTAGGTATTTTCAGATTTATAAGATTTAACACACTCCATGATTTCAATTTCTATGTGCTTTAACCGGGGTTATCACAAAAATGGATTGATCCTGGTGCCTCAATTTATTTAGCAGGATATACGTAATTAACCAAAATTCCTTTACATAACAAAGGTTCACAAATACAATCCATTTAGACATCACTCAAGTTAAGGGTTCATTAGTGCATAGAGAAAATACCACTAACGGCCATGATTTTCAGTAGGCGTAAGCCCACAAAATTTAGAAAAGAAGATCATAAAACAGAGCAGCATCAAAAATCATAGCCCCCCTTCGTTCTTTATATAATCTGTTCATTATCTTTAGTTAGGTTTGGTTCGTCCAATTATACAGAATAAAAAGCATTCCCACCCCACATGATACACAAAACAGGAGATGAAGTAGAAATTCCCTACTTGTTGATCAATGATTGATGCTAAGGCCGGGCGCAGAACTTCATGGATAGCAATGCGGACCGTCCGAATGAAAATATCTAAACGAAGGGTACTTCTAGAATAGGTTGATCAAGAAAAGAAACCTAGGGAGAACCCTTTCAGTTTATAAAGGCTGGGGACGGTTGAGATAAGAACACCAAACTGCGTAAGGAGTGGGGTCGTGGGTAGACCACGCGGTTGAGACACCCCACACGTCATTAATGGGTCCCTGTGGTTTAAACTGACGCACCCAGGAGGTTAACTCATTAAATATTTAATTAAACAACATTAATGGGTGTTACTGAGCTTTTAAACAAGGTTAAATGGGTCAAAATAAGGTTTAAAACCCAATTTGCGAAAAAAGGAGCGCTATTGGAAAAACCCCGCGGGGGTAGGTCAGAGCCACCGGTAGCCGAGCTACCGGTCGGCTGCAGCCACCGATAGACCGAGCTACCGATAGGCTGCAGCTACCGGTAGACCGAGCTACCGGTAGACAGAGCTACCGGTAGCTGCAACTACCGGTAGACCGAGCTACCGGTAGACAGAGCTACTGGTAGGCCTGCTACCGATAGGTTAAAGCTACTGGTAGGCCTACCGTTAGACCAAACTTCACCGAGATT
Source organism: Viscum album (assembly GCA_963277665.1). NCBI lineage: Eukaryota > Viridiplantae > Streptophyta > Magnoliopsida > Santalales > Viscaceae > Viscum > Viscum album. The sequence continues at coordinate 671,435,263 of OY728129.1, forward strand.
CCCAAAAAAAAACCCAACATGATATTTTCACAAAGTAATGGACCCCAAAAATCTAGGCCATTACATGTATTCCGTTGGAAGATATGTTTATGATGTGCACCTATATTCATCGATTAAGAAGATATACCAAATGTTTGATATAATATATCAATAATATACTTATTTTTGTGATATATATTGTTTCATTTTACTTTATTCTCGCATGGGGTTTATGAATCAAGAGTTACCAATGTGGAAATGGAATTATGTTGCAATCTTTTTTATTTTTAGAAATTTTTTGTTCATGTTCTGATGTGGGGAGTCATAGGACCTTATTTTATTAAACCACACAAATTATATTATTTTATGGTAGTGACTTTTTGTATATGTTGATTTTCTATTTTCTTATATATTCAATAGAGAATCAATAAGAATTTTCTTTGTATGGGATACCAATCTTGTAACTTATTTTAAATTGGGAATGATTCTTTCTTCCATATCCTTTTTTTCAAAAATGTTTTTCTAAACATATATAATTTCCTAAATCTATTTCATGTGGAATTTTACCTTCATTTGAAAGGATTAGAAAATTAAATTTTTAAACTCTTTCCAAATGGGTCATAATAGACTCCAATTAAACAATTATTGAAAGGAATATTTATTTTTAATGTTTACAACATAAAAAACTTTTACCACCATCATGGACATTCTTTTCATTGAAAATTAATTTATAATATTCCATGTTTAATTTAAGAGAAATTTTCATTTGCAATATTTTGTGATTTTTTAGTTTCTAAGAGTGATGTTCAAAGTGAAAACATTATTTTCCTCATGAATGACATTAATTATCTTTTAATGGTATATTCATTCAACAACACCAATAATACTTGATATTAATTATTCTACATTGGGTACATTTTATATTTATACCATCCTTATTATTTATTTGGATGTAATTATATTTTTTTTAATATATTTTCATGGAACCGGGTTTTTTTCAAGTTTTAATCTTATTGTGAAAAGAATGCTCTATTTTAACATATAGGAAAACAATAAACTTTACATCCACTCTGAATTTTATTTGATTTATGATTTCACTTTTAGGATATGATGTTTTATTTTAATAAAAACCCTCCTTACCTTGTCCATGGTGAATTATGTTTTGAATATTATTTTTAAAAATTAAAGGATATGTTAATATCTGATATTTTTTTCTTGTTGGTTAAATGATTGTCTTTGGAAACTGAAAGATTTTATATCATATAATTATGCTACTGGTCAAAGGAATTGGTTTTGATGATGGGTGGTAAAACTGTAAAATATAGGTGGGTGATTCCGTTATATCTCTCAAAATCATTGTGTAAATGGATTTGAGTTAATTGAGGTGGATTCCCCTATAATATTATGGGAATATACTATGATTATTAACCCAAGTGTTGTTATAATGGTTATTTCATGTATATCTATGATAGTTACTCCATGTGTCCATGAATGTTACTCTTCCTATAATATTTAATTAAAATTATCACTCAAGTCACATATATGATTTATATTTTCTTATTATGGGATTTTACATAAATATGTTGATTTAAGAATGTATCTGAATGGGTTTATGTTTAATGAAATGTATTTTATACTTATTAGGGGTGAAAATATTTGGGTTCTTAACAACTCCTTTAATCAATATTTACATCACATGACTCATGGATGTTGATTCCAATGAATCATTCACTTTTTAATTCTTTATTCCATGTTTCATTATTTATGATACATATGGGTATGAATTTTCATACATTTTTCATGTTCATTTTGACATTTTCATCATACTCTTATACTCTCTAATGACATTGAATTAATAATTCTCATGTTTACCCTTATGTGGAATTTGAGCTCACCCTTATTATATTTCCTTTTTTATAGATTATGAAGAATAATTTTTTTCTATATATATTTCATATGTGAATAATTTTATGTGAGATATTATAGAAATAATATTCAATATGATAATATGGGTATAATGGGAGATATGCACTGCTGATTCATGACTATTGTTTATGCAGTAGTTTTTTCTAATTCACAAACACTATAAATATAAAGGTGACATGTTTATGTGAGGGGTCCAATATTTTCATTTAATATTTTAATGATTAGATGGGTCAAATTGGGTTGCATTTATCAGTATTAAATCTATAAATGTAATGTTTTGTTTTTGGCACTAGATATGGGAGTGCAAGTACATGGTTATTAAAGTTGGTATCAGATGAGGTTTTAGATAACATTGGTGACTCTGAAGGTTTCATGTGAGGTTATCTTAAGAGTTTTTGATACCATCATGGTTTTATAAGATTGAATTTGAACATAAGTTTAGTGTCATAGAAACCCCTTTTTAGGTACTAAATGATAGAATCTTGAGGTTACTAAGGATATTTGGGGAGGTGTTTTATTTGGATGAGTTATATGTAACCCTTCAGTATAAAATGAATTATTATTTGAGGAGTCATGGTTGAAATATATTTTATAATAATATATGATATTAATGTGACTTTAGGGTGATTCATATATTTTTATGAAAATGATTAGCATATTTTGTTTGTTAAATGATTACATAATATACCTTTCTAGGTGTTTTACTTTATGAGTGACTATTTCTATTTGGAGGTAAATGTTAAATTTATCATATAAAAATACATAACAAAATATTTTTTATATTTTTGTTTAAATATCATTAAAGGATATTTTAATGTATTTTAAGGTTATTTATTTATTAAATGATATATGTTGTTCTTTGGGTGTTATCAGTGAGGCTTTCGTCATTATTATTTTCTTAAATCATATTAATTTTTTTCATTTTGGGAATTATCATTCATTTTTATAATGATTATGGTTTTGGTTAATGTAAAAATAATGGAGGTATACCATTTTATCCATCCGTGGTAGGTAATGATCCGATAAAATTTGATTTTAGTGATTTAGGAATAAAAAAATCATCATGAATACTCATTGTTTGGAAAAAATGATGAGTTTCAAGTGAATGTTAATTAAAGGATGAAATTATAAATTTCATGTAAGTATATTACCTTATATTTGTCATTGTTAACATAAAGGAATTATTCAACATTTGAATATGGATCTTGAAATAAAAAAATTTATCATATTACTCGAATTTATGATGAATCAATAATATTTTTCACACCTATTTGGTTTATGGTATTGTTGTTATTTACTTTCACAAGATTATTAACTTAACTAAGATCAATGATCTCTATAACTCGCCATCATTGTTTCAAAATTAATGTTTTCATACATTTTCATATCTTGACTTCCTAATAATTTTCACTTATTTGGAAGCCTATTATGTGTTATTTCATATGACCTTCATCTTTTCATTTCCCTCTTTTTAAGAAGAAGTTTTATTAAGCCTTATTATGTTGTGATATTTCGAAAAAAAAGTATTTTGAAAATTCAAACACTTGTTGTTGATACTCAGTTAAAATTTCAAGGGTAAAATTTATTAAATAGGGTATAATGTAATATCCTTTGATTTTAAAAGAATGACTATGTTGGATACCATTAAAAGCACACAACAATAAGCGTAGATAAACAATGAAATATTACTATTCACATGTGATCATTTTAACATGTCGTTGAATTAGTGGATATGAATATGGTTAAATATTTTATGAAACATATACAAAGGTCTTAAAAATAAAACTCTATTAATTAATTCTTTGAAAATAAGAACTGAATTTTTTTTCCATTTTATTCTTCCAAAACACTTTTTTTCAAAAATAGTTTTTATCAAGTTTTTTGAGAAATTAAATATAACAAGTTTTTTAAAGGTAAGTAAATTTATTTTATAAAAAGGTTATATTTTTTAAATAGGAATATTAATTTTTTTTTGGGATAGAAGTTTGGTAATTTTTTGAAAATAATGATTTTTTAGTGAATACTGAAAAATACTGATTTTTATAAAACTGTCATATTCTTTACATTAAAAAGTCACATTATTAATTTAATTTGATATAATAGTAAAATAATTATTATTTAATTAGATATAAAATAATTAAATTCATTTTAATCATCATTATAACTTATTTTGGTATAAGTATATTTTGGGGCTTAAACACACATATTTTTTTCAATTTTTTATATTTGTGTTTTATGATTTTAATTTGAAATTAATTTCTACCACTTTAATTTTTTTAAATTTTGAAAAATGGATTCCTTATATGGAATAATGGTGTCCAAATATTTTAAATATTTTTCTTTTATTTTTGGTTAATATTGGTCATAACATTAGTAATTTTAGTTGTAATGATAAAGGTAAATTAGGTAATTAAGAGTTCCAAATAATATGAAAAGGACAAAAAAAGGACACTAAAAATTATTAATTTTATTTTATGTGTAAATTTAGTAAATAATAATCCAATATTCTGTTATTTTACATTTTTTTCATTTTAATGTGATTATAACCTTTTATAATATGGTATGTAAAGGAAAATAAAAAATGTCACATTCTTATTTTTAGTAAGTATAATCTTTTTAACATGGGGATATAAAAAGGTTATGTTCAATTTAAAATATTATTTTTTAAGTTAAATTATATATCTAAATCATGTAAATTTTATTGTAATTTTTTTGTTATAAATTATTATATTAAATTCAAGCACAACCTTAACACTGTATTTATTAAATTAATATAAAAATAAAATAAATTATTTTAAATATATAAAATTTGGTAATATATTAAATAATTAATTTGACCAATGAATTTTATATAAAATATATCATTTTATATATGCATTAAATTATTTTTCTAAAATTTAATACCTTTTATTTGTGTTTTTAGAATCAAATTAAATGAATGGTTTTAAAATTGACATTATTGATATTTTATGAATATTATAATTTTTTGAAAGATTAAAAATTTATGAAAATACTATATTCCAAAATTTATTATGAAATTGTTTAAATTATCTTAAACGTTCAATTTATGGTTATTTTTGACATATATAATATCTATCATGTCCCTTAAAGTGTAAAAAACCCAAATTGTATAGGTAAGTGTGAAAAGGGAAAATGAAGGGTTAAAAAAATGATAAGAGTAAAAATGTAATCTAAGATCTTAATAAATTTATTTTATAATATTATTTAGAATAATAATCATCTTATCTTCCATTATTATCAACTTTGATCCATTTTGACAACAAAAGTAATTTTTATAAATTTAATTGTTTATGAAATTCCTGAAGTGTCCCTCCCCTCTCTTATAAATGGGAACGTATTCTTCTCATTTCATTAGACCGCAAGATATATTTTTTGGGGAAAAATATACTCAAATTACTTATTAAAATACCTACCCACATTATATAGGTATTAGTTGGACTATAATACCATCCTTACAGGGCATAAGGTTTAAAACAAATGAGGTTTTCTAAAGAAGATAAATATTTCATAACCAATCATTTTCATTTTATTTCTTCTTTCACCTCATTCAAATCAAATAAAACCATGATGGCATATTGTCATATATATCTTACATATAATTTTTTTGTAATTATGTTACTTTCATAACCCATATTCATCTCAAACCTCTTCTAAATGAGAAAGGATTTAATCATATATGTGTAAAACGGATTACCGCCTAACAATCCAATGTAATTCATTTTCCATAATTGTATACCATGGATGGTCATAATGATGGATTTAGTTTAAAAATATTTTATATTGTTCAAATATTTATCATTATTAAAATATTATAATTAATTCACCTTCTTATATATACATACACTCAAAAATGGTAATGGTGTTCATGTGTACGTTTGGGTTACATTTCCATGAAGTGATGTGATTCATTTTTTAACACCACATAATAAGAATAATATATATAATTTTATCTAAAAAATAATTTAATATTTATGATATTATTAAAAAAATTAAATATAAAATAATCCATACCTTATTTATATAATGATCCCTGTAAAATTGAAAGGTTACTCATGTGTACATACGACTTACCATCTTCATGATCCTAACAATGTTTTTTTTCTCAACATTAGTTATGATTTGTTTTATAACTATAAATGTTGTATAAAACATATAATTATGTCATTATATTTTCCTATATTAGTAACTAATCCCCCTTTGACCATAGTACATCTACCAATGTTATTTTTGACTTATGGTCTGAATATTGTCAAAACATATGATGTGAAATCAAATGATTATGAAAATGTTTATAACATAATAATAAGTTATATAAAATGAATAATAAAAATTATAAAGTTTCTCAAGAAGGTAAATAATTAACTTAATTTTATTATTCCGGGTGATAAAGAACATACATGCCTATTTAGACTCGAGGTAAGGGATTTTGTTTTAATTTCCTTTTAGTAAGGCATATATTAATGTTATGAACACATTTATTTTATATGATTAAAATAGTTCCACATTTACATATTATATTATGAATCCTATATAATTCATGATATTTTATGTTTCGATGTTAATTTTTTATCCAAATGTATTTTAATTGAATGTTACCAAGTGGTAATAGGATTACTAATTCAATTTCCTTTCATTTAGTTATAAATATTCTTATTTGAAATTGTTATGCCATAATTTTTTGTGAATAGATCTATAAAAATTTTTATTCTATATCTAAAACATTTTTTTGGATTAATATTTTTAAATATAGTCTCTCCATTGATAAATTATAAATTCAATGATATATAATTTATAAGGGTGATTCCACTCAAAATATATTTCCTTAAGAAATATATTTATGATGTTCACATATCTTCTTTTATAATGTTTATATAATTCCATTTTGACATAATATATCATTAATATCCTTATTTTCATGATATTAAATGTTTAGTTTGACTTTATTCTTTCATGGGGATAACTGTTGAAGAGTCACCAGAGTGTAAATGACTTTAGGTTACAATCTAAATTCTTTTTAGGGTTGTTATATTCAATTACCTTTGGGGGAAATCATATATTATTATTTAACTAAACCAAATAACTTTTATTATCCTCTGTATTTTAGTTTGTTTCACCAGTTTGGTCTCAATATTCCACATTAATTTATAAAGAATAATTAGGAATGTTTATTATATATACTACTGATCTTAAAAATTCTTTTAGATTAGGATTCTTTATCTTCCATATAAATGTTTTCTAAAACAATATCTAAAAATAAATCATTTCCAAAATCTATTCCACATGGTATATTACCTTTTTTAAAAGGATTTTAAATGGATATTAATTAAAATATTCCAAATGGGTCACTTTAGGGGACCTTTCTAAGTGGGTCACTTTAGACTCCCTTTCCATTGTTCTGGGAGATTTATGTTTTGAAAATGGGATTTTAAAAGGAAAGTAAATTTCAATATCTGAAAATGTTTTCTTGAGGGTAAAAATATTATTTTTAAAACTGCAAGACTTTATGTGTTGTGATTATATTATGGTTTTTGGGAATTATTTATGATAATGTGTGGTTCTATTATAAACTGAGTGTGGGTGATCCTTTTATAGTAATACAATTAATTTGGTAAATGGATTTAGTTAACCAAAGAGGATTCTATTAAGAGGTTATGTTAATAAAATTCAATGGTTATTCCAATTAAAATATTGAATTGGATTTCATGTTTAACTGATATCTATACTCCATGTGTGACCATGAAGGTAACACCACAAGTAAGAGTGATTGAAAATGATACCCCAATTTATATATATGATTTATCTATGATTGTTATTAAATTTTAGGAAAATATTATATTTTAAAAAGGTAATATAATTAGCTTATTTTTAAATAAAATTATTTACTACTTTATATTGGTGAAATATTTTGGGTTTTCATAAATCATTTAATCATTATCTATATCACATGGATTATGATTATTATTTCCAATTACTCCTAAATATTATAGATCTTTAACCCTAATTTCATTACTTATGATATAGGTATTGAAGGGTATGAATTCTCATATTTGTTACTAAGTCACTTTGACTATGTCATCATATACTTATTCCCTCTAATGATAATGAATTAATAAGTCTTATTTTTACCCTTACTAAGTATTTCATCTCTCCTTATTATTTTTCCATTCCCCCAGGTTATAATGAATGATTTGATACTACAAAGGATTTATATGAATAGAAATTTATGGGAGATATTGAAGACATAATATGGAATCTAAGAAGCTGGGTATAGTGGGACAAATACTCTCTAAAAGTCCTGAGTGTTTTTATGCAACATTTTATCCCAATTATATAACTATCTAAACCTAAAAGTGTTATGGGTATGTGAGTAATATAAAATATACATTTAATATTTAAATTTTTTCATGGAAAAAAATTCATCATAATTAATAGTATTAAATAAAGAAATGTAATTTTTATGTTTTTAGCATAAGATCTAGAAGTGTGGGTCTAGGGTTTTTTCATTACTGATTGAAAACTGAATCGTACCCACCAATGGATCTGATGAAATCTAAAAATGATTCATCATTTTTTCGAAGAATTTGTTTTTTTAATTAATATAAAACATTATAAAAATATTAAAATATTATATTTTTGACAAACTAGAATCATCATCATCAAACATAACATTAAGATCAACTATATAAATAGGATATCCTTAATTGGGTCAATTTTATATACTGGTATAAAAATCTATGAATCATTATTATAAAAAAAATGAATGTTCAATATTATGTAGAAATAACATTCACTGAAAATCATCTATTAATCATGAAAAATTAGAAGAGTGATGATAATAGTATTTATAGTAAATATTTTCTTGATGTATCCATGTTGATTCTTTTTTTTATGTATACAAACATAAAAATGTATCATGATAATATATATACATTTTGGATGATATAAAACCTAAAAAGGATCCATTGATAATAAGATTTATTTGAGAGAAATTAATTTCAAGAAACTCTCTTTTTATATAAGATGGTTTGTAGAAATTATTTTTGAACATATGTACTCAATATGATTGGGTACATAAATGATTTCCCAATATTAGGATCAAAAAATTGGATTGATCTACCTATAATCATCATCATTTAATACGTTTTATAATGTATATGATAGTTTATTAGAAAATAAAACATAAATAATTTTGAAATAAAAGAATACCCAATGTCTTAAATACTTTGAGGATTATTGAGTAGCACATGATATGTACAAGACTATATTCTATGATTATAGTATAAAAAGGATATGTTGAAATATATGGCTAGTAAGAGAAGGAAAACTTTTGTGTAGATCCCTGACAAACCTTTAAATCAATGAAATAAGATTTAAGGAAAGGAAACATTTTCTTTATAGAATCATTTTACATTCTATGAGAGTTTTTCAAAAATTTCCAAATGAGTTAAATAAAATCCATATATAGTTTATTTATAATATTTATGTTAAATAAATTTTTTATTATTTTTTTCAGGGGAAATGATTTAAACTATACATTAAAAAAATGTGAATAAGTATAGGAGAAATTAATTGATTTAGTATGAATACATATAGATTAAAGGGTGAATTAAAATGATTGATATAAGTGTTTCCAAATCATGGAGTTGGATATAGTGGGTTACATTAATGCTCTAATATACTTGAATAATGTATGTGTATTTCATCTTATTTTACTATTATTTAATGATATGTGTTATTATACACAATGTTTTCCACAAATAAATCAGTTGATGGTTTCAGATACACATGGTTATGAATTGATTCTATTATATATCTTAACAAAATAAATTATAACTATATGATTTATCTATAATAAAATATTTTAATTAATATATTTGTTGAAAAATGAGGAACAAAGTTCCCATCACCAAAATAGTGGAATATTTTAAATAATAAATAATTATTTTTAGAATATTTTCGTAAACACATATAATACCAGTTACGATATGGTTGTTAATAGTTTGATTTTAAAATAAACTGGATGAATTAAATCATTGTTATTTTCTATCATAAAGGATTATGTGTATATTGTCATGATACTCTGTAGAAAATATCATTTCTATGAGACTATTGGGAGTATGTTTGGAATTTAGAAGTTCAAAGTATAACAAATAATATTTTATACAAATAAAAATTCAATGTGAATTTCACTTTATATCATAAATATGTTTATCATATGTGTTGGTAAATAAGAATATTTTAAAGAGGTATATTGAGTTATAATTTCCAATATGAAGGAAATTTTTTTTGGATTATCTATATAGGTGATGATGATGAACATAGAAAGTGTTATATATATATATTAAATAAACGTTATTAACATCTTAATATTTTATTATATGAAGTAACGAAGTTTTAATACCATTGAAAATGTGTTGAACTATAAAAAATGATTCCTAAATATAATTATTTTTCAAAATATATTATTTATGGATTTTTTACATTAAAATAGTTTAGTATGAGGGCCTTATCATACATTCCCAAGGAGTTAGGTAGGAATTGTATTGATATACAATGATTATAAGAAATCCCAATATGTATATCAAATATGAGGGAACTCTAGTGGTTTATCATATCATACTAGATTGGATGGGTTATTATGTGTGGTTTTTTAATATTATTGAAGAGTTTATGAATATAAAAATGAATCATATTAAAAAAATTATTATCAAATTTATCATTAGTTCACATTATCTATATATGTTTCATGAAGTAAAATTAAAATTGAGCCTTAAAAATAAGACATTGATTAATCTATATCTAATGTTCATCATGAAGTATTATTGGCTATAATGTAATTGTAGGGTTATCATCAATGGTATTTTCTATAGAGATAAAAAATAGTCTAATGAGTAATAAAAATAGATTTATATGTTTGATGAACATCCACATGCAACACATTGAGTTTTATGAACTATTAATTTTGTGTACTGGGTGTGCATGTTTTTTATTGAATCCCCATTACATAGGGTGTTAAGAAACTAACCATCAGAACAATTATACTTAGATACCTTAATTTATCTAATCCTTTGAAATAGCTAATTAGGGGGTAATTGTTTATATTTTTCATAATTTAATGAGGTGAAGAATAAAAAATAAGGTATTTTTCCTCTAATATGATGATATTTAAAGTTAGGAACTTTATTTAGATAGACAAATGTTGATCATGTCTCTACCTACAAAAGGTTAATCAAATGTGAATAACTATTTTGTTAAGGGGAATGTAATGTGCTCATTCTATTTAGTTAGTATATGAGATTTGTTCCTTCAATTGGATAGCATATACTCATAAAATCTATATTTCATGAGAAAGATATATTTTATTGGAATACTCAACGTCCTGCGATCACTTAATGTCATGGAAAATGTGACTGGTGACTATACATGCTTTTATTTGATTCTGATAGTGTAAAATCTAATAGATAATCATGTGTCTGTTAGAAGTCGTGTTAGATCCCTTGAAATATTGAGAAGAATATATGATTTTCTAGAGCTTTCTTCTTTATTAGGCTTATAGATTATAGAATTAAAAAAATCTACAACAAAGTACCTTATATCGTTATAAATGAGGGTTTTTTAAATGATTATTATGTTTTGTAAGTAATTGTTTATATAAAACATTGATAGATAACCTAAATGTGTTTTTAAGGCTAAAACTAAGAAATTTTTTATTGATTTTTATAGGTTGTTACATATAATGTAAAATTTTGTGAAAATGATTGATATATTTCATTAAAGTGTTTTGAAATATATCAAAAAAACTTATATAATTTTAGCATGTCGTGTGCATGTTTTGTGATATGCTCTGATGATTATCTAATTCAAAATGTCCTTAAATAAGTGACAGGTTGATCAAAATGTGAGATAAACACACCACTATGAAATGAGAGTTTATAAAACATCACAAACAATTATTGTTTGAACCATAATATAGTGACAGTCACTATCCAGTGGTGTTATGAATGGAATTCAATATATTAGACTATAATTTATATTTAATCAAAATTATTACACTCCAATATATCATACTTAAGTTTATTATGATTTTATTGCAAATTAAAATACATTAATGGAAAATATATGATTTTTTAATGTTAAATAATGAATCATAAATATATTATATTTTTAAATCTATTAAGAAATGTATCATTGATGATTGAATGTTTGAGAAATATCTAGAATTTATATTCTATCAATTTATGGACTATATAAATTTGATTATGGGTTTTGAGGTTTCTAAAAGTTATTTTAGAATCAAAATACTCTCATTGTAACATCACAGGTAAATAAAGAATATGACATTTTCATATTTATTAATATTTTTGAATTAAATATTAATTTTACTTTAAAGGGGATGCTATGTTTGTTGGTGTACCTGACACACAATAATGGGTTTCCCCGAAATCTTATATTGCAAACAATGATGAGTCATACTGAAAAAAATAATGATATAATATTATTATTTTAAATGGAAGTTAACACCCAACTGTTGTATGGGCTAGAATGAATAGAAATAACCATATTATGATTAAACATGTTTGTTAAATTTGTTTTACATTTATCCAATAAATGTTAGAGTCTTCAAATGATAATGAATCCAACTTTAAGCATAAATACTCTAATATTTTTAAAAGGTAGTTTTACTGCCTTTTGATGGAGAAATATTTATAAACTAGTTTTTGTCACTTTTATATGATCCATTGGACAAAATAAACTTCTTTAAAAAATATTCATCAAAATTTACTTAGGGTAAATTTTTGTATATTTCTGATAAAGTTCATATTGTAAGGAAGAGTGAAAAATACTGCATGTTAAATCAAAATTGTCTTTTCATCTAATTTATTTATATATATAGATTATATTTTTAATTGGTTTTAAAGTTTAATTAGATTATTTTTTATCATTTAATCAAATTTTGGTTAGTGTAAGTAATTTCACTTTTTAATTAGACATAAACACATGCCAATCTTTTGATAGTTATTACTTCTTAAAAACCCACTTTTTGGTTTTGACAACAGGAAATAATTTTAAATTAATTTCTTCCACTTATGTGCTTTGAATTTGGAAAAATGGATTCCATATTTATAATTAGAAGGTTAAAATTTTGTAAATAGGTAAATTTTTTTTAGAAATTATGAATAGTATCTCCAATAGTTATTTTATTTACCATGGTTAAAGATTAAATCTGGTAATTAATTGTAAAAAAATAATATTATAATAATATAAAACTATCATAAAATGTATCCTACTCCTATTTGATGATATATGTCCAACCATGGGCATCCTTGGGTCGATTTTAGGACCCCATGGATCCACTTGTGTGTGAAAATGACATTTAATTACTTTTAATTTAGAGTCAAGGAAAATATAACCTAAACATGTATCTTTTACTAAAAAAAATTAGTTGGGGTTATATAAGTGATATATTTTAATATAAATAGTCATTATAAATATAAAAATATTTCCTACATCATTTTATTTTATTTATAATTTTTAGACATCAAATAAATAAATTTATTTATGACATAATGGTGATTAAGTGATTACCATATTAATGAATGTTTTAAATAAATGAGATTAAAAAAATAAAAATAAATTTATTTTGAAACTTTTTATTCCAAAAAATTATTTTATGGATGATTATTACTTTTTATATTTTAATTAATGAATTTTTTTGAATGAATCAAGTTGTAATGTATTTTTTAAAAGTTATGATATGAATAGTATAAAAATTGACATAAATGAGTTTTTAAATAAATTAATATTTAATCTAATGATATAATAGTCCTAAAAATATAAGATTTGGAAAAATTAAATATATGATGTTACAAATTTCATTAACGATCCATTTTTTGGTCTCTTGTCATTTTATAGTAACTATGGTAACCATACATTATGAATTTACAAGAAGACATTGTAAAAGTTAAATTAGGTTGTTAAGTGTTAAGCTAAAGGATAAATTTGATTTTATGACCTAAACTTGTATAAAACCTATTGTATGAGATAATTTAGTCCCATACGCGTTTCATATTCTAAATATATCACTTTGGTGTTATTATAATTCTAAAATCAATTAATAATAAAATAATTCTTTCAAACTTTCTTAAAGTTACCCTCCTCCATCTTATAAAATGACACCACCTCTAACCCTTACTCCCACCTCTAAATCCCCATTGTATCATCCAAAATCTTCCCAAATAATCTCCCAACATTCCTCCCTTCCTCATAGAATCCTTACTCTAGGAAAAAGGTGATTCAAGAAATCCCTTTGGCTCAAATCAAAAGAAGTTACCCGATTTGAGGTAACATCTTCTCTCAAGTTCATTTTCATTATTTTTCCTTATCCACACCCTATGATCTTCTTATTATTTATTTATATGACAACACTAGTATCCTGAATATACTAGGTTGTTTTTATGATAAGGATTTGAACTACACTTACACACACCTCCGTCTAATTAGTATAGAACATACTATTTCTGTGGACGACGGACTACTGCCTCATGAAATGATGATTGTTAAATCTTCTACTACCACCTATTATTGTAGACATTATAATGGAACTGTAATTATATATGATATATATGAAATTTATTTTATCTATATTCTACTGTAATTCTAATTTAGAATATACGTTTTTGATATTTATGATGTGTAAACACGATAATTTCATTTCAGGTTGTGTGGACTATCGTCCCCTCAAAGTGATATGCCCCATTCATTCCATACATGAAATGTATAAAGGATGGATTTAATGAACTTATGTAACACATATAAAATATTTTATTATAATTTATTTATAATATACCTATGTATCATTAAGTTTTCATTCCATTAAATATGAAATATAAATAAAAGTAGTGTTCATGCGTACGTACAACTTACCGTCTCCATGAACAGTGAAATTCATTTCTTATCTCCATATTTTATGGAATATTATAAATACATATATATTAAATACATGTGATATATATTTATTATATTCTAGAGGTAATGTATTTTTGAACACATGGACAAATTGTGATTATAACAAGATCATTTTCGACTCAAGTACCCAATGTCGAAAAAATGACCGATATTAACTTGAATAATTTTTATAACATGGTAATAAGTTATATATAAGGAATAATAAACTTGAAAAATGATATTAAGAAATTAAAAATTAAATAAAGTTTATTATCTAGGAAATTAAAGAACGAACAAGTCAAGTCAGACATGGTGTAATGGACTTTGTCTAAATCTTCTTTCTTTGAAAAATGTTTTGATTTATACACTACTTTCTTTTATACAGTGTATAAAACCCTTTGAATTTTAATTTCATTCAAAGGGAATATTTTTATATGTATAATTTTACTAAATAACAAAGTTAATGTTTCTTTTTAACATATGTGGTGACAACGACCATTTCATAGCCACGATAATTATTTGATATTTGGTTTCCTCAACAAGCTGTGATATTTTTAAATGGAAAATAAATACCATATACCAAATTTACATATTTAGGTATTTAAAATGGTTTTGAAAGAGTATTTAATATTTTAATATATTGAAATTATTTCTTGTTATTGCAAATGAAATTTTTTTGATTCAAATGTTGATATTTTCAATCTTTTATGTGTGATGATTATATAATGGAACATGGAAATTTGAAGAGTGGTTACGTGATAAACCAAATGGTGGGTGTTTTCATGGTTAAACAAGGACTGTTGGTTACATTATAACCTCCAATTAATTGGGTATGGAAGTCAGTCATATGGTTATTCTATTTGTAAGAATGATTTCTGGAAGTCGACTATATGGTTATTCCATTTAAGTATGTTTATTTCCCAAGTTACCTTTTATATGTTATGTGTGATTTATATGGGTTTATGGTAATATTTTTATTACAAAGAGGTATTCAATGAGATTTTATTCAATGAATAGTATTTACTACTTCATAAAGATGAAAAGTATTACTTATAATAAAGTATTTCTGGTTTACATGTTGTTTTGAAAAACTAAATTTTTTTCTTCTTTATGTATCCCTTACTAAGATATGCCCATACCATGTTTTTGAAAAAAAATTAATAGGACTAAAGTGTAATAGGGTTAAGGATGGGATCAAGGAAAATTCATGATGTTTAAAACATGAAACTAAACGTGTTTCTTTTCTTTTAAGAGTTTTTATTTTTTAATGAAAATGGATACTGAGTAGAAGTGTCTACATGCAATATTCAAGTTGTTATGTATAAGTTATGAACTAATTCTCTAAAAAAATAAACCTAAAAAGATCCTAAATTTTAATTATTAACTTAATTCAAGATTATGTAATGTTTAAGGATGGGGCCTTCTAGTTGGTATCATAGTTCATTTTAGATAACTTTAGGAGTTATAATTTTATTAATAGAATATCCATAAACGATTTTTACATTATGGTCAAATTGAAATGATATATAATTTAAATATTGCCATGTTTCTTTATCTAAGATATGTTTGTTCAGAATGTTTTTCCACAAATGAAATAGGGAAGTAGTGTTAAGAAGGAATATAGAAGAGAATGACCTTCCAAATCAGCATCTTGAGATGGCTGGAATCAGAATTGAACAGTTTGTTGTAGTAATGGCACATTTGACTCAGGCTATAAATGGTTTTGGTATACATTAATGATATCAACTATATCAACCACAAATAAACATGTTTTTTTAGGATCATTTCATGGGGCAATATCCCCCATCATTCAAAGGATCATCAGAAACTATTCAAGATGAAGGGTGGATCAAAGCACTGGAAAATATTTTTGATTTCATGGGTTGTACAGACAATAAAAATGTTAGTATTTATATTTATAGTTTCAAAGGGGATGTAGATCAGTGGTGGTCGATGGTTAAAATATTAGGGATGGTGAGGATATTGATTCACTTGTTTAGGACGAATTCAAAGGTATGTTTCTTGGGAAATATTTTCCTAAGGTGGTTCGACTTAGGATAGAAAAAAATCTTGGAATTGAGGCAAGAGGATGAATTATTGGCTAAATATAAAGAAAATTTCACTCAACTAGAAAGGTATTACATAAATTTTATCCTAGATCTTTATAGTAATATAAATCAATTTTACTCAGGACTGAATTCGTGATATCAAAGAGCATTAGCCTCTCATGAATTCATTATCTATAAGAAACTTGTCGAATGTGTTGAGAATGTAGAAATAGATTTTTATGTTGATTAGGTGTTCTATGAGAGAAAGAAAACGAAGATGTAAAGTATGAAGGCATAGGGAAAGTATTCATCAAAGAAGCCTAGAGGTAAGAAAATTAAATTTCCATCTTATGAGAAGTGTGGTAAAAAACAACCTAGAGAATGTCTATCAAAAATTGGAAAGTGCTTCTGGTGTGGTAAGACTGGTCATATGGCTTGTAACTATAACAAATATGATTAATTAGGAAATTAAAAGATAGTGGTAAGATGATTTAGTTGTAATGATCTTGGGCATTATTCCAATGTGTGTCCAAAGTTGATTACCCAGGGTAGAAACAAGACAAATCAAAATCAGAAGGGTGGGGGAAAATATTTTTCTACTACAACAGTTGATGCAGGGCCATCAAATGAAGTGGTATCAGGTACTTTTTTTTTAGATTATTTCAAAGTATTGTTTGATTCAGGGTCTAAAAATTATATCATTTTTGAGAAATGTTTGGGTAAATTTTGAATTCCACCTCAAAAAATGAATCCATAACTTATGGTAAAAACACCTGGGAGAAATGTTGAGGAAAAAATAAATTATAAAAAACTTCCTAACCTTATTTGTGGAAATAATTCACCTAAAAACCTTGTTGTTTTTCCTCTAGTAGAGTTTGATGTTATTTTGGTAATGGATTGGCTTTCTATTTACCATGCTAAGATTCACTATAGTTCTAAAGAGGTTTCTTTTCATAAATACTTTTAGATTGTGTACAATAATGACCCCTTATCTCTGATAAAATATCATGAAGCTAGGAAACTATTGGAAGATGTAAATAAATGTTACCATTCACATATTGCTAAAAAAAATAATTGTTCAGATTAATGATGTTCTAGTAGTAAATGAGCATCTTGATATTTTTCCTGATGAGTTGCCTGGTATTATACCTGATCAGGAAGTTGAATTTACCATTGAATTAGTTTCTGATGTTATGAAAATTTTATAGACTCCTTATCGAATGGATCAAATTTAACTTTTAGAGTTAAAGAAACAATTGTAGGAGTTGTCAGATATAGGTTTCATTTGACCTATAACATCACTGTGGGGTGATACAATCTTATTTTTTTTTTTTTAAAGATGGTTCAATGAGACTTTTAATTGATTATATATCCTTGAAAATTATCACCATTATGAAAAATTATCTTTTTCCTCATATCAAAGTTTTTTTTGTTCACCTCTAGCGAGGTCAGTATTTTTTGAAGATTGAATTCAGGTCGGAGTACCATCAGTTTAAAATAAATGAAGCAGACGTTCCAAAGACCGTGTTTTGTACTAGATATGTCTATTATGAATTTGTAGTTATTATTTTTGGGTTAACCAATTCACATTATATTTTGATGGATCTTATAAATTGAATTTTCCATGAGTTCTTGGATAACTTTTTGGTTGTGTTTATTAATGAAATTTTGGTATATTATAAAAGTAAATAGGATCACAAAAGTCATTTAAGGGTTGTCTTTCAAACCTTAAAATAAAATAAATTGTATGGGAAATTTAGTAAGTTTTAATATTTGTTAAAAAAAAATTATTCCTTGGTTACATTATTTCAAAAAATGGCATAACTGTTGATCCTTCTAAAAAATTTGATGATGAATATCCAACATCCACAAATATAAATTACATTCGTAGTTTTCTTGGTTTGGAAGGCTATTATAGAAGGTTTGTTGAGAATTTTTCACAGTTATCCAGCCCACTAACTAAGTTAACTCAAAACTGTGTTAAGTTCATCTTGACAAAATAATGTTCTTATTGTTTTTAGGAATTGAAAAGAATATTGGTGAATGCCCCAGTTTTGGCATTACCTTCTAGAGATGGTGAATTTGTTATCTACAGTGATGCTTTATTGAAAGGAATTGGTTTTTTCCTAATGTAGAATTATCAGGTAATTTCTTATGCTTAATGTCAGTTGAAACCTCATGCGTTAAATTACACTACACATGATTTGGAATTAGATGTTTTAGTTTTTGTCTTAAAAATTTTGAGGCATCATCTATATGGATTAAAATGTGAAATATATACTGACCACAAAAGTTTGAAGTATATATTCACTCAAAAATAATTGAACATGAGATAGAGGATATGGCTATAATTAATAAATTATTATAATTGCATGATTCATTACCATCCAGGAAAAGAAAATAAAGTGTCCAATTATTTGATTCGAAAAAGTAATGTTACATTAACCATGTTACATTTGGAACAATATCCATTGATTAATGATTTGATGAACTTTCGAATAGAAGTTGTCAGTGTAGAAAATTCCTCTATTTTGTTTCAGGTGTTAGTGAAATCATCTATCTAAAACAGAATTAAGCAAGTACATAAGGAAGACAGTGAGTTGCAGAAAAAGGTAGAGTAGGTTCAGAAGGGTAATTTTCCTGAATTTAACATATATAATGATTGTATTTTGAGATTTTTGAAGACAATATGTTTTCCTTGTGATTAATATTTGAAGTAAGTTTTTTTATATGAAGCTCATTGTTATCCATTTTCAGTTCATCCTAGCAGTACTATGATATACATAGATCTTTAAGTGTATTACTGGTGGGATGGAATGAAAAAAGATATTGTTGACTTTATTTAGAAGTGTTTGACTTTTAAACTAGTTAAAGCAGAGCGATAGTTACCGAAAGGGATGCTTCAGCATTTACCGGTTCCATAGTGGAAATGGGAAAATATATCCATGGTCTTCGTTGTGGTATTACCAAAGACATCTCAAAGTAATAATGAAATTGGGTTATTATTATCGATTGACTAAATCATCTCATTTTCTTCCTATTTGAGATACTCTTTATCTAGATAAAATTTCTTGGTTTTATATTAAAGAGATAGTCATGTTATATGGATTTCCCCTCTCCATTGTATTTGATCATGATCTGAGGTTCACTTTTAACTTTTGGAAAGGCCTTTAGAAGTCGTTGGGTACTGAATTAAATTTCATTACAGATTTTCAACCTCAATTAGATGGGTAGTCAGAATGAACAATTTAGACATTGGAAGATATGATACGTTCTTATTCAATAGATTACCAAGGAATTTGGGACCAACATCTTTATTTGGTTTATTTTTCTTATAATAACAGTTTTCATTCCAGTATATATATGGCACCATTTGAGGAATTATCGGGAAAGCGGTGTCGAACTCCATCTTTTTGGGATGAAGTAGGTGAAAGGAATTTGATGGGGCCAGAATTTCTAGAATAAATGTTAGATAAAGTTTAGTTAATTCAGAAGCAGAGGAGAATATCTCAGAATAGGAAGAAAAGTTATCTGGATAGCCTAAGGAAGGATCTTTCTTTCTAAGTAGGTGATCATGTCTTTCTCAATGTTTCCCCATAAAAAATTGTGATTAATTTTGGTAAGAAAGGAAAGCTAAGTCCAAGGTTTATTAGACCCTATGATATCCTAGAGAAAGTTGGTTCAGTTTCTTAGAGAGTAAATTTTCCTCCAAATTTATCCCAAGTACAAAATTTTTTTCATGTTTCAGTGTTGATATTTTATATGATTGATCCATCTCATGTTTTGAGTCTAGAGGTATTTTAGTTGGAAGAGAATACTTCTTATGAGGAACAACCTGTCTAGATTCTTGGCCGAAGAGAGATATTCTTGTAGAATAAGGTAATTCATCAGGTAAAGGTTTTGTGGAAAAATTATATGGTTTAAGAGGAAACATGAGAATCTAAAAATGCTATGAGGGATAAATACCCCCATTTATTTGATAAGTGAATAAAATTGTGAGGACTCAATTTCTAAAAGGGGGGAAGGATGTAACATTCCAGGTAAATAAAGAATATGAAATTTTCACATTTATTAATATTTTTGAATTAAATATTAATATTACTTTAAATGAGATGCTATTTTTGATGGCGTAACTGACACGCAACAATGGGTTTCTCTGAAATCTTATGTTGCACATAATACTGAGTCATATTGAAAAAAATATAATATTATTATTTAAAATGGAAGTTAACGCTTGGTCATTGTATTGGAGAGAATGAACAGAACAAACCATATTATTATTTAAAAAATTGTTTAAAGGTTTCTTAATTTATCAAATAAAAGTTAAAGGCTTAAAATGATAATGAATCCAATTTTAAGCATAAATACTCTAAATTTTTTAAAAGGTTGTTTTACCACATTTTGATGGAGAACCCTTTTAAAATATAGTTTTTGTCACTTTTATATGTTAAATTTTAAAAAATAAACTTATTCTTTATAAGTGGGATATAAAAATTTACTTCATATAAATTTTTGGAATTTTTCTAATAAAGTTCTTATTCTAATGAATAGTGAAAAATACTGCATGTTAAGTCAAAACTGCCTTTTCATCTGATTTATTTATATGCATAGATTATTTTTTTAATTAGTTTTAAAGTTTAATTATATAATTTTTTTATCATTTAATACAATTTTTGTCATTGGATGTAATTTCACTTTTTAATTAGACATAAACACATGTCAATATTTTGATAGTTATTACTTCTTAAAAACTTGCTTTTTGGTTTTAACAACAAAAATTAATTTTAAATTAATTTCTTCCACTTATGTGTCTCGAATTTAGAAAAATGGATTCCATATTTTGAATCATGAGGTCCAAATTTTGTAAATGTGTACCTTTTTAGACATTTTGAATAGTAACATCAAAAATTATTTTATTTATCATGGTTAAAGTGTAAATCTGGTAAATAAGGGTAAAAAATAATATTATAATAAAATAAAACTGTCTTAATACTTTTCCTAATTCTATTTAGTGATATATGTCCAAACATGAGAATCCTTGGGTTGATTTTAGTACCCCATGGACCCACTTGTGTGTGAAAATGACATTTAATTACTTTTAATTTAAAGTTAAGGAAAATATAACCTAAACATGTATCTTTTACTAAAACAATTTTTATATGGGGTTATATAAATGATATATTTGACTATAAATACTCATTATAAATATAAAATTATTTCCTACATCATGGTTTTTATTTATAATTTTTTGACATTAAGTAAATAAATTTATTTATGACACAATGGTGATGTAGTGATTACCTTATTAATGAATGTTTTAAATAAATGAGATTATAAAGATTAAAATAAATTTATTTTGAAACATTTCATGCCATAAAGAGATTTTATAGATTATTATTACATTTTATCTTTTAATTAATGAATTTTTTTTTTGAATTAATCATGTTTTTATGTATTTTTAAAAAGTTGTGATATGAATAGTTTAAAAATTGACAAAAATGAGTTTTTAAATAAATTAATATTTTATTAAATGATATAATTGTCTGAAAAATCTAGGATTTGGCCAACTGACATATATGATGTTACAAATTTTAAACATGATAAATCTTTTGGCCGATTTTCATTTTATAGTAACTATGGAAACCATATATAAAGAATATACAAGAACACATGCTAAAAGTTAAATTAGTTTACTAATGGTTAAAGCTAAGAGATAAGGTTAATTTTAGGAACTAAACTTGCATAAAACCAATTTTATAAGAGTATTTAGAACCATAATCATATTACCTTTTAATATATAATTTTTTTGTTATTATAATTTGAAAATCAATTAATAATAAAATAAAACTTTCAAAATTTCTTAAAGCTTCCATCCTCCCTCTTATAAAAGGACACCACATATAACCCTTACTCGCACCTCTCAAGACCCATTTGATTGTCCAAAATCTGACCAAATAATCTCCCAACATATCTCCTTTACTACTAGATTCCATACCCTAGGTAGAAGGCAATTCAAGAAAGCCCTTTGTCTCAATGAAAAAGAAGTTACCCGATTTGAGGCAATATCTTCTCTCAAGATCATTTCCATCATTTTTCAGTCTCCACTCACTATGATATTCATATTATTTTTTTATATAATAACACCAGTATCCTCAATATACTAGGTTTTTGTTATGATATTTATTCTAACAACACTTACACACACATCTGTCTAATGGGTATATAACATACTATTTCAGTGGATGGTGAACTATTGCCACACAAATGGATGATTGTTCAATCTTCTCATACCACCTCCTATGGTGGCCATTATGATGGCACTGTAATTATATATGATATTTATGATATTTATTTTATCTATATTCTAATGTAATTATCATTTATAACATACCTTTATTCTTTTCATGATGTGTAAACACAATAATTTCATTCGAGGAAGTACGGACTACCGCCCCCTCAAAGTGATATGACTCATTCATGTCATACATGGAACATATAAAAGATGGAGTTAATAAACATATGTAACATATATAAAATATGATATTATACAGGAATTATAATATACCTATGTATTTTTAAGTTTTCATTCCATTAAATATGAAATATAAATGAAAGTAGCATTCATGTGTATGTACGGCTTACTGTCTCCATGAACGGTGCATTCATTTTGTATCTCCAAATGTTATGGAATATTATAAATACATATATAATAGTTATATGTTATATATGTGAATTATATTTTGGAAACAATTTACTTTTAACCACATGGAAAAATTGTGATTATAACAACATCATTTTCGACTCAAGTACCCAATATCGACAAAATGATCGATATTAACTTAAATAATTTTTATAATGTGCTAATAAGTGATATAAAAGGATTAATAAACCTTAAAAAGGTTCTTACTCAAGTATAAATTAACTTAATTTTATTATTAAGTAAATTAAATAACTAACGAGTCAAGTCGGACAAGGGGTAGGGTACTTTGTCTAAATCTCTTTTCTTTGAGTCATATTTTGATTTATACACGACTTGCTTTTATACGGTGTATAAACCCCCTTTAACTTTTAATTTCATTAAAAGGGAATCTTTTTCTACAAGGAATTTTAATGAATGACAAGGGGAATGTTTCTTTTTAACGTATGCGGTGACAACGACCTTTCCGTTGTCATGAGTATTATTTGATATTTGGATTCCTTAACCAGCTATGATGTTTTTAAATGGAAAATAAACACCATATACTATTTTTACATATTATGGTATTTAAAATTGTTTTGAAAGTGGATTTACTATTTCAATATGTTGAAATTATTTCTTGTGGTTGCAAATGAAATTTTTATGATTGAAATGTTAATATTTTTAATCTTTTATATGTGATGATTATATAATGGTAATTGGATATTTGACAGGTGGTTATGTGATAATCCAAATTACAAGTGGTTTAGTGATAAACAAAGGATGGTTGGTTACGTTATAACCTCCAATGCATTGGGTAGGGAAGTCGGTGGTATGGTTATTCCATTTGTAAGAATGATTTGTGGAAGTCAACTGTATGGTTATTCCATTTAAGTATGATTATGTCCCATGTTTACCTTTTATATGTTATGTGCACTTTATATGGGTTTAATGGTAAACTTTTGGTTAAAAAAGGGTAAGAAGTGGTCTTTTATTCAGTGAGTAGTATTTAATACTTCATAAAGGTGAAAAGTATTACTTGTGATAATGTATTCATGGTTTACATGTTGTTTTAAAAAACTAACAGTTTTCCTTCACTGTGTATCCCTTACTGAGATTTTAATGCTCATACCATGTTTTTTAAATGTTTCTCACAGGACATAAAGTGGAATAGAGTCAATTATGGGATCAAGGAAAAGACATTTTGTTTAAAACATGGAACTAATCATATTTATTTTCTTTCAACGGTTTTTATTTTATAAAAAATTGATACTAAGTAGAAGTGTCTACATGTAATATTAAAGTTTTTTTGTATAATTTATGACCTAATTCTATAAATATCTAAACCTAAAAATATATGCAATTTCAATTATTAACTTAATTCAATATTATGTAATGTTTAAGGTTGGGGCCTTACACTCAAACTCTATCGATTGAATCAACCTAACTCCCATTTTATTCATGAATATAAACCAAAAGTTTCTAGAGTACCCTTTATTGATTGTGTTTCATCCTAAATGTTTGATGATTTATATAGTGTGTGTATACCATTATATGATGTATTTGATCAGTTTCTTCAAAATGGTCATTATTAATAACATTGCTAATGTATTATATAGATATAAATAAATATATAAAGGGAGTGTCATTATTTATTTATATATTTTATCGAATATAAAATTAATATATATATATATATATATATCTGTGTGTGTGTGAGTGTTTGTGTGTGTGTGTGTCTATTCTTGACCTTTCCCACTAGGATGGGATATGTGTTATGCTCTAAAAAACCCTTCATGATTGGTATATATCTTAAGATTTAGTGTTTGTGTAGGCAAAGTAAACACTATATTATAAATAATTTTTTTAATGATGAATTCGAACCACAACACAATATATATTGAATTTTAAATTATAACGTCTCTCGCTCGGTTAGCTAAAATGACTCTAAGCTAGAGGGTGCTCCCCAAAATCAACCATGCCTTCATGTATGGTAGAGGTTATTACTAGAAACAAGGGTTGGTGAAAACTCATTAGAAAATAATACTAAGCATGTCTCTAAAACCCCATGATTTGTTTGATGTAAATATCTATAAATAAACTTGATTTATTTTATATCTTTCTTTACATGCAACACCAAGTTTTAAAAAAATATGTTATACTATTAAAATATTTAATGTGACAATTACAACATTGTCCTTAAATTAGTGGGTATGAATACAATTAACAAAAATATGAAATATATATATAAAGGTCCTACTAAATAAAAAAAATAATTTTGTAAGGGTTAGTGTCCTGAGAACCAATTATTTTGTACTTTGATTACATGAATGTTCACTTATTATATATTGTTCATTGTTCTGCATGACTATAATATAATAATGTCTTGGAATATTTCTTGCATTAATAAGGTCATGGCAGACCCCCGCTATGATGAGAACCTTGAAATGCTATAACAATATTCTTAAATAAAGTTATGTGGTTGGATGACATACTATGATAGGACAAATAGTATACAGATCGTCATGTGCGAGTACTCCTAAGAAGATGAGACTCTCTCTCATAGAGTTCGCACTTGGTAATCTCCAAGATGGGAGATTATGAGAACAGACCCGCCAGTAGTAATTCCACATGTCTTGGTGTCATCAGATATTACTATCTGTGAGCATGTGTAATGGTCCTTAGACTAGAATATTATCATTAACTCATATCATGACTCGCACACTTAGATTTACTGATGAAAACTGTCACGCAGACAGTTGGAAGGAAGTAGGGTACATTGGGTGCGTCACGAGTGACATGTTGTTAATGGATAAGTTGAGGAAGGATTTGTCCCTTTCATTTATGGAAGTTGATATCTCGGCCCATTTTATTGAAATAGAACTGTCGCATTAAAATCCATGGCCATGGTGTAAACAACGAGTTTATTTCAGGTAGTCAAAGAATGACGGATCAAGAAAATAGGTTTATGACACTGCCATGAAACCTTCTTGATGAGATATCGAGACAAACGGATTAAATTACATAGTAAGTGTTCGTATGTGTTGATACGTCAATGTGGCATCATCTTCTTTCTCTTGGGTGCCTTGACCCGTTTCTAGACAGTAATCTTGGACTTTAGGCAAGCCTACCTAATGCCAATGAGAAAGAGGCCTATAGGGTCACACACTATGTTTATTCAAGTATCTCAAGTATAATAAAGATTATTCTCGTACATGGTTTAATAATTATTCAAGGAAGCCTAAATTGTTTTAATGTTGTATGAAGAATAAAATAAAACAAGTACACGCCATGTATCAATGATTACATGCCATGTAGTTTTATTTTGAAAACAAGTACACGCCATGTATTATTAAATGTACATGCTATGCAGTTTTCAATTTGGAAAGGAAATGAATAAATGAAAACAAGATATACACGTCGTGTACATTGAATGTACACGTCGTGTAGTTTTCAATGAAAAACAAGTACACACCATGTATTTATTAATACACACCATGTAGTTTTTCTAGTCTAGATTTTGAGGAAATATCATTTTATTAAATGATATTTATTATAATCAGTGTGAGCGCATGTCAAGGAATTAATTATTCAACATGGGGGTTTTAAATAAGAGTTAATGAAATAAATGAAACGCGTAATGCGTTTATTTATTATCATAACTCTACAACCTCAAACTCGATTATAAATATCCTCACAACCCCAACTCATTTCCTACACAAGAGAATCGTTGTGGACAACAATTATGGAGAATTCTTTCAAGGACGAATGAACCTCTTCCTCTATGAATGCTCTCAAGACTGAGAGATATCCTCTTCCATCGGATCAAGATGATCTAAGGCAGACAACGCAAGCAAAGGTTTCTTTATGCTAGCACCCGGAGACTCATTTAGTGATGTCCCGAGATATGAGGTACATGTGTGGATCACTGCTAGAGGAATTCTACACTTGGATTCTATGACACAATGATGAATCACATCGGAATGTGATCAAGAACATCAATGAATAAAGAACACCCAAAATATATTTCTTTTCAATTGATTAAATTAATTATAATCAACCTGTAATGATCCTACTTTATTTTTCTAGGAATTTCCTTTTCTTTGTCCATTCATGTGATTCGATTCGTGGAGACTGGCATTTATCGTCGTATTGATCCTGGATTGATCATTGTTAATGAAAAAAATCCAAGTGGGCACATCCACCCATGCACTTCTGTTTCACCTGGAACCTTCAATTGGTATCAGAGCGAGGTTACAATGTTGATTATAGTTATTTAATTTTCATTGATAATTTATGCATTTATATTTGATTCAATTCAAAATAAATCGTTATATAAATCTGAATAAATGAGATATGTTCTTCCCCCTTTGATTCTTGATTCATATCACAGAAATGGCCTTTTAATTTTAATTTTGATTAAAATAAAAATGAGGATCTCATCCGGAGGAGCCGCTCTTTCTTTCTGTACAATACAGGAATACACGGCGTGTGATATGAACTACACGCCGTGTACTTAAGTTCAATGAATCGACACTGGTCCGCAAAACCACACCATGTGAGTTGAGTATTCCTATGTATTTATTACCCCGTGTTAACCAGAAATGAATGGCGTGTGAAAAACAAGAATACACGGCGTGTATGTTGGAGCAACATTCCATGTAGTCTGATCCAGTCCAAGTGAAACCATGTGCAAAAGAGAATCCATGTACCATGTACACAGGATTTCCAAGTCGGTTACCGCATAACAAGGAAGTACACGCCGTGTATGATTTATCTACATGTCGTGTACTCCAAAATTTCCAAAGTAGAGAAAACACACCAAATCCCCCAGCGTGTACTTTGGATAAAGGGTGAAAAGAAATACATTCCCTGTAAATATAAACTACACGCAGTGTACTTTCCAGAAATTTCACTAGGTTCCTCCGAAAGTACAAAGACCAGTACAAGGAATATGGATGAGAATAATCTCAAGGAAATTCAGAGAGGAATTTAAGATAAATAATTGATTAATTATAAGATCATAATTAATTAATTTCAAGTGTGACATATCGTAAATAATAGAATGATTAAAAGAATTTTAATTCTAAATATATATAAATGTCATTGCATGCTATGGATGATCATGAGCTAGACCAAAGACCCCTTGTATGTGTGTATGGATTCATTTAAATTTTTTTAATTTAAATTCATTGGAAAGCGAGCCTTCTTCCAATAAAATGTAGGGAATGCATGCCCATGGTTTCTTTAATTTAAACCCCGTTTAATGGAGGATATCTCAAGCTAGAGGAGACGGTTCGAAATCCGAAGCTGAGGCAAAACCAACCCAAGAAGATACAAAGGACGACAGGTGGGAGCTACAAAACACGAACCATCAGGTTCAGGGTGTTTTCCCTAGGTCAGGGTTAGCTTATCAAAACCGCTAGATAAGCTAACCAATAGAAGATCATGATCATGCCATCTTATTTTATTTCTATCTGATTACATGGTTTATTTATTATGTATGTGTTGTCGTGATCACATAAATAAAATGAACAAGCATGCAAAGATGGAATAAAATAAAAACCGGACTATGCATAAACATTATCAGAACATGGTTAATCACTTAATCAAGCATCAATTAATATTAACAAGCATGTGATAATGAGAAACTATGCATAAAGAATAAAATCCCTCAAATACCATATTCAGTCAGACCAAGCCTTCTGTTACTTGATTAAGGGCAAGACTCAATAAAACTATGTGTTTGACCAACCCTTGTTGGGACACTTACTTTTATAAAGGAAGTCCTTATTAAATGTTTAGGGTTGACTTAACCATATTACATTAAGAGGATTAGACCTTGCTAGACTTGATGTAATATTGGAGGTAAGAGTTGAGGAAATCCAAGTCAGGATTTCAGGATTGGGGAGTCCACTCAAAAGATCAAGGAACTGTAAGCTCACAGTTGGTAAAGACCTGCCTACCTAAATACCTTCAAATGCCTTGACCAACCCTTGTTGGGATTATGAAAATGGAATATGGATCCTTCCCACTAGAATGTCAAAGAAACTGAACATTCCAAGTTCAATGCTCAGGGCCATTGGGACTTGATAAAATAGTGGTAGAATTAATAAATTCACTTATTATTTTTTCATAAAATGTAATTAAGAAAGTACTGATAAATCTTATCTTTTAATTTGTAAAATTGATATGACAAACTCATCAACCACCTTTTATCTGTGATCAATTCTGGATAAAGAAAACATCCTCACCTGTAGTAAATTTCGGGAATGGATTAGGCGCCTTCAGGTTATCCTACGTCATGAATGAAAGTTTTACGTGCTAGAGTCCTCACTTCTTGATCCCCCTTTCCAAGGGGCGAGTGATGAATATTTCCTCATCTATGATCAACATTTGAGTGATGCACTCGTCGTTCAATGTTCGATGCTGGAATCTATGTCTAGTGAGCTCATGAAGTCTCATGAAGACATGGATTCCTACAGTATGATCGAGCACCTCTATGTTCTATACCAGGAGAGAGCAATACAGGAAAGGTTTGAGATCTCTAAGGCTCTATTTCAGAGCAAGCTTGGAGAGGGTTCCCCATCTGGGCCTCATGAAGTCAAGATCATTGGCTATATTGAGCTCTTGGAGGTTCTAGGGTTTAAACTCCCTGAAGAACTGGGTACCAATCTCATTCTTGCATCACTCCCCCAGAGCTTCTCAAACTTTGTTGTGAACATCAACATGAACAACATTGAGAAGCCTTTGTCTGATCATCTTATCCTTATTCGCCAAGTGGATAATGACATGAAGCATGAAAAACCCTCTGTCCTTATGGTGAATAAAAGGAAAGGTAAGGGGAAGAGATTTAAGCCTAAATCTTCTTCAAGGCCTTCCAAGAAAAGGAAGATCAAAGGGGAGGAAAAGGAACATGATGTTGTTTGTTTCGCATGTGGCAAGAAGGGCCACTAGAAGAAAAACTCCACCCAACCAAGGAAGCAAGGGGAATCTTCATGTGCGTTTGTTATCGAATGAAATCTATCTATTTCTACTAATTGGGTATTAGATACTGATTGTGGGGATCACATTTGTATTCAAATACAGGAACCAAGTAGATTCATGAATATTGACCGAGGTGAGGTGGATCTACGAGCATTCAATAGAGCCAAACTCGCTGTTGTAGCTGTCGGAGACTACCATCTCACATTGCCTACTAGGATGGTCTTGGTTTTGAAAGGATGTTATTATGTACCCTCTGTAACCAAAAACATTATTTCAGTATCCATATTAGATACTAATGGATTCATCTTAAAGTATGGAAGTGGATGTTTCTACTTTTATAAAGATAGCAATTGTTTTTGTAGGGCACATTTATATAACGGCCTTTATGTGTTAGACTACACAAACCATGTAATGGAAGTCAATGAAAAAGTTAATTCACATGACTCATACCACACCCAACTTTGGAATCACTGGCTAGGTCATGTAAATGAGAAACATTTGACAAAATTACATCAAGATGGGTATTTAGATTCTTTTGAACTAAAACCACTTGGTGTATGCCAAGCGTGTCTACAAGTAAAAATGACCAAAGCCCCATTTAGTGGGAAAGGTGAAAGGGCTAAAGAGCTTCTAGAATTAGTTCACAGAGATGTGTGTGGACCATTTCCAGTTGAAGAAAGGGGTGGGTTCTCATACTTCATAACTTTTACTGATGATTTTAGTAGATATGGATATTTCTACTTAATGAGGTATAAGTCAGATTATTTTGATCGGTTCAAAGAATACAAGAATGAAGTTGAGAACTATCTTGGTAAGAATATTAAGAAACTCCGCTCAGATGGAGGAAGAGAATATCTTAATCAAGATTTCATTGATTTCTTACGGGAGTTTGGGATTTTATCTCAACTCACTCCTCCATACACGCCCCAGTGGAATGGTGTATGTGAAAGGAGGAACCTCACTCTGTTGGACATGGTGAGATCAATGATGAGTCATGCGAGTCTTCCATTATCCTTTTGCGGATATGCATTACAAATAGCATCACACATACTAAACCAAGTACCAACTAAATTGATAAATGGTATTCCATATGAGTTATGGAGTGGATGAAAATCCATGTTATCTAATTTGCATGTGTGGGGTAGCGAATCATTTGTTAAGGCCTCTTCAGGTAACAAACTTGCACCCTGAGGCACAAAGTGTATCTTTATAGGATATCCCAAGGAAACAAGGGGATATTACCTATAAAACCCCTCAGACAAAAAGTTTACAGTGGAAAGACACACCATATTCCTTGAGAGGGAGCACATCTCCAAAAGAGATAGTGGGAGAGAGATAGACTTTGATGAAGTTGAGGGTCAAGATACATAGGAGTTTGTACAAGAACACATTCCACAAAGCCCCGTGGAAGAACAATCTGTTCCAGAGACACAAGAACTACATAGGAGCACGAGAGAGGTGAGAGAACCAGAATGATATGGTTTTCTTGTCACCGAGGATGGTGACTCATTATTGATTGACATTGATGATCCTCTTACCTACAAGGAATCAGTTGAAGTCACAGACGTTGCCAAGTGGCAAGAATCCATGAATTCTAAAATGGATTCCATGTACCAAAACCAAGTCTGGATTTTGGTAGATCCTCCGTTTGATGTAAAGCCTATTGGTAATAAATGGGTATTCAAGAAGAAACTGGACATGGAGGGGAAAGTCAGCACCTATAAGGCACGACTGGTTGCAAAAGGTTTTAGACAGCATCAAGGAATTGACTATGATGAAACCTTTTCACTGGTTGCGATGCTGAAATCCATCAGAATCCTATTGGCCATTTCTGCTTACCGTGACTATGAAATTTGGAAAATGGATGTCAAAATAGCATTCCTTAATGAGAACCTCCAAGAAGATGTCTACATGACACAACCTAAAGGGTTTGTGACTCCAAAGGATACCAACAAGGTATGAAAGTTGCAGAAATCCATTTATAGATTAAAGCGAGCATCAAGGTTGTGGAACATTCGTTTTGATGAAGCTGTAATGGAATTTGGATTTTTTAAGAACAAATGTGAGCCTTGTGTCTGTAAGAGGTTTAGTGGGAGTGCAGTCATTTTCCTAATAGTATATGTTGATGACATATTACTAATTGGAAGAGAAGTAACTATCTTACAGTCAGTTAAGGCATGGTTGCATAAATGCTTCTCTATGAAATACTTGGGCGAGGAAGCATATATTCTTGGGATCAAGATCCATCGTGATAGATCCAAGAGAATTCTGGTCCTGAGTCAAAGTACATACATTGACAAGATACTGAAGAGGTTCAGTATAGAAAATTCCAAGAGGGGATTGTTTCCAGTGTCACATGGCATTCATCTTTACAAGAAAATGTGTCCTTAGACACATTAGGTAAGAAAAATAATGACAAGGATCCCTTACGCATCCGTGATTGGGTCAGTCATGTATGCTACGCTATGTACGATGTTATATGTTACTTATGTATTAAGTGCGGTAGGCATATATCAAACTGATCCAGGAGACCGCCATTTGATGGCAGTCAAGACTATCCTTAAGTATCTGAGACGTACTAAGGATATGTTCCTATTTTTTTGAAGGAGATAAGGAAATAGTCATCAGAGGACATGTAGATGTTAGTTTCCAGACTTATGAAGATGACATGAATTCGCAGACTGGATACATCTTCTGTTTGAATGGAGGTGCGGTGAGCTGGAAGATCTCAAAGCAAATTGTGGTGGAAGATTCTATAGCGGGTTCCGAGTATATCACTTCTTCTGAGGAAGCTAAAGAAGCAGTATGGATGCAAAGCTTAATCCAAGAGCTGGATGTAGTAATGAGCAGTAAATATCCTATCACACTCTATTGTGATAATACTGCAGCGGTGGCACTTGCAAAAGAGCCAAGGTAACCTCAGCAGAAAAAGTTCATACTTTGAAAGTATCATCTCTTGAGGGTCTTTTATCAGAGAGGTGAAGTTGCAGAGAGCAGTATTTCCACGGAAGACAACGTTGCAGACCCCTTGACTACAGCCTTGACTCAGCAGAAACATGAACATCATGTGCGGTCTAGCGGACTAAAAGTCATAGGCAATTGGCTCTAGTCCAAGTGGGAGTTTGTAAGGCTTGGTGTCCTGAGAACCAACTGTTTTGTACTTTGATTACATGAATGTTCACTTATTATATATTGTTCATTGTTCTGGATGACTATAATATAATAATATATTAGAATATTTGTTGCATTAATAAGGTCATGGAAGATCCCCGCCATGATGAGAACCTTGAAATTCTATAACAATATTCTTAAATAAAGTTTTGTGGTTGGATGACATACTATAATAGGACAAATAGTATACAGACCATCATGTGCGAGTATTCATAAGAAGAAGAGACTCTCTCTCCTAGAGTTCGCACTTAGTAATCTCCAAGATGGTAGATTATGAGAACAGACCCGCCAGTAGTAATTCCGCAAATCTTGGTGTCATAGGACCTTAATATCTGTGAGTGTGTGTAATGGTCCTTAGACTGGAAGATTATCATTAACTCATATCGTGACTCGCGCACTTATATTTACTGACGAAAAC
Organism: Viscum album; assembly: GCA_963277665.1. Classification (NCBI taxonomy): domain Eukaryota; kingdom Viridiplantae; phylum Streptophyta; class Magnoliopsida; order Santalales; family Viscaceae; genus Viscum; species Viscum album. The sequence continues at coordinate 671,469,434 of OY728129.1, forward strand.
TGTCACGCAGACAGTTGGCGGGAAGTATGGTACGTTGGGTGCGTCACGAGTGACATGTTGTTAATGGATAAGTTGAGGAAGGATTTGTCCCTTCTATTTATGGATGTTGATATCTCTGCCCATTGATTGAAATAGAACTGTCGTATTAAATTCCATGTCCATGGTGTAAACGACGAGTTTATTTTAGGTAGTCAAAGAATGACGGATCAAGTATATAGGTTTATGACACTGCCATGAAACCTGCTTGATGAGATATCAAGACAAAGGGATTAAATTACACAGTAAGCATTCGTATGTGGTGATACATCAATGTGGCGTCAACTTCTTTCTCTTGGGTGCCTTGACCTGTTGCTAAACAGTAATCTTGGACTTTAGGCAATCCCGCCTAATGCCAATGAGAAAGAGGCCTAGAGGGTCACACACTAAGTGTCTTCAAGTATCTCAATTAGAATAAATATTTTTCCCATACATGGTTTAATAATTATTCAAGGAAGCCTAAATTGTTTTAATGTTAGAGGAAGAATAAAATAAAACAAGTACACATCATGTATCAATGATTACACGCCATGTAGTTTTATTTTGAAAATAAGTACATGTCGTGTATTATTAAATGTACACACCGTGTAGTTTTCATTTTGAAAAGGAAATGAATAAATGAAAACAATATATACATGCCATGTAGTTTTCAATGAAAAACAAGTACATGTCGTGTATTTATTAATACATGCCGTGTTGTTTTTCCAATCGGGATTTTGAGGAAATATCATTTTATTAAATGATATTTATTATAATCAGCGTGAGTGCATGTCAAGGAATTAATTATTCAACATTGGGGGCTTTCAATAAGAGTTAATGAAATAAATGAAACGCTTAATGCATTTATTTATTGTCATAACTCTATGACCTCAAACTCAATTATAAATATCCTCACAACCGCAACTCATTTCCTACACAAGAAAATCATTGTGCACAAAAATTCTGGAGAATTCTTTCAAGGCCGAAAGAACCACTTCTACCAAGAATGCTCTCAATACTAAGAGATATCTTCTTCCATTAGATCAAGACGATCTAAGGCGGACAACTCAAGCAAAGGTTTCTCCATGCTAGCACCCAGAGACTCCTTTGGTGACGTCCCGATGTACGAGGTACACGTGTGGATCACCGCTAGAGGAAGTCTACACTTGGCTTCTGTGATGCAACAACGAATCACATCAAAACGTGATCAAGAACATCAACAAAGAAAGAACACTCAAAAGGTATTTATTTTCAATTGATTAAATTAATTATAATCATACTGTAACGATCATACTTTTTGGTTTTGGGACTTTCCTTTTCTTTTTCCATTTCTGTGATTCGATCCATGGAGACTGGCGTTAATCATCGTATTGATCCCGGATTGATCATTGTTAATAAAAAAAAGCCAAGTGGGCACATCCACTCATGCACTTCCACTGTGCCTAGAACCTTTAAATTTATTATTAAGAAATAAGAACTCAATTTTTTTTAATTTCATTTTACATTTCATAAAATACTTTTCCTTCAAAAAAAATTTGATTTCTCTTTATGAGTAAATATTATAATTAACATCTATAAATTTTAGAAATTTTATTTGATAAAATTATATCGTTTCATAATTAGTCATATCAATGTTCTCTTTGTTTTATTATTTAAAATTTTTTATAAAAATATTGATTCTCTGGTGAATGGTATGAAATTGTTATTTTTACTAATTTTTTTTATTTTAAAAATTTATAGTTTTTAATTTAGATTTAAAATGCTTTAAAAGTATCATTAGTTATATTATATTATTAATAATCCATTAATGCACATAAAAATAAAATTTAGGGTTGAATATGGTACAAAAGAAATTTTATACTTAAAATATATATTTCTGAAAAATTGTTTTTCATTTCATTTTTCATTTTTGTCTTGAATTATTTTGTGCCACTTATATATATTGATTTTTGAAAATTTGTATTACATATATTGAATAATGATTCCACAATTGGTAAATATGGGACATTTTATTTATTTTCAATATGAATAGTATCAATAGAAAATTTTTGTTCGCATGCTAACTGTAAAATTTTTAAATTAGGGATAATCCTGATATGATAAGGTTTCAAATTCATTCAAAAACATTACATTATTATATTTTGTGAGTTCAGTTCAACTATTTCAATCATACTCCAAAATATATGGCCAATTTGTTCTATTTTTATTTTATTATGACATTTATATTAATTTATGGAATTAATAAGTAATAAAGTTCAATCTCTTGACTATAATATCTCTAAAACTTTCATATCTGATAAATGAAGGATAATTAGAGTTTTAAATTAATATTTTGAAGATTAATTAATTTTATTTATCATGGAAATATATTTTTTTATTTTTTGCGCTTTAATAATTTTATTAAATTCTGAAATGATATTGACAATTGAATTGTTGAATTAATAGAAAAATAAAATAAATGGGTTTAAAAAAAATACAATAAATACAATTTCGATGAATTATTTTGTTACACAAATTTTTTATATAGATATAACAAATTTGGTATGTGCGAAAGTTTTATATTCAAATTCTTTTACAATAATGTTTTTTTCAATGTCAAATTTAAAAAATATATCTAAAAATGACAATAATTATATTTTATAGTTTATAATGTTTTATTAAATGATTTATAATTCATAAAATTCCTATATTTGTCCCAGTGAACATGTTATTTTCAAAAATTATATCCATGGTCAAATTATTAGATCTTCTCCTTTTATGGTAACATTCTGAACCATTATATAGTTGAAAGCATTGATATTGTGTTAATTTTCAAAATGGTAAATAGGGGATAAAACTAAGAGATAAGGGTTAAAAAATCCCATAAACATGACTAAATATTATTGGATGAGATTATTTAAACTTATTCTAAACCTATCTAATATATATATAAATTTTTATTTTCTTTATTTTAAAAAATAATTTATATTAATTTAATACTTTAAGTAATTCAAAGAGTTCCCCTCCCATCAGTTTTAAAAGAGAACTTCTTCCCCTATTTTCCTCACACCTTTTGAGCCTTCTATATCTATAAATCCTAGCCAAAATATCTTAAAATTTTCCTAAAACACATCCTTGATGTTATATTCCTTCCAAAATACCATATTTTCAATGCTTCATGTGTAATCCATGAAGGTTTCGTAATGAAGAGGTATAACTCTTAACATAGAATTTTTATATTTATTTCTTGTTTTACATATTATAAATGTATGGTATTCACTATAAAAATAAAAATATATATATATATTAAATATAATTAATTTTTATTTCATTGATAGAACAACCATCATCTACCATGTTCTCATCCGTTGAAAAATGATAACGTCTATCGTGCATAAGTGTTAACAACCAACTCCACAAAACAATGTGATTAATTTTTCTATTATTTTTACATGGATGGTGGTAAGGATATAATAAATGTATATATATGATAAATATGATATAATAATTATTCTATAATGGATAATTAATATTAAACATTATTTCTTTCCATCCTTCAAAATGTTAAAACATCATTAATGTATACGTACGACCTACCATCACCATGAATAATGTGATTCATTTTTATATCTCTAAATTTTTTAGATGAAACTATATATATATATATCATTATTATATATTTATATCATTATTATCATTATGGATTTGATGGATCCGTGATTAAAATAAAAGTAAAATGATTAAAAACCAAAACATGCATGAAAAATGAAGAAGTTATCACCCGTAGTAGAGATGTTAAAAATAATCTATTAATAAAAGAGTGATAAGATGTTATAATTAAATAATATATAGTACAATTTATATGATTATGGATTTTTTATAAATTTAAAATAAATATATATTAATTATACATGAGGATTTAACGCATATAAAGAAATACGAGACATTAGGCAAGGGATTAACATCTCAATTCTAGTTTTTTTTTTGGATTATTTATGCTTGAATTTACATTGAGGAAATTATATTATACTTTTATGACAAATGAAAATAATATATATTATCATATATTTATTTATAGGGGATACATGTGTTCCTTAAACTTTCCTCACATTAAATACTGAAGAGACTGATAGAATGTTTTAATGGAAAACCAACTGTGATTTATTATTCAATCAACAATATTTCTCTTCCATTTATATTTTTTCTTCAAAATGTTTTCAATAATATTTTACTATAATACAAATTAATTTTAATTTCATTCTTACCAATGTTTTAATTTTTATAAAAATGTTTCAAAAGAATCTTCTAGTAATTTTCCCATACAAGTACCTTTTTTTCTTTTTACCAAAAAATGGGAAAGGAATATTTGTTTTAATATGCACAAAAAGAATAAAATTTCACTAAATCATAAATGATCATAACATTGAAGTTTCCTTCAAAATTTTCCATTTTTATGTTTAATGAAAATGTATCTGATAATATTTTATATGTTTTTAGATTTTAATTATGTGATTTTAAAATGAAAGTGGTATTTTCTTCTAGAAATATTTCAATGACATTTTTAAATGAATTTTCATCTATGATAAAATCCTTGATGTTAATAATGATTTATTTGGGATATAATCCAATGATTCCTTCCATATACTTTATTTGTATGGTTTTGGATTATAATGATGAGTCTTTTAAGAAACCCATTTATCTCCAATGGTTCATTCTATGATGAAATGATAAAATGTTTATGAATCCCATTTTCATTTCATGGATTATGTTATGATAATATTTTCATGTACCCATCCCAAAAATGATACCACATAAAAGGGAGATATATAATGACCCTTAATTCCCCAGTCAAGTAGTCCTCTGGTTGGAGACTAGAATTATGGGTAAAGAAATCTCATGAAATGGGAGGAATTACCTTATATAATAATATAGGATCGAGAAATAAGATGAATCATACATAATAAACTCAATTTAATAATATATAAAGAAACCAAAACCATCCCACGTGAATGTAAAAGTAAATCTAATATAGATAATATTATCAAAAGTAAATACCCAAAATAAATGCTAAAGCATCGACACATCAGATATTCAAGTTCTGATCTAGTAATGTCCATCACTATCTACAAAATCCACCTAGAAACCTAAAAATAGTTTTATATATATGGTGATCATACATGTGTAATCTGTAGGAAACCCAATGTTTCTTATGAATATGTGAAAGATGCATACTAATGCACATGTGAGAAAATAGTAGAACGAACAGCACCTAAAAGGGTGTACTATCAATCCCAAACCTCACCAAATCACACTGACCAAAGAATGAAATCCATGTAATATAATTTTACATGAGTCACATCGATAAGTGGGGCCCAAGACTACTTTCTCTCTATTATTACTCTCTCATAACTAAATATCTTACCACTTAAAACTCACATCATTTATGTATACCACAACACACCACAAGTATTATCACATCACATCGTGGCTACAGACACCTGGTATCACATTCCCAGAAGAACAACCACATAACATATCACCCAAAACAATTTGGGTCACAACACATCCACATCCATAACTAGAGATGTTGGGTATCATGAGTAGAAAGATTACCTGCCCTGTTCCCTAAACCTACCATGAATGACCCCCGCTATAAGACACCTCGTCTCATTTAATCCTATCCAAAGTTACATCGGATTCATCACATATCACCTGAAGACACCTACACTTGCTTCCCCATAAGAATACCCATGTAAAAACATGTCCAAAGTCACTTGTTCCATCACAACCCCCATTTAGTGCACTATTAGTCCTCTGACCATCACATCCTATACATTACCTTCTTTTCCATGAAGATAGAGTGGGAAGGAGTGGGTACGCAGCCATCCATCATCCTCATTGGATTCCAGGAGAAACACCTCATGTGACTATGTTGATGTCGGAACATAGTGCTCAACATGGATACGGTTCATATAGAAATCACAAGGAATATATAATTATATACATATAGTCACACACACAATCCCAACCTATGTATTCACAACCAAACACTAACCAACTAAAAAAATCATAAATTTCACTTCCACCTATAAATTCCTAACACCACGCAAGACAAAAACCACAAGAAACATTTCACATTTCCAACCAAACACATAATACAACCCATTCATTATTTTATTAACCATAATCACATTTAACCATACAACCTATCATTTATTTATTCATTAAAAATTTCCATCCAATTAACCAAACCAAATCCTATTAATTTCATTCATTATTAAAAAATTAATTAACCCATCACTACCTAGGAATATATCACAAAGAAACCACCACCTTATCGCACCAAAATAGAAGGAAAACATAAACCATCTCTCTACCCCAATATCATGACCAAAAAATACCTCACCACCCCAAAACAACTGCCAAACAAAAACATCCTCTCCACCCAAATACATCTTCATCAAACCATCAACCCCATATGTCCCAACTAAACATTAACAGTACATTGACACCACAAAAACACGAACACACATCACAACACATCGAATTATATTTTATAGATTTACAAAATTTCTTTTATCACATTCCTAAATATTGTTAAGTTCATTATCACACAATCTATAATCTTGAGGCATTTATTTTGTTAGCCAAATATATTTTGTTAGATAATTTCTATTTTCGGGGGATATCACAGTAATCACAACACACTCAGAATTTAAAATACATATCATCTAGTGTAAATAAATCCCCCATCTACCATAATTTTTAGCAGGGCATCAAGACCATAGAATCCATCATATCATAATAATATAAAAGATGTAAAATCAAGATAAGAAAACCCCTTTTCATAAATATATTTTTATTAGAAAATTATTTATCTTTAATTAAGCAATAAAAACCATTACTCATATATAAAGAAGAGTCAACCCCACCTACAAGACACACATTAAATAGAAATGGGGGATTCCCAACCCTAATGAATCTTTTCTAACATGTTGTGCACTACAAGGTGAAGAAGAAATTCCCAAAAACCACAACATTACCATGAATATGGTGGAAAACCTACACCTTACCAAAGTATTTTCAAAATACATCCAACCTCACACTATAAACAAAAAATAAACATCTCTGAAGTGAATCCCTAAAAGAGGAATAGAGGAAAACAAACCATGAATGAGAGGAGAACATACCACAAATTATTTATGATGATATATCAGAACCAATGGATCAAATATGGATGAAGAGGGCATGGAGAAAACTTCATAGTTCTTAGGGTTATTTAAGAACAAGATAGTAGGGGTTGTGTCCAAATAAATGAAAATTAGGATGAAAAAAAAATAAAAACTTAGTTCTTATAGGTTTCACGTTATGTAAACCTCAGTTTTTCTAAATATTCATGATTCCACAAAAAAAAATTTGACAACTCATCCTTTATTTAATAAACATTTTGAATTCCACTTACACATCATCTAATCTATCTCATTAATTCCTCCTTCATTGTATACAATCCATGAACTAGTCGACTATACAATCAGTGAATCATCATTTCATTTCATTTAAGAAATACACAACATGTATTTCTTATATTAGCTCTTTTTCACCTCCAAACTCCTCCAAAAACCTCCTGGAACCTTCACTAAACACCTCCAAACACTAAAACATGAAAAGTAATAAACCAGGAATGCATGGATGGTAACATTAAATACATCTCAAATTACTCTCTAAATTGAGAATCCAAAACCAATGTTTGATGGAATGGGGTATGAATAACCACCTCGTGAGATAACTCTCAAGGATCTCTTCATACCTCAATTCTACCACCCACTAAACACACCAAACTAAATGACCAAAAAACATCTTGCACAATCTCCTCACAACACTACCAAAAAAACACCTCCTCTCACATAAATAATCTATTAGAAAATCATCTGACCTCTATAAAAACCAAACCAAAAACTGATGAAACTGACAAACCACATTTTCTGAACATATGAACCAGGGAATTCTATTATCCATGTCAATATTCTATATAATTTAGGATGAATTGACTCTCCCACATAGGTTTAATTGCATCTTAGTTGATGCATATCTATTATGAATCAAGTCCTCCCTTTTCATATGTCTAGAATTTATCACACATCACATAAAACACATCACATCAATGGAAACCAACACATATCATAAAACATAAGTATCCAAACATCACATCACAATGAAAAACAAAGAATGAAAAACACAAAAAAAAAACTATGGGTACTAGAAACACCTCTTCATATCTTTCTCACATGTACTCTTGTCCAGACCACCATGATTTCATAACACACAAACCAAGGTTATGGTTTGTCCATGTTGCACCTCCTCTTGATGATCCTATATCTCTGATGGCCACTATATGAACGTTGTGTCATCCTAAATATCCAGCTCTCCCTAATCAATTACATAGGAGTAATTATGAAGATACTGATGAAGTTGAGATACTTTGAATATATCATGGATCTTTTCTAGCCATGTTGGAAATTCCATATGAAACCCCACCTCACCAACTCACCCCAAAAACATACAGTGACCAAAAATCCTTGGAGAAAGACTAATCCTCTAAAAAACCCCACTGCCAACATCAAGGGGAAAACATCAAGAATACATGGTCTACAACATCAAAAACCAAGTGAATTACTATAATTGATATAAGACTTATTTCAGTCCTATGATGCTTTCAACCCCTCCAAAAGAAGCTAAAAAAATTCTATTGTGCACTGCACCACATCGGGTCCAAGAACTATTGCCTCCACAACCTCCATCAAATATAATGGAGAAAGACATGGTGTCCCATACAAATATTCAAATAGATCCACACCAATGGATGAGTGATAACTATTATTATAATAAAACTCAACCAAAGGTAGGTTTTTTTCCCTTGATCCCCCAAAGTCTCGGATGCACACCCTCAACACATCCTCCTGCATTTGGATGTTTCACATCATCTTCCCATCCATCTAATGGTGGTGGGAATTGTGGAGGAATAAATGAGTGAAAAAACATGTTTTAATCCCCTCCTTAATTTCTAGGTAAAAATTTCATAAAGATCAGACAAAATGGACCTCGGAACTCCATGAAACTATGCCACCTCATCAATATAACTCTTAGCCAATGCATTCACTATTCTCAACTCCATTATCACTAAGAAGTGGGATGATTTCATAAATCTATCAATGATCTCCAAGATAGCATCAAAAACTATTTGAGATCTGGGTAAACCTGTGAATAAATCCATTGATATATTATACCCTTTCCTTTTGTAAATATCCAAATTCTATAACAACTATTCATGAACATGATTTTAAGTCTTTACCTGCTAGATAACTAAGAACATTGCAAAAAATGTTTCCACTTCTCATTTCATCCATGGACACCAAAATTGAATCTTCAAACCAATGTACATCATAGAAACTATTGGGTATACCACCAATGGTGAGATGTGAAACTCATGAAGGAATCTCTCATACATCAATTTTGAAAAAACAACCTCCCTTAAAATAAAATTTGGTTCCACCCAACCCTTGAACATCCTTCCATAGAATCGCAATGTACAACATGATTGGGCATCACCTCTGCCTCTGAGTCTCCCACTAAGACTCTTCCACCTACTACATCAAAGAATCCTAGACTATCATCTAAAACAAAAAACCTCATCTACCATCCACCCTTCCATCTAATATCAAGGATTCCAACTCCTCCATTATTATCCAATTATCCCACACACCCGAATGACATCCTTACCCTATTTACTTCTCAAATAATTGGCTTCAAAATTCATTTTCTATGAGGTATAAGAGATCTAAAAATAATTTTCCAATAGAAACTCCATATACCACCACTATCACAGATTATGATCATGTTGATAAAAGATATACCTCCTTCTCTTTTGATCCTCAAAGACCAAAAAGTGATCCAAAATTGGGTACTTCCACCACTAGTTTAGTAAAAACACAACCTTTACCAACTCTAGATCATGAAAGTCATAGATAAGCTCATGGAGATATAACTTCCTAGACCCATAATAGATCACCACCATATACTGCATTGACCTTCCCCCCAATCACATAAAATAAGAATAATAATACACCTCAAACATCATGCCCTCTTTAGGAAACTGAAGCACTGGATAACTGTCCAAAATCCTCTATAGGTAACCAAATAATTCCTTAAACTAATCACTCCAAAAAAATTCATGGTCTTTCCAAGTGAATTTTTTCAATGAGGATGTAAATAAAGATGAATCATGCACAAAAATCCAATAGTAACCTTCAAAACCAAGGAAAATACAAACATCTGCCGCATTCTTGGGTGACTCCAAATAAATAACTACCTTGAACTTCGATGGGTCTACTACGATTCCATGATGAGACACCACATGCCCATTTAAAATAACCTCACATGTCCAAAAAACACACTTCATAATGCCAGTGGTGTCAATGGACCTACAAAATGAATTTGATATGCTCAAAATGATCCTCCTTTAACTTTGAGTGGATCAAAATATCATCAATGAATACATTGGAGAACTAGTCTAGGAAATCATGGAATAAGGGTTTAATAATAACCATTAAAACAACTAGTTTTTTTGTAACATAAAATAATGACTAAAAACGCTGTGTGACATTACCTTCATCTGAAGGCTGTGTTCGAGATATCACCCTCCTTCACCCTCAGCTATGGATATCCATACTGTAGATCAATATTATAAAACCAGCTCTCCCCTATTAGTTGTTCAAATAGATCATATATCCTTGGAAGAGGGTTATAGTTCTTGACCATCACCTGATTAAAAATCTTTTAGTCTACCTAAAACCTCATAATATCATCCGACTTCTTGGAGAACCACACTAGAGAACCCAATAATGACACAATGGAATAGAAAAAACCCTTCCAAATAAGATCATAAATATTAATCGTCAACTCCTGCAACTTAGAAGTTTCATTCAATAAGGATCCATCGAAATCTAAGAAGCAACAGGATATAAACCTATCCTAAACACTACATCACTTTAAGGGGGTAGAGTCACAACCTCCTATGGGAAAAAATCCAGAAACTACCAAATGTTCTTGGGGACATCCATTATCCTAGAATCCATTTATTCCACTATTAACTGTAATACCCCAGGTAAATAAAGAATATGAAATTTTCATATTTATCCATATTTGTGAATAAAATATTAATATGACTTTAAAGGGGACGCTATGCTCGATGGCGTACCCAACACGCAACAACGAGTTTCTTGGGAATCTTACGTTGCACTCTAATAATAAAATAATATTATTTTAAATGATAGTTAACATGTAGCCATTGTATTGGCGGGAAGGGATAGAAATAACTAAAATATTATTATATATGTTTTTAAATGTTTTTACATTTATCCAATAAAAGATAAAGGCTTAAAATACGGAAAGAATTCAATTTTAGGCGTATATGCCCTAGTTTTCACTAAAGGTTCACTTATCGCCTTTTGATGGAAACCGTCATTAAATATAGTTTTTTTCACTCTTATACATTCTATTAGAACAAATAAAACTCTTCTTAAGAATTGGGACATCAAAATTTACTTTGTGTAAATTTTTGGTATCTTTCCGATAAAGTTCATTTTTTTAATGAATAGTGTAAAATGTTGTATTTTAATTCAAAACCTCTTTTTAATCTAATTTATTTATATGATTAGATTATCTTTTGAATTGGTTTTAAAGTGAAATTAGAATATATTTTTACCATTAAATCCAATAGTGGTCGTTGGAATCAATTTCACTTTGAAATCAGACTTAAACTAGTGTCAATCTTTTGATACTTATTGTTTCATAAAAACACGCTATTTGCTCTGACAGCAGGAATTAATTATTAAATTAATTAATGTGACTTATATGTTTTTAATTTTTTAAAATAGACTTTATTTTGGAATTTGGAATATCAAATATATATTAGGGTGAATTTTTGGGATTTTTCTGAAAAACTTCAATTCTTGATGAATAGTGAAACCACTAAGTGGTACTTATAAAAACTGATTTTTCCGTTTAAATGAAATTTTGCCATCTTTGTGTTTTGAATTTCAAAAATATGACATACATGGTTTTAATTAAGAAGTAAAATGTGGTTCAATGGGATAAAAATAATTTTTTGGTGAATAGTAACTTATTAAGTTTTTAATCGCGATTAGAGGTAATTAGTGTAGTTTATGGTAAGAATAATCTTTTAATAAAATGAAATAACCTAGACACGTGTCCTACCCTCATTGGATGTGTCATGGACGACCAAGAAAATCCATGGGTCAACTTGGGGACCCCATGGAGCCACTTTGGTTGGAAAATGACTTAAATATCTTTTTATTTAATGTTAAAGTAAAAATGACACAAACATGAGATGTTTTACTAAAACAATTTTTACATGGATTTATACAAGTCATATTTTTGACTATAAATAGTCATTGGAAAGATAAAAATATTTCCTATATCATAGTATTTTTTTATAATTTTTAGACATTAAATAAATTATATTATTTATGACATCATGATGATGCAGCGATGACCTCATTATTTAACGATTTAAATAAAATGGAAAGATAATGTAATATCTAAGACCCAAACATGTCCAAAACCTATTGTATGAGTGGATTTAGAACCCTTATCACCTTATACTAGAAATAAATTAATGTGGGGCCTTTAAAATCCAAAACTCTTTTGAAAATAATGTAACATTTTGTAACTTTACAAGAGTGCCCCTCCTCTCCTCTTATAAAAGGCCCCCACCTCTACCTCCTTACCCACACTCCCAAAGCCTTTAGCTCGGAAAACCCCTGACCATTTTGTCTCTAAAATTCCCTCTCTTACTCCTTGAAGCCTCACTTTGGGCATAAGTTTTCACAAGGAAGCCTTTGAGCTCAAACCAAAGGGAGTTACCCGATTTTAAGGTAATGTCTTCACCTGTGTCCTTTTGATTTATTTTTCTTCTCCAACCCCCTAAACTCTTTTTATTAATTTATTTTGTAACAAATACAGTATCTTAATTATACTAGGATGTTTTTATAAGAAGGATTCTAGCTACACTTACACACACCTACATCTAATGGTTAAAGAACATACTGTTTCCGTGGATGGCGAATTTCTGCCTCCCGAAACGATGATTGTTAAACATTCTTTTAACACCTTCAAAGGTGGCCATTAATATGTCACTATATTTATATATGATATCTAATATGTTTATGTTTTACTTAAGCTTATGTATTTTTCATTTATGGTGTACCTTTATGGTTTCCATTATGGGTAAACGTGATATCTTCGTTTAAGGAAGTGCGGACTACCGCTCCCTCAAAGTGATTTGATTCGTTAATGCCATATGTGGGAATTATAAAGGATGTAATTAATGGTATTAAATATGTTATCCTACTGGAATTATATTATACCTTTATATCTTTACTATTTCATTCAATTGAATACCAAAAAAAGAAATGAAAGTAGCGTTCATGTGTAGGTACGGCTTACCGTCTCCATGAACGGTACATTTCATTTCTTATCTCAAAATGATATGTAATATTATAAGTACATATATATAATGGATATATATGTAATATATTACATCTAAATTATGGATACCATTCTGTAATTATAACATATATATATCTCTCTCATTTTGTTTTAATTTCATTAATATGAAAAAAAATGAAAGTAGCGTTCATGCGTACGTACGGCCTACCGTCTCCATGAACGGTGCTTTTCATTTTTTATCTCCAAATGATATGGAATAGTATAAAATGAATATTTACTAGATATATAAGATATTTTTATCATTAATACTATTTTGGAAATTATTTACTTATAACTACATGGGAAATCTTTTTTCAAACAAGTTCATTTTTGACTCATGTACCAAACATCGGCAAAAACGTCTGATATGAACTAACATTATTAAACAATTATTATAACATTATAATATGTGATATGAACTGAATAATAATCTATAAAGGAGGTAATTAGGCAATTATTAATTGACCAAAGTTTATTATTCAGGAATATAAAGAAACGAATAAGACAAGTTGGACTTGAGGTAAGGGATCCTACTCCTCTCTTTCTTTTTAAGTACACTCTTTTATGTCATTCCTTTTAAGCTCATATTTCTTGTGATTGGGATGTTCTTTTATATTACTCTTACTGTAATTTTTATGTACATATTATGAGATACCCTATTCTCTCTCATCAATCTATTTTGGATGTTTTGAGTGGCGTCGTTAGGCTGCCGAATTTTCGTAAGAGATCTAACATCTCTCTTTCTTTTTAAGTACTCTCCTTTATGTCACTTATTTTAAGCTCCTATTTGTTATGTTGGGGGATGTTATTTTATATTCCTCTTTCTATAAACTTTATGTTTATGTGATGAGAGACCCTATTTCCTCTCATCAATCCATTTTGTAAGTTTTAAGTGGCGTCGTTAGGCTGCCGAGTTTTCGTAAGGGATTTTTTCATCTCACTTTTATTCTCATGAGATTTATGCTACATTTTCCACAATTTCCTTTGACTGGTGTATGTACTGCCCATTATTTTACTCATTGTGTAATATTCTTTCATTTATGAGTATTTACATCAATGTTGTATTGTCCTTCTTTCACGGGGTGTATGTTTCGAAAGATACCCATGTCGGTAAGGGAACCTTTCACCCTCCTCTTTTTAAAAGACTTCTTTTGTTATGTCTTTTAATTCACATACTATTATGTTGGGATATGTTCTTATATATCCTAATTGATTTAAATTTTATGTCCAGGTGATGAGATACCCTTTATCTCTCTCATCAACTCTTTTTCTAAAATTTGATGTGACGCCGTTAGGCTATCAAGGGAACTTCTTAACCCAATTTCGATTTCTTTGGGTTCAACATGTAGTTATTGAATATTTCATATTTTGAATATGTGTGAATGACCTTTTATTGTTTTACACTTAATATCCACTTATATTGGGTGTATTTATATTTATTACACATAATTTTGAGATTGAATTATCCTTAATTTAAGGATACCTTCTTTATAAGGGAATTCATCGCATTTGACATTTCTATTGTGACATCATTGTTGTTATTCACCAATTCACTCTTATATGGTGTATATACTGTCCTTTGGAATATTATATCATGAATCCATTTATTCTCATGATATTATAAAGTTCTGACTAAATGTTATTCCTCAACTATTGTATTCAAGTGTCTCTAATTTTGTTAGAACCCCTTTAACCAAAATATCACTTTAAAATGTTTTAATTATTTGTTCTTATTAATATCCATGTTTTCAAAATGGTTTTAAGGATTTAATTATATGGATATTAAAGGTTTAGAATTTGAAAATCTTCAAGGTGGTATGGGACACTTTGATTCAAAAATCTTTTTATTAAATGTTTTAAATGGTTTTGGAAATGGTTTCTTTTTGAATGGATTCATTATTTCAATATACTAAAATGTTATATTGTGATTGAAATGTGTAAATGTTATGTTTCCTTTATGCATGTTTTATGTGATACGATTATGTTGAGGTTCTTGGGCATTATTATGAAGACGGTGGTTCCGTGATAAACTAAGGGCGGGTGAGCCCGATATAGCTCTCCAATGCATTGGGTAACGCTAAGGAGTGAAGCGTTAAGGTTTCTCTAAAGAGATTTAGGGAATATACTGTAGTGGGTATTCCAAACGTAACCAAGAGGGTTACTCCCTACATAAGAATGTTATGAATGCCTCAAGTTACCTTTTATGCCTTATGATTTCTATGATTTATTCATGATTTGATGAGGTATGTTAAAGTGCCTATGTTTTATGGGTAAAGTATGATTTCATTCTTATGTATATATTAACTCATGTTTCCTTTCCATATTTTTATAACCCTTACTGAGCTTTTTATGCTCATCCCAAGTTTTTGAAATGTTTTTCACAGGTCAAGGGAAAGGTACATGATTTGATGATAGTGTCAAGGATGTGTTAAGAAAGAATCCATGTTTTATTTTAAATATGTTTCCGTTGATGGGAAGAATGAATACTGTCTTTTATGTAACCACTTTGTTTAAATGTGGAATGTAATGCAAGTTTCATGATCTAATTCTCTAAAACTCTAAACCTGAAAAGATCCTCAATGTGAAATCTTGTAATAACTCAAGATTAAGTAAGGTTTAAGGTTGGGGCCTTATAGTTGGTATCAAAGGTCGGTTTAGATAACTTTAGAGGTTAGGGTATCCCCTAAGCATAAGTGACATTACCATAATGGTTAGGATTTCAGAAAGAGTCCCAGTTTTAGATAAAGTGAATGAGTAAGTGTATCTTCGTGTTTATCTTCCTCATTAGTACATAATGGTTTTGTTGACATACTCACACTGAAATTTCTGTTTTTAGTGAATGGATGGATCTAGCAGGCACCAAAGTGAAAACAGGTTTGAAGGAAACTGTGGTGGTTCTATGATTAAGATACTAGATAAAATGGGGGATTCAATGAGGAAAGTTGTGGTTGTTCTAAACCAACTATCAAGGAGTCATGATCAACCACTTGAACCTTGGTATGATCTTTAATGCATCATTTATGAGATGACCAATTGATGTGGAAGTTCAGGTAATAATTATAAAGGTAACCATTTGAGTTTATATGATCCTTACTTTTGAGGTAATTATGGGTTACTATATGTTATGCTGGAAAATGAAAGGCATGAGATAAAATTGAGGTTAAAATATGTTATGATCATTTTTTATGACTTTATCTCTTTTTGGGGAATGATTTGAGAATTATATAGTTTTGGAAAAAGGACAACACGCAGACCGTGTGAAAACCCGTCGCGTCGGACAAAGCTACGGGAATCGAACCCACAACCAAAGTGTGACTGGTATTTATCGCCTACCACTGGACTACGTGAAGTCCCTGGTTACTTTGACTGATTCTTTTGAGTTAGATGATTTTTTGAATTAAGAGTAAGTTGATTTTGGGTTATCTATGGATATTTATTAACCTATTCTGGAGGATATGTGATTAGGTTAATTACTTTTCAATACGAGACATTAAGAGCAACTGATGTTGTTTGGAGATAAATGTTATGATTTAACTTGGAAGACTATGTGACTAAATGCTTCAAATATTAGGGTTTCAATATTAGATTGGTTTACTTTGAAGAATTTTATGGACAAATTGATTATAGAATGGTCCTCGTTGAACTTTGGGTTTTGTTGGACAAATTTTGGAGATTAAGAATAGATTTTATTTTTATAAAGGGTTATCCTTTTCTGGATTATTTGATCTTGTAATAAAATTTTTGGTTTTGGTTTTGGTTAAAGTCTAAAGACATGGGAAGTATATAGTTCTCTTTTGTGGATTAGGTGACTCTCTAGAAGTTGATTATGGTACTCTTAATGTGAACAAGTCTTCCTAAATACTCGTCTTTTGGGGAAAGTATGAGTTTGTGTAATAAATCTAATAAAAGTTGAAAGTCAACATGATAAGTAATTATGTTTCCTTATGAATAAATTCATCAATAAAAAGTAACTTAAAACAAAAAAAAATTCTATTAACTTTTCCTACTGGGGAATCTAATATCATTTAACCCATCACAAGTTTGTGATTTTCTTATGGTTAACTTTCTCCTAAACATGTTTTCTATCACTCTCCATCAGAACATGACCCTATATTTTCTCCTCCATGTCCATATTTTTCTACATGGAATCCTAGTATGGGTTAACTCGGGTCACCTTTGTACTTATCTTTCTTTATTTTAAAGTGATTTTTTTACCGACTCTTGTTCCGATGTGGGACTTTCAAGGATGTTTCCAAGCTCAATTTTAAAAATTGTGAGGGCGCAATTCCCAAAAGGGGGGAAGGATGTAACACCCCAGGTAAATAAATAATATGACATTTTCATATTTATCCATCTTTGTGAATAAAATATTAATATTACTTTAAAGGGGACGCTATGCTCGATGGCATACCCAACACGCAACAACGAGTTTCTTGGGAATCTTACGTTGCACTCTAATAATAAAATAATATTATTTTAAATGGTAGTTAACATGTAGCCATTGTATTGGAGGTAATGGATATAAATAACTAAAATATGATTATATATGTTTTTAAATGTTTTTACATTTATCCAATAAAAGATAAAGGCTTAAAATACGGAAAGAATTCAATTTTAGGCGTATATGCCCTAGTTTTCACTAAAGGTTCACTTATCGCCTTTTGATGGAAAACCGTCATTAAATATAGTTTTTTTCACTCTTATACATTCTATTGGAACAAATAAAACTCTTCTTAAGAATTGGGACATCAAAATTTACTTTGTGTAAATTTTTGGTATCTTTCCGATAAAGCTCATTTTTTAATGAATAGTGTAAAATGATTTATTTTAATTCAAAACCTCTTTTTAATATAATTTATTTTTATTATTAGATTATATTTTGAATTGGTTTTAAAGTAAAATTAGAATATATTTTTACCATTAAATCCAATAGTGTTCATTGGAATTAATTTCACTTTGAAATCAGACTTAAACTAGTGTCAATCTTTTGATACTTATTGTTTCCAAAAAACACGCTATTTGCTCTGACAGCGGGAATTAATTTTTAAATTAATTAATGTGACTTATATTTTTTGAATTTTTTTAAATAGACTTCATTTTTGAATTAGGAATATCAAATATAGCTTAGGGTGAATTTGTGGGATTTTTCTGAAAAACTTCAATTTTGATGAATAGTGAAACCACTAAGTGGTACTTATAAAAACTGATTTTTCCGTTTAAATGAAATTTTTCCATATTTGTGTTTTTAATTTAAAAAATCCGACATACATGGTTGTCATTAAGAAGTAAAATGTGGTTCAATGGGATAAAAATAATTTTTTGTTGAATAGTAACTTATTAAGTTTTTAATCGCGATTAGAGGTAATTAGTGTAGTTTATGGTAAAAATAATGTTTTAATAAAATTAAATGACCTAGACACATGTCCTACCCTCATTGTATGTGTCATGGCCGACCAATACAATCCATGGGTCAACTTGGGGACCCCATGGAGCCACTTTGGTTGGAAAATGACATAAATATCTTTTTATTTAATGTTAAAGTAAAAATGACACAAACATGAAATGTTTTACTAAAACAATTTTTACATGGGGTTATACAAGTCATATTTTTTACTATAAATATTCATTGGAAATATAAAAGGATTTAATACATCATAGTATTTTTGTTATAATTTTTAGACATTAAATAAATGAAATTATTTATGACATCATGATGATGCAGCGATGACCTCATTATTTAACGATTTAAATAAAATGGAAAGATAATGTAATATCTAAGACCTAAACATGTCCAAACCCCATTATATGAGTGGATTTCGAACCCTTATCACCTTATCCTAGAAATAAATTAATTTGGGAACTTTAAAATCCAAAACTCTTTCGAAAATAAAGTAACATTTTGTAACTTTACAAGAGTGCCCCTCCTCTCCTCTTATAAAAGGCCCCCACCTCTACCTCCTTACCCACACTCCCAAAGCCTTTATCTCGACCAACCCCTGCCCATTTTGTCTCTCCACTTCCCTCTCTTACTCCTTTAATCCTAACTTTTGGCATAATTCTTTCCAAGGATGCCTTTGAGCTCAAACCAAAGGGAGTTACCCGATTTTAAGGTAATGTCTTCACTTGTGTCCTTTTGTTTTAGTTTTCTTCTCCAACCCCCTAAACTATTTTTATTCATTTATTTTGTAAAAAATATAGTATCTTCAATTTACTAGGATTTTGTTATAAGAAAGACTCTAGCTACACTTACACACACCTACATCTAATGGTTAAAGAACATACTGTTTCTATGGATGGCGAATTTCTGCCTCCCGAAACGATGATTGTTCAACATTCTTTTAACACCTTCAAAGGTGTCCATTAAGATTTCACTATATTTATATATGATATCTAATATGTTTATGTTTTACTTAATCTTCTCTATTTTTAATTTATGGCGTACCTTTATGGTTTCCATTATGGGTAAACGCGATATCTTCATTTAAGGAAGTACGGACTACCGCCCCCTCAAAGTGATTTGATTCGTTAATTCCATATGTGGGAAGTATAAAGGATGTAATTAATGGTATTACATATGTTATCCTACTGTAATTATATTATACCTTTATATCTTTACTATTTCATTCAATTGAATACAAAAAAAAAAGAAATGAAAGTAGCGTTCATGCGTACGTACGGCTTACCGTCTCCATGAACGGTACATTTCATTTCTTATCTCAAAATGATATGTAATATTATAAGTACATATACATAATGGATATATATGTAATATATTACATCTAAATTATTGATATAATTCTATAATTATAACATATATATATAAATATATCTCATTTTGTTTTAATTCCATTAATATGATAAAAAATGAAAGTAGCGTTCATGCGTACGTACGGCCTACCGTCTCCATGAACGGTGCTTTTCGTTTTTTATCTCCAAATGATATGGAATAGTATAAAATGAATATTTACTAGATATATATGATATTTTAATCATTAATAATATTCTATAAATTATTTACTTATAACTACATGTGCAATCTTTTTTCAAACAAGTTCATTTTTGACTCATGTACCAAACATCGGCAAAAACGTCTTATATGAACTAACATTATTAAACAATTATTATAACATTATAATATGTGATATGAACTGAATAATAATCTCTAAAGGAGTTAATTAGGCAATTATTAATTGACCAAAGTTTATTATTCAGGAATATAAAGAAACGAACAAGACAAGTTGGACTTGAGGTAAGGGATCCTACTCCTCTCTTTCTTTTTAAGTACACTCTTTTATGTCATTCCTTTTAAGCTCATATTTCTTGTGATTGGGATGTTATTTTATATTAATCTTGCTGTAATTTTTATGTACATATGATGAGAGACCCTATTCTCTCTCATCAATCTATTTTGGATGTTTTGAGTGGCGTCATTAGGCTGCCGAATTTTCGTAAGAGATCTAACCTCTCTCTTTCTTTTTAAGGACTCTCCTTTATGTCACTTATTTTAAGCTCCTATTTGTTACGTTGGGGAATGTTCTTTTATATTCCTCTTTCTGTAAACTGTATGTTGATTTTATGAGAGACCCTATTTCCTCTCATCAATCCATTTTGTAAGTTTTAAGTGGCGTCGTTAGGCTGCCGAGTTTTCGTAAGGGATTTTTTCATCTCACTTTTATTCCCGTGAGATTTATGCTACATTTGCCAAAATTTCCTTTGAGTGGTGTATGTACTACCCATTATTTTACTCATTGTGTAATATACTTTAATTTATGAGTATTTACATCAATTTTGTATTTTCCTTCTATCACGGGGTGTATGTTTCGAAAGATACCCATGTCGGTAAGGGAACCTTTCACCCTCCTCTTTTTAAAAGACTTCTTTTATTATGTCTTTTAATTCACATACTATTCTGTTGGGATATGTTCTTCTATATCCTTATTGATTTAAATTTTATGTCCAAGTGATGAGATACCCTTTATCTCTCTCATCAACTCTTTTTCTAAAATTTGATGTGACGTCGTTAGGCTGTCAAGGGAACTTCTTAACCCAATTTCGATTTCTTTGGGTTCAACATGTAGTTATTGAATATGCCATATTTTGAATATGTGTGAATGACCTTTTATTGTTTTACACTTAATATCCACTTATATTGGGTGTATTTATATTTGTCACACATAATTTTGAGATTTAATTATCCTTAATTTATGGATACCTTTTTTATAAGAAAATTCATCACATTTGACATTTCTATTGAGACTTCATTGTTGTTATGAACCAATTCACTCTTATATGGTGTATATACTGTCCTTTGGAATATTATATCATGAATCCATTTATTCTCATGATATTATAAAGTTCTGACTAAATGTTATTCCTCAACTATTTTATTCAAGTGTCTCTAATTTTGGTAGAACCCCTTTAACCAAAATATCGCTTTAAAATGTTTTAATTATTTGTTCTTATTAATATCCATGTTTTCAAAATGGTTTTAAGGATTTAATTATATGGATATTAATGGTTTATAATTTTAAAAGCTTCAAGGTGGTATGGGACACTTTGATTCAAAAATCTCTTTATTAAATGTTTTAAATGGTTTTCGAAATGGTTTGTTTTTGAATGGATTCATTATTTCAATATACTAAAATGTTATATTGTGATTGAAATGTGTAAATGTTATGTTTCCTTTGTGCATGTTTTATGTGATATGATTATGTTGAGGTTCTTGGGAATTATTATGAAGACGGGTGGTTCCGTGATAAACTAAGGGCGGGTGAGCCCGATATAGCTCTCTAATGCATTGGGTAACGCGAAGGAGTGAAACGTTAAGGTTTCTCCGAAGAGATTTAGGGAATATACTATGGTGGGTATTCCAAACGTAACCAAGAGGGTTACTCCCTACATAAGAATTTTATGAATTCCTCAAGTTACCTTTTATGTCTTATGATTTCTATGATTTATTCATGATTTGATGAGGTATGTTAAAGTGCCTATGTTTTATGGATAAAGTATGATTTCATTATTATGTATATATGAACTCATGTTTCCTTTCCATATTTTTATAACCCTTACTGAGCTTTTTATGCTCATCCCATGTTTTTGAAATGTTTTTCACAGGTCAAGGGAAAGGTACAGGATGTGATGATAGTGTCAAGGATGTGTCAATAAACAATCCATGTTTTATTTTAAATATGTTTCCGTTGATGGGAAGAATGAATACTGTCTTTTATGTAACCACTTTGTTTAAATGTGGAATGTAATGCAAGTTTCATGATCTAATTCTCTAAAACTCTAAACCTGAAAAGATCCTCAATGTGAAATCTTGTAATAACTCAAGATTAAGTAAGGTTTAAGGCTGGGGACTTATAATAACTCAACCAATAATTAAATAAGGGGATCTATATTTTGACATCCAATTGGGAAACTCCACCCAACAATAAAAAACACAGGTTGTCCATCACCATTCAATAACACAACTCTCCTATAAAAGATATTGATAATAGAACATATGGAATGTGACTAGTAAATGTCTAGGATAACATATTATGGATGCATAGGTGGAAATAAAAGATCCCAATGGGACCAATGTGGCCCCATTTTCATTCTACACCATCGACACAAATCAAACCAGTATGTTTAAACCGACTGGTATAGTCATCAAAGAGGGCATGGGAAGCCACTATACATCTATTCTAAGAGAATGGGCTAGAGTGGGTGAAAAAAATGATAGTGGAGATCCTAAATAAAAAACAATGAACAAAAAAGGCTACTTAATAAATTGGTCGAACAAATTATGATCTCTACCCCCTCTAGCACTTCCACCTCCCCTACATGAAACCAACCATGCCCAGCTCCTCTAACTCTCTGCCGATGAACACCTCTATGACCATGAACATGTTTATTTCCCTAAACATTAGGATCATGATGAGGTTGGTCTCTACCTACTTCATATCCCCTCGGTGAAGCATAACCCCACTGCCTTGTATGTTGAAACAGTCCCATAGGATGTTGATAATGAGGATGGAACATAATCTATCAACCTCCACTAAACTTTTCTTGGTGAAACACTGGGCACTAGTTCTGGTGATGTCCACATACCCAAAAATCAAAACAAACTAGAATTAATCCCCCATAAAGAAAATAGAAACCACTAGATCAATTTTTCCTGAAGATAATTTGATGTGGTCGACTACCCTCTAGTTGAATACTTGGTGGTCCTGGTGCTTGAGACCTCCCACAAATGACTCTTCACTTCAAGGAACCTTATTGGTTCCACTCTCATGTAAAATCTACTCAAATATAAAGCTAATCAATTACATCATCCTTCTTCTAAACTTCCAGAAACTTTGGCTCCATAAATGGAGTAACGCCATACTTGGTAGAATGATGGAGTTCCTATTGAATACATCTCACATGATACTCCTCGTCAAGAAAAAGATCTGGGGAAAATAATATAATTTCTTTCAAAATGAATCCTAACTCCCACGCTAACATACTACCATATTGAAAAGAAATAGGATTATGAATCTTCACTGCATTCATGGTTGATGAAAGAAACTCTACTCAAAACTACTTCTGAAAGTCAACCAATGAAACATTTGTCTCCCTCTTCTCACCCAGATACAGCATCCTCCACTAACATGAATCTACCTATATATGACTATCTTCCAATGGGAATCATTATTCCACTAAGGCCAGGAACAAACTAAAAGTTATCTCTACATCCTCCAATCACCTCTCTATCTCCACATCTAAAACACTTTCCTCATAATTCCCCAATTTCTAATACTTAAAATCACCCAACACCCTCTGCCAAGCCTCATCCTCAAATTCTATATAAACCCTCTAGTGACCAGCCTAATCATCCTAATGAACCTCAACTTTCTGATCCTCACGCTGATGATGAACATGATCCATAGATAACATAGTAAACATATATTTCCAAATCCCATCTAGTATCTAATTTTATTAAGGTTAATTTTAAATACCTTTATCCCTGTTAACCATCAAAAAAACAACCCAACTCAAACAAGAAAACAATTCATTATGATGCATGTAAATATCCTTGGTGTCTAACTTGTAAATAGGTCTAGCTTAATTGGTCGTTCAATAAGCTCAGAGTTAAAACACTAGATCACAGGGGCCCTAAAATCTCTTGTCTTATCCAGTGTCCCAAGCCTATATTATGCGCCAAGGTTAACTAAGACTATTCCCATACCAACCCATGTATTCCTCAATATCACTAACTCCAAACCCCATCCTATATATAAACTGTCACCTCTATTGCCACTCTATCATAACCCCTCCCACCAAAGATACAAAAATAAAGGGAGAGAGATAGTGATCCCTCTAGTACCACCTCCAGCAGGACCTATGTTGGTGACTAGAACCAAGGGTATAAATATCTCATGAAATAGTAGGTATTACCCTCTATATTAATATATGATAGAGATATAAGATGAATCATCCACAAACAACTCCATGGAATAATATAAAAAGAATCAAAATGTATCCCAAATTCATGTATAAATAAAACTAAAACAAATAAAACTATCCAAATTAAATACCCAAAAACAAATTCAAAGCACTAAAGTAGCAACTAGCAAAGGTCTAAGCTAGTAATATACATCACTATCCACAAAATTCTCTTGGAAACCAAAAAATAGTTTTATATACATAGGATGAGCTTATAACTATATGTAGTAAGAAAACCAAAGTCTCTCGTTCAAATCTAAAATAAGCATACTAATTAACTTGTGATAAAATAGTAGAACCAACATCACCTAAACATCTCAAACCACCATCCCAAACATCAGCAAGTCATTCTCACAAAATAATGCAATCCATGTAATAAAATATAACATGAAACACATCAATAAAGGGAATCCTACACTACTTTCTCCATGATATAAGTCTCTCACACCCCAAAGTCATACATCCTGATGCTCCCACCTCTTCTATATACCACACATCCCCAAAATAATGGCCACACTACATCACTCCCACAGACACCTTGGAACACCACATCACATATCTCCTAAAAACATCTCGTCCACAAAGTATCCACAACAATAACAACAAAAGTAGTGTATCATGAACAAAAAGGAAATCAACCTCATTCACTCCTCCTACCATGTAGTACTCCCACCATAAGCCACCTCATCTCATCTCATACTACCTATATACACCTAGTATATGTCACTTATCACCCAAAGACACCTAGCCTCACCACCCTACAAGCACAAACACATCACAAATCATCCAAAGACACCTTTTCAATCACAAAAACCTTCTAGTGAATCAACATACCAGCATCTCTCATAGCCTATGAAATACCTACCTCTCCTAGAATAGAGAGTGGGAAAGATTGGGTACCCATCCATCCATCCTCCTCACCGAATGTTGGAAAAAACACCTCATGTGTGACTATGTGGGTGTCAGAATATAGTTCTCAATGTGGGTGGGGTGTGTATAAAAAATTCAAGGAATATAAAAGTATATAAATATTCCCACACACACAAGACCAAACTGTGGGTTCATAGAAAAACACTAACTAGCTCAATACATCTCTACATTCACTTCCACAACTACATGCATAAAAACACACAAGCCACAAGGAACAAGACACATTTCACATTTATAAAAAAACCCATTATACATCCAATTCATTTAATTATTAATAATCATAACATTTAACCACACATCCAATCATTTATTTATTCATTAGATATTTACATATAATTAACCAAATAATACCCCATGCATTTCAATCATTATTAACCAAACTATTATTCCATCACTACCTGAGAATCTATTACAATGAAACCACCACATCACTACCCTGAAATCATGACCCAAGAACAACCAAATTTCCACCCCAAAAGAATGGAAAAAAACCACCTAGACACTCCAAATGTATGGCCAGAAAACTACCACTGCACCACCCCAAAACCATAGACATCAAACCATCATCCCCACATTCCCTAACCACTCATCACCCATAAACCTCCTCCCCAAAATAACATATACAAATAATAGAAAATCAAAATCCATTTTTTATAATTAAAAGTTGGATTTTATCACATTAAATGTTAATTTTAGGGGCATTATCACACAATACATAATCATGGAGAAATTGTTTTATTACACAAATATAAGTGGTTAAAAATTTTCCCTTTATGGTGATATAACAACTATAAAAATAGACATAGTTGTCACAAAACATATCATATCACATAGAAAAATCCCCCAAGGGACACAATTTTCAGTGGGGCATAAATACACATTGAAAAAGGTGGATCACCCTACACCTTCCTAAAGAATCATCAAAACACAAACCAACTCACACTCCAAACAAAAAAAATCACTACATCAAATCCGATGAAGTGAAATGAAATAAAACCAACCAAGAAATGGAATAGAACCTACCACAGATTGACAATAGTGATCTATCGAAACTAGCAGATCAAAGACAAAGGATGAGGGATTGAAAATATCCTCATGGAACCTAGGGTTCATCTAGAGTGAGATATAAATGGGTGTTGATGAATGGATAATAATTCATCTAAAAAAGAATATAAACCCCAAGATCCCTAATGTTTCACACCATGTAAACATTATAAAACCTTTTAAACTCAGGTTTTCTGTAAATTCCAACTCTCATAAATAAACATATCACCCTGTCCATTATTTAATACATGTAATGAATTACTCTTACACAGTGTGTAATCCATTTCATGGGTTCCCTCTTATCTGTATAAAATTAGTGAACCAACTGGTTACACAAGCCATGAACAACCATTTCACATCATGTAAGCAATACAATGTGTGTATTTCCAATAACAGCTCTAGTTCACCTCCTACCTCCACCAAAAACACATTGAACCTCCCCTAAACACCTCTAACCACTAAAATTAGAAATGTAATAGATCGGTAAGGCATAGAATGCGACATGTATTATAAATATTTTTTTCTCTTGTGGAAGAAATGTGTATGGTCTTCATTATGTGAATGTAGGACCCAAATTATATATCCATCTAATAAGTGGGTTAAGGTTTTATATCTCATGATATAATTATGGGAAACAATTTGATCTGGTTGATCTACTATCTAAAACAATTCGATATTTGGAATCCACTATGGGAAATTAGTATGCATACCAAATCCCATATTGGTAACTACTTTCGATGCCTAATCTATTAGGTTATGTGAAACAGGTCTTGATGTTGAATCTGTTATGATTTTATAGTCTTGATAGTGAACCTTGAAATATTATATTATTTGTATATATTTTATGGTACCACAATTTTATAACATTTTTTATTATTATGATTCGTAATTTTGGTTCATGATTAATTAGGGATGATGTATCACCCTTTCCATTCATGTGTCTTAAAATGTTAAATTTTTATACAATGACTCAATATTTTGATCCATGATATATTGGGTGTAAAAATTATAAGTTATGATCTTGATCTCATACTTCTATTTTTATCTTATTTTCCATATGATCCTCAATTTTTAGCTCCCATTTTTTACTTTTATTGAGTATCTTTCCTCAAATTTTCTTATGTTTCCTATTACTTGGTTATGGTATATGGTTTTAAGTAGATTATGTCATGTATAGTACAATGTGATAAGGAAATTATGAGATAAGATAAAAAAATTACATAAAAAAGATGTTCATGTATCTTGTATCGATTGATAAAAAACATTTATGGTTATTGAATGCATCATAATCTTATGTATTGAATGTTAATATAAAAATATATAATATTTATATTTTAAAATACTAAGACATTATAGTTGGTATCAAAGTGGGGTGTACTAAATATTTTGAGATTAGGTTTAAAAAACATTGTTGAGAACCTTGGGGTGATACTATGTATATTATAAGATCATAATGTTTTTGTAATGATCGTGGATAACTTAGGACAAACCTATGGTTCCAAATATTGAGAATAAGGTGTCATGATTTAGATATCTTATAAATGATATTACATGATTGTGTGATAGATTAGTTTGACTATTATTTCTTAATTAGTACACTATTCAATTTTTCTTTAGTCAATGGAAGTAAGTAGAAGAAATAATTATAACAGTGAATTTGATGAAAAATATAATTATTATACACATGAAAACCCGAATTACAAGTGATGTTAAAGGAAGAATATTGTTTTTATTAACCTAAATCAATATTAATATGTGAATCATATTAAAATTAAAAATTATCAAAGGATGGAACAACATATTTTTAGTTATTTTATAAAGAATCAACCCCCTTCCTTTAGTGGGGATTCTGATCCACTAGTGGCTCAATAATGGATCAACACCCTTGAGGAAATATTTTATATTCTCCATTTCTCAAAACATAAATAATTTTTTCTATACATTTATTATTTAGACCATAAAGTACATCAATGGTATAATCTTATTGTGAATATGAGTAAAGATTAATAAATTAACTCTATGGAATGAGATTGGTTTCATAGGAATACATCCCATGAATTATATATACAACTTAGAGAAGAAATTCCTTGCTCTAAAGTAGATGGATGGTGAATATATTGGTACTTATTATGTAATTCCCTGGCCCTAGAAGCCCATAGTTGGGGCATTATTTTAATACATTGGTATGATTACAAGGAATCAAGTCCCGAAAGACCAATCAGTTTATCATTCTTGGAAAATTAATTACATACATGAATGTTACATTAAACATTAGAAAATAAAAAACAACATGAATTATCCTTTGAGAATTCCATTAATCCCCTTGCTTAACCCTACTTATCAATCATAAAAAACTTCTTGGAATACTGCGAAAATAAAACATAAGAAAGGGGTTGTCTCAAATTCTCAGTAAGGATAACAATATAGCGGAAACTTTCACAAATAAGCATAAATATTTAAGGAAATGTGTAAAACTAAAACAAAATCCTTTTAAACTTAAACTTCAACATAATATGGAAAAGATAAATAAAATAATACCGTTTACTTATTCACATGGATATTCTACTAGTCGAATAATCACATGTAATATCAATGGCAAATTTTCTAATGAGGTAATGCATAATGCCAGACTTCATAACCACATAATCAAGGCCTTGTGCTAAGACTACAAATAATATTTTCTCAAGGCCATGTTCCAAGACACTAGTTTGTCACATGAGAACTACTGATTTATCTAGGAGCTATATTAGGCTCCACCCGTTAACTAGCATACGAAATGTCAATACATTATCTATAAACCATGAATGGTATAAAAATAGCGCATACTTAACCAAACATATCACAAAACCTTAAATATAATATGGAAGATTTTTATCATAATAAATCAACCTCAATCAAGAATAATATCTAG
Source organism: Viscum album (assembly GCA_963277665.1). Taxonomy (NCBI): domain Eukaryota; kingdom Viridiplantae; phylum Streptophyta; class Magnoliopsida; order Santalales; family Viscaceae; genus Viscum; species Viscum album. Next base: position 671,499,351 of record OY728129.1, read on the forward strand.
TAAAGGATGTTGACATAGTTTAAAATGATCAGTAAAACTCTTTGAGAGAAATATCTCTTTTTCATTAAATCATTTTAAAAGTCACAAAATTTATAAATGAAATCATTTAAAAGATATTTTTGAATAAAATTTTTCCATACCACTTTTAAACTTTTTAAAGGAATTAACATTTTAAAACATTCAGGTCCATATAAATAAATCCTTAAAATAATTTGGAAAACATGGACATTAATGAGAAAGGTTTAGAAGAATAAATATTTAAAACATTTAAAATGCTTTTTTAGTAAAAGATTACCTTAAAAATAATCCTTTTGAAAAATAATTTATGAAATATGTACATGGATAATAAATATGTCCCAGTAAAAACTTACACATAAACAATCTCGGATAATAATGAGATTGAGGAATTAACCCTTACCTTGCACTTTCCTTTGGTCGAGGGTACATTGAACCTATTGTATAATGACCATATTATGTTATTAAATTATACCAGAACCATATTCATATTTATTATATCATACATGATTCATTTATGACTTTATACTACCCATTGAATAATGATTTCCTTGTTAAATTAACATTTCGGGTAATAATCGCTTTCTTTATTGTACATGTTTTAACTTGTTATTCTTGATAGTATCATTTAGATCATGATTTAAATACTTCAAGAATATAAAAATTGATTTATATATCATATATATTTAGAATATAAATATTTATAATAGATAGATATATGAAATGGAAGACACCGTTTATGGAGACGGTAGGCCGTACGTACGCATAAACGTTGTGTCCATTTTCATATCGTATTGAACGGAAGTAAGTGAATAAGATATATGTAATTATATACATATATATATATATATCAAGTATAATTATTATGTCATATATTACATACTTATTAGTAATATATATTTTTATAATCATCATTGAATGGTGAACATGGAAATGAATCTCATCGCGCCATGGAGACGGTAATCCATACATACGTACGAGCGACAATATCATTATGTTGATGGTGAAATCATATATAATTGGATGGTGTATCATATATAAAGAATCATTAACATGTTATATTTATTATTTACATCAATTATACTCATTATTATACCCATCCAAATAATGAAGTGTTTGAATAACAAACTACACCACGGCGTGGAGACGGTAAGCCGTACGTACGCACGTATGGTGACTTTGTCATTTATGGGATGGATAAAATAATGAATATGGTTGCACCATATTTATAATAACATCACAGAATATATAAGGTACTAGATTTATTAATTTTTTATGCAAATAACAAAGAAAGAGGATGTGTAAGAAGAAAAGAACTTAAAAGTGGGTGGTAAAATTATTACCTCTTCTTCGATTGTTTCCTTTTGAGTTGATCAAACGAGATCCTTAGGTTGGCTTTGTGACAAAATTAAGTCCCTTAGGTCGAAGGGAGGAAAGCTGGGTGGAGATTTGGTCAGTGGTTGGCCGAGCCAAATGGCTTTTGAGGTGTGATTTTGAGAGAAGGAGAAGTACCCTTTTATAAGAGAAGTGAGGGTCACTTTAGGAAAAGCTTGAAATATTATTTTATAATAATATACATTTTGGCTTCTAATGTCCCAAAAATAATTTATTTCTTGGATATGGTAGGTATGGGTCGAAAACCTCTCAACCAATAGGTTTTATACCATTTTAGGTTACCATTTTAACCTTATCTTTTAGATTTAACTCTTAGTTTAATAGTTCAACATTTATCGTGTCTTCATGTATTATTACACTATATGGTTAATAAACATACTCTAAACTTCCAATAGAACCCCAAGTATTTCATTAATGACATATATAATAATATTTAATCCCTTTTTTCAAACCTTATATTTTTAAGAACATTATATCAACCAATAATATTGTATTTGTTTAAAAATTAATTTATGTCAATTTTGACACTATTTGGTATTTTGTTTTTTTAAAAGTCATAACAACCTTATAACATCAAAAAAAATTATATAGTCAACCCTAAAATGTCATATTAACCTATAAAATTAGTGTAAATCATCATAAATCTGAATTTACATTTATTTGGATATTTATAATATCAATTATTTTAATATTTCATTAATAAAGTAATTACTGCATCATCATTGTGTCATAAATAAATTAAATTATTTAATGTCAATAAATTATAAACAAAATAAAAATATGTAGGAAATATTTTTATATTTATAATGAATATTTATAGTCGAATTTATATCGTGTGTAACCTTATATTAAAAATGGTTTAGTTATTAAACTTTGAATTTTACACTTTTAACTCTTCTTTAAATAAAATAATAATAAATGTCTTAATCTAATCCAAGTGGACCAAAGAGGATCATATTTTATTCCTAATGTTTTTTTGGTCGAATTACACTTATCCAATAGAATTAGCACATTTTTTAGGGTAATTATAATATCATTTTTACCCTTAGTTACCCTATTTACTTTTAACCATGGTAAATAAAAGTCAAAAGTTACTATTCAAAAAAAATTATTTTCATCTTATTGAACCACATTTTACTTACTGATATCAACCATATCTCTCAGATATTTTAAATTCAACTCACAGAAGCGGTAAAATTATGTTTTATCCAAATTTGCAAATTCTCATAGAAGGTGGGTAAAAGACGGTAAAAAGTTCAATAAAATTTTATACATCTAATTTTATTACAAAATTACTCGAATGAATTACATTGAACTTATATAGGTATTATATATCTATTTTTTCTTAAAATAAATTTAAGTAAAATAATTAATTATTTAAATAAAAAGTCAATTTTAAACAATAACACAGTGTTTTTCACTATTCATCAAAAAATGAATGTTTTCAGAAAAATACCCAAAATTTACCCTAAGAAAATTTTGATATTCCTAATTCAAAAATGAGTTATATTTTACCAAATTAAAAACATAGAAGTTCCATTAATTAATTTAAAATTAATTCTCATTGTCAAATCCAAAAACGGGTTTTTAAAAAGTAAAAACTATCAAAAGATTGACATATGTTTATGTCAAATTTTAATGTGAAATTACTTATAATGACCTAAATTTTATTAAATGATATAAATAAAATTTAATTATACTTAAAAACAATTTAAATTCATAATTTAACTCTATAAATTAATTCTATTAAAAAAGTTGTTTTCAATTAAAACATAGTATTATTCACTATTCATCAAAATATGAAAGTTATCATAAAGGTACCAAAAATTTCTCCAAACTAAATTTTTATGTCCTGCTTATAAATAAGAATTTAATTTCATTAAATTCAATATATAAAAGTGTAAAATATTAGTTTTAAAAAGGGTTTTCCATTAAAAGGTGGTAAAATTGTGTTTTTTAAAAAATACTTCATTTATCTAAAAAAATGAATTTGTTCTTATATTATGTCTAATAAACAAATAATATGGATGTTAAAATTATATAGAGTATAACATATTCAAAATGTAGTTAATACTATTCATAATAGTATTTTTGAACGGCTAGTTTGGTAAGTTGTGGTGCGCTCGAACTCAGTGTCACATGTAGTGTAAGCTATTGAATTACTTTAATGAGATAGCGTACTATGAAATCATGGGGTGTTACATTATCCCCTTCTTCAATAAATTTCATCCTCTCAATTTGAAATTTCTCTTTGAAAATAAATGGTTAACAATAGAAAAATAGCTTTGTGGAAAACCCACATTGGAAATTGGGTTAATAAAATTTAGTCTTAATAAGAGGGAAAGGGAAATGAAAAAGTCACCACCAAATTATGATCTCGATTAGGAGAACATTGGTGGAAATTGGAGACACACAATTAGAGGGAAAATGTAAATATTTATAGGGATCGATTGAGGTTATCAATCACAAACAAGTGTAAAATTGAGGGTCTCAAAGCCATAAATCGATGATGATTTAAATTATCATCGATTCCACAAAACATAAGGTATTAGGATAACACATTTTGGGTTTTAAGATACCTTCCCTAAAGTTTAAAAATTAATTTATTCATATAATAAGAGGGAAAAATATAATTGACAAGTATAGTTTCATCCTTCATCTAATTCCTACCACAAACTCATCTTTCACTCCAAAAGATAATAACATTCAAAAATATTCTATTTATTCTAATCATATAGGGTTTCGAAAATAATGATTTTATAATTCATTTTTTAGACTATAAAAAACTGCATTATACAAACTAGGATATCACATATTATAGTGGTAGGTGATCCACCCTTGTCACCCTTCAGTTGCGGGTTCAAGTCTCGTGGCCTTGCCAAACGTGACTGGTTGTCGCCCAACCTCTGGGTTGTCCTTTTTATGAAAATCCAAAAATAATCTCAAGAAATGATTTAACCTTAAAAATAGTATCCAAAGTAAAACTTAATTGATTCTAACCTTTATAATTATCCAAAATACTTCTGTCCAAACTCACAGTCCAAAATTTATATGGAAGGTAAACACATTGAAGATCTTTTTTTCGGCATAATAACATGTGAATACCTTCATCATGTATTCTTTTAAAACATTGTAACATCTTAAATTACCATAAAACCTTATTTTTTACATTCATGATCCCTTGTTCCTTATAGAATACTAGATATACTCCTTCTATCAAAAAATGTTGTAAACTCCAAAAATGATAGAATATACAAATCATTAATCAGTTTCAAGGTAGTCAAGAATATCCAATATAATTTATCCAAATCAATAAAATATTTTTCCGAAATCACTACCTCAGTATCAGAACCATATTATGGTTTATCTTTCTCTCAACCATATATTTTCCAAAAAAAATTAATATTCTATTGAGTCACTTTTCTTGGTTCCACACAATCTCAAGTCCTTAATGAAATAGTACTACAGTACAATCCTTATATACTCTATAATTATTATAACCAGTACGCCATTGATACAATATTCAAATGACATAATTCTTTAATATAAACATAAGAACACTAGTCATTACTCTTCATCTATGGTAATATCATAACTTGATTATTATCCAACAGCATCATTTGTCGTTTACTATGATGATTTTGACATTGATTCGCATAGTGTCCCAACTCCTTGAAGATGAAGCATTATACATTTGAAACCTTTTTCTTACCCTTTCAATCATGTACTTAGGGTCCCTTTTCTCTACACTTATAAAAAACTCTCATTCCCTTCAAGCATTTACCAAGGTGATTCTTTCCACAGTTATCACATGTGTTAAAATCCTTCTTTCCCCTCTTCTCTTTATCTATATTTCTCTTTTCCATCCTTTTCTTCTCTTACTTCCCTTCAAAGCCATAGGACTCAGATAATTATTTACTTATCTTATTAACACATGATAGTATTTCTTCATATGATTAGAATACATGGGAGACTATTTCCATTTTAAATGTTGGCTTAATACCATGAAATATATGATCCTTCTTAATCATTCGATCATGCGTATTGCTGGAATTCTCATTCCATCGAATAGGCGTCATTTCTAAACAATGACATACACTAGGATAGTTTATGAATCGCAATGCATAACTCCAAACTTGTAAAATACCTAACTTAAATTGAAAATATATGCACATAATCTATAATCATAAAATGTTTTCTTTGAGGAAGTATTTACTCTTAAATCCTTCATAATGGATTTTAATGAAAATGTGAATTATCCTAAGCATATCCCTCTAGAGTTTCATAACCAAGAGTGCAAGAAGGACCGTTATCATGTACCAGGATACCCCAAGTCAAGATCGAAACTCCTTTTCAGAGTTTTCACTCCTAGGTATATTTTTTCCAAAGTCATCTCTACCTTCTCGTATCCAAACAAGGATGTACTGCTTGGAAAATACACAAATTCTCTATATTACCAAAATTTTAGGAATTTCTTCTATACTAATCCAGAAAGTCTATCTTAGGGTAATGTTCTCTAATCAGAGTTCATCTAAATCTATTTCCAAAGCTCTTGATAAACTTCCTCTGATACCAACTGTAACGCCCCGGCCATAGAAGCCTAGAGTTAGTGCATTATTTTAATACATTGTCATGATTACAAGGAATCAAGTCCCAAAATACTGATCAGTTTAGAATTCTTAGAAAATAGATTACATACATGAATGTTACATTACACATTAGAAAATAAAACACAAAATAAATGATCCTTTGATAACACCATTAATCCCATATCTTAACCCTGCTTATCAATCATAAAACACTTCTTGGAATCCATGGAAAATAAAAAATAATAATGGGTTGAGCTCAAATGATCAGTAAGGATAACAATATAGAGAAAACTTTCACAAATAATCATAAACATTTAAGGCAATGTATAAAACCAAAACAAAATCATTTTAAACTTAAAATTCATCATAATATGGAAAAGATAAATCAAATAAAGAAATTTACTTATTCACATGGATATTCTACTAGTTGAATAATCACATGTAATATCAATATCTAATTTCATAATGATGGAATGCATAATGCTAGACATCATAACCACATAGTGAAAGCTTTGTTCTAAGACTACAAATGAGATTTTTTCAAGGTCTTATGTCAAGACCTTAGTTTGTCTCGTGAGACCTACCGATGCATCGAGGGGCTATAGTAGGCTCCACCCGTCACATACTATGTGAAATGAATTCCTCATGTGGAAAAGGTTTAAACATAACATAAACATTAATATTAAAACTAGCATATGAAATGTCAATACTTTATCCATAAACCATGAATGGTATAAAATTAACACATCCACATTCAAACATGTCACAAAACCTTCAATACAATATAGAATATTTTTATCATAATAAATCAACCTCAATCAAGAATAACATCTAGTAAAGGATGTTGAAATAGTTGAAAATTATCATTAAAATTCTTTGAGAGAAATATCCCTTTTTCATGAAATCATTTTAAAAGTCACATAATTTATAATGGAAGTCATTTAAAATAGATTTTTTAATCAAAGTGTCCCATACCACTTTGTAACATTTGAAAGGAATTAACATTTTAATACATTCATGTCCATATAAATAAATCCTTAAAATCATTTTGAAAACATAGGAATTAATGAGAAAGGATTTGAAGAATAAGTCTTTAAAACATTTAAAATGATTTTTTAGTTAAAGATTACCTTAAAAAGAATCATTTTAAAAACTCTTTTATGAAACATGGACATGTGTTGGTCGGAGTAGATAACTCAAGAGGGGGGGTGAATTGAATTTCTATAAAAATTTCTATTAAAGAGGTTCTTTACAAAATAATATCCCCCTATAAAATTAATCACAAAGTCAGTTTGTAGTGAATTTATAAAAGTCTTGAAGATTCAATTTGATTCTCATAAGATTGATTAGTTCTCAATTTTACTAACCGATCGATTAAAAAAACATTCGTAGAAAACCTACTGATTCAAAACATATGTAAACACTAGCTAAACTAACTATCAAATTTCAGGTTATCTTAATGCTGGAAATACATATCACATAATAAATATAAGATAATAAACACAGTGGATAAAAACAAGAGGTTCAGTCTCAAGCTGAGACTTAGTCCTCTCCACTTGGGGATCACCTGCCACCAAGCTGTCTATATTAATAAACTTTTAATCCACACCCTAGATTAGGGTTCACAACAGCACACCCAACTATCCAGGTCACACTTTACCTCTACCACAGTTATTCATGGGAAATAAAAATAAACAGATCACAAGGAATCTCTTCCACATTTCTACATGGGATATAAGTGATTGAGTATGAGGATGGTTATATATCCTCCAGTTATGATCAGGAGACAGTGTGTGATACAAAAAAATATACACACTGCTCAATTAGTGAAGATAAAACACAATAGAGTTAAGAATGAGAATATAGTTAAGAATTATCTATGTGTTGTGAAGTAATGTTGTAGACTCAATGGATGTTGAGAAAATGGTATTTGAGTCCTCTTCTGAAATTTTTCTTCAGAACAGAGTATCGTAGTTTCTGTAGCCTAGCTTCGAGGAGTGAAAAGGTTCATCTATTTAATTTTTCGATGTACACTGTGCTTTTTGAAGAAATTTGCTTGTTACAATCTTCTTTTAATCTCAAGCGCTTAGTTCCTCTCTTTTCATATTTGTGCAGTCTGTGTCTCAGGGTGTAGTTGTTCCCTTTAACATGAAAGATGAGGTCCTTTTATACTCCAAGATCCTCTAGGCATGACGATATTCTCTCATTCATGTGCCTCGTACTGTCTATAGATTTTCCTATAGACAACATTAAATAATTTCAAAAACATTAATTTGTCTAAATATGGCCGTTAGAAATAAATTTGAATTAATGAAATGGAAATAGTTATTTATGACTATCGGTGAGTCATCCTAGGTCTATTGTCTTTGGTTTGGTAACATCGGGATGTCATCTTTGGTGCGTCAACATCGATGTGTCATTATTAGGTCTGTCGAACTTTGGTCTGTCAACTTCGGTCTGTCGACTTCGGTCTGTCGACTTCGGTGTGTCGAACTTCGGTCTGTCGACTTCGGTGTGTCGAACTTCGGTCTGTCGACTTCGGTGTGTCGAACTTCGATCTATCATACTTCGGTCTGTCGACTTCAGTCTTTCATCTTCGGTATATCGAACTTCGGTCTATCAAACTTCAGTCTATCGACTTCGGTGTTTCGAACTTTGGTCTATCAAACTTTGATCTTTCGACTTTGGTGTGTCGAACATCGGTCTATCAAACTTCGGTCTATCAAACTTCGATATGTCAAACATACCATCAGTGCCAGGGAATCTAGAAATATTTTGAAGTTTCTATCTTACCAGAATAAGTGTTATGAAAAAGGTTATGTATAAATACATTTTTAAACATACTTATTCATGAATATAAGCTATTGAGTCATTAAAGTATATGGTTCTGTATAACATAATTGATTCACATAGAGATATTAACATTGCATGAAAGAGTAGAATCTCTATATTGAAATTATTTTTGATTATGAAAAATACATTATCATAGGGGTTCCAATAGCATGGATAATAAATATGTCCCAGTAGAAACTTACGCATAAACACTCTCAGATAATAATGAGATTGAGGAATTAACCCTGACCTTGCACTTTCCTTTGGTCGAGGGTATGTTTAACATTCTATATAATGACCATAGTATGTTATTAAATTATAAAATAACCATATTCATATTTATTATATCATAAATGATTCATTTATGACTTTATACTACCCATTTAATAATGACTTCCATGTTAAATTAACATTTCGGGTAATAATCGCTTTCTTTATTGTACGTGTTTTAACTTGTTATTCTTGATCGTATAATTTAGATCATGATTTAAATGCTTCTAGAATATAAACCTTGATTTATATATCATATATATTTACAATATAAATATTTATAATAGATAGATATATGAAATGGAAGGCACCATTTATGGAGACGGTAGGTCGTACGTACGCATAAACGTTGTTTCTGTTTTCATATCGTATTGAATAGAAGTAAGTGAATAAGATATATGTAAGTATATACATATATATATATATATATATATTAGTATTATTGTTTCATATATTACATACTTATTAATAATATATATTTTTATAATCATCGTTGAATGGTGAACGTGCAAATGAATCTCATCACGCCATGGAGATGGTAATCCGTACATACGCACGAGCGACAATATCATTATATTGATGGTGCAATCATATGTAATTGGATGGTATATCATATATACAGAATCATTAAAATTTTATATTTATTTTTTACATAATTTATACTCATTATTATACCCATCCAAATAATGAAGTGTTTGAATAATAAACTACACCAAGACGTGGAGACGGTAAGCCTTACGTACGCACGTATGGTGACTTTGTCATTTATAGGATGGATAGAATAACGAATATGGTTGTACAATAATTATAATAACATAGAAGTATGTAGAAGGTACTGGATTTATTATTTTGGTATGGAAACAACAAATAAAGAGGAATTGTAAGAAGAAAAGAACTTGAAAGAGTGTGGTGAAATTATTACCTCTTCTTCGGGTGTTTCCTTTTAAGTTGATCAAAAGGGATCTTTAAATGGATTTCTGATCAAATTAAGTCCTATAGGTCGAAGGGAGAAAATTTGGGAGGAGATTTGGGTAGGTTTTTCTAAGACAAATGGATTTGGAGGTGTGATTTTGAGAGAAGGGGAAGTACCCTTTTATAAGATAAGTGAGGGTAACTTTAGGAAAAGCTTGAAATATTATTTTATAATAAAATCATTTTTGGTTTATAATGGCCCCAAAATAATTTATTTCTAGAATAAAGTGGGTATGGGTCAAAAAACTCTCAACCAATAGGATTTATACAAGTTTAGGTTACTATTTTGTCCTTATCATTTAGATTTAACTCTTAGTTAAATAGCTTAACTTTTACCGTGTCTTATTTTATTATTACACTATATGGTTAATAAACATACTCTAAACTTCAAATATAACCCCAAGTGGTTAATTAATGACATATATAATATTATCTAAGACCTTTTGATGAACCTTATATTTTTATGAATATTATATCAAACAATAATATAGTATTTGTTCAAATTTTATTTATGTCAATTTTGACACTATTGGGTATTTTGTTTTTGGGAAAGTCATAAAAACCTTATCACTTCGAAAAAAAATTATCTAATCAACCCTAAAATGTCATATTAACCTAATAAATTAGTTTAATTCATCATAAGTCTCAATTTACATTTATTTGGATATTTATAATATCAATTATTTTAATATTTCATTAATAAGGTAATTATTGCATCGTCATTGTGTCATAAATAAATTAAATTATTTAATGTATAAAAATTATAAATAAAATAAAATTATGTAGGAAATATTTTTATCTTTGTAATTAATGTTTATATTCTAATTTATATTGTGTGAAACCTTATACTAAAAATGGTTTAGTTATTAAACTTTGAATTTAACACTTTTAACTCTTCTTTAAACAAAATAATAATAAATGTCATAATCTAATCCAAGTGGACCAAAGAGGATACTATTTTAATACTAAGGTTGTTTTTTGTCGAATTACACTTATAAAATAGAATTAGGACATGTTTTAGGGTAATTATAATATCATTTTTACCCTTAATTACTCTATTTACTTTTAAACATGGTAAATAAAATTCAAAACTTACTATTCACTAAAAATTATTCTCATATTATTGAACCACATATTTCTTAATGATATAAACCATGACTCTCGAATTTTTGAAATTCAACTCACAGAAGCAGTAAAATTACTTTTTAAGAAAATTTGCAAATGCTCCTAGAAGGTGGGTAAAAGATGGTAAAAAGTTCAATAAAAATTAATATATCTAATTTTATTAAAAAAAATGACTCAAATGAATTACATTGAACTCATATAGGTATTATATATATATATATATATTATTAAAATAAATCTAAATAAAATAAATAATTATTTAAATAAAAAGTCAGTTTTAAACAATGACGCAGTGTTTTTCACTATTCCTCAAAATTTGAATGTTTTCATAAAAATACCCAAAATTCATCCTAATAAAATTTTGACATTCCTAATTCAAAAATAAATTATATTTTACAAAATTCAAAACATATAAGTTTCATTAATTAATTTAAAATTAATTCCCATTGTTAAAGCCAAAAGGTAGGTTTTTAAAAAGTAAAAACTATAAAAAGATTGTCATGTGTTTATGTCAAATTTTAATGAAAAATTACTTATAATGACCGAAATTGTATTAAATGATGAAAATATAATCTAATTATACTTCAAAATAATTCAAATTCATAGTTTAACCCTATAAATTATTTCAATTAAAAAAGTTGTTTTTAATTAAAACATAGTATTTTTCACTATTCACCAAAATATGAAAGTTATTAGAAAAGTACCAAAAATTTATCCAAACTAAAATTTTATTTCTTACTTATAAAGAATAATTTAATTTCATTAAATTGAATATATAAAAGTGTCAAATATTAGTTTTAAAAAGGGTTCTCCATTAAAAGATGGTAAAATTTCATTTTTTCAAAAATACTTATTTTATCTGAAAAAAATGTATTTGTTCTTATATTATGTCAAAGACACACATAATATGGATGTTAAAATTATAGAGAGTATATAATATTCAGAATTCATTTAATACTATTCATAACTGTTTTTTTAAACGGCAAGTTTGGAAAGTTGTGGTGCGCTCGAACTCGATGTCGCGTGTAGCACAAGATATTGAATTTCTTTAATGAGATAATGTACTATGAAATCTTGAGGTGTTACATATTAGGAAAATTTTAAAAGACCTAAAATTTATCATTATAGTTAAATCATCATCCCTAAAATAAAAATTGATCAATTATTTTGTTGTATTAAAACAAAATCCCTAAAAATCATTATCTAAAATACAATTTTGAATCTATAAATAAATTATTAAACATGCACTAAATTTAGAAATGTAAATTATATATTTTGATCTTTAACATGGTTTTAATAAGATAATGAATATTATTCCTAATTAAAACTCTAATAGATTACATTATGGATAGAAATTCAATCCATCCACATGCCAAAAAATTGGGGGGAAAACAAAATTGTAATTTCATGAATGGAATTGGGAAGTGATTTAATTGTGGAATGGTGGATCATAAATCCCATTAATGACTAATTTACCACCCAATCCCTAATGATTCAAATTTAATGACTATGACCATTACAATAAATAGTGAAACAATTCAATGGTTTTTTTAAATTATAGAAATAAAAAATCCTATTTTTTCCAAAAAAAAAGTAAAATATTAGTTTATAATCGATAAAAAAGGTTTTTACAAGAATGGTGCGGTGAAAGGTGCACCTAACTTCAACTCTAAAACAACTAATGTATTATTTGATTCTTTTACAACCCACTCTTTTATATCTAAATAATTTGATATGTGTATAAAATTAATACCATAATGATTATATGTTGAGTTATCAGTGAAAACTTCTAATGGTATGTTGGTTTCATCTAAAATATATAGACCCTATTGGATTTTACTTTATGGAAAGTGATTCCTAAAAATATTTGGATCCATCCCCAAGATTAATTTGATATGATTCTATTAATGGATTTTATTTCCTTATATGGATACCATATCAATTTGTGATGAAGTTATTTCAACTTTCATATTTCAAATTATACTATTATTATTTATCATGGATAGGTTGAATATGAACTCCAAAAAGAAATTACTTCTATATTGTGTTTTTTAATTCTCATACATGGAGGATTTTTACCTTATATGGTTGGGGAGAAACCAAACATTTGAGATACTCTTAATGTTTAAGTGTTTTTTCATTTCTTTTTAGAATAATTTACTATTATTCCTTTGAATCAAAAGGTTGTGCCTTTAATAAATCTTATACTTGGTGTTATACCTATTTTGAAGACTCCTTATAGAAAGGCTCCAATTGAGTTGTAGTAATTTAAGAATCAATTTTAGGATAAACAAGATAATGTATTCATTAAATTTATTGGGTCACTGTATCTGGTAGATGTTATTTTATTTATAAAAAAGGATGGTTCAAGGCATCATTTCATTGATTATTAGGAACCTAAAAATATCTCTATTAAGAACAAGTATCCTTACCCTATATTGATCAACAAAATAGAAATAAAAAAAAATTCATGATTTACCTTCATTTTGTATATCATCAATTTATGGTCAAGTATGGGGATATACCTAATACAACATTATTTTAATGATATGGAAAATATGATTTTATAGGGATTATATTTTTTTCTTAATAATTCCCCCTCTATCTTGATATATTTAAAGAATAATATCTTTATAAACTACCTTGATTTGTTTTTGGTAGTATTTATTAGTGATATTCTTGAAGGACCCTAGGTCACCCTGAGAGGGGGGTGAATCAAGGTGTCAACCTTTTCTCCCATTTATTGGATATTGTTCCCACTTTTGTAGGAACATAATTAAAACATTCACATGTAGAAGGATACCACAACACTTTTACTTGTTTCACCACTAAGGGATACGTCCAGGGAGAATATGCCGACAGGTTTTCAGTCGTACCTTATTCCACTATTCTTCACTAGATGTGGATTACAAGGTTTGGTACAGTGACTCTATCCTAGGAACACTACCTTTACAAAATTTCATGGAAAACTCACTACTTCCCTCAGATCACTTTAGTTGACTCCCCCTTGCTCACCGCGTAGGGTAAAGTCGCACTCAGTTTATGGACATAAAGGTCCCTTTAATGGATATACAGGAAGGACTTCATCTCTTGTTCAGCCTGAGACTTTGCTTGCATCGAGGTCCAGAGTTGATTCTCTTTAATGTTAAATATTCTTCTCTAGTGCAACAACCATATGTACTAAGACTTCTATTTCTTCTTGTCCAGAATCACAAATTCTTTTGGGATTTTTCACACACTAAAAAACAGCTCACTAGGTATCATCATAATCAACCCTTCTTCTTCCAGGTGTGAATGTGACCATTCATGTGACAAGTTAGATAATATCTTCCTCTTCACATCTTTACACACACGCACCCTTGGTTTAGGATGCTTCTCTTTAAAGTATTAGTGTATGCATGTGCATGCTCGAATGCATTCACTTCCTCTTCTTCTTTCTTGTGTGAAGCCCCAAATGAATATGGTTCTGTTAAGAACACATGCGACTTACTTTCCCCTTTACTTTATTTTCTTTTCTTACCAATTGGTTTGTATGTGATTATACCTTATGTATGTACTTCTTCAAATCATGCATAAGAATATATACATCCACTTCCCATCCCCATGCACAATCTTCCTTCTCCCTTCCTCAACACACACTTGTTCACTTTTATTTGCTTATATTTATATGTAAGTGATTTTATTCAAACATCAATATGTGAATTTTGGTATGTCATGGAGATTATTGTTTTTATTTTACACACTATAGGTATATAATTCTTTAATGAACAATTGTTCATGTCTCCTCCATGAACCAAGATGATTCGCGGCCCCTCATGTGCAAGGGATGTGCGGGCTTCCTTCGCACATGAAATGTAGACCTCATTCTCATACCTCATGACACACGGTTCTCCTCCACACACTGGGTGGTATATGGGAATTCCTATCGTGGGACACTCTTCACTGTGAACCAAAGTGGCACGTGTTCGATCAAAGTAGTATGAGGGAACACTGCTCTGTGAACCCAAAATGGTACGTGGGCTCTTCTCTTCACGAACCAGAAGTGGTTTGCGGCTCTTCTTCCTCGCAAAAGAAAGTGTTACATGGTTCACCTATTCACGAACTAGATTGGTATGTGTAATACTATTCAAGAACCTATAATGGTTCAAAGTTCATGCATTCCCCTTCTTGAAATTTAAATATAGAAGAAACTTTGTTTCTCAAAACTTGAGCTCTTGAAAGGTTTGGAAGCAGCAACCTCTTCTGGGATCGGTGGATCCATTTTTATTAGTAGAGATCAAATCTTTTTCTGCTTCCAAAAACCACATGATACGCTCTTCAAGATTCTTCCTTGTATAACTGAGATCTTGAGTTCTTTAATATCCTCAAATCCACGTGGAGATATGCCACATATCATGGATGTTTACTTTTTCAGACTCGAGGACTTCTCACTGATCGTTCATGTATTCAGGATGGCATGTATCACATTTTGAATCCTTTCTCAAATCCTCGTGTCTTTGGAAACATCATTTGCCTCTTCCAATCACTTGTTCTTCATTTTATTCACATGCATGAAAATTTAATCGCATGCATGGAATCATCACAGTCAGACGACCATAACAGGCTTGACCGGAGCTCAAATAGTGTCCAAAGTGGAGAGATCATTGTTCAGATGGAGCTCCTAGTCCATGGGTGCAGCGGATGTCCAGAGGTTGAAGACGACCAAAGTCGAGTAGATTTAATGGCTCTGATTCAATCACATGTAGTGTGGGGATTATGAACGACTCAGATTATATCACTGGATGTGAGATTTGATGTATGGTTGAGATCACAGCGAGATGAGATGGATGGTCAGAATTGCGTCTTCATTTTTAAAACCTTGTCCCACATCGAAACGTCATGTTTTATTTAGATTCTTTAAATAACAAGATGCTTCATCATTCAGCCAGAAATCTCTTCTCCCCCCTCTGGTGCCATTTCACACAGGTTCTCTGCGGGCGTGATCTTAGCACCCACTCTACCTCCTCAGGAGTGCACCTAGCACCCACTATGAATACCCCAGGGCTTATACATGGCCCCCATGCGCCTCCTGTGGGATTTCTGGGCTAGTTTCCCCATGGACGTGGTCGACCCCTATGGTATCGTATGAGCTTTAGGTTGAGGTTGTCTTTCTGGCTGGTGGGATGGCCCTATTTTTTACGTAAGGCTTATAAAAATACTCAATAGAAAACTAAGTATGCATTAAAATGCATGGCCACTTTCAATATCAAAAACCATTCATGGACACCTTGAAATTCCGAGCCTCTTCACACCCTCTTCTTCTCCATTTCTTTTAATTCTTCCAAAGAACACATAGGATCAGTACATTCTGAATGCCATTCTCCATTTCAATTAGAAGATTTCCTTTCTTCATGTTGATCGTCATCCATTGACACCCATTGACAAAATATAAAATCTTTATACACAAATTTTTCCCAACAATATCCCCCTTTTTGTTTGTTGTCAATACTTTGACATTGTATAAAAGGAGCATGGTAATGACAAAATGAGAGTCTTCTATCTGCTTTCTCACCTTTCACTTTTCAACTTTCATTTCACTTTCTCTCCCCCTTATAGAAAATTAATACAATGTTTATGGTAGAGAAGGTATCAGTACATACTTAAGCAATTGTGTCCTCAATCATTTCACTCAAAGTCTACTTGATCAGTGATTGATGTAGAAAACAAGATGATTTGATCTAGATAATAAGGTTTTTCATTATCCCCTGATCATTATACCTCATGTGATGAGAACTCGGGTAATTTTCTTAAAGGCCCTTCCCAATTTTCTTATATCACTTATTGATTTACTTACTCCCATTTTGTAAAATAATTTTTATTTTGAGTAAACAAGGATGAGAGATTGATAATTGAAATACATTTTCCAATGACATTATCTTCAGAAAATCTTTAGAGTAATTAAATTTAATACCAACTAAAGTTGATAATAATTGAAATAACAACTCTGGTAGCTTCTTTATATATCTCCCCCTCAAGAGAATGCTTCATAGGTTCTCCCCCCGAATGCTTGATTCACCTTTAATTCCCTATAAAATTATCACAATACACAAAGTATTAAGGGAATAAGGCAGATCCTCTTTGATTCTTCTATATGAGCTAGAAGGCTGAGATGATTTTCTCAACCAAGATGCTTAGTTTTCTCCTCTCCTCACACTTCTACATTTGATCTTCATTTCTGACTTTTCTTGTGAGGATCTCAATATTTCTTCCATCTCTTTGTGTTTGAGTCTTATTTCTTCAACAGATTTCAAAGCACTATAATTTCCAAGTGATAATTTTATCTTCTTGAGGATATCTTATTGATCTGGAATAAATGCATTATAATTCCTAACAGTGTGAGAATACTTTTTTCAACTCACACATAGGACTTTTCTATCATCATGTGGAATCTTCTTATTTCCAGTTGCACTAGCCTTAGCCTGTGAAATTCCTTTCATTCTCATTCTTGCCAAATATTCAATCTAGATAACCAATATGTCTATGGGAACAATGGAATTAATTTTTGATTTTCTATATGGACTCTTCAGAGTGAAATCATTTTTAGGATTCTTTTGACTGCACCACTCTTCAACTTCTTTGATTTTGAATCCAAGGACTTCTCACCTTTCCTTCTTCGAGTCTTATTGGGAGAATTTTCTTTGGAAACATTCTACTGGTTTCCAAGGTGTATTCTTCTTTCATAGCTGGATTCTATAATATTCTGTTCTTATCAGCTCTGTACATATGATGATATAAGCATGCTCCATTCTTATTAACACTCCCATTTCATACATCACAAATATTGTCAAGAATTCCAAATCGGTTTGCGATATACAAATGATTCTAGATATATTGATGTGGATTTTTCTTATATGGATTTATCCCTTTGGAAATTGGAATTCTCTAAGATTTTTCATTTAATAGATTTTACCAACAATTTAGTTCACAATGCCCAAATTTGTTGTAGTACCAACATTGAACCTCAAATCTTATCTTCTTCATATCTTCTATATATGTTTTTTGGGACTTACTCTTAATGTGATGTGATCTATCTGGGAAACCATATCCCAACGTCTTATTCCTATCTATCGTATCCATGGTGGTAAGTTTCTTCTCCTCACCTTTCCTCATCCAAACTTTTTCATAATTTTTCTTCCAACATACACTTTTAGTATAAGCATATTTAGAAACAATAGTAATAGTTGGTATGGATGGTACCTTCACTTTCTCAGCCACTTGTGATAGATCAATAGGTGAATTCATGATCTTCTTATCACATGTTTGAGGTCTTTTGTCTTTATAATCCTCTAATGAGAATTGAGTACTAGCATCAACAGTTTCATTCTTTTGTGAAGTAAAAATATGTTTCTTCTAAATATTGGTCAACTGGGCTTCCAATTTTAGACATTTTATATTGAGGATGATATTTTAATCTTCAATCATTATCATCTTCCCATCACAATCCTTTTTCAATCTTTTAACCCTATCTTCATGCAACTTTACTTTGGTTTGTAACAACAAGTCAAGTTCTTTGCTCTTCTTCGATGTTTCTTCCAAATTTAGAACTTTGACTTCAGTGCTCTTTTTCATCTCATCTTTAAAGGAATGGATCTTTTCTTCCAAAGTCATATTGAAACCCTCTTTCTCTTTATAGGCTTAAATCCATCTAGAGAGATTTAAAAATTCATGATTTTTTTCTTCCAATCCCTTTTCTATATTATCATCTTCTCTTTCTAGTCGGTTGATCTCAACCCGCATACATTGAAATATTCTAAAAACAACTGTAATTATTTCTTCATGAATATCATGAAGATGGGTTCTTAATTTCTCTGATGTCAGCTCATGTGAAGTAATGGTTTGATCATCATCACCACTTGTGTTGGGATCCTTACTTTTGGGGGAAACTTGATCCATCTCCTCCTTACATTCCAAGCTTGATATTTCTTCATTATTAATAAGCCATAGAGAACAAGCTATTATATATTCTTTAGGTATGAGGGACTTCTTCAACTTCATCTTCTCTTTCTTTTTCCTATTTTTTATGGTCTTGATGGATTTAGACTTCTACTCAGAGATAACTTCTCTTTCATTGATATTTTTCTTCATTATTGACTCAGGAAAGAAAACCCAAATCCTCATTTGTATATAATTTCTAAAGAGTATCCAACATACATAAAACATTTCACTCTGATACCAATTGAATGACCCTAGGTCAACCAGAGAGGGGGGTTGAATCTGGGTGTCAACTTTTTCTCCCATTTATTGGATCTTGATCCTATATTGGTAGGAACTTAATTAAACCTTTATAATGGATATGTGCTGTAATTAAAACATTAAAATGTAGAATAAAAAAATATAACTTTTACGTGGTTCACCACTAAGGGGTACATCTAAGGATCATACGCTGATAGGTTGTCGGTTGTACCTAATTCCATTATTATTCACTAGATGTGGATTAAAATGTTCAGGTACAGTCACTCTATCCCAGGCACATTTCCTTTAAAAAAGTTCAGGGACAACTCACTGCTTCCCTCATATCACTTCTGTTGACTCCCCCTTGCTCTCTACATTAGGTAAATTCACACTCAGTTTATGGACATGACGGTCCCTTCAATGAATAGGCATGAAAGTCTTCGTCTCCTATTCAGCATGAGACTTTTCTTACATCGAGGTCTAGAGTTGATGCTCATTAACATTAAATCTTCTTCTACAGTGCAAAATCTATATGTACTTAGTCTTCTTATTCTTCTTGGAAAGAATCACAAATTCTTTTGTGATTGTTCAAGTACTGAAAAATAGCTCACTAGGCATCATCAGAATCAACCCTTCTTCTTCTATGTTTGCATGTGTCCATGCAAGTGACAAGTTATATATTCTCTTCCTCTTCACTTATTTACATATGAACACCCTCATTTTAGGATTCTTCTCTTCAAAGTATTCTCATATACATGTTTATTATTGAATGCATGCACTTACTCTTATACTTTCTTGTGTGAAGCCCCAAATGAATAAGGTTCTGTTAAGCACACACGCGACTTCCTTTCCCCTTCTCATTCTTTTTTTTTCTTACCTCTTGGTTCAGATGTGCTTACACCTTATGTATGTACTTATTAAAATCATTAATAATAATATATACATGCACTTCCCATCACCATGCACAATCTTCCTTCTCCCTTCCTCAACACACACTTGTTCACTTTGATTTTCTTATATTTATATGTATGTGATTTTATTCAAACATCAATATGTTCATTTTGGTATGGCATAGAGTTTTTTGTTTTCCTTTTACACACCATAGTTATAGAGTTATTCTATGCACAAGTGTTCTTGTCTCCTCCATGAACTATGATGATTTGTAGCCCCTCTTTTCACAAGGGATGTGTAGGCTTCCTTCGCATATCAAATGTAGACCTATTTCACATACCTCATGACACTTGGTTATCCTCCAAACACTGGGTGGTATGTGGTACTTCCTCTCGTGGGATAGTATTCACCGTGAACCAAAGTGGTATGCAGTCAATCAGAGTGGTACACAGGAACTCTTCTCTATGAACTGAAAATAGTATGTGGGATCTTCTCTTCACGAACCTAAAGTGGTTCATGGATCTTATTCCTCACAAACAAAAGTGGTATGTGGTTCACCTATTTTCAAACTAGATTGGTATGAGGAATACTCTTCAAGAACCTAAAATGATTTTCGGTTCATGTATGACCCTTCTTGAACTTTAAATATAGAATAAACTATGTTTCTTAGAACATGAGATCTCGAAAGGTTTGGAAGCAGTAGCCTCTTCTAGGATCGGTGTATCCCTTTTTATTAGTAGAGATCAAATAAATTTCCACGTCCAAAAACCACACGATACGTTCTTAAATATTCTTCCTTGAATAACTGATATCATGCGTTCTTTAATATAATCAAACCCACGTGGAGATTTTCTATATATCTTGGATGTTTCCATTTTCAAACTCACGGCCTTCTCGTTGATCGTTCATGTATTTAGGATGGGGTTTAACACTTTTTGAATCCTTGATCAAATCCACATGACTTTTTCAACTTCGTTTTCCTTAGCCAATTTCTTAATATACATTTCATTTGCATGCATGAAAATGTAATTACATTCATGTCATTGTGATAGTCAGACGATCAAAACTGGCTTGATCAGAGCTCAAATGGTGGACAGAGTGGCGAGATGATCGTTCGAATGGAGCTCATGGTTCACAAGTGCAGCGATTTCCAGAGGTTGAAGATGACCATGATCGAGATGATCAGAAGGCTCCAATTCAATCCCATGTAGAGTAGGGATGATGAACATCTTAGATTATATCACTGGATGCGGGATACGATGTGCGACCAAGATCACTGTGAGATCAGATGGATGGTTAGGATTGTGTCTGCATTTTTAAAACCTTATCCCACATCAAAACATTTCAATTTCTTTAGCTTCTTTAAATAACAAGTTGCTCCATCATTTGCCCAAAAATATCCTCTACCCCCTCTGGTTCTGCTCTGCACTGGTTCTCTGTGGGCGATCTCTTAGCACCCACTTTTCCTCCTCGGGCGCACACATGGCACCCACTATGCATACCCTAAGGCTTATACACGGCCCCCATGCACATCATGTGGGCTGGTTGGGTTGGCTTCTCCATGGGCATGGTCGACCCCTATGGTCCTGCATGAGCCTCAGGTTGAGGCTGGCTTTCTAGCTAGTGGGATGGCCCTATTTTTTAGGTAAGGCTGATAAAAATACTTAGTACAAAATTAAGTATGCATTGAAATTCATGGACACTTTCTATCTAAAAAACAATGCATGGACACCGTGTAATTCCGAGCATCCACACACACTCTTCTTCTCCTTTTCTTTTACTTATTCCCAATAACACTTAGGATCATTGAATTCTGAATTCCATTCTCCATTTCACTTAGAATAGTTCCTTTATTCATGTTGATCATCATCCATTGACACCCATTGAAAACAAATACAATCTTCATACACAATGTGGTCACAACAATCTCCCCCTTGGTGTTTGTTTTCAATAATTAAACGTTATCTAAAATGAGCATGTCAATATCAAAATGAGGGACTTCTATATGCTTTCTCACCTTTAATTTTTCAAATTTCATTTCAGTTTCTCTCCCCCTTATTGACAAGAAATACAAAGTTTATGGTAGAGAGGGTATCAGTCCGTACTTAAGCAATTGTTCTATCAATAATTTCACTCTAAGTATACTTTATCAATTCTTGATATATAAAACAAGAGTATTTTATCTAGACAAAAAAGTTGTCAAGTATACCCTGATCATGATACCTCATGTGATGAGAACTCATGTACTTGTCTTCAAGGCCCTTTCTAATTTTCTTATGTCACTAATTTATTTAGTTACTCCCCCTTTTTTAAATAATTTTTATTTTGAGTAACTATGGATGAGATATTGAGAAATGACATACCTTTTCCAATGACATGATCTTCAGACAATCTTCAGAGTAATTAAATTCGATTCCAACTGAAGTTGATACTAATTGAAATAAAAACTATGGTAGCTTCTTTATGTGTCTCCCACTCAAGGGAACACTTCTCAAGTTCTCCCCCTGAATGCTTGCTTCAACATTAATTCCTTATAAAATTAGCACCATGCACAAAGTGTTAAGGGAATAAGGTGGATCCTCATTGCTACTTCAATATGAGATGGAAGGCTGAGATGATTTTCTCAACCAAGATGCTATGTTTTCTCCTCTCCTCACACTTGCACATATGATCTTAATTTCTAACTTTAGTTGTGTGGATATAAATATTTCTTCCATATATTTGTGTGTGATTATTATTTCTTTAAGATCTTTCAAAGCACTAGAATCTCCTAGTGTAACTTTCATCTTCCTGAGGAATTTTTCTTGAGCAGGAATAAATGCACTTCAATTCCTGATAGTGTGACTAGCATTTTTGCACCTCTCACACCAGTATTTTTTATCATCATGTGGAATATTCTTATTCCCTATTGCACTAGACTTAGCCTGTTAATTTCCTTTCATTATCATTCTTTCCAAATCTTCAGGACAGATAACCAATATGTCTCTAGGAACAATGGAAGTAAGCTTGGCTTTTCTACATGGACTCTTCATAGTGTCATCATTTTTAGGAATTCTTTTGGATGTACCACTCTTCAACTTCATCAATTTTTGAATCCAAGGTCAATCCTTCTTGAAGTCTTCTTGGGATAATTTTCTTTTACAACATTCTTCGGATTTATTTCCAAGGTATCTTCTTCATTCTTACTGGGATTCTATGATCTTCTGTTATTATCAGCTCTATACATATGTTGAGATAATCATGCTCCATTCTTGTGACCACTCCCATTACATACATCATAGATGTTTTCTAGCGTTCCAAATCTGTTTTCTGTATACAGATGCTTCTGGTTCTATTGATGTTTCTTTTTATTCTCTGGGTTTCTCCCTTTTGACATAGGCTTTCTCGGTGCTTTTTCATTTAAAGGATTGTACAACAATCCGGTGCACAATGCCCAGATCTATTGCAGTACCAACATTGACCCACAAATTTTGTCTTCTTGTAATCTTCTATATATGGTTGTTGGGCCTTCCTCTTAATTTTATGTGCTCTGTCTGGGTAACCATCTTCTAGATTCTTCTTCATATCTATCATAGCCATGGTGGTAGGTTTCTTCTCTTCGCCTCCTAATCCATACTTGTTTATAATTTTTCTTCCAACCTAAACTTTTAGTTGAAACATATTTAGAAATAATTGTCCATGTTAATATGTATGGTACCTTTACATTCTCAGCTACTTGTGATATATCAATAGGTGAAGTCATGATCTTATTATCTCATGTTGGACGTATTTTGTCTTTATAATCCTCTAATGAGCAATGAGTACTATAATCAATTGTTTCATTCTTTTGTGAAGTCTTAATATGTGTCTTCTCAATATTGGTCAACTAGGATTCCAATTTTAGACATTCCATATTGAAGATTCTCTTCTAATATTCAATCATGATCATCTTCCCATCACAAGACTTTTTCAATCTTTCAATCCCATCTTCATGCATCTTGACTTTGGTTTGTAACAATGAGTCAAGTTCTTTTTTCTTCTTCAAAGTTTCTTTCAAATTTGGAACCTTGACTTTAGTGCTCTTTTTCATCTCATCTTTAAATTCATGGATCTTTTCTTCTAGAGTCTTTTTGACTCTCTCTTTTTCTTCAAAAGATTCAATCTATATGGAGAGTTTAAACATTCCATAATTTTTTATTACAATCTCTTTTCTACATTATCATCTTCTCTTTCTATTTGGGTGATATCAACCTGCATACATTGAAATATTATACGAACAACAGCAATTATTTCTTCAGGAATATCATGAATATGTGTTCTTAATTTCTCCATTGTTATCTCATGTGAATTAATGGTTTGATCATCATCACCACTTATGTTGGAATCATTAATTTTTTTGTAAAACTGAGCCATCTACTCCTTACTTTCCAAGCCTGATATTTCTTCATTATTAATAGGGCATAGAGAAGAAGCTATTTCATCTTCTTTAGGCATGAGGTTATTCTTCAATTGCTTCTTCTCTTTCTTTTTCCTATTCATCATGGTCTTTCTGGGTTTAGACTTCTACATAGAGATAACCAAGATTTCATCAATATTACTCTTCATTATTAACTCAAGAAAGAAAACTCAAATCCTCTTCTGAATAGAATTAATAAAGAGTATCCAACATACATAAAACCTTTTGCTCTAATACCAATTTAAGGACCCTAGGCCGCCCTGAGAGGGGGGTGAATCAGGGTGTCAACTTTTTCTCCCATTTATTAGATCATGTTCCCACATTGGTAGAATCATTATTAAAGACGTATGATGGATATGTGAAGTAATTAAAACATTCACATGAATAAGAAAAACACAACACTTTTACTTGGTTCACCACTAAGGGATTCATCCAAAGAACATATTATAAGAGGTTTTTTTTCATACCTAATTTCACTATTCTTCACTAGATATGGATTACAAGGCCCTGGTATAGTCACTTTGTCCTAGGAAAACTTCCTTTACAGAAGTTCAGGGAAAACTCACTGCTTCCCTCAGATCACTTCTGTTGACTCCCCCTTGTTCACTATGTTGGGTAAAGTCACACTCAATTTATGGACATGAAGGTCCCTTCAATGGATAGGTATGAAAGTCTTCATCTCCTGTTTAGTATGAGACTCCACTTGCATCGAGGCCCAGAGTTGATGCTCTTTAATGTTCAATATTCTTCTCCAGTACCAAAACAAAATGTACTAAGACTTCTTATTCTTCTTGGCCAGAATCACAAATTCTTTTGTGATTGTTCAAGAACTGTAAAACAGCTCACTAGGCATCATCAGAATCAACCCTTCTTCATCTATGTTTGCATGAGACCATGCATGTGACAATTTAGATATTCTCTTCCTCTTCACTTATTTACATATGCACACCATCATTTTAGGATGCTTCTCTTCAAAGTATTCTCATATGCATGTGCAAGCTTGAATGCATGCACATCCTATTCTACTTTCTTTTGTAAAACCCCAAATGAATATGGTTCTTTTAAGCACACATAGGAATTCATTTCCCCTTATATTTCTTTTATTTTCATACCACTTGGTTCGGATGTGATTACACCTTATGTATGTACTTATTCAAATGATGCATAAGAATATATACATTCACTTCCCATCACCATGAACAATCTTCATTATTCCTTCCTCAACACACACTTGTTCACTTTGATTTGATTATATTTATATGTATGTGATTTTATTCAAACATAAACATGTTCCTTTTGGTATGGCATGGATTTTCTAGTTTTCCTTTTACACACCATAGTTATAGAGTTCTTTTATGCACAAGTGTGCTTGTATCCTCTGCGAACCAGGATGATTCCCAGCCCCTCCATGCATAAGGTATGTACGGGCTTCCTTCACACACGAAATGCATACCTCCTTCATGTACCTTGTGACACATGGTTCCCCTCCATGCACTGGGTGGTACGCGAGACTTACTCTCATGGGAAACTCTTCACCGCAAACCAGAGTGGTACGCGGTCGATCAGAGTGGTACGTTGGAATTCTGCTCCGTGAACCCAAAACGATATGTGGGATCTTCTCTTCATGAACCAGATGTGGTTCGTGGATCTTCTTCCCTGTGAACCAATGTGGTATGTTGTTCACCTATTCACGAACCAGATCAGTATGGGGAATACTCTTCACAAACCTAGAACGGTTTGTGTTTCATGTATGCCCCTTCTTGAACATTAAATGTTGGAGAAACTCTGTTTATCAGAACATGATCTCTCGAAAGGTTTGGAAGTAGAACCCTCTTCTAGTATCGGTAGATCCCTTTTATCAGTGGAGATCAAATATTTTTCTGCTTCTAAAAACTGCATGATACGCTCTTCAAGATTCTACCTTAAATAATCGATATCTTCAGTTTTTTAATATCTTCAAACCCATGTGGAGATATGTCGCATATCTTGGATGCTTCATTCTTCAAACTTGTGTCCTTATCACTAATCCTTCATGTATTTAGGATGGCATGTATAACTTTTTGAATCCTTTCTTGAATCCACGTGGATTTGGAAACTTCATTTTCCTCGGCCAATCACTTTTTCTTCATTGCATTCTCATGCAGGAAAATGTAATTGCATGCATGGCATCATGATAGTTAGACGATCAGAATGAGATTGATCGGATCTCAAATGGTGGTAGGAGTAGTCAGATCATCATTCGGATGGAGCTCCTGGTTCAAAAGTACAGTGAATGTCCAAAGGTTGAAGATGACCACGGTCGAGGAGATTGGACAGCTCCAATTCAATCCCACGTGGTGTGGGTATTATGAACAGCTCAGATTTAATTGTTGGATGTAGGATGTGATGCACGGCCAAGATCACAGTGAGATCAGATGGATGTTCAGGATTGCGTCTACATTTTTAAAACCTTTTCCCACATCGAAATGTCATGCATTCTTCAACTTATTTAAATAACAACCTTCTCCATCATTCATCCAGAAATCTCCTCTCCCCCCCTCTGGTGCCATTCCACACTGGTTCTCTATGGGTGCACTCTTAGTGCCCACTCTGCCTCTTCGGGTGCACACCTAGAACCCACTATGCATACCCTAGGGCTTATACATGGCCCCAATTCTCCTCCTGAGGGCTGGTCGGGCTAGCTTCCCTATGGGCGCAGTCGACCCCTATGGTCCCACATGAGCCTCGGGTTGCGACTGGATGACTGGTTAGTGAGATAGCCCTATTTTTTAGGTAAGGTTTATAAAAATACTTATTACAAAACATAGTATGCATTGAAATGCATGTCTTGTTTTTATCTCAAAAACCATGCATGGACACCTTGAAATTCCAAGCCTCCTCACACCCTATTCTTCTTCTCTTCTTTTATGTCTTCCAAATAACACATAGGTTCAGTGCATTATGAATTCCATTCTCTATTTCACATAGAAGAGTTCCTTTCTTCATGTTAAACATCATCAAATGACACCCATTGACAAAAAATAAAATCTTCATACACAAAGTGGTCCCAACAATTCTTATATTATTTTAGAGAAATGAATAACATGAAGATAATTTGATAATTTTACTAAATAACCTAAGTATGGATAATATGTATGAAAATTTTACCAATTTTGAATATTGGCTTCAAAAATATTCATTCTTAGCTCATATAATTTCAAGTTATGGTTTATCAATGAATTCTACAATTATGGAAGTTATTGAGAAATATTTTGGACTAACCATGGTAAAGAAAAAATTGGTTTTCATTGGTTGGTGGATAATACCAATTCATTATGATATATTTATAAAGAAAATATAATCCACTCACAAATTTGACTCTAAAGGGTGTTCAGATTTTAAACAAAGATGAATTTGAATATAATTTAATGGGACTAAAAATAATGGTTGCTAGTGAAACTATGCTCACACTACCCTGTAATGGAGATATTTTAGTGATCTATAATGATGAATCAATGAAGTAACTCTGTTGTTTACTCATGTAGAATGATATAAATATAGTTTATCCCTCATGAAAATTGTTGTTTCATGAGAAAAATTACCCAACCCATGATCTGGATATGGAAGTGGAAAATCTTATACTAAAGATATGTAGTTGTTATATCAATGGTGAAATGTGTAACATGTTCATGGATAATAAAAGTAAAAAATTTTATATTCACTTAAAAAAATATGAATATGAACTATAGAATATGGTTGGAGTTGATAAAAGATTATTGTAACATAATACATTACCACCCATGTAAGGTGAACAAGGTGCCTGATGCTTTGAGTTTAAAGGACCATGCCAGTATAGCAATTATGAGGACTAAAACATATCAAATACAAGTGGATTTTTTGTAGATGGAACATTAAATTTTGAGGAAAGGGGACAGATCTCATATTCCTCATTATAATTTTCCAACATATCTCCATGAGATAATTAAAGGAGAATATAAGGAAGATGTGGAACTATAGAAGAAGTTCATAAATATTCCTGATTTCAAACATGATAGTGATGAAATGATAAGTTTCATGAATATAGTATATTTCTTACTAATAATAGAAATTAATAAGGAACATTTAGATTAATTTCATAGTTATTCATTCCCCTATACACCCAGGAAGTACATAGATATATATAGATATCAATTAACATTTCTAGTGGGATAACATGAAAATGGATATTGCAGTGTATATATCTTGATTCACAGTATATTACCAAGTTATGAATGGGAGACAGAAGTATATGGGGTTATTATAAGTATTTCCCATACCTGAATGGAAATAAGAAAATATTACCATGGAATTCAATGTCGGATTTCCCAAATCATCAAAAGGGAACACTGGTATTTGGGTTATAGTTTATCACCTTATGAAGTCATCACACTTTATTACCATTGGAGAATATTTTTCTCATGATCATCTACCTAGGTTATTCATTATGTAAGTAGAGTGATTTCATGGAGTACCGCATTCTATTATATATTACCTAAATCTAAGTTTTACTTCAATGTTTTGTAGAAGTCATCAGCAGGATATAGATACAAAGTTGAGTTTTAGTACTACATATCATCAATAAAAATATGTTTAGTCTGATATGAACATTAAAATTATATATTACTTATTGAGACATTTATTTTTATATTTCAATGGTGTTTGGGATCAACATCTTCCTCTAGTCGTCTTTTTAACAATAATACTTGTCACTTGACCATTCACATGGCTTCTTATAACTCCCATTATGGTATGAAGAAAATAAATTCAATGTTCTAGGTTGAATATGTGTAAATAAAGCTATTTGGTCTAGATCTAGTAGGTGGGATAGAAAAAATTTCGATCAATTTAGCTGTATATAAGTACAACATAAGGATAATAAAAAAATTATGCTGGAATGCATTGGTGAAATTTGGATTTCAAATTTATGGAAAAGGTAGAGCTAATAATATATCCATAGATGAAGGATATGATATTTGTAAATAAAATAAATTTGGTTCCCAAATATATCTATCCCATTGAAATTACTAATCATATTTAGATGGAAGCTTATCATTTCACACTTCCACTGAGTCTCTCTCAAGTTCACAATGTGTTTCCTGTATATATCATGTGGAAGTACATTCCTAATCATTTACATGTAGAAATATCCTAGGTAATCCCACTAGAGAAATAAATTTATTAAGTTGAACAAATGATAATGATTTTTTATCATTGATAGAATAATGTATGAAACAAGACCACTCACCAGGACAATTTTTTGGGGAGAAACCATAAATTAGAGGAAGCTACTTGGGAAACTAAAGATGTGATAAAATAGAGATATCCTCATTTTTTATATCTGAGTAATGGAATTTTTATGGATAAATTCATTTAAAGGGGATTAGAATGTAACACGTTGATATTTTATTGTATACCTCATTATAAATAAATTTGATTTCATCAATAGCATTTGTCACCTGAACATAAAAAACTATTTTATACACTTAAAATAATTAATGTAATAGTTATTTAATACCTATTAAAATAGAATATTTGAAAACTATTTACCATATAATGAAATATATATGTGTGTGTTTTTTTGTGTCCTATTAAATACAAATTTATTAATTAGTGCTTAATTAATAACCACTCAATTTTTAGTAAAGTCATTTCATTCAATGAAAAATACTTTTTCCTCAAAAATGATTTTTATTAGTATTTTCATGTGAATATTATAAATAATTTTTCGATATTTTATTTTATAAAATTAATATCATTTTTAAAATCATAATTTCAAAATTATATTAGGTTAAATTTTTAGGATTTTTTGAAAAACAATGATTTTTTAGTGAATTGTAGAAAACAACGATTTATATTGTAAACTCTATTTTCATTTCAATAATTTACAAAGTTAAATTTTTTTAAATGGTTTATTATTAACATTATTTCTATTATATTATTATTAGTCCAATTATGTTCATCATAATAACTTTTATTGATAAATATGGTATAAAGACATATTTATAATTAAAAATTTATTTCTCTAGAAAACTATGTTTTGTTGCTTTTTTAGAGTTTATATTAAATTAATTTCATCCACTTCTAAAAATTTAATAATAAAAAAATGAATCTATATTTTTAATCTAGTGTTTCATTTTGGGTAAATAGTTCTATTTTTTTGGAAAATATGAATAGTAATCATAGAAAATTTTTGTTACTATAGTAATGGTAAACTATGTTAATTTTTTGTTACAATTAATGTGATAAGGCATAAAATTCATTGAAAAACGTGCATTAAATATATTGGATGAGTTTATTTATAAATTCTCATCCATTTATCAAATATATGGCCACTTGATGCGACTTTTCATTAATTATGACATTTATATTAATTCAAGAGAAGAATAAATACAAAATTTCACCCTCTTGAATTTTATGTCTCTAAATTTCCACAGAAAGATAATATAAGGATATATTCCTTTATATATGTTTATTTTTAATATGAATTAATTTTTATATCATGGACTTTTATATTTTATTTTTACTGATTGCATAATTACATTGAATTATTATGCAGTAAGGATATAATATTTTTTTAATTAATATGAAAATAATATAAATGAAATAATACATATTAAAAGTATCATAATTTGGATGAAATATTGTGTTCCACTAGTTTTTTAGATAAAAATAAAATATTTGATATGTGTCAAGGTTTTATATTCTAAATCATTTTTGTCTTGTTGTTTTCTAAGTCAAATTAAATTAGTAGTTTCAAAAAATTACATTAATGATATTTTATAAAAAATAATGTTTCATTAAATGATTTAATATTCATAAAATTAATTTCTTAGTCCAATTGAATGTTATATGTTTTTAAATATCACATATTCTCCAATTATGAGACACTTTTCTTTTTATGGTAACATTCTTAACCCTTAAATGGTTGAAAACATTGATATTGTGATAATTATAAAAATAGTTAATTGGGGGGGTTATAATAAAGATATAAGGGTAAAAGCATCACATTAACATTTTTAAATATTATTTGATGAATTTATTTACAAATTTGAACATTATATCATCTAAATATATCAAATTTTATTCACATTATTATAAAAATTAATTTATATTAATTTAATACTTTCTATAATTCCAAGAGTTCCCCCCCCCCTCACTTATGAAAGGGAATATCTTCTCCTCTCTTCCCCACACATTAAGAGCCTTCTATATTAACCAATACCTACCATAATACTTTTTTATATTCATTTATCACATCTTATAGATTCATTTATTTCAAAAATAACTTCCTATCAGGGATTAAGTTGTATGCTAAAGAAGGTTTCTCAACAAACAAGAATAACTCTTAACTTTTCATTTTAATTTTTTTTTATTATAACTACTATAAATATATGGTATAAAATATAAAATAATGTATTTAATGTATTAAATATCTTTAATTGTTATCATCACTATTGAATAAATATTATGCACCTTTTTCCCATCCTTTTTAAAATGATAATGTCGCTCTTGCATAGGTTTAGACTACCACCTCTACGAAACAATGTGATTTATTTTTCAATTAAATTTTACATGGATGGTAATAAGGATATAATTAATTAATATATCTAATATTTATGATATTTTAATTATTATTTAATGTTTAATTGTTATTTAAATTTATTTGATTCGATATATTGAAAAATTAATACAGTATTCATGCATACATACACTCTATTATCCCCATAAACATTGTAACTCGTTTTTCCATCTATAAATTTTTATATGATACTAAATATTTATATAATGAATATATATTTATATCATGTTTAAAATTATAGAGATTATGGAACTATGATAAATGTATAATTATTGTAACTTCAAAACCCAAACATGTATGAAATATTGAATAAGTTATCCCCTCAAACATTGATTTTAATAAAAAATTGTAAATAAATGAGTGATATTATGTTATAATTAAATAATATATCGAATGATATATATGATTATTTTTATTTAATACATTTATAATTAATCTATGCTTATTATATAGTAATTTCAAACTCATATGAAGAATGACTATCCGTGAGGTGAAGGGTTAACATCTCAATTCCATTTTATTTTAGATTTTTATTCTTTAATTCCCATTGATGAATTTGAAATGATCCATATATAAAAAATAAAATAAATTTTTATTATCCTTTAGTTATTTCTATTTAATAAATTATTTCCTTTTATTTTCCCCATGTTAAGTACTTAAGAGATCAAAAGAAGAATTTTAATGAAAACCGTCAGGAATATTTTTCATCCATGTACATGTTTTCTATAATAATTTATAGAGGATTTTTTACTATTTTCTAATGAAATTTTGAAGTAATTTTCAACCTGATTTAAATTTATATAAAAAAAATTAATAGACTATTCTATTTATTTTTTCAAAAAATTAACATTTTTCATTTTACCAAAAATGATAAAGGTATCCTTGATTTAATATACACTATGGGAATTGAATTTTCTTTCATCATGACCATTCAATTTATAGAATATTACATTATAAATTTTCGGTTTTCTTTAAAATAAAAAAAGTCAATGATATTATTGAAATTTTTATATTGTATTAAACTGATTTTAAAATTAAATTTTCTTCATAAAATATTCCATTGAACCTTAAAAATAATTTTCATATATGATAGTATCCTTAACATTTAATATGATTTACTAAGTATATGATCCATTGATTCCATAATTATTCTTCCTATTAATGGTTTATGATTATGATGATGATAATTTTATAAAACGTTTTTATTTTAATGAGTTATGATATGATAAATGATGAATTTTTTTGTGAAGCTTGATTCATTTCCATGGGTTATGTTATGATGATTTAATTAATTTCATATGATACTATGGCACAAAATGTATGGATTTAATTATGTGATATTTGGATATAGAATTATATAGTCTTGAAATTCATTGGGTGATGTTTTACATCACATAGTATAACTATGTAAAAAAATTTGATTGCCTTGATCAATAATAGGAAACAAGCTGATTTTCTTGATCCAATATTGGAAATTAGTGGGGATTCTTGATCCACTATAGGAAATATGTGATATTTCTTAACCCATTATGATATGAGAAATATGTATTTTTGTCTTATAAACTATGGTATGATGGTATTATTAGGTATTTGTGACATATAAAATGGTTTCTATACCTATAATGGAGCCACAACTTTATAAAATGTTTATATTCTTATAATTTGAACTCATGGTTCAAGATTCATTAGTTATGATCTCTCACCCTTATGATTATTTTAATTTCAATTGATAAGTTTTTATTCTAATAATCTTGATTTTGATCCATGGTAGATTGGGTGTTAATATTTTAAGCTATGATCATGATCTCATACCCTTATGTTGATGTTATGTTATTATATTATCATCAATTGATATCTCCAATGTTTACCCTTACTTAGAATCAAATCTCACTCATTATTAAGTTTCATTTTCAAATGTTATGAAGAAACTTTTTAATTATGTTTTTTAAAGAGGAGTATAAAGTGAGAAGGAAATTTGATAGAAGATAAATAATGTACCTAAATAAGTTGTTCATGTATCTAATCTTCAAACACACCAAACCTTTATAGTTATTTCATGGATCATAATGATATGTATTGGATATTCATCTAAAATGATGAAATATTTATGTATGAAAAGACCGACCCATTATAGTATTATCAAAACATTAATAATAATTCTGAGAAACAATAATAAAAGGATTAATATAATAGTAGAAAATATTTATTTACAATAGAAATATAACCATAATAAATAACATAATTAGTATATATAAATTATATATATATAGGCCATAAAATCATACATTAGTGTGCACAACCTAGTAGCTGATGATATACTATACAATTTAAATTAATAATGGAATAAATGGATATATATCCCAATCATAGAATTCACCATGGGAAATAGTCTATAAAAATATTTCTAAAATCCCCTGGATCATCCATGTATACTGGAGCTCTCACTTGAACCTTTGTGTCAACCAAAATATTTACACATCTACTAGATTAAATATGTTGTGTGTGATAATCTCAATAGACTCATGCCAGAACTTCTCCAAGTAAAAAACTAATATATATGTTTATAAATATACTAAATGAATTTATATTTTTAAAAATCTTCCGCATACACATTTTAAACTAAGGTTAATCAAGAAGGTATTATGATTGTTAAATTTGTCTACATCGCTCAGTGATAAAATTATATGGAAATCCACATAGTATGAAAAAAAATATTAGAGTGAATGGGTTATAATATCTTATAACCTATGTGACCCAAATATTATGAACATATTTACTACATATTTTAATATTAATATTAATTACATATCACTATGACACACAACACAACTATAATGCTTTAGTGTATTTGGTATCTGTAATACATAAACAACTTGGACATAAATGTTCTAAATCATGTCCTAATAAGTTCTTGACAACTAGAAACCTTCTTAGATATATCATTCATAAAACCATTCTATATGTCATGGGGAAAAAGAAACATAATAAAGGGTGTGGTTATATTCTTTCTAAGGGAAAAAATGATATATTATTTATTATTTAATCATAGAATGAGCACAAGGTTATAAAAATTAGAGATTAATATTTGGAAACCAAACCTAGAAATTTATACATCATAATTAGGATTAATGGAATAAATCATAGAAATTCATAACACATGAATCATAAATAAATAAAATATTGTAATCTATAAGATCATAACATTGGCATAAGATCATGTCAAAAAATAAGGGAATAAAGTATAAAATAATCGAATTCATAGTAAACATAAGTCAAGGATACCCATTAATAAATTCATCACATGTTAGTATTGGGATAACCACCCATGTATATTCTTCAGACATGGAATATCCTTCTATGTACCCTCTTTTTGTCTTAGGATGACCTCTCGTGTACCCTATTTTGGGTTTGGGATAGCCTCATATGTACCCACTTTTTCCCTTGGTATAACCTCTCATTTACACTCTTTTGATCATGGGATAACCTCTCGTCTTCTATATGAGCTAATAAATAATAATCCTTACCCAATGGATTAAAGGGTTATAATAGGCCCAAACTTCACATAATCCTAATCAATTTATATGTGGACCACAATATCATGAAAACATTTTTCATTCAATCGTAACAAAACCCATAGAGAAGTGAACATGCCTCATAAACATTTCAGCATCATAACCATAAACCATATAGAAAACAATAAGTATGGAATGAAATAATAATATCCCATGTAAAGCATAAGTAACATCAATGAATGTTATCATAGATAATATATTCCTTTTAAATATCATTATAATATTTCATGAGAAAAACTCCCTTTTCATTAGTAAAAGTCATATTTAAAATCGATAAAACTTCCAAAATATTAATGAAACAAATTTCTATGAAAAGGACCATGGAAACATGAAAGGTAAGTTTTAATATATTGAGTCATTGTGATTGTGAGAATTTTTATTAATTTTCTTTATGTTAAAATAAATATCTCATTCTCATTTTTTGGTTAAAATTTAAAATTAACATCTTTGAAAAATGATAAAGAAGTTTTCTTTTAAATATATTTATACAATTTCAAACAAGGGTAAAAATGAGTTTAAAAATCACAGTAGATTATTAAAATCATAATTTGAATAATTTTGTATAAAATATGGACAATGATGAAAATTATTCCTCACATGATAGTAAAACAAAGTAATATTTACTTAAAGAAACATTATTTTGGTCTCTTAGATACTTAAGGATAGGTAAATTAATAGAAAACAAATAATCTATTAAAATAACCAAAGTATAAGAAAATAGAATGGTTTTAATGGATAAGATCCATATAATTTAATGTAATTGAAATTTAACATATCTATCCTAAAATAAAATAATATTATAACACAAATCCCTTTCCTCAAGTCTTTTATTGCTTCATATGTGTTCAAACATCCTCTTCATTGAGAAACCAACTTTTCCTTGATCCTTAAGAATTGAAAGGATAGTATTTTAGAAGTACCAAAATCTATAAGATAAGAGGAACAATTCTAGGATTGTATTGGGGCTTGGATTGGCCAATCTAGAAGGCAAAAAAATAATTTATAATAAGGAAGAGGATATTCCCTTTTATAAATTAGGTAAGGGGAATCCATGGAATTACATAAAGTATGAAATTTAAATAAATTAATTTTAAGGTTCAAATATCTGAAAATTTATATATTTTTAATATAGTATTATTATGAGTTAAAATCCTCTCATCTTATAAAATTTAGACATTTTTATAAATTTTTTAACCCTTGTATCTTAGTTACAACCCTCATTTAACCATTTTGATGAATACCAAGATATCAATTTTTTACACATTAGTGGTCATAAGAGATACTATAAAAATTATAGAGAAAAGTTTGTGTAAAATGAATGATATTATCAACTATGTACCATCTACTTTTATAATGATAATGTTCAGATGAATTTAAAATAATTTAATAAAATATCATATCATATAATATACAATTAAAATCATATTTTGTACCATTAATGTAGTTTGACATCAAAGAAAAAAATTATGTAATGTAATTAGAAAAAAAATAACACATAAATAATATGTTATATACATTTAAAAAATAAAAGGAACACATTAATTCACATGAATTGTATTCATTTTAAAATATTTAAATTTATTTAACTTATTTTTATATTAATTAAACAATTACTATGTCGGTGTTGTGTAATAATTTAAGGTAAGTATTTCATCACAAAAAAATCCTTTATATATAAATTTATTCATCACTAAAATAACCAGTTATAATAGAAAATAAAAAACTTTTATCTTTGTGAAAATATATTAGTTTTATTAAAATAAACAGAGTGACACATTGGATTTAATCATTTCATAAAATTATATTATGGTAATTATCAAAGAAAAATGACACCAAGTTTCCATATAATTGAATATTTTATGTATATTTCCATAATAAACTCATCCAATAGAAATAAAGTAGGTGTTGAATAGATTTTTGAAAGCCTTGGAACATTATTTTTAATCAAAATTAATTGATTTACACATACCGAGCTTAAAAATATTTAAAATGATTACCATTAAAAATAAAAAGAGTAAATTAATACATTTTAACAAATTTGGGAGTTTATATTCTAAATATGGAATTTATTTCTCATGATTATATTTCTAGAATTGACATTAATACATGTTAAAATAAGCACACAAAACCAAATGAAAACTACTTTTTTATTGTAAAATTCATTTTTAAGTATAAAATTTGATTTTTTACTAATTGATTCCTAGTAAAAACCAAAATATGAATATTAAAATTAAATTATTTAATATAAAATATATAAAGTTCATTAAAATCAATCATCAATAGATATTAATTTAATTTATTAATATAAAAACACTTTGCATTCATGAAAATTGTTTTTCAAAAAAACAACCCTTTATTTAATAAAAAGGATTTTATCAGTTGATTTCAAATGATTTCATTATATACAGGTGTCAAAACTATTTTTTATAATATAATTAGTTCTATTCATACAAACCAATCCCATAGCTTGGTGATAACTATCACATTGAATAAAAATAATTCAATAGAATAACACATTTCTTTTAAAATCAATTTTTTCATTTAATGAATTATATCAAATGTTTCATGTTTATTTAAATTTAAATACATATAAAATAATGGGGTGTTATATTTTAACCCCATTAAAATGAATTTTCCCCATGAAATTTTATCACTATGATACATGTTGTGTTAGAAATTCTATTTCTCACTTATCCATTCTTTCGGTTTTGGAAATCACAAACACCTACTTAAAATATATTTGATGATTATTTATGTCCAATGTGTTTTCAAATGTTTTTGTAGAAAATATATTGTTTTTTCATACATAGATTAAGTTCTAATGAATTATGAAAATAAAAAAATAATTATTTATTATGATTATCGTAATGAGACTATGTCTGATAAACATTAGACTCACCCTTATCAGATCAGATGTTTGAATTTCTATCATGATTTTCATAATGATAAATTCCTAATAATTGGATTAATAAAATTACCAATAAACATCATACTAACTCTCATGATGATTATTGTAATGAATATTGTAAATAATTCTATTGGACCAACATATGTTTATAATCGTATTCATAAGAATTGTTTCCAATGTAAAGAATAATTTCTATAATATAATTCTATAAAAGAATATGATATCAGACATTATATTATTCTAGAGAGGTATTGTAAGAACCTGGTTCTTATTCTTGAGGTACAGGTTTCTTCTTTTCCTTTTTCCTTAAGTACTTTTTAGAAAATAAGGGAAATTGGGAAAATCCCAAATTTTGTGGGTACACACTATGTACTTTTCCACATGCCTTGTACTTTGGCCATATGGGATGAGTACACAGGGCATGTAGGCCTGTCAGCGATGAAGGGTGTAAAAAATGACTACACGCCATGTACTTAGTATATACATGCCATGTAGTCAGTCGGCAGGTGAATAGTAATGTGGTGGAAGTAGCCACTAGTGGACCGACAGTACACGCTGTGCATTCAGAAATATATGATGTGTAATCTTATCGACAGATGAATAGTGTGGCGACGAAAATTAGCCGCTAGAGGAATAGTTAAAAATTGAAAATTACACGTCGTGTACCTGAGATTACACGCTGTGTAGTTTTTTTCGCTTAAAATGGGCAATAGCCTCCTCTTTCAACAGAGGAATCTTAGAAAGCTGGGAGGCCACGGGAGAGATGGCCGAAACCTTGGAGGAGCTCCTGATCGCACACCAGAACTCGGATTCCTTCACTGACAGTCTTGATTGAACTCTACAAGTGAGTTCTTCACTCTTCTTGAACCCTTACTTCCAATTCTTTCATGAGGGGAATTTATTTGGGTTTGAACGCGTTTTCATTTATCCCAGATCTACGTTGTTCTCGGACATTTTGGAAGGCATCATTCGCGTATATTGATCAGTGGAGATCGAGGTAGGTGGTATGATGTTTAATTCCAACTTTTATGTGGTTTTTGTGTACCATTATGCTACGCACCCAGGTTTGGGGTGTCGTATGAATGAGGTCTTGATTAATTAGGATATCTATAATTGCATAGATAATCTGATGATAATTATGAACTGTTGTTTGGGATCATTTCTTGGATACAGGGCCACCCCGTGGGTGTGTTTCCCTTGTTTAGTCGTTTGGCCAGGATACCCGTGGGTATGCCATGATTTATCATGATTTGAGTTTTCTTGAGAGAAAATGTATATAATTTCTTGCTATGTGTTGGGATCGGCCTAGTTATTTTCTTAGCCTGAGGGTAGTGTTTTGTTTAGCCTGAGAGCAATTGTTTTGTTTAGCCTAAGGGTAAGTGGTTTGTTTAGCCTGAGGGAAATTGTTTGTTTTTCCTGAGGGAAATGTCTCATATACTTGAGGGCAGTTGCTTCCATGCCTGAGGGAAATATCTCATACGCCTGAGGGAAATATTCGTTATGCCTGAGGGAAATCACATGAGGGTTTTGTTTCTGTTTTACCCGAGGGAAAGGCCTGAGGGCAAGGTTCTGTTTAGCCTGAGAGCAATATCTCTTACATCTGAGGACACTAGTTACTTGATTATTCACTGTGGTATTTACTTGTGTTATACCTTCCAAGCTAAAGCACATGATTTGTATTTTTTTACCTTCTACTTGTTAGGTAGCTTGTTGTGGTTTTGTTGCGGCACCATATAGAATATTGTCGGCTGAGGATGAGTCTCGAAAACTTATAATTAAATTATATTGAATTGTTAAATAATAATTAAATAGAAATGGAACTGGTAAGAGTATCTGATTTTGAGTACTTCCTAGTTAACTGCATTTTCATTACTGCACACTACTGTTGCACAAATTCACTGATAGTTGGGCACGGGCCTTTGGTGGTTGCCTGCTGGGATTTATTTATCACACCCTATTTGGGTCATGTCTTGGGCCAAAACAAATTATATTTCTGTAGGTGTAGATAAGGGCAAGCATCCCTATACAGGTACCTGATTATTGTAGAGGAGTAGGAGGGCATGGGACCAATCTTAGGCTTGAGATGCTACTAAGTTCTTGTTGTGCTGTTTTATTTTGCTTTACTTTATTTTTCCCTTGTACTGTATTGTTTTAGATTGCAGTGTATCCTATTTTGGCTATTTTCTTAGACTTAGGGACATATTACATCATGATATATATATGACTAATGTCATATTTTACTTATGTATTGTTGTCCTTTTCAGCTTAGTATTGTTTATTGCTTCTGCTTTTGTATGCTTTTATTTGGTTCCGTTGTGTTACACTTTTAAAAATGAGGGCATAGTTTCCCCACTATCAGACCTAGGCCCTCACTGCTAGTCGGCAGCCTCTGGAGTTTGGGGAAATGCGCTTGAGGTCATGTGACCAACCGGGTTGGGGCACCCCTTGAGTGGTATCCGGATCTGGGACGTTACAAAGTGGTATCAGATGATTTTCTTTTCTTCGACATACTATTTGGAGCCTATAGTCAGGGATAGGACAAAATTGGAATTTGGTAATAAGTTGTGCGCGGGAGAATCTAACCCGTGTATAGGGAAAATCTAATCTACCTTGTTTAATTTCAATTTATCTGGTTTTTCAATTTTACAGTTGATTTGATTTTCACCATTGGGTGATGCACTAGTGGTGTACTGTTTATATTTTTATACCTATGTTATATTTAGTTGCAACCTGATGAGATGAAGTTATTCCAACACATGCATCATTTAGGCTCATGGTATAATCACATGCCATGCATAGTTTCCATGCCATGTAGGTGAATTAGA
Organism: Viscum album; assembly: GCA_963277665.1. Lineage (NCBI taxonomy): Eukaryota > Viridiplantae > Streptophyta > Magnoliopsida > Santalales > Viscaceae > Viscum > Viscum album. The sequence continues at coordinate 671,540,988 of OY728129.1, forward strand.
AATTACATGTTGTTGTGATAGATGTCGTGCTAGAAATTATATGTTGTTGTGATAAATGCCTTGATAAAATACCTATTATTTGATAGGGTATTGTTATGTAAGGTTTTGTGAATGAACACCAAACTTTGGTTTTTGTGGAGTATAGGCCCTCATCAACTGGAATTCGGTGGATCATCGACTTGTTTACCTTGTTATAACACGTATAAGATGCCAAGATTTGATTCATGGGGAGTATAGGCCCCCACGGATTTGAATTTGGCACTTAGGTGTTAGTTTCAGTGTTTTCTGGGCTTCATAGTAGTTTCTAAGGCTTACAATATTGAAAAACCCAGAATACACATCGTTTAAATTTTATTACATGTCGTTTACTCTTTTGTTCGGGAAGAAATGAAAAAAAAATTAAGTACACGCCGTGTAACGTATGTACACGCCATGTAGTTTTTGACGGTGTCATAGGCCGTGTAGGCAGAGACACGAGATCGGGAAGTTCTCGAGGGAACACATAGTGTACCAGTTGTACACTCCGTGCATGTTGACCCTGTGTCCGCCCGTGTAACTAACAACACAGATGGAGGAAATATTCATTTATACACACCATGTTAATGCTGAACACACCGTGTAGTGTAACCTGGGAATCTAGCCGTGTAACTAACAACACGGGTCGGTGTTATCCTTCTTCCTAGTACATGTCATGTCTATATGGAACACGTCATGTAGTGTGAGCCGTGTATCCGACTGTGTAACTAACAACATGGGTTAGCGAAGCTTGTCTAGTACACACTGTGTACCTGAGGGACACGTCGTGTAGTCTTGACCGGTGAAAGACCATGTGGACTTGGCTGTGTGGCTGGGGAAATGAGGTGGTTTCCACGCTGTGTTCGGGTGGAACACGCCATGTAGTGTTAGCCGAGTATCCGGTCATGTCACTAACAACACGGGCAGTTGGAATTTAAGTCGTACATGTTGTGTCTATGTTGAACACGATGTGTAGAGTGAGCTATGTACCCGGCTGTGTAATGGACAACACGAGTCAGTGATGCTCGACTTGTACATGCTATGTAGATGTTATACACGCCGTGTAGTCTGGTTCAAAAGAGAGTCGTGTGGATAAGCCGTGTAGAGGGACTTGGGAAGGGAAGAAAATTCAAGTACATGTTGTGTGTGTGGAAAACACTCCATGTGTTTGGGGTGTTGCACGACTAGTTCTGTCAGAATACATGACCATGTGAAAGACTTGAGGGAACACGTCGTGTAGTTATTATACACACCGTGTAGTCTTGTTTTATAAAAACTTGAATGTTTTATTTCTCTTGTTCCCTTCTTACACTCCCTATTTTCAGTCCTTGATGATCTTAATCAAAGGCGTGTGTTTGACCTTATAGATTCATGCCACCGAGACGACCATGAGTTGTTCTTTAGGAGAAAAGAAATGAGTATACTCCAGAGACGGTAGGCCACGGGCTACCAATGGATCATCCAGCAGAGCTAGATGTGGTGGAATCCATTATACTGGACACAGGCGCGGAGGCGTAGTTCCATGAAGGTTGCATGAAGTTTATGCAGACCTTTCAGGGATTACCTCCGAGTGCCACATCTATGGCAGAGTGGACGCGTATATTCCAGCAGCTGCATCTGCCTACATTTTCTGGGGATGGCGGACCACAGGTTGCGGAGTCTTGGTTGGGTTCTATACAGACTATCTTCGAGCATCTGGAGATGCCTCCAGGGAGGAGAGTCAAACTCTCTACTTATATGCTTCATGATTCCTCCAAGAGATGGTGGGATGTTACCTCCCAGACAGAGCATCACAGAGACATGGCGTTAGAAGATTTTTCGCGGGTCTTCTATGAATTTTTCTTTCTGGAAATGCTAAGGTAAGATCAAGCTTAGGAGTTCATGAATCTGCAGCAGGGCGCCATGTCAGTGATGGACTATTCTGCCTGCTTCACTGAGCTATGGTGCTTTGCACCTGTTCTGGTGGGAGATGAGGCGTTGAGGGCTCTATGCTTTGAGTATGGTTTTCGATATGATATCCAAGTGCTGGTGAACGTTTTTAGGTTTCCTAAAGTGCATGCTATTGTGAACCAAGCACTGATTACTGAGAGGAACCTACAAGAAGCTAGTGGTGCAGGTCAGGGCGTTTTGGCACTAGTTTATGGTACTATTTCTACAGGTAAGAGGAAGAGGCAGAGGGATTTATCTCATGGTGGTAGTACTAGTCAGCATAATTCTTAAGGTGTCCCGGTGATGTTATACCAGTGTGGTAAAGAGGGGAACAAGAGACCTCAGTGCCCATGTGACCCAGTAGAGTGCTGAGCTTGCAGCAAGATGAGTCATATACAACGCTTTTGCAGGGCGTTTCCACCAGTTTCTAGTGAGAGGGGTTCTGTGCAGACTTCGAATGCAGGAGCAGGTCCTGTAGCTTCTTACTAGTCAGGGAATTGGAATACGTCAAAACGTTCATTCCAAGGTGGTGGTCGTGGCCATGGTATTCAGACACCAGGATCTCAGAGACAGTAGAGCAGGTCAGCTCAGGGTAGCTAGGCTTTGTCGCAGGGCCGCGACACTGGGCAGGCATATGCAGTGCCACAAACCCAACAAGAGCAGGATCCCGGAACTTCCACTGTCATAGGTACGATTCTAGTTGCTTCTGTTTTGTCTTCAGTACTTTTTGATACTGTTTCTACACATAACATTATATATGTGCCTATTGTGGAGAGCCTTAGGCTCTGTGTTTCTTCTTATTCTGATTTTATGACTCTAGACACTCTATTGGGGATTAGAACGGAAGGTGTGAATCATTGTAGGGAGTTCCCCCTAGAGGTTGGTGGGTGTCACTTTCTATGGGACCTCTTTATCTTAGAGATGACGATCGATGATGTCATTTTCAGGATGGACTGGTTGGTACCCTTTCGAGCCTTTGAGGATTTATATCACCACAGGGTGAGTTTTACATCACCAGAGAGCGGAGAGTTTCTATACAAGTGATAATGGGATGTCCAGGAAAGCCAATCTAGACCCGAGCATTGTGGGAGAGGTGGTGTGATAGCCCATATTGTAATTTTATATCTGGATGTCCAGGGAACTTGTCAGAAGGATTTCCCCCAGTAGTTGATCATTTTAGGGATATCTTCCCGGATGACTTTTCAGGTTTACCTCTTGAGCGAGAGGTGGATTTCTCTATTGAGCTTTTTCCAAGAGTAGAACTGGTGTCCATTCCTCCTTATAGTCTTTATAAACTAGAGTTGCTGGAGCTCAAGAGGTAGTTGGAGGTGTTACAGGCAAAGGGTTTCATTCGACCCAATACTTCTCCTTGGGGTTCACCTGTCCTGTTTGCTAAGAAGGTGAACGGTACCCTCATACTTTGTGTGGATTATTGGAAGCTAAACCAGTTGACGGTCAAGAACCGATATCCCTTTCCAAGGATTGATAATATTTTTGGTCAACTTCTAGGAGCATGAGTGTTCTCGAATATTTACTTGAGATCCAGATATCATCAGTTACACATTAGACCATCGGACATACCACTTACATATTTTTAGAGCAGATATGGTCTATACGAGTACTCGGTCATGAATTTTAGAGTCACGAATGCACCAGTAGTTTTCATGGATCTGATGAATCATGTGTTCTCCCCTTATTTGGATTATTTTTTGGTAGTCCTTATGGATGACATTTTGGTGTACTCTCACACTCAGCATGACCATGCTACCCATCTTGAGATCTTATTGAGTACACTGAGAGAGCATCAGTAATATGATAATCTCTAAAAGTTACACTTTTGGATGGACCAGATACACTTCCTGGGTCATATTATCTCAGAGGCAGAAGTTTTAGTAGACCCATAGAAAGTGAGAGCAGTAGTTTCCTGGGAGCATCCTAAGAACATGTTTGAAATACAGAGTTTCTTGGGGATGTCTTGTTACTACAGGTGCTTTATACAAGACTTCTCCAACTAAGCAGCACCTTTGATGGGTTTGACTAAGAAGGGTGTGAAGTTCATTTGGTCAGAAGCTTGCGAGATAGCCTTTCAGAAGATGAAGGGAAGGTTGACATTAGCACCAGTCCTGATACTTCTAGCGCAAGGGAAGATCTATACAATTTACTATGATGCATCAGATATTGGTCTGGGAGTAGTGTTGATGCAGGGCGATCATGTAGTTCCGTACGGGTCTCATCAGTTGATGCCACATGAGAGGAACTACCCAAAGAATGATCTCGAGTTGGTTGCAGTTGTTCATGTGTTTTTTTGTTAAAGACATTATCTTTTGGGAGAGAATTTTGTGGTGTTTACAGACCACAAAAGTCTGAAATATATGGTCACCCTGTGTGACTTGAATCTGAGACAGTGAAGGTGGGTTGAATACCTTCAGTCCTTTGACTTCGAGCTTGCCTATACACCTGGTAAGGGTAACGCAGTTACTGATGCACTGAGTAGGAGGACTCAGATACATGCAGTGTAGGAGGCCAGTGGTGAGTGGCATCTCATGGCTTTGTTCTCTGAGATGCATTTGGCGGCGCACGATGGTCAGGGGGGATTCTATCTTTCTTCCTTAGATATGACTTCTACCCTCCTGGATAGAGTGAGGATGAGACAACTATTAGATTCTAAAGGCCTAGTTCTACGTGAGTCGGTGGAATGTGAGGACACTCCTCCGGGTTGGACGATAGGCAATGATGAGGTACGGCATGTCCATGTATTAGTGTGGGTTCCAGGGGATATACACAAGGATTTGATGGGGGAGTTTCATGCTTCATCTTGGGTAGTGCATCCTGGAGTTTCCAAAATGTACTGTGACTTGAGACGTTAGTTTTGGGGGTCGGGTATGAAATGAGAGGTAGCTGGTTTTGTTGCGAGAGGTTCCACTTGTCAGTAGGTGAAGGCGGAGCATCAGAGGTCGGCTAGACTGTTACAACAGTTACCCATTCTGGAGTGGAAATGGTATGATGTCGCGATGGACTATGTGACAGGGTTTCTAAGGTCACCTCGAGGCAGTGATGTTGTGTGGGTTATTATAGATATACTTACAAAGGTAGCTCACTTTTTGCTGATCAAGGAGACCTTTGGTGTTGACGAGCTCGTGAATTTGTATATCTGAGAGGTAGTACGCCTTCATTTGGTCCCTTGTTCTATCATTTTAAATAGGGACGCCCATTTTACGTCTTGTTTCGGGTAGAGTTTTCAAAGGGCGCTAGGTACACAGGTGCTTCTGAGCACAGCTTACCACCCTCAGACCGATGGCCAGTCAGAGCGTACAATACAGGTTCTTGAGTACATGCTGCGTGCATGCGTCCTGGACTTTGGGGGATCTTGGGAGAAGCACATATCCCTGGTCGAGTTTTCCTATAATAAATGTTTTCAGGAAACCATTGAGATGGAACCCTACGAGGCTTTATATGGTAGTCCATGTCGATTACCTTTGTGCTGGTTGGAGGTAGGTGAGGCAGATTTATTGGGACCACATCTCATGTAGGAGACTTCAGAGCAGGTTCAGTTGATTCCGAAGTGGATGGCTACTACACTGTCTCTTCAGAAATCTTATGAAGATCTCCGCAGACGACCCTTGGAGTTTGTGGTCAGGGATCAAGTTTTCTTGTGTGTTTCACTGAGGTTGGGACACAGGTGGATTAGGATACAAGGTAAACTTTCACCGAGGTATTTGGGGCCATTTGAGATTCTAGAGAGTGTTGGGAGGGTTTCCTATCAGTTGCAATTACCACAGAGGTACCGATACATGCATGACGTCTTCCATGTATCTCAACTGCGTCATCATCACTCAGACTCATCTCGCATTTTTCAGCCCGAGGAGGCTGAGCTTCAGGTCGATGCGTACTTTTAGGAGCATCTAATTTGTATTGTCGATATTAGCATGAAGGTTCTCCGAGGCCGATCAGTTCCTCTCATACGGCTGCTATGGAAGCATGTCAGAGTGCAGGATGAAACTTGGGAGCGGGAGACTAACGTATGTGCTCAGTGGCCAGAGTTTTTCTCAGCTTTATCTTCACCACCCTTGGAAGGGAAATTCGGGGACGAATTTCTTTAAGAGATGAAGTTTGTAAGAACCTGGTTCTTATTCTTGAGGTACAAGTTTCTTCTTTTCCTTTTTCCCTTAAGTGTTTTTTGAGAAAATAAGGAAAATGGGGAAAATCCCAAATTTTGTGGGTACATGCCGTGTACTTTTCCACACGCCATGTACTTTGGTTGTGTGGGATGAGTACACAGGGCGTGTAGGCCTGTCAGTGATGAAGGGTGTAAAAACTGACTACATGTCATGTACTTATTATATAAACGTTGTGTAGTCAGTGGGCAGGTGAATAGTATGGAGATGGAAGTAGCTGCCAGCGGAGCGACAGTACACACCGTGTATTCAGAAATACACGCACTATAATCATGTCGATAGATGAATAGTGTGGCAGTGAAAAGTAGCTGCAATAGGAATAGTTAAAAAAATGAAAATTACACATCGTGTACTTGAGTGTACATGCCGTGTAGTTTGTTTTTTGGCTTAAAACAGGCAGTAGCCTCCTCTTTCAACAAAGGAAGCTTAGAATGTCGGGAGGCCGTAGGAGAGATGGTCAAACCTTGGAGGAGCTCCCGACCACACACCGGAACTCGGATTCCTTCACTAATAGTCTCAATTGAACCGCGCGGGTGAGTTCTTCACTCTTCTTGAACCCTTCCTTCCAATTCTTTCTCGAGGGAAATTTATTTGGGTTTGAATTTGTTTTCATTCATCCCATATCTACATGATTCTCGGAAGTTTTAGAAGGCATCGTTCGCGTATATCGATCAGTGGGGATCAAGGTAGGTGTTCTGATGTTTAATTCCAACTGCCATGTGGTTTTTATGTACCATTTTGCTACAAACCCGTGTTTAGGGTGTCTTATATATGAGGCCTTGATTAATTAAGATATCTAGAATTGCATAAATAATCTGATGGTAATTATAAACTGCTGTTTGGGATCCTTGCTTAGATCTAGAGCCACCACGTGGGAGCCTTTACCTTGTTTAGTCGTTTGGACATGATACCCATGGGTATACCATGATTTATCATGCTTTGAGTTTTCTTGAGAGAAAATGTATATAATTGCTTTCTATTTGTTGGGCTCGGCCCGAATATTTGCTTATCCTGAGGGTAGTGTTTTGTTTATCTTGAGGGTAAGTGTTTTGTTTATCCTAAGGTAAATTGGCTTGTTTAGACTGAGGGAAAGTGTTTTTTATCCTGAGGGAAATTTTTCATATGCCTGAGGGCAGTTTCATCTATGCCTGAGGAAAATATCTCGTACGCCTAAGGGAAATATTCGTTATGCCTGAGGGAAATCACCTGAGGGTTTCGTTTCTGTTTCTCCTGAGGGAAAGTCCTGAGGGCGAGGTTCTGTTTAGACCAAGGGAAAAAGCTCTTACGTCTGAGGACACTGGTTACTTGATTATTCACTATGGTGTTTTATTATGTTATACCTTCCAATATAAAGCACTGGCTTGGTATTGTGTTACCTTCTACTTGTTAGATAGCTTTTTGTGGTTTTTTTGTGGCACTTTATATGAGATTGTCGGCTGAGGCTGAGTCTCAAAAACTTATAATTCAATTATATTGAATTGTTAAATAATAATTAAATGGAAATGTAACTGGTAAAAGTATCTTCTTTTGAGTACTTCCTAGTTTACTGCATTTTTATTACTAGACACTTCTGTTGCACAAATTCACTGATAGTTGGGCACGGGCCTTCGGTGGTTGGCTACTGGTATTTATTTCTCACACCATGTTTGGGTCATGTCTTGGGCCCAAATATATTATATTGTTGCAGGTGTAGATAAGGGAAAGAATCCCTATAAAGGTACCTGATTTTTGCAGAGGAGTGGGAGGGCATGGGACCAAGCTTAGGCTTGCGATGCTGTTGAGTTCCTGCAGTGTTGTTTTATTTTTCTTTGTTGTATTTTTCCCTTGTACTGTATTGTTTCAGATTGCAGTGTATCCTATTTTGGATGTTTTCTTAGAATTAGGGACATATTTCATCATGATATATGTATGATTGTTTTCATCTTTTACTTATTTACTGTTATCCTTTTCAGCTTAGTATTGTTTACTGGTTCCGCTTTTGTATGCTTGTATTCTGTTCCACTACATTACACTTTGACAAATGAGGGCATAGTTTCCCCAATATCAGACCTAGGCCCTCGCTTCTAGTCAAAAGCCTCTGGAATTTGGGTAAATGTTCTTGAGGTCATGTGACCAACCAGGTTCAGGGCACTCGTTGAGTGGCACCCGGATCCGGGATGTTACAGGTATGAGCTGTCAAGTTCCAAGTGTACAAGTCTTTGTGACACACATTTATAAAATATGACCATTGGGAAAGATATATGATTGCTTCAAAGATTCCTATAATACCAGGTCATTTGAAGAGTTTGGGGATGATCAATTACATTCACTATCGATTTTTATAAATCATTCATAGAATGAGAAACTTGTTCCCAGTATTCTAAATTTTAGTAAAGAGATTTTTAAGGAAACCATGTTAGGTTGCCTCATTATGAATTGTTTTTACATATAATCATTGTTATGATTGAGGTATTAGTAGGATAGGAAGATATAGAATACAATCATCTTTATCAATGGATGATAGGGATTGTGAGATGTATAATCGGATCCATCGGATCGAGGGCTTATGTTTCTAGGAATAAATATGTGATCTTCGTATCGAGGGATTTTAGTTATTGGGAAATACATCCACTCTTGTAAGTATAAAACATGGGACACCTTTATCCAAGGTTATTGGCTAAATTAATCTTAAGGATAAATAATCGTTTTATTTTTAATAATAGTTGTATGTGATTCTGACATTAAATTTCTATTATAATTCTTGTTTCATTACATGAAAAAAAATCTGTATTTTTTAAAAAAATGTTAAACATCATATTCATCTTTATTTACTATTTTTTATCATAATTACTCTGATTATGATTCTTATAATACAACTAATCGGATCCATATTTAATAAAATCATTTACAATGATTCAATAATATTAACTCATATTACAATTCTATAACTTTGATATATCGAAATAAATCTTTATTATGATACATTATTAATTGGAATAGGGGCCAAGTTTGAATCGGATTGTTTTACTCAAAGAGGTTTGTGAAATTGTTTTGTTTATAATATTTTAAACTAATGTTTTTTAAATACAATTCAACCCCATATTTTAATAGATCCATTAAGAACATATCATTTAGATCTTAATATCAATATAACTCAAATTGATATCTAGAAATTGTTATCAGGTCATGTTTTCATAGAACATATACTTTCAAAACTTTTATTTCATAACTATTGAATGTTTCTTTAAGTTTTATTATAAAATTTTTTTATAAAAAAATTGTTACACTAATGTGTTTTTTGGGAAAAAAAGTTCATTTGTTTTAAATATGGTTGTACTGAATTTTATATCTATATAAAATCTGAATCCTAAATGACCTCCCATATTTTATGGTGCTAACAATGAGTACTTGAGGGATATGATACAAACATTTTCTATCAACATAGGAGTTAATAACATTCTTATGTTAAATGGAGATTAAAAAATTCTCAATAAGGAAGTTACAACCATTACTCATCAATAAAAACATGAATATTATCTAAAATATAGAGTTAGAAAAACTTTTTTATGTTTATTGACAAAAAGTATAGGTAGTCATATTTTATCTTGTGAATTTTATAATAGTATTTGGAAAAATACTGAAGTAAAAAATTTTGGTACTACTAAAGTGGTTGAGAATAGAAGAGCTATCTTAAGAGCTAATTATCTTGTATTTGAGCTTCTACATGGTGAACCAGTTGCTAAGATTCACCCAAGATTGATGACTATTGTTAATATTTTACAAGATATCGGTGAAAAGGGTTTAGATGATGATATTCTTATAGATAAAATAAGTGATATCTTTACCAAAAAAATGGAATTCTAAGAGAACATTTTTTGTTGATACAAGGAATTTAAACAATATTACTCTTGATGATCTTATTGGAACTATTATATAGTATAAGGGATGATTGAAAATAGGTACTGAAAAAAAATTAAAAGAAAAATGGAGGAGTTTCCTTTACTACTACTACCTTATATCCAAAATCTCAAACTCCTGATAAAGTTGTTATGATTTAATAAAATAAGAATATTATTTTTCAATCTGATTTAATTACATAAGAACATTGTGAGAGTGAATTATCAAAATTGGCAAAAAGGATGAACAATATAGTCTATAAGAAATATTTCCAATACTGATACAAGAAAGGTTATAAGAAAATAAGTGACATGAATGATGAATTTACTTTTTAATAATGCATGGAAACTATAAATATCATACATGATTTTCCTATAATTAAGAGGAAAGATAAAAATATTGAAATTTAGAGTGAAATGTCATGAGATATTACAAAACCAATGCCAAGAACATTTTTTAGGTTGTTGACACTTGGAGTTCTATTGGATGTTATTATAGTGAAAATTAAACTGATAATGAATGTTCTGTATATAGGAACATTGTTCATTTTTCTAAAGTTCCACAAGTAAATAAATATTTCATGCATAAGGTATGAAGTATAGAAAACCTTACAAATATGCCTCTTAGTTCTAACTATCCTGATGATAAGGATTTAAAATCATCAAATTAATAATCTTTCTTAGCTAGTGAAGATAATACTTTACCTTCATTTGAAGAAGTTTCCTACTTTTCTAAATTTTTAGAAAATTAAAATTGTAAAACATTCGAAAAAACTTGTTAATTATAAGAAATAATTGTTACAAATGAATCAATAATTTTTTTAACAAATGAAATATCAAATATTTCTAAATACCTTGATAAGACTAATTATTATAAGTAAACTACTTATAAATATTTAGAAACTTTTGTTTCTAAAAAAATCATTATAATATAGTATTGATAAACACAACTCCATGAATATTACTAAAGATGATAAGAATTTAGTTATAAAATTAAAATATAAAATTTCTTCTCTAATGAATGTTTTTTCAAAAGATACTAAATGTGGAGAAAACTTTAATGACATGTATAAACAAATTCCTCCTTGTGGAAATATTTCCATAATGGGGTTTTCTTATAAAGAATACCTATTTTAAGTAACAATTTCTTTATTCCTAATAGTGAAAACTTTTTCACCAAAATACATAGTGGTGGATATTGGAAAATTAATTTTTCTTTAAATAAAGTTAAATCTCTTTGTTTCTACAAATAAAAAAAAATTAAAACAAATTTGGATTCATAAGGTTTTGTTTAATACCATTACCAGACCCAAGAAGGTTTGGGTGTGGAAAGTCTAATGTTTTTGTTTCTAGGAAAAAATGTACCAACAAAAAGAATACATGGTACATGTATTGTGGATATTATAGGAATATGACTGGTTACAATTATTTTTTTTGAAAATATTAACATGATAAAATGTGGAAAAGTTACTTTCAAAGATAATTCATAATGATATATTTTCAGTATAGGTAATATTTTTCTTCTGAGAAAATCCATAATTTAAAATGTTTTATTTGTTGCAGGTATAAATCACAACCTTATAAAAATAAGACTATTATGTGAGGAAGGTAACCTTTTGAAAATTATTATTGATAAGTGTTTATTGGTTAGTTCCATGGATGAATTAATTCTTTCTACAAATCTGAATGAGAATGTTTACAGATATTACATAGAAGACCTTAAGATAAAATAATTATATTTTCATAGTGAAATGGAAGATCAATCATGGTTATAGAATGGAAGGTTAGGACACTATAAACTTATAAAAGTTTCTAATATTACTAATAAAAGACTTTTTAAGGATCTACCAGAACATATGATTTATTCTTCAAATGATGGTGACCCTTATCAACATGGTAAACAACATAAGTCGAGTTTTAAATCTATTAGTGAAGTCTCAAATTATGGTTCTTTATAGTTAGTTCACGTGGATTTATATTTTCCTATATAAACTAGTATTATTGGGGGGAAATACTATGTATATGTCTTAGTTCATGATTACAATAGATATATATGGTTTTATTTTCTCACAAATAAATATTAATATTTTTGTTATTTCAAATCCTTTATAGCCAAATATAAAAATGAGGAAAATATTTCCTTGATAAATATTCATATTTATCATGGTGGAGAATTTTTAATTTCTGATTTTTTGAACTTTTTATAGTAATAAATAAATATAACATATGTTTTCAACTCCTAAAAAATCTCAACAAAATGGTGTATTTTAAAGAAGATATTTAATTATTCAAGAAATAACTAAAACTATGTTAAGTGAATACACAATTTCTAAACATTTTTGTGAAGAAGTAGTTATTACTTTCTTCTATAATATTAATCAAGTTTTAATTAAAACTAATATTAATAAACCTATTTATGAGTTTTTACAAGAAGAAAACCAAATGTATCTTACTTTATAGTATTTGGTTTAAAGGTATTCATACTGAATATGAAAGATAAAGTACATAAATTTTAACCCAAATCTGATGAAGGTAACTTTTTAGGTTATTCCACTAATTATAAGGGTTATATAGTTTTTAATAAAAATTATTATACTACAGAGGATAGTGTGTATGTTAAGTTTGATGAAATTGGAAATTTTTATTCTAATATAAAGAATAATTTTTACATTATAATGGTGTAAACCAATATGATGCCACACATTCTATTATGCAAGAGAGGTATGAGTTATCAAGTACTAGGTTTACAAGTTGTTGTGACAAACTTGGAGAAAATATAACCTTTGGGTAAGAAATATGGTTTTATGAGAGGATTCCTATAAATTTAAGTTCATTTGAAGAGTTTGGTGATGATTGATTACTTTTGTAAACTTCTTTTCTAAATATTTCACGTGTTACAAGAATTTTGTAATTTTTTAGAAGAGACTTCTTAAGAAAACATTTTCTAGTATTCTCTT